>JAQQAC010000477.1:3560771-3800457 GCA_029783875.1 Phataginus tricuspis
GGGGGCAAGAGTTGTGGCAAGACCTATAGGCCTCTGGTCAGACTAAGACAGTTACAGTATATCATGTGACTGGTCATTTGCCTTTGGCATCCCCAGGGTATGATGAAGCAGACACATTGGCCCAGGTGCACTGGCTAGAAGGAAAGCCTGCCTCTGATCTTGCACAATGGTTACATCAGCATTTGTTGCATGCAGGGAAAAGGGCAATGTGGGCTGTAGCCCGTCGGTGGGGCTTGCCATTAACCTTTGAAGTCAGCAGAGCCTGGAAGGAGCGCCTTGTGTGCTCTAAGAGGTATTTACACCAAGTCCTGCAGCCACATGGGACAATAGTAAGGGGGCTGATACCTCTTATCACGTGGAATATAGACTATATTGGGCCTCTGCCCATATCAGGAGAATACCAGTACTCCATGACTTGTGTGGACACAGCTACTGGCCTGTTGGTTCCTTTTCCTGCATGTCATGCAGATCAGCAAACAACCAAAAGGGGCCTGGAGCATCTCTCTGCAGCCTTCAGCTGGCCACAGATGATGGAGAGCAATCAAGGCACCCACTTCATTGGACATGCATTACAAAAATGGGTGCAGCAATTAGGAATAAAGTGGAAGTTTCATGTACCATACAACACTACCAGGACAGGCATGATAGAGACGTACAATGGTTTGTTGAAATATGGCCTGACGTTGGACACCATTAGTCTACCGGCTGGTCAGTTCACTTATGGACAGTGCTACAGGGTTTGAATGAGAAGCCCCAAAAAGAAGCCTTGAGCCCTGTGGATATGCTAACACAGATTGCTGCCTCTCCTGTACAACTGTATGTGCAAACTAAACAAGAGTTATTGAAACCAGGATATGGCCAGCAGATCAACATCCTGCTGCCAGCCCCAGCTGTGTTATACCCTGAGACACTGTTGAGTGGACGTGGCCCTAGATGTTTCAACACATGGACCAGTGATGGCTGGGCCTTGGAGAATAGGCCTGGGTGCCTGTCTTGTGTGTATTCATGGAGTAGCAGCAGAGTGTCCCCCAAAGATCACGGTAGTATACTGAAAATATCCAGAGGTAAAAGCATCTTACAGGGAAGTTTTGGTTTATCTTTATGGCCAGTGCATGTACCTCCTGTAGCCCTATCTACTGACCCATCTGTAACTCCCACAGGGAGGGGGGTGAAAGTCTGGTGTACCAAACCAGGATGAGATCCCTGCCATGTCCTACCACAGGACCACTGTCATGCATGCATCCTACCTGATAGACAAGATTTGCCTATGCTAGTGTCATTTAAACATGTATCTTATTGCCTTTCCTTCTGTAGTCCTTGTGGCCTGGATGCACCCCCTGGCGGTAGTTGCCACGTGATTATTGCTCTGAACTCCCTACCAGTTCAGCTACTGGCCACCTTGGAATGGGCAAGCTATAGACTTAATCTGCATAGGACTTTGAACCAAGCTGAATTCTCTGGCTTTAGGATTATCATGATTTTATGTTATTAGTCTGGTTACAATGCTCCAGTTTTCTCACACAAAGGGCCATGGCAGAATATGGGGAATGAGTAGATTGTGAAGCAAGATTTCTGAAGGGGTGGCCTGTGGGGAAAATTGCAATATTTTCAGAATCTTTTGCCTGGCTTTAGTGAATCTCCAGACAATGGGTGTTTCCAAGGCATGGAGAAGAGTTGTCCATCTCCATATGAATAGGTAATTACAAGGGTAAGCAAGGGCTTATCTGGACCTGAGAGGTTAGGTGGGGGGCACTTCTTCTGCAGCCAGGTTGTGAGAGAGACAGGGGAGCAGAAGTAGATGATTGCTTGTAAGAAATAAACTTTATTTCTCCCTTTGACTGATTTTGGTTTCAAAAATATTTGCTCGGGATTTTCCTCCTGGAGTTATAGCATCTCTTTTTCTACTTCATATGGACTGAAGTATGGCTTTAAAATAACTTACAAGTAGTAGCTAATGGATTGGCTTGCTACTCAGGGCCTTTGAAAGAGCAAAATTGAAATGAATGTGGACAAAGTTTAGGTGGCTGAGCTGTCCAGAAAGTGCAAAGTATGAAGATTTTGGTGTCTTCTGTAAATATCCACTGAACATGAAGAAAAACATTTTAGTATTTAGACAAGAGAGTTGTCCTAAAAATATTGATCAGTCTTTTTATTACCTATCTTAGTGTTTTTTTTCATCAAGAACATACATAAAATGGCCATGGTGAAAGTGATGTTGGCAAACCATTGGCTCAGCCGCCTGTTTTTCCCCAGATCATGGCTAATCTGACTTCCTCTTGTAGTAAATGCTAATGTGGTACCACTTCCTGGCAAGTCAGATAGCTACCTGTTGGCAGGTAAATGTTGTTATACTGCTGTATGGTAGAGGGGGCAGACTTTTGTCAACCCATGATTAGCCATATATGAAAGATGGATTTGCATTCCCTGACCAGAATACTCCACCAGCTCCCTTATTTATAGAATGCCTCATTCAGCATTCTGGCATTGTATACAATACTGCCTCTCTCAAAGGGACAAAGATGATTCTGTTAAGTCACACAACCTGTCTCTGGCCCATTTTGTGGCTCTCAGGCCTTTGAAACAACAAGTTTGGGGGGGAAATTGTCACTGACTTGTTTTGAAAGACAAATCCCAATTGCAAGTGGCAAATCGGACTGCTGTCCCACCATGACGGTAAAGAGTATTGTGTTTGGAACTAAGAGGACGAATTGGTGTGGTTTTTATTTGTCATAATCTTTCTCAAATGTATTGGTGAATAGCAAATTGCAATATCCAGCCTGGGTTGAAGGATTCAGCTTCGGAAATACTTAAGACTAGGCAGAAAACCATCTGCAGCTGAGAGGCCTGGCAGAAGGTGAAGGGAAGGAACACAGAATGGGCAGTGAAAGAAGACAGCCGTGATAACTCAAGCCTTGAGACCAGTACTGAGGTGTCTCTGTCTTTTTAAATCAGTTCTTCCCTCTTCTTTTCCCCTATAAGTTTTATAAAGAACACTGGAGATAGCTGATATTTTAGGTTTAGGTAGGTGTACGTGTGAGTTGATCTTACCCCACAATTATATGGTGTGTGTTTGGGATACCTGGATGAGGGCAACACTAATGGACAGTGACAGATAACTTTTACTGATCTTTCTTATCCATGCTCTCTACTTTAAGAGTCTAGCTTGTGGGGGTTACAAAAATATCACCTATGTCTTCTGGTTTCCAGTTGAATTGGACCAATGGGAAATCTGGTTAAAAAGTAAAAGGAAGGGAGGAGAATGAGATCAGGGAATCTCTTCTGGTTCCTTCCCTCTAAGATCAGTATGGACTTGCCATGTGCTTTGATGCAAGCTCACTGATTCTCTCGAGCAAGTCTATTGTACCCAAGTCACTCTTTCTGATTCTGATAATCACTCCTTCCACTTACACCTTCAGGCCTGGGATGAAAAGAGCTCTGCTTCTCTTAGCCCTGGGTTACTGTACTCAACCATCTGTTCATCTGCCACTCCTTCCCAAAAAGACCCTTTGTAAATAACTCTCCTCTCAGTTTCCTTATTAGAGCATTTCATATATTTCCAGATGGGACCTAGGTTGAAACAGCCTATTTTGAAATGCAATATTAAATTATTTCATTGAAAAACTAGTTAAAAAATATTTATGATATTAAGGACAATAATTTAAATAAGCTATAGAGGGCTGACATTGTAAAATGTTCTGTAAAGGCTACAGTGTCCAACAAAACAGAATATTTTACTCTTTTGGATATGCTGTAGAAATGGCAGAGGAAAGTCTAACAAGGAAGATTTACTGAGAAAGAGAAAGGAGCATGGACAGAATTCACAGACACACTTGATTGGGGAATAGCTTACTGTATGTGGAAGACAAGACAATGTGTGGTACTCATGGCATATCATAATAGCAAGAGGAAACAATAAATTATACATATGCAAAGTAAGAAATATAAAAGCTATGAATTCATCTGTAATGCACATACTTAGGTGAAATAGATTTCTTATGTAATGTTAAAAACAAAGAGGTTGTATGTGAGTTGTTAGAATTAGATAAATTTATGCTTCAATGTATATCCATAATAAAAGATAGGAACAGATTTGAAAAGCTCATGGTCATTATTTTAAATTCTCATTTGTGTGTAGAAATATATGGATAATTTGGTTGATAATAAAATTTAAGAAAATATGATGCAAATGTAACTACAGGTAAATGGTTACTATTTGATTAACAGTCCCTGAACATGTAACAAAGGAAATCTTCCTGTAACCACAAAAAGCAGATTTAAATTTGTGAGGGAGTTTAAGTCATAAGATTAAGATTGTGACCAAAGGCAGATACCTTTTGGGATAGTCCATGAGCGTGCAATCTTGAGAATTCCTAAGTGTTGGTATGTGCTAATACCCTAAATTTATGTCAGCAAGGAGTCTCTGTCAGAATTAAGTAGCAATAAGTAACATTTATATTGATCATCACATTAGAAAATGTTTTTCACATATAGGGTTTTATTTAAAGCTTACACAATCTGGGTGTAGGTGTCAGGTTTAAATTATATTACCCGTTTTTTTACAAAGATGGGAACCAAGGATTAAAGGGTTAAATGAGTTGCCAAAAACATCTGGCAAATAGATAATTGAGCTAACGGTAGAGTTCAGTTCCTGAGAAACCAGGTTTTATGTTGTTTTTCACAGTATCATGCTCTTCCATATAAGGTTTTTATGACTTTTAGGAGCACACTAGGAATTGGGTGGATGATAAATCTAGCTTTGTATTTTGTTTTTAAAATGTCCTCTAATTACACTAAAACTATTCCTACACATCTAGTATTCAAACTATATCAGCATTTCATGAACGGAATCATGTCAGTAAACAATTGTTAACTGACTTAAATGTGTACTGGATATAATGTAATTTAGGTTAATGTCAATAAAATCATATAGCCTAAACTATGAGACCTCTCTAAAGTGAAGGAAAAATAAAACTAAATCGCTTAGTGGAAGAAGATTTTTACTTGCTTTTCAAATAAACAGGATTGGGTTTGAAGATCTGACTTAACCTAAATAATCAGAGTTATTAGTTCATGACTAGAGGCGTAGTTGTGAATTCAGAACACAATTGGGGCATCAGTCAAGCATAACAGGAACCGTTCTGTTCACATATGTTCTGTTTTAAAATGGCACATCCATGACAGTTCAGTGGAGCTCGAAATTACAGCTGAGAAGTGATCAGTTAACCACCCCAGAACACTGCATATGGGAAATAGACTGAAAAATTACTTTCTTAACATTGACATGTTGCTGCAACACTGTGTTCATGGGAAGATTCAAGAACAGTCTCCTCAAAATAAACAGTGGGTATGATAAATATATATATTTAATACTAAATAAATTAATTAATATTTAATAAACATATGCTTATTTATATTTAATATTTAATAAATAAAATTAACATTTAATAAATGCATGTTTAATATATTAAAACTTTAAAGGAAAAATAAAATATTATTTGAAGTAAGCACACATTTTTAAGATAACATTGAAAAAAAACAAATTGTAAAGCCAATGCTAGGAAGATAAACTGAGAAAATGTATAATGTCTTACTTATCACTATGATACGTACTGAGTGTAAGAAATGTAATTTAAGAAGTGCTTCTATTTTTACAAGAAAAATATTTCGTGTATATTTCTGTTTTGGAGTTTCTCGTTTATTGATTTTTCCAAAAATGATCAGATGTTCACAGTAGTGCAGAAACAGACTTAATGCCAAGAAAATAAACTGTGCCAGGTAACCTCACACTTGAAAAAAACTGTTTCTTTATGGCAGGCATACATAACAGCAGTGGTAGTTCACACCAGTGCTCATTGGGCGTGCTAATTAATTGGAAATACACAGTCTGTACGGAAAAGTAATTGAGAGCAGAAAAGAGGACCAGTGGTTTAGCAACCTCTTTTTGTAAATGCCAGCCAAGAGCAACAGAAATAACTCTGTGAAGTAAATTCACATAGCAGAGAGGCCGTATAGTAAATTGGTGAGGAACCCACGCTATACTAAACTGTTGCGTTCAAATCCTACATCAACATTTACTGTTGATCAGTTACTACAGTAATTGAGTAATTCACTTATCTGTGCTTCAGATTCTCATTTATAAATTGAGGATAATATTAGCGCCTGGTTCATGGGGCTGTTGTAAAAATCAAACATTAGTTAACAGGTAAAATATGCTGAGAACAGTACTTGGCTTGTGTTATAGAAATATTAGTGTATTGGTATTTTTATTATTCCATTAAAATACACACCTCCAAACAGCCAACACTTTTCTTTAAACAGATACTAAAAGGACCCACTCACAGCATACTAGGCTCAGACAGAGACACAGGCTATATTCTAAATTTGGAACTCATTCTCCCCTCTTCTAGCTCAGTAAGCTGGATATAATTGACGTCTACTTTGATACTCTATTTAAAATTTTCTCCCCTCCTCAGCTCCGGAATCATTCTCTCTCCCTCCAAAATCCTGACTCATTTAGTGGAGAATGGTACTTAATTGTGCTCACTGCTAACAATCTGTCATTGCTTCTACTCCAATTTTGATCCAATACCACACGCTTCTGTCTAGACATTTTGCTTTCTATATTTGTAACTGTTTTCTACAACACTGAGAAACCTCACTTTTACTATCCTCAAAGTATGTATACATTCGTTCAAACCCAGAATATGCAGATATTAGTTCAGTAATTGCTACCCTATATCACTACAAAAATCAAAGCTTTTAACTAGAGTTCAATATTTATTTACAGTTAGATATTTTTAGGTAAGATTTGCATAAGTGTAAAGAGCTTAAGAATACAATTTTATGTGTTTTGACAAATGAAGACACTTAACCACACCCCCATTAATATATATGTTCATATCCCCAGAAAGTTCCCTCATGTTCCCTAATCAATTTCTCCAAGAAGTAGTCATTTTTTTAAAAAATGTTTTTCATGATTAGTTTTTTTCTTTTCTAGAACGAGACATAAATGGACTCATACATACAATATGTGCTCTTCTGGGTCTGTATTCTGTCACTTAGCATTATGTTCAACAGACATTCATATTACATGCTATTTCAAAGGTTGCATTATTAACAAAATAAGTGCAAAAGGTAATCACGGGAAGGCCATGTTTGGTATCTATCTTGGAGGAGTTTCATTATAAAAGCTTTCCCTAAGGCAGACAGTGCTTGTATTGGCTCCCCTGCCTTCTTTTACCTTTGAACCTTATCTACAAGTGTTCTACACAAAAGATCAGCAGCTTAAGATCATTGGTATCTCTTCTATATTTAGTACATATGTTTGTTAACCTGGTGCCAGACTATTTGTCTTGTTAACAACAAGCCTTTTGTAGTTTAAGAACATCTTACAGCTACAGAGGATTAAAACACTTTCTTTAAAGACTAATGATAACATATATCCAGTGAAATAGCATGTGGTAATCTAATGACATGTACTTAATATTATTGAAAAATAAGCATTTCAAGGCAATGTTTTACTTTTAAGGATATAATAGTATGAGTCATATCTTAAAAAAACAATTAAAAACTAGGAAAATGAATTAATTTTGTATTTCTTCATTTACAAGAGGAAAAAAGAATTAAGTAACACTGGAAATGCTTTAAAATTTTTGAAAGGGAGAAATAATTTAATTTGAAAGCTTATGAAAATTAATAAAGACATTTAAAAAATTGTATAATATTTGAGAACCTGAAAGAAATATGTAAAAATTGGTATTTAAAGTGGCTATCTTTGGGGTTCAAAATTAGCAGACCCAGTAGTTAGTAAAGGTAATTTCTAAAGCAATTACTTTTCAATTTCATTACATCATTCTTACCAGTATATCCTGTTAAAGTTAAATATTTTTGATATTGTATTTATTTCCCCTGTCAGTAAACAGGAAGTCAAAGAGTACTATTAATAAATGAAAGAGGAATTACTGCCTTCATAATATTAATGCTGCTGTAAATTTTGAGGCTCTAAGATTCAAAATATTAAAGGTTGTGTGTGCAACACATTGGTTCAACAGTTACCCATATTATTAAATCCTCATCCCCACTAGTACAGCTACAATCTGTCAACATAGGAAGATGTTATAGAATCATTAACTATATTCTCCATGCTTACCACTTACTATCCCTGTGACCAACCTACATTATGATTGAGAATTTTTTGCCCCTTTATCCCCTTCACCGTACCAACCCCTCTCCCATGGTAACCAGCAGTAACTTCTCAGTGTCTATGAGTCTACTGCTGTTTTGTTCATTCTGTTTTGATTTGTGTTTATATTCCACAAATAAGTGAAAACATATGGTATTTCTCTTTCTCTGCCTGGCTTATTTCACTAAGCGTAATACCCTCTAGATCCTTCCAATTTGTTGCAAATGGCAGGATTTCTTTTTTTTATTATGGCTGAATAATTTTCCATTGTGTTTATGTACCACATCTTTATCCACTCACCTTTTGACTGACACTTAGGTTGAGTCCATATCTCATCAATTGTAAATAATGCAGCCATAGAAGAGGATTAAAGATGGCAGTGTGAGAGGTGAGACACAGGCTTCCTCCTTAAACCGCACATAATATGAAAATATAATGAATACAACCAATCCTGAAAGAGCAATAGGAAAGAGGACTGTGTCAGACTGCATAAACCTGGAGAAAAGAGCAGACCTTGCAGAACAGGGTAACGTACCAAAGCTGTGGCCCACCAGGACCCAAGCCCTTCCCCCACCCCAGCTCACCAGTGGGAGGAAGAGAAACAGAGCAGGGAGGGAGTGGAGGCCTGGGACTGCTGAATACTAAACTCTGGAGATCTTCTCTGGGAGCAAAAACCTACATTTCATGGTGCTTGCATGATACTCTCATGATTACAGGGTTGGAAAGCTAAGACTGGCAGAATTCCTGGAAAGACTGAGATTCCAGCCACTTGTGGAAAGCAGGAATCCGTATTCGGCTGCTCTGGGACAAAAGAAAGGCAGGCAGTCTGAGAGACTTCCTAACAAAGAAGCCCTTAGCAAGAGGGCTGCTAAAGGGGCAAGGATTGCACAGAGCTTACTGCTCAGGAGAGGACAAGTAGACAAAATTGTCTGGGTGCACTCTGCCCAGCAGGATGGGAGCTTTGCCATATAAACTCTCATACTTAAGGAGGAAGAAAAAAATCTTCCTCCTTAGACGATCTTCACGTGCTCTAGCTCCATGACTGGCTAGACAGCTCTAAGGACCCCCTCCTTAATATGCAGCCTATTGCACCTTTCTCCCAGCCAGCTCCACCTGGCTCGCAAACTCGCAAACCCTCCCCTGGTGTTAGGCCAGCCAGAGGGAAGATATGTCTACAGCAACTACAAATGCAAAGCATAGAAGCTTACACCTGTGTGCTCGGCCCACTGGTTCAGGCAGTGGAGACAGGCATAGCAGCTGGGAAGCAGGAAACAGCTCTTTCCTCCCCCTCAGGCACCAAATACTGCTCGCCTGTGACCCTCAACATTGCTTCAGGGGCTGAGCAGCTCCAGAGAGTAGAGCTTCTGGACACAAGAGAGCACCATATACAAATATGAAATGCCAAAGGAACGTGGCTCAGAGTAAAATTATTAATACAACTCCTGAGAAAGATTTAAATGACATTGACCTCATGACTCTTCCTGAAAGGCAGTGAAACATAAAAAT
Organism: Phataginus tricuspis; assembly: GCA_029783875.1. Lineage (NCBI taxonomy): Eukaryota > Metazoa > Chordata > Mammalia > Pholidota > Manidae > Phataginus > Phataginus tricuspis. Next base: position 3,570,460 of record JAQQAC010000477.1, read on the forward strand.
CATTAACATACTCATGGAGCTTTGGAAAGATATTCAAGAACTCAGGAATGAATTCTGGTCGGAGATCCAATCATTGAAGAGCACAATGGAGGGTATTAAAAGCAGATTAGATACTCTGGAGGAGACAATAAATGAGATAGAAACTAGAAAAGGAATACAAAGAAGCTGAGGCACAGAGAGAAAAAAGGATCTCTAAGAATGAAACAATATTGAGAGAAATGTGTGGCCTATCCAAATGGCACCATATATGCATTATAGGGGTACCAGAAGAATAAGAGAGAGAAAAAGGGATAGAAAGTGTCTTTGAGGAGGTAATTGCTGAAAACTTCCCCAATCTAGGGAAGGGGACAGTCTCTCAGGTCATGGAGATGCACAGATCTCCCAACACAAGGGACCCAAGGAAGAAAAAACCAAGACATATGGTAATTAAAAAGGCAAAAATCATGCATAAGGACAGACTATTAAAAGCAGCCAGGGAGAGAAATAAAATCACATACAAAGGAAAGCCCATCAGGCTATCATCAGACTTCTCAACAGAAAGCTTACAAGCCTGAAGGGAGTGACATGATGTATTTAATGTGATGAAGTAGAAGGGTCTTGAATCAAGAATACTTTATCTGGCAGGATTATCATTTAAATTTGAAGGATGGATTAAACAATCCCCAGATAAGTAAAAGCTGAGAGAATTTACCTCTCACAAACCATCTCTACAGTGTATTTTGGAAGGACTGCTATAGAAGGAAGTGTTCCTGAGGTTTAATAGCTGTCAACAGAGGAAATAAAACCACAGTAAAGAAAGTAGAACAGCTAATTACTAAGCAAATGCAAAATTAAATTATCCCCAAGGTCAATCAAGGGATAGACAAAGAGTACAGAATATGATAGCTAATATATAAAGAATGGAGGAGGAAGAAAAGCAAAAGAACCTTTAGATTGTGTTTGTAATAGCATATTAAGTGAGTTAAGTTAGACTCTTAGATAGTAAGGAAGTTAACCTTGAACCTTGGGTAACCACAAATCTAAAGCCTGCAATGGCAATAAGTACATACCTATCCATAATCACCCTAAATGTAAATGGAGTGAATGCACCAATCAAAAGACATAGAGTCACTGAACATAAAAAAAAACAAGACTTATCTATATGCTGACTACAAGAGACTCACTTTAAACCCAAAGACATACACAGTCTAAAAGTGAATGGATGGAAAAAGACATTTCACGCAACTAATTGGGAGAAAAAAGCAGGAGTTGCAGTACTTGTATCAGACAAAATACACTTCAAAACAAAGAGAGTCACAAGAGATAAAGAAGGACATTACATAATGATAAAAGGGTTAATCCAACAAGGTGATATAACCATTATAAAAATATATGCACCCAACACAGGAGCGTCAGCATATGTGAAATACTAACAGAATTAAAAGGAAAAAGAGAATAAAATGCATTCATTCTAGGAGACTTCAACACTCCACTCACTCTGAAGGACAGATCAACCAGATAGAAAATAAGGAGACAGAGGCACTGAACAACACACTAGAACAGATGGACGTAACAGACATCTACAGAGCTCTACACCCAAAAGCAGCAGAATACACATTCTTCTCAAGTGCACATGGAACATTTTCAAGAATAGGTCATATACTAGGCCACAAAAAGAGCCTCAGTATATTCAAAAAGATTGAAATTGTACCAACCAGTTTCTCAGACCACAAAGGTATGAAACAAGAAATAAACTACACAAAGAAAATGAAAAATCTCAAAAAACATGGAGGCTTCACAACATGTTCCTAAATAACCAATGGATCAATGACCAAATAAAAACAGAGATCAAGCAATATATGGAGACAACAACAATACAACACCACAAAATCTGTGGGATGCAGTGAAGGCCGTGCTAAGAGGGAAGTATATTGCAATACAGGCCTACATCAGGAAAGATGAACAATCCCTAATGAACAGTCTAAATTCACAATTAATGAAACTAGAAAAAGAAGAACAAATGAGGCCCAAAGTCAGTAGAAGGAGGGACATAATAAAGATTAGAGCATAAGTAAATAAAATTGATAAGAATAAAACAATAGAGAGAATCAATGACAGCAAGAGCTGGTTCATTGACAAAATAAACAAAATAGATAAACCTATAGCCAGCCTTATCAAGATAAAAGAGAGTCTACTCACATAAACAGAATCAGAAATGAGAAAGGAAAAATCAATACAGATACCACAGAAATACAAAGAGTTATTAGAGAATACTATGAAAAATTATATGCTAACAAGCTGGATAACCTAGAAGAAATGGACAACTTTCTAGAAAAATACAACCTTCCAAGGCTGACCCAGAAAGAAACAGAAAATCTGAACAGACCAATTACCAGCAACTAAATTGAACTGGTAATAAAAACCTACCTAAGAACAAAACACCTGGAACAGATGGCTTCACTGCTGAATTTTATCAAACATTTAGTGAAGACCTAATACCCATCCTCCATAAAGTTTTCCAAAGAGTAGAAGAAGAGGGAACACTTCCAAACTCTTTATATGAGGCCAGCAGCCCTTTAATAGCAAAACCAGGCAAAGACACCACAAAAAAAGAAAATTACAGACCAATATCCCTTATGAACATTGGTGCAAAAATACTCAACAAAATATTAGCAAACCAAATTAAAAAATACATCAAAAAGATAATCCATCATGATCAAGTGGGATTCATCCCAGGGATGCAAGGATGGTGCAACATTCGAAAATCCATCAACATCATCCACCACATCAACAAAAAGAAGGACAAAAACCACATGATCATCTCCACAGATGCTGAAAAAGCATTTGACAAAATTCAACATCCACTCATGATAAAAACTCTCAACAAAATGGGTGTAGAGGCTAAGTAGCTCAACATAATAAAGGCCGTGTATGACAAATCCACACCAACATTATACTTAACAGCGAGAAGCTGAAAGCTTTTCCTTTAAGATTGGGAACAAGATAGGGATGCCCACTCTCCCCACTCCTATTCAACATAGTACTGGAGGTCCTAGCCACAGCAATCAGACAACACAAAGAAATAAAAGGCATCCAGATTGGCAAGGTAGAAGTTAAACTGTCCCTGTTTGCAGATGACATGGTATTGTACATAAAAAACTGTATAGAATCCACTCCAAAACAACTAGATCTAATATCTGAATTCAGCAAAATTGCAGGGTTCAAAATTAACACGTAGAAATCTGTGGAATTCCTATACACTAACAATGAACTAGCAGAGACAGAAATCAGGAAAACAATTCCATTCACAATTTTATGAAAAAGAATAAAATACCTAGGAATAAACCTAACCAAGGAAGTGAAAGACCTATACTATGAAAACTACAAGACACTCATGAAAGAAATTAAAGAAGATACCAATAAATGGAAACACATCCCATGCTCATGGATAGGAAGAATTAATATTGTCAAAATCGCCATCCTGCCTAAAGCAGTCTACATATTCAATGCAATTCCTATCAAAATACCAACAGCATTCTTCAATGAACTAGAGCAAATAGTTCTAAAATTCATATGGAACCACAAAAGACCCTGAATAGCCAGAGCAATCCTGAGAACGAAGAATAAAGCTGGGGGTATTATGCTTCCAAACTTCAAGCTCTACTAAAAAACCATAGTAATCAAGACAATTTCGTACTGGCACAAGATCAGACCCATAGACCAATGGAATAGACTAGAGAACCCTGATATAAACCCAACCATATATGGTCAATTAATATATGATAAGGAGCCATGGATATACAATGAGTAAATGACAACCTCTTCAACAGCTGGTGTTGGCAAAACTGGACAGCTACATGCAAGAGAATGAAACTGCATTATTGTTTAACCCCATACACAAAAATAAACTCGAAATGGATCAAGGACCTGAATGTAAGTCATAAAACCATAAAACTTTTAGAAGACAACATCGGCAAAAATCTCCTGAATATAAGCATGAGCAACTTCCCTGAATGCATCTTCTTGAGCAAGGGAAACAAAAGCAGAAATGAACTCATAGGACTACATCAAACTAAAAAGTTTCTGCACAGCAAAGGACACCATCAACAGAACAAAAAGGCATCCTACAGTATGAGCGAATATGTTTGTAAATGACATATCCGACAAGGGGTTACCATCCAAATATATAAACAACTTGCAGGCCTCAACACCCAAAAAGCAGATAACCTGATTAAAAATTGGGCAGAGGATGTGAAGAGACAGTTCTCCAAAAAAGAAATTCAGATGGCCAACAGACATGAAAAGATGCTCCACATCACTAATCATTAGGGAAATGCAAATTAAAACCACAATGAGATATCACCTCACACCAGTGAGGATGGCCAACATCCAAAACACAAACAACAACAAATTTGGCGAGGATGTGGAGAAAGGGGAACCGTCCTACACTGCTGGTGGGAATGTAAGCTAGTTCAATCATTGTGGAAAGCAATATGGAGGTTCCTCAAAAAACTAAAAATAGAAATACCATTTGACCTGGGAATGTCACTCCTTAGAATTTACTCAAAGAAGAATACAACTTCTCAGATTCAAAAAGACATATGCTCCCTTGTTTATTGCAGCACTTTTTACAATAGTCAAGATATGTAAGCAACCTAAGTGTCCATCAGTAGATGAATGGATAAAGAAGAGGTGGTACATATACACAATGGAATACTATTCAGCCATAAGAAAGAAACAAATCCTGCCATTTGCAACAACATGGATGGAGCTGGAGGATATTATGCTCAGTGAAATAAGCCAGGCGGAGAAAGACAAGTGCCAAAGATTTCCCTCATTTGTGGAGTATAACAAAACAGCAAAACGGAAGGCACAAAATAGTAGCAGACTCAGAGACTTCAAGAAGGAACTAGTGGTTACCAAAGGGGAGGGGTGTGGAAGGGCAGGTGGTGAGTGTGGGAGAAGGTGATTGAGGGGTATTATGTTTAGTACACATTGTGTGGGGGATCACGGGGTAAAGATTGTAGCACAGAGAAGGCAAAGAGTGAATCTGTGTCATCTTACTACACTGATGGACAGTGACTGAACTGGGATATGAGTGGGGACTTGATAATATGGGTAAATGTAGTAACCACATTGTTTTTTCATGTGAAACCTTCATAAGAGTGTATATCAATAATACCTTAATAAAAAAAAGAAGAGGTTGTACATATACAAAATGTAATACTATTCAGCCATAAGAAAGAAAGAAATCCTACCATTTGCAACAACATGAATGGAGCTGGAGGATATTATGCTGAGTGAAATAAGCCAGGTGGAGAAAGACAAGTATCAAATGATTTCTCTCATTTGTTGAGTATAACAATGAAGCAAAACTGGAGGAGCAGGATAGTAGCAGACTCAGAGACTTCAAGAAGGAACTAGTGATTCCAAGGGGGAGGGGTGTGGAAGGGCAGGTGGTGAGGGCCTTTTCACATGCCTATTGGCAATCTGTATTTTTTCTTTGGAGAGATGTCTGTTCAAGGTCTCTGACCATTTTTTAATTGGGTTATTTGTTTTTTTGGTATTGAGGTGTATGAGCTCTGTATATATTTTAGATGTTAACCTATTATCAGATAAATCATTTACAAATATATTCTCCCATACTGTAGGTTGCCTTTTTGTTCTGCTGATGGTGTCCTGCTGTATAGAAGCTTTTTAGTTTGATGTAGTTACATTTGTTCATTTTTTATTTTGTTTCCCTTGCCTGAGATGTTTCCAGGAAATAATTGCTCATGCTTATTTTGAAGAGATTTTTCCTATGTTTTCTTCTAAGAGTTTTATGGTTTCATGTCTTATATTCAGGTGTTTGATCCATTTTGAGTTTACTTTTGTGTATGGAGTAAGGCAGTAATCCAGTTTCATTCTCTTACATGTAGCTGTTTAGTTTTCCCAGCACCAGTTATTGAACAGGCTGTTTCCCCATTGTATATTCACTGCTCTTTTATCATATAAAAAAATGACCATATATTTGTGGGTTTATATCTGGGCTCTCTATTCTGTTCCATTGATTTATGGGTTTGTTTTTGCCAGTACTATATTGTTTTAATTACTGTGGCTTTGTCGTAGAGCTTGAAGTCAGGGAGCATAATTCCCCCCTACCTTTGTTCCTTCTTTCTTAGGATTGCTTTGGCTATTTGGGGTCTTTTGTGGTTCCATATGAATTTTAGAACTATTTGTTCTACTTCACTGAAAAATGCTATTGGAATTTTGATAGGAATTGCTTTGGGCAGGATGGTCATTCTGACAACATTAATTCTTCCTGTCCATGATCAGGAGATAGATTTCCATTGATTTTTGTGTTTAATTTCTCTCATCAGTGTCTTATAGTTTTCAGAGTATAGGTTTTTCACTTCCTTGGTTAGGTTATTCCTAGGTATTTAATTTCTTTTTATGCAATTCTAAATGGAATTGCTTTCTTGATTTCTCTTTCTGCTAGTTGATTGTTAGTATATAGGAATGCAACAGATTTCTTTGTATTAATTTTGTATTCTTCTACTTTGCTAAATCCAGTTATTAGCTCTAATAGTTTTGGTGGAGTCTTTAAGGTTTTCTATGTATAATATCATGTCATCTGTCAACAGTGACAGTTTAACTTCTTCCTTATCAGTTTGGATGCCTTTTATCTCTTTGCTTGTGTTATTGTCATGGCTAGGACCTCTAGTACTATGTTGAATAAAAGTGGTGAGAGTGAACATCCTTGTCTTGTTCCTGATTTTAGAGGAAAAGCTTTAGCTTTTCTGAATTGAGTAAGATGTGTTAGCTGTTGGTTTGTCATATATGGGCTTTACTATGTTAAGGTTTGTACCCTCTGTGTCCATTTTATTGAGAACTTTTATCATGAATGGATGTTGAATTTTGTCAAATGCTTTTTCAGCATCTATGGAGATGATCATGTGTTTTTATCTTTCTTTTTATTAATGTGGTGTATGGTATTGATTGACTTGTGAATATTATACCATCCTTTCATACCTGGAATAAATCCCACTTGGTTGTGATGGATGATCTATAGTATAATTATTCCTCAAGTAATATTAAGATACATAATCCCTTCTGTTTGGAATGTGCATCCACTTCTCTTGTATCTAGCAAGCTTTGAAACAGTCATACTCAAAGTGTCTGTGGACCAATAGGAGGTTCTCAAACTGTTAAATTTCCATCCATGATAAGAAAAGGAGCTTTAATCAGAAAGTTAAGCTATCACATGACTAAATACATTGCTTAGTTAGCCCATCATTTTTTCCCAAAGTTTTACATGTAGGAAATAGTATATTAATCCACATACTGGCACAAGCTTCTGAACTTGTTGCAGACTGGGGGGTTGCTTGAGTAGCATTTCTCTTAACCAAGGTTCAGTAAAGGGCCAGATAGTAAAAATGTTAGACCTGTGGGCCATACAGTTTCTTCTGCAAATACTCTGCTGTGTAGAATAAAAGCAGCTCTAGACAATATGAATGTGAATATGTCTGGTTGTGTTCCAATAAACCTTTTTCTGGACAATGACATTTGAATATCATATTTTAACATATCACAGAATATTATGAAAAACTTTTTTTCCAATCACTTACACATGTAAAAATCATGCTTAGTTTGAAAGCCATACAAAAAATAAGTGGTTTCCTAAGTCCTGCTCTAAACCATCATTTAAGTATCAGCTAAATTATCACTTCTAAAGTAAGACTTTCTCTAACTTACTCATTTGGATATATTATTTCTACTACATTTTGTTTATAATTCATGTACACCTCTAAAGGTTTATTGAACTTAATTTGTGTGACAACCGTATTTTCTCCAGAAGATTGAAGTAACTTAATCTAAGTTTCTACATTTATTAAGTGTGGTTGGGATTGGAACCCGAGTCTTGCAGCAGAGAGTGTGTTATTAGTCACAATAGCAAATGTCAATTCTTAAACTATCTGCTATCTAGTACAAAATAGAAGCTGAGGAACACAATAGGTGGAGAAGAAAGTGCATTTTGGGAATTCGGTAATGTTTAGGAAATTAGTATGTCTAGTGGCTTTTCTTGTATTTTGGATAAGTTATCTAGTTTTCGAAATTCTGCTTCATCATCTGAAAGTTTAAAGGCTATGATTAAATGTTCTCTAAGCATCTCTCATTTCTTCCATTTTTATGACTCTAGGATATCAGGGCTCTTCAGAATCAGGGGGTGGTTTAGATAGTGAGTATCCAAAATACACACATTTGCATACTGAAAGGACAAGAGAGGCAGAAAGTTAAAGAGGTCACAAAAACAAAACAGGAGTTCCTAATGGCTCATTAATCAATGTGAGTACCGCAAATAATTCAGTAAACACGTTAGTATATGTTACACTGATTTTACCATCAAATTAATGAAGCTGGAGTCCGGTCTTGTGCTGGACTGCAGCATTTACAGATATGGCCTCTACAAACCTGGACATTATCCACGCACCGGGCTCAGCACTTTCAGACAAAGCCTGCAGTCATGGGATTCTCTGCCTAAACTAATCTATGGCATCAAGAAAACAGAATGAAAATTATTTGTCAATAAGGTAAACTAAAGTCAGAAGAGTTCATGTCAGAGATCTGGCAAAACTAGAAATTTTCAATATTATTTCAAGTGATGACTTTACCTACTACTTTTCCCCTGGCCTCACATGCTGAGGTGTTCTTCCTGCTCGGGATGCACCACTCTACTTGTATCATCTTTTGCCCATGAGTCATGCACTCTCTACCTCTTTTCCTTCTTTTTCTTAGCCTAAATTTATGAATATATGTTTTTATTAAGAAAAAAATCCTTGACCCTGCAGACATTCTCGTGACTAATATTCCTGTATATGTTTACATTAAAACTAGTCTAGAAGAGTCTTAAATAGTCATTGTATTGGCTTTTGTTACACTTCAGCCCCGTCTGCTGTAGTCTAATTATTTCTCTTTCAGTTCCTGAAGCTACCATGCCTAAGGCCCCAGTGATTTCTTATTAGCCAAAGAATATATGTCAGTGACTGTCTGGATATTTCCTAATCACGGACGCCGTTAAATACCCCCTCCTAGGCACAGATATTCCTCTTCACATATGACACTGCACATCCTTTAACTGTCCTCTTCTAACTTCTTAGACAATATATTTTTCATACCTTCTCTTTCCCGGCTCAAGAGATACCACAAATTGTCCCCTGGCAGTCCCATTTATTCTAAGGGTCTTTACTGAGATTTGTATTTCAAACTTGGGGGTTTCACATTCCCATATCCAATTTCTCGAGCACATCTACTTTATACACATAGCTAACACAAAATTATTCAAAATGGAAATCATAATCTATTTAGTTATCTACCCTAGTAACCAAGAGGTTATCCTTAACTGCTTTTTCTAATTCCACTATTCAGTTTCTATAGCTATATTCAATTAATTGCCAAGTCCTGTTCTTTTTATTTCTTATGCATTTCTCAAACCTATCCTAACATCCATTCTAACTATAATGATCCTCATTTGAACCTTCACCATTTCTTAAGTTACTACAATAGACAGTAACTCTTATTTGTTTCTAGTTCCTTTACACTAATGTGCTTTATTTGTGTCTTTGCTTGAAAGATTTACGTAAAACATAAACCTGTCTGATTGAATTTCACCAAATGTAGACCAGGAGGAAGGATTTGAGTGCAAGTAGTTTGCATGGGAGGTGGTCCAGGAAGCATCATATGAAATAAGTGAGATAGGCAATGGAAGAAAGTTAATAACCAATGTATTATTAAACAAAAGGTATCACCTTGGAAAACTGGAGCTCAATCCCATTGAGGGCCCTCTAAAATAATCGTATATCATATGACTTGCTGAGGAGTAAGAATGCTGGAAAGTTCATTCACCGAGTCCCATCTCTCAGTGGTTGAGGATTACTCTTATGTTAACTTCTTAGCATTTTGTCTGTCCTTTGTGAAGTCAGAGCACAGTCCTATAGCCAGGGAAGGTTGTCTAACAGAGAAGCAGGGGCTTGAAGTAGGAAACTATTAGTGTGTATGGGAACTGTAACCGAAGCTACATGTGACCTCTAGTTTGGGCTAAGAGCATGAGACTGAGGTCCTGGCAGAGTTAACTGCAGTATCCAAGTTACTTTCCTATATCAAACCATTTAGTGTCTCACTATTACACGTAAGATGAATTCTGAACCTCTCGCCAGGTTATACAAAGACTTCTACAAGCTTCTCTAAGATGCAATAAGTCCATTCTTATTACTTCCTATCTCATGTATTTTATTCCAGCACAGCCAAGTTGCTTGGAGATATTAAACACATACTTCCGTATTGGCCCCAACTCATCCTCAACTTTTACCTAATATCATTGCTCATGATGCAGGTAAAGAATTGCCTTTTCCAGGATGCCAAACAGGAAACCCCCATATTTAGAGGTACTTCTTTTTATTATCCAGTACCATTGCCAGGGTATGTAATATGATTTTTCTTCTCATGTCCATAATAGTAATTTAGCTGTGCTTGTTTCTTTTACCTTTACTTAACTCTGAACTCCTTGAGGAAAAAAATTATGTCTATCTTATTTATTAATTTTTTTTTCAGTCCTAGTGTATAGCTAAGTGTCTGACATAGCAAATTGTTCATACTTACTGAATAAAACATTAACTTCTTGGTGTCTCATATGTAGAGGAGTAATTCAATCTGAGCAACTCACTTCTTAGAGCACAATAGGACATAACTCAAAGGTATATTAACTTTCTGAGTGAAAATTTTTTATGGTTTTAGTTCCATTTATGTCAAAACATCTCTTCTACATTCAATCTTAAAATAAAGTATGCATTGTATAAACATTTCAAGTGCCCACCCAAGATATAGGAATAAGTCAATGTTACTTTAGCTGTTAGTAAAAAAAAAAAAAAAATACATTCTAAAGACAAAGATTTCAACACTACTTATTGGCCCACTGTTAGATGAGGTGACACTAGAAGATAAAATGTGGAATTTGAATACCTGTGGCACATTATCATTAATTTTCCTGGAACTGAAGAAAATTCTTTCAGCTTAATTTTCCAGGCTTTTTTGCTGAATTCTTTCTAAGCACTTTCAGAGTAAAGAGCTTTATTTTTCAAGTATGATGTATATGCAGATATTAAATTTAGCTCGTATCTAAAGAAAAGCCTATTATTCCTTTACTTAAAGCACTGCGGAAGACCAACACTGCACTTCTCAGTATCTCTACCAAATAATAATTCTGTTTTAATGACTGAAAACAATTTCACTGAAGATTCATAGATGTTAAACCAATAAAAATGCACATTGCCTTATATAATTTGAAATATATGTTAGTTATTATGAAGAAGTTTAGGGGATTAAGATTATTTAAGAATAACAGTGAAGTTGTTCAAAGCATCTTGTAGAAAATATGATATAGACAGGTAGAACGTGTATCAATAACATGTGACAGGAAGAAAGCGGTTCCTCCTAATTTTATTTCCCTTACCAAAAGGCTGTTCCTTGAATTACTAGAATCTCTAGTCTCTGTTCCTTCTGTCGCGATCTGACAGGTGGGGACTCAGCAGCAGCCACACGGAATGTCATGGAATGTGACGTGTACAGATCAGAGGACACCCTGGGAAGCTCAGTCCTCCTCAGCCCCTTTGACCCAATTCATCCAATTCATCCTCATAACCAAAGAATTACCAGATATTTGTGGAATTTTCTGTAAATAAAAATAAGCCTAGCCCATGTACCATAGTGATATTTTCTTCTGAATATCCTTATTAGATGCAAAAAAATCCACGTTTTCTTACATAAATGTTAGTCATTTTTTTCATTAAGTATTGAGGATAAATGTTATCACTTAACAAAATGTATTTCCAGAAAGCATTTTGGGCTATGTATTTGGTGACAGATATATAAACCAAGTTAAATTTAAAATATGCTCAAAATATGCGGAGTCATCTTTAGTTAGACTTTTAAAATTGTAATAATTATTAATATTGGTCTGTTTTAAACTCACTAATGAAGAAATGGTGACTTTAAAAAGTATTCAGATGGTTTGTTTTGAAATGGAATTTGGAGACCAATCCCTAATGTTTCTTCTTCCAACTTCCTACTAAATGAAAACACAGGAAAACAAATTGAAACACAAACAAAAGAGTCATAACACTGAAAATCAAGATTGACAGAAGGCATTATACTGGAACTGAAAGTAATTTTAAAGCAATCAAAGCTGGGTTTAGAAAAGCTTAACCAGGGTTAACAAATTATGGTTTCACATCATGAAAAAGAAAGACTGGAAGAAGATAGCTTCTTTGTGTCTTCCTAGAATGTCCTGTGACTCAGTGGATCAGGACTTGCCACGAACAGACGCTGTCCCACCCCACCTCCCACCCGCTCTTTGTTCCACGGTACCTGTGATGAGTTACCTCACCGTGTGTCTTCTCTGCCACCTGTATAAATCCAGATCAGTTCTAAATTGAATAATGTCAGAAAATTCTGACAAATTAAAAAGGCACATGGTTCTCTGTATGTAAGAGGATGGGGTACAAAAAAAAGTTTACTTCTTCAAAAAAATATCAAGAAGCTATAAAAGAGAAATAATAATGAGAAGTTATTCCAGGAAATAGTACTATTATTGCCCTCAATCCATAGATACAAATGCCAAAGATTAGACAGAATACATAACTTTACCAAGATCATGCAGTGATCTCTAGTAAGGGTAAATGATAATGCTAGGATATGAATTCAAGGAGTCTAATTTCAGAGCATAGAATCTTAAAAACACAGTGATAGATGGTTAAATTAATAGTAATGAGAGTTAATAGTTAATTTGTGTTTATTCTGTGCCAAATGTTGTGCTAGATTCCTTTTTTTAATTTTTGTAACTGTTTTATTGAGATCTAATTTATATGCCATACAATTCACCCATTTTAAAGTGTACAATTAAGTGGGTTTGGGTATATTCACAATGTTGCTTAATCATCAACACAATTTTAGAACATATCCATACCTCCAAAGAGGAACCCTGTGCCTTTTAACTATCACCCGCAATTTCAAAATTTGTACACCTTTAGATTACCATTCATCTACATTTTTTTTCTTATTTTTTAAATAGAAGTTGTATATATTAAGGTGTACAACTTGATGATTTGATATACATAGTGAAATGATTACTATGATCAACCTAATTAACATACTATCTCACATAGTTAGCAGTACTTTTGTGTGTGATGAAATCACCAGAATTCTACTTTTTTAGTAAATTTCTAGTATTCCATACAGGTATTATTAACTATAATTATCATGCTGTACATTAGAGCACTAGACATTTATCCTATATACCTGCAACTTTGTTCCAGTTGACAAGTATCTTGTTTCCTCTAGCTCCCTGCCCCTTGTAACTATTGTTCTATTCTCTGCTTCTATATATTTCACTTCATTTTAGACTCCACATATAAATGACGTCATGAAGTATATTTTTTCTCTGTGTCTGACTTATTTTACTTAGTGAAATACCCTCAAATTCCATCTATGTTATCACAAACGACAGTGTTTATTTCTAGTGACTAACATTTCATTTTATATGTATGCATATATGTACATATATGTGTATATACATGTGTGTGTATATATATATACACACATGCATATATACATCTCACACCTTCTTTATTAATTCATCTGTTTATTCACTCAAGACATGTAAGTTGTGTCCATATCTTGGCTATTGTGGTTATGCTGCAGTAAATATGGGAATGCAGATATCTTTTTGGTATGCTGTTTTCATTTCCTTTATATATATACCCAGAAGTGAGATTGCTGGATCATATAGTAGCTCTATTTTTAATTTTTTAAGGAACCTCCATACTGCTTTCCATAATAGCTGAACCAATTTACATTCCCACCAAGTGCGTACAAGGGTTTGCTTTTCTGCACATCCTCACCAACACTTGTTTTTTCTTATCTTTTAGATGACAGCCATTCTAGCAGTTGTGAAGTGATCTCTCATTGTGGTTTTGATTTGTAGTTCCCTGATGATTAATGATGTTGAGCATCTTTTCATGTGCCTGTTGGCCATCTGAGTGTCTTCTTTGGAAAAATGCCTATTCATGTTCTTTGCTAGATTCTTGATATGCATAATCTCACTAGGTCTTCTTTCTGAACGATGTATGAGGAATGGTTATGAGTCTCATTTATCAATTCAGAAAGAAGGCTGGCAACTATAAATGACTTGCCTAAATCCATACCTCTGCCCCTGACTCTGTGACAGAATTGATTTAAACTTTTGTAGAGACATTATCCAGGCTGAGCCAGTCTGATTTTCTTTCTCCAAAATTCTGAACTTGGTAATAGAGTCAGTTAATTTCCAAATGTTGATGTACTATATGGAAGCTAAATGGCTATATCCTAGTACATAAATATTAGGACAGTGAGAGGGCTAGAGAGAAGAGCAATAGCAATGAGATGAAAAAAGAAAGAAGGATTAATGAGTAAATAATAAAAATCAACTCAAAATCAGTCATACACATAAAATTAGCTCAAAATAGATCATAAACATAAAATTATCAAGTTTCTAGAAAAACCATAAAAAATAAATCTTTGTGACCTTGGGTAAGGCAGAGATTTATTATGTAGGCCACAATAAAATAGGAACAAAAAATAAAATACTGATAAATAGCACTTCATTAAAATTAAAATTTTCTACTCCTTCATACTGTGAAGGCAATAAAAAGAAAAGCCACAAATTTGGAAATGTAAATTAAAGCCACAGTAGGATACTACTGTTCATCTATTGGATTGTTTAAAATAAAAGATTTGATAATATTGAATTATATATTAGCAGGAATATAGAGCATTTAGAAATCTCCTATGTTCCTAGTGTGGATGCAAAATGATAAATCCTTTTTAGAAAAGACTAAGGTGATTTCATATTAAGGTAGCAGATTTACCATGTGGTCCAACATTCCTAGTCTTAGATATTTACCAAAGAGAAATTAAGACATGTCCAAACAATGCCTGTATGTGAATTTTATGGCAGATTTATTCATAATTACCCAGAGCTAGAAACAATCCAAGCGTTCATCAACTGGTGAATGGTTTTAAAAATTGTGATTTGTACATTTAATGTCATGTAACTCAGTGAAAGAAGGAACTACAAATGCATGCAACAATAAAGACAAATCTCAGAAGCATTATGCAGAGTGAAGCAAATCAGTTTCAAAGGGCTGAAGGATTCCAGTTAAATGACACTTTGGAACTCTAATGGAAGAAAAAGCAGGGATGGTAATCAGATCAGCTATTGCCAATAACTGGGGGCATAGGGGACTTGGCTACAAAACACTTAGGGATGAGGGGATTAAAGATGGCGGCATGAGAGGTGAGAAACAGGCTTTCTCCTAAAACTGCATATAATATGAAAATATAATTAATAAAACTAATCCTGAAAGAGCAACAGGAAAGAGGACTGCACCAGACTGCACACACCTGGAGAAAAGAGCAGATCTCACAGAACAGGGTAACATACTAAAGCTGTGGCCTGGCAGGACCCAAGCCCTTCCCCCACCCCAGCTCACCGGCAGGAGGAAGAGAAACAGAGCAGGGAGGGAGTGGAGGTCTGGGACTGTTGAATACCTAACTCTGGAGATCTTCTCTGGGAGCACAAACCTACAATTCATGGTGCTTGCATGATACTCTTGTGATTACAGGGTTGGAAAGCTAAGACAGGCAGAATTCCTGGAGAGACTGAGATTTCAGCCACTTGTGGAAAGCAGGGATCCATATCTGGCTGCTCTGGGACAAAAGAAAGGTGGGCAGTCTGAGAGACTTCCTAACAAGGAAATTCTTAGCAAGAGGGCTGCTAAAGGGGCAAGGATTGCACAGAGCTTACTGCTCATGAGAGATCACAGGAAGACAAAATTGTCTGGGTGCACTCTGCCCAGGAGGTTGGGAGCTTTGCCATATAGACTCTTATATTTAAGAAGGAAAAAGAAATCTTTCTCCTAAAATGATCTTCAGGAGCTCCAGCTCCCTGGCTTGCTACACAGCTCCAAGGACCCCCTCCGTGATACTCAGCCTACTGTGCCTTTCTCCCAGCCAGCTCCACCTGGCTCGCAAACTGGCAAACCTTACCCTGGCGTTAGGCAAGCCAGAGAGAATAGCGGCCTATAGCAACTACAAATGCAAAGCATAGAGGCTGATACCTGTGTGCTCAGCCTACTGGTTCAGGCAATGGAGACAGGCATAGCAGATGGGTAGCAGGAAATGGCTCTTTCCTCCCTCCAGGCACCAATACTGCTCCCTTGCAGCCCCCAACATTGCTTAGAGGCTGAGCAGCTCCAGAGAGTAGAGCTTCTGGACACTAGAGGGCGCCATACACAAATATGAAACGCCAAAGGAACCTGGCTCAGAGTAAAATTATTAATACAACTCCTGAGAAAGATTAAACTGACATCAACCTCATGACTCTTCCTGAAAGAGAGTTCAAAATAAAAATCATTAACATGCTCATGGAGGTATGTAAAGATATTCAAGGACTTAGGAATGAATTCCGGTAGGAGATTCAATCGTTGAAGAGCACACTGGAGGGTATTAAAAGCAGATTGGATATGGTGGAAGAGACAATAAATGAAATAGAAACTAGAGAAGACGAGTACAAAGAAGCTGAGGTACTGAGAGAAAAAAAGATCTCTAAGAATGAAACAATATTGAGAGAATTGTGTGACCAATCCAAATAGAACAATATTCACATTATAGGGGTACCAGAAGAAGAAGAGAGAGAAAAAGGGATAGAAAGTGTCTTTGAGGAGGTAATGGCTGAAACCTTTCCCAATCTGAGGAAGGAGATAGTCTCTCAGGCCATGGAGGTGCACAGATCTCCCAACACAAGAAACCCAAGGAAGACAACATAAAGACATATAATAATTAAAATGGCAAAGATCAAGGATAAAGACAGACTTTTAAAAGCAGCCAAAGAGAGAAATAAGATCACATACAAAGGAAAGCCCACCAGGCTATCATCAGACTTCTCAACAGAAACCTTACAGGCCAGAAGGGAGTGGAATGATGTATTTAATGCAATGAAGCAGAAGGGCCTTGGGCCAAGAATACTTTACCTGAAAAGATTATCATTTATATTTAAAGGAGGGATTAAACAATTTCCAGATAAGCAAAGGCTGATAGACTTTATCTCTCACAAACCATCTCTACAGTGTATTTTGGAGGGACTTCTATAGAGGAAAGTGTTCCAAAGGTTTAATAGCTGTCAACAGAGGAAATAAAACCACAGTAAAGAAAGTAGAACAGCTAATTACTAATCAAATGCAAAAATTAAAATAACTATCTCCAAAGTCAATCAAGTGATAAACAAAGAGTACAGAATATGATAGCTAATATATAAAGAATGGAGGAAGAAGAAAAGCAAAAGAACCTTTAGATTGTGTTTGTAATAGCATATTAAGTGAGTTAAATTAGACTCTTAGATAGTAAGGAAGTTAACCTTGAACCCTTGGTAACCACAAATCTAAAGCCTGCAATGTCAGTAAGTACATACCTATCGATAATCACCCTAAATTGAAATGGACTGAATGCACCAATCAAAAGACATAGAGTCACTGAATGGATAAAAAAAACAAGACTCATCTATATGCTGCTTACAAGAGGCTCATTTTAAGCCCAAAGACATACACAGACTAAAAGTGAAGTGATGGAAAAAGATATTTCATGGAACTAATACAGAGAAAAAAGCAGGTGTTGCAGTGCTTGTATCAGACAAAACAGACTTCAAAACAAAGAAAGTCACAAGAGGCAAAGGAGGACATTACATAATGACAAATGGGTGAATCTAACAAGAAGATATAACCATTATAAATATCTATGCATCTAACACAGGAGCACCTACATATGTGAAACAAATACTAACAGAATTAAAAGGAGAAAGAGAATATACAATGCATTCATTCTAGGAGACTTCAACACTCCACTCACTCTGAAGGACAGATCAACCAGACAGAAAATAAGTAAGGAGACAGAGGAACTGAACAACACAATGGAACAGATGGACCTAACAGACATCTACAGAACACTGCACCCAAAAGCAGCAGAATACACATTCTTCTCAAGTGCACATGGAACATTTTCAAGAATAGATCATATACTAGGCCACAAAAAGAGCCTCAGTATATTCAAAAAGATTGAAATCGTACCAACCAGTTTTTTAGACTACAAAAGTATGAAACTCGGAATAAATTACACAAAGAATATGAAAAAATCCCACAAACACATGCAGGCTTCACAACATGCTCCTAAATAACCAATGGATCAATGACCAAATAAAAACAGAGATCAAGCAATATATGGAGACAAATGACAATAATCCAACACTGCAAAATCTGTGGGACACATTGCAGGCCATGTTAAGAGGAAAATATATTGCAATACAGGTCTCAGGAAAGAAGTACAATCCCATATGAGCAGTCTAAATTCACAATTAATGAAACTAGAAAAAGAAGAACAATGAGGCCCAAAGTCAGTAGAAGGAGGGACATAATAAAGATTAGAGCAGAAATAAAAAAAACCAAGAAGAATAAAACAATGAAAGAATCAATGAAAGTATGAGCTGGTTCTTTGGGAAAAGAGACAAAATATATAAACCCCTAACCAGACTTATAAAGAAAAAAAGAGAGTCTCACATAAACAGAATCAGAAATGGGAAAGGAAAAATCACGACGGACACCACAGAAATAAAAAGAATTATTAGAGAATACTATGAAAATTACATGCTAACAAACTGGATAACCTAGAAGAAATGAACAACTTTCTAGAAAAATACAACCTTCCAAGGCTGACCCAGAAAGAAACATAAAATCAGAACAGACCAATTACCAGCAATGAAACTGAACTGGTAATCAAAAACCTACATAAGACAAAATGCCGGGACCAGATGGCTTCACTGCTGAATTTTATAAATAATTTAGAGAAGACCTAATACCCATCCTCATTAAAGTTTTTCAGAGAGTAGAAGAAGAGGTAATAATACCAGACTCATTCTAGGAAGCTAGCATCACTCTAATACCAAAACCAGGGAAAGACACCGCAAAAAAAGAAAATTACAGACCAATATCCCTTATGAACATAGATGCAAAAATACTCAACAAAATATTAGCAAACCGAATTCAAAAATACATCAAGAGGATCATCCATCATGATCAAGTGGGATTCATCCCAGGGATGCAAGGATGGTACAACATTTGAAAATCCATCAACACCATCCACCACATCAACAAAAAGAAGGACAAAAACCACACGATCATCTCCATAGATGCTGAAAAAGCATTTGACAAAATTCGACATCCATTCATGATAAAAACTCTCAACAAAATGGGTGTAGAGGGCAAGTATCTCAACATAATAAAGGCCACATATGACAAACCCACAGCCAACATTATACTTAACAGAGAGAAGCGAAAGCTTTTCCTTTAAGATTGGGAACAAGACAAGGATGCCCACTCTCCCCACTCCTATTCAACATAGTACTGGAGGTCCTAGCCACAGCAATCAGACAATACAAAGAAATAAAATGCATCCAGATTGACAAGGTAGAAGTTAAACTGTCCCTGTTTGCAGATGACATAATACTGTACATAAAAAACCCTAAGGAATCCACTCCAAAACTACTAGATCTAATATCTGAATTCAGCAAAGTTTTGGGATACAAAGTTAATATGCAGAAATCTCTGGCATTCCTATACACTAACAATGAACTAGCAGTGAGAGAAATGGAAAACAATTCCATTCACAATTGTATGAAAAAGAATAAAATACCTAGGAATAAACCTAACCAAGGAAGTGAAAGACCTGTACTCTGAAAACTACAAGACACTCATGAAAGAAATTAAAGAAGATACCAATACATGGAAACCCATCCCATGCTCATGGAAAGGAAGAATTAATTAATATTGTCAAAATGGCCATCCTGCCTGAAGCAATCTACAGATTCAATGCAATCCCTATTTAAATACCAACATCATTCTTCAACAAACTAGAGAAAATCCTTCTAAAATCCATATGGAACCACAAAAGACCCCGAATAGCCAAAGTAATCCTGAGAATGAAGAATAAAGCTAGGGGGGATTATGCTCCCCAACTTCAAGCTCTACTATAAAGCCACAGTACTCAAGACAATTTGGTACTGGCACAAGAACAGACCCATAGACCAATGGAACAGACTAGAGAGCCCTGATATAAACCCAACCATATATGGTCAATTAACATATGATAAAGGAGCCATGGATATACAATGGGGAAATGACAGCCTCTTCAACAGCTGGTGTAGGCAAAACTGGACAGCTACATTCAAGAGAATGAAACTGCATTACAAAAGTAAACTCAAAATGAATCAAGGACCTGAATGTAAGTCATGAAACCATAAAACTCTTTGAAGACAACATAGGCAAAAATCTTCTGAATATAAGCATGAGCAACTTCTTCCTGAACACATCTCCTCGAGCAAGGGAAACAAAAGCAGAAATGAACACATAGGACTACATCAAACTAAAAAGTTTCTGTACAGCAAAGGACACCATCAACAGAACAAAAAGGCATCCTACGGTATGGGAGAATATGTTTGTAAATGACATATCCGACAAGGGGTTAACATGCAAAATATATAAAGAACTTACACACCTCAACACTCAAAAAGCAAATAACCGGATTAAAAAATGGGCAGAGGATATGAAGAGACAGTTCTCCAAAGAAGAAATTCAGGTGGCCAACAGGCACGTGAAAAGATGCTCCACATCACTAATCATCAGGGAAATGCAAATTAAAACCACAATGAGATATCACCTCACACCAGTAAGGATGGCCAGCATCCAAAAGACTAAGAACAACAAATGCTGGCAAGGATGTGAAGAAAGGGGAACCCTTCTACACTGCTGGTGGAAATGTAAGCTAGTTCAACCATTGTGGAAAGCAATATGGAGGTTCCTCAAAAAACTAAAAATAGAAATACCATTTGACCTGGGAATCTCACTCCTTGGAATTTACTCGAAGAATACAACTTCTCAGATTCAAAAAGGCATATGCTCCCTTTTTTATTGCAGCACTTTTTACAATAGTCAAGATATGTAAGCAACCTAAGTGTTCATCAGTAGATGAATGGATAAAGAAGAGGTGGTACATATACACAATGGAATACTATTCAGCCATAAGAAAGAAACAAATCCTATCATTTGCAACAATATGGATGGAGCTGGAGGATATTATGCTCCGTGAAATAAGCCAGGCTGAGAAAGACAAGTGCCAAATGATTTCCCTCATTTGTAGAGTATCACAACGAAGCAAAACTGAAGGAACAAAATAGCAGCAGACTCAGAGACTCCAAGAGGGAACTAGTGGTTACCAAAGGGGAGGGGTATGGGAGAGCAGGTGGGGAGGGTAGGAGAAGGGGATTGAGGGGTATTATGTTTAGTACACATGGTGTGGGGGGTCATGCGGAAGACAGTGTAGCACAGAGAAGGGAAACAGTGAATCTGTGGCATCTTATTACACTGATGGACAGTGACTGCATTGGGGTTTGGGTGGGGACTTGATAATATGGGTAAATGTAGTAACCACATTGTTTTTTCATGTGATACCTTCATGAGAGTATATATCAATAATACCTTAATAAAAATAAATAAATAAAATTAAAGAAAGAGAAAACAACACAAAAAAAGGGAAAAAACATAAAAAAACACTTAGGGATGATAGAAATATTGTATATCTTAATCACAGTGGTGGTTTTACACACAATTTATCAAAATTTGTAGAATAGTACTCTTAACACAGTGAATTCTTATTATTATATCTCAATAAGCTAACACTCAAATAACAATGCCAACAAAGAAATAAAGCATGGGATACCTGGGGATAAAGCTCAGCATATAGGCCTTGTTTTCTTTCATAGAAAGAAGTCTCTGGCTTTGGAAACTGCTCATTGCCCCACATTTGTCCCAAATTTCATTACCTGGTACCTCAAGTTCATAAGCCCTTCTCTGGAGCTTCACTCCTGGTAACCGGTGGTATGCTTAGAATTTACACTTGTCATATACTTTATAACCAGTTGCTAATTTGGTTGAACACACATCCATTTTATTCATCAACCTTATGCCTAGCTAACCATATTTTCCAGGTATAAGCTTTTTTTATCTGGCTGGACAGCATTTTATGCCCTGCAGTCCTGTCTATCCTACATTAGTAGTAGTGTGTAGAATCCATGTCCTTTCAAATTCTGAGTCATCAGCCTGTCAAATTAGCCCTGAGTGTTTTTATTCCCCAATTACTGTTAATTCTAAAGGCAAGTTATTTTTTTTCTTTTACGGCATGCTCTGTTTCACTGATTCTCATTCATCACTGTACAGTAATATAATCTATTGAGTTCTTTGTTAATGTAGATTCAGGGCTCTACTCCACACCTACAAAAGTAGAATCTATGAGTATGATCTCTGGAAAATATATATTTTAATGTCAATAAGAATTCTAATATTCATTTCTGTTTGTAGCACTGTGAATGACCAGTTTTGTTCCAAACAACATAACTTACACAATTAGTTATTATATATTACTAAGCCTGGAATTTAAAGTCTTTTGGTGCTAGTTGATTGCATTAAAGAGAGTACTAAAAGCCCAATCATATTACAACCAGACAAACTAGGCATATATTTACATCTAGGCTGAAATATGTGTAACTTATGAAAAATGTCAAATCAGTTTTCCTTTACATTCCCAGAGTTAATGTGAGTAATATGCTGTGTACTACTAACACTGACATTTAATAAATGAAATTCTAATTCCCGTCTGATTTAAAATGTAAGCCTAGACAGATTTCTTTTTTCTGATACCATGTATGTATGTCTATATATTGATGGTTAATTTTATATGTCAACTTAGTAAGGCCAGGTGATTCAGATATTTGGTCAAACATGTCTGGATGTAGCTGTGGAAGTATTTTTTAGATGATTTTAGCATTTAAACCAATAATCTTTGAGCAGAGAGATCTCTCTCCATAATGTGGGTTGGCCTCATCCAATCAGCTGAAGGCCTTGAGAAAAAGACTGACTTCCTGAGAAATAGGAAATTCTGCCAGATGACGGCCTTTGAACTCGTGCTTCAGTGCAACTCTTCCCTGGTCTGCAGCCTACCTGCCTACTGCTCAGATTTTGGACTTGCCAGGCTCCACAGTCACACAGGCCATTTTCTTAAAATAAACCTCTCTTGATAGATAGGTAGATGGATAGTTAGATAGAACCAACAGGATATGTGTATATATATTTTTTCTTTACTAATACATACATCTTATTCGTTCTATTTCCCTGGAGAACCTAATAAATACATATATGTTTGCACAGAATCAAATCTGTTTAAAAAATATCAGTATAAATTAGTACAGAATTAGTGAGCACTTGTGAAAGGTGAAATGAAATGGAGTCATTTATGTCAAGGGTTTGTTTAAATGGGGCCAGGAGCTCATTAAGGAGATGAGCCTTAATCACATCCTCGAGTGGAACCATGAACTTCTGAACTGGGCCACACAGCAAATACTGCAAGGAGTGAGCCCCAACCCGGGCAACTCGCTGCAGTAAGAGACTCTTCTCCGTGATCGCCTCAGCAGTCAATTCTCTTCAGCCAAGACTGGTTTTCTGCTACCAACCCCAATTCAAGTTCTTTGTAAACAACATATTAACAAACATTCCCATTTGTCTTTAAAAACCCTTGATTTTTGTTCCCTGGAGGGACACTCTTTGAGTTGCTGCCCCAATCTGTATTCCCCAAACTGCAGAGACCCCAAATAAATGCTTTGCTTTTAGCTTTGCCATTTTTCTTGGTTGACACTATTTAATATAAAGTTCCCAACACTGACTAATTAATTATAGTTGTTTGGTAACATTCAAATATTATTAGGGTACTATTTTTTCAAAAATATTATTATTTTTTTAACCCTTATAAGCTTGTTAAACAGATGTATAAGACATTATTGGTGAGGATTTCAAGCACATATTTAAAATAAATATAAAATATAAAGTTCTGTGGCACAACCTTTCAGGCTAGAATCAGGAGCTCCTCTCTAGAAAATAATCCAGTTAAGCAAATCCTAAATCAGGTACTTAAAAAACAGAGTAAAACAGACTGTTACTAAATTACTAACTAGGCACATACTGTTCAAAAAATAAAAAATAAAGTAACCATAGCAACCCTGGTACATTCAAGACACATTAAGTCAAATTCCCAATAAAGCAATTGTGCTCTACCGCTAGGTTTTCAGCAGATCTAAACAAAAGTCTTAATTACAAGCAGAGATGGACAGAGGCCTGAGTTTTACCTATTCCCAACTGAATTCGAAATTACAATGTTAAAAATATCTCAATATGTTTCCCTTCTCACCAAGAACTATCCACACCTTTTTTTTTTTCAGATGTATAAAAACAGTTGTAGTGGAAATTCAATGTTCCTGAAGAAAGATTTTAGTTGATTCACTATCAAAATTATTTTGGGGGTACCCAATAAGGTTACAGAGGTCCCCAAACTGTTCTTGGATCTGAGCATACCTACAGAACTCTTATCTCATGCTCTTAGGCTTAATATTGACAAAAAGAAACCAGCACCATTTTAGGCTACAAAGTGCTACAACAGCACCATTTGAGGCTACATTTAAGCAGTAAGAATTGCAGGCCAAGTTAAATACTGCAAACAGAGCAGGCTAAGACCTCAAAACAGTCATAGTCCTAAAAGTGTCATGAATCAATTCGAACGATAGGTGTGCTAGAAAAGTATCTCAAGAAACAAGGAAAACTGAGAACTACATTGTTTCTCTGTTAGATTAGAATATGGTTACTGTAGCGTAGAACTGACAACAGCAAATCTGGGTCAGTGTTAGGGTTCATACAGAATTGCCAACTGGGTTATCTAGGAAGTGGATTCTGAAACAGAGTTCAGTGTGCAGGGCGTTTGTTAGGAAGTGCTCTTGGGATCAACAAATAGTGCAGGGAGGGCACAAAGGCAAGTTGGGGCAGTGGAAACTGGCTGAGCCCACGGAGAGCTTTGGAGCTAAATATGGCCTGCAGTTTTTTCTGTTTGGCTAAAATGGCCAGACTTTTATACCCCCACCTTCTTTGGTCACTGGACACGCTCTAACAAGTATGTCCTTCGGGGAGGCTGCTCTCTGTTGCTGAGGCAATCCCAGGGACTGACAGATGAAGGCTTTCTGCAGGCAGTGTTGCCCAGGTGCTGGAGAGGCACTTCCTTCCTGGATGGAGGGTCTGAGTCAGAGCTTCATTTCCCTCACTGCTGCCCCTTGTGCTTCGTGGATTCAAATGCTTCATATACATTTGTAGAGAAGCTCTTCTGGCATTCTTTCAGGATTCTGGTGGACCTCTTCTTCCGGGGGAGACTTAGAAGAGGAAGATTATAGAGAAGAACTATAGCTCCCACACCTTGTGTCTTGCGGACATACCTGATATTCATCATGTCTCTCTTCTACTATTTGTCTTAGGTTCCCTTCACCCTCGGCTACCACCTCTAATGGACTTAACTAGACCCCCATTCCTGTACTGATGTAAGTCCATGGTCACCATGCTCTTCTCAGGCCAGGGATGCTGTGTTTATTTATAGTCACAATGTTCAGGGGAGTAAGCACCAAAAGACAACCAAGCAGATCACTTGGATTCAAAACATAGTGCTCTGTGCCTCCATTGTGAAAGCAGCCCTTGCTCCTTCTGATAGGCTCAGATACTCCTACCATAACAGTGGCCATTCTTTTAAAGTATCTTCTCCAAGCTGGTGCCCTTGCTGTGCCTTCAGTGGACTGCTGGGTTGTTCTGTCTGGCTAGCAGCTCCAGCCGATGGGGTATGCGATCCAATCGTTGGATTTATTAGTCATGAGCACACTCTTGTAATTCGTCTTCTCTGAAGGGGATCCCATATTCTTAATGTCATATCAGATCCTGTGACGTTTCATAGCTACGTGGCCATGCTAATGCTGCCTTGCAGACAGGAAAAGAAAATATATACCTATAGTACATTGCATGTTCTTGTAAGAACATATTTTTAGCTCTTTCATTTGGAAAGGACCTTTTGTACCTAGACAAAAACATCTGGAATGACAGTTGTAATTGATATTATTTAGCTGAGTTTTCCCAGTTCAGTTTTCTCAGTGCCTCCCAAATCAGATGACAGCCTCTCCTTCTGTCCCCAATGCCTCTGGTTTTCATATGTAACCTTCAATTGCCTGTTAACTGAGCTCAGCCATTGCCTTTCTTTTATTAGAGCATCTGTTCATCTTAGCAATGGCTACTCCATTTCATTATTCTTGAGGTTCTCGTTCCCTCATATTTCTCAAATACCTAATACATTGTATCACCTAAATCTAACCTTAAGACTGAGGTGCCTAGTAGATTTGCATGTTAAGTAGGAACCTGTATATATGAGTCTGAAATTCGAAGGAGACCTCCACATAGGGGTAATCTGTTGATATGAATAAAAAGATGACTTTTTTACCTGGCCAGGGAAGTTTATCTTTTCTTTCTAAATCTGCTTTGTTTTCTCAAAACCAATGGGTAAAGCTGAAGTTTAACATACACATATAGTTACCAGTGTTACAAGATATATGCTAGGTTATATTAAAAAGGAAAGCCACAGGCACAGGGGTGAGCGCTGCGCCAGGTCACCAGACTGGGTTTATAGCCCAGCCTGATAGCAGTTTCAACTTCCCAGAAATGTAGTCTTAGTCAATCAGGAATTTTCTGGCCAGAACCAGTGAGGTAATCTGTCACATGAGCCCCTTCCATCCCCGCAAAAGGTAAGGAGATGTATTCTGCATGATAAGAACCCCTGCTTTTCACCCTAAGGGAGGCTGATCTTGCCTGAAACAAACCCTTCTTGTCTTTTGATAATAACTTCTTGCTTTACTCTCCTATCCATAAAAAACTCTCAATTTTGTATAACTCCTCAGAGCATTTCTCTACTTGCTTTGGTGCCCAATTCATGAATTGCTTAATAAAGCCAATTAGATCTTCAAATTTACTTGGTTGAATTTTGTTTTTAACAGAAGTCATAAGAAAAATATGGGAATAAAGGATGTGGGGAAATACTAATATGCAGGAAGTAAAAAGAGATAATGAATTTATATTAATATCCAAAGAATATCTGAAGAGCTACTTGGGCACTGCAAATACCCTCTCAGTTTTTTATTGGTGTAGACAGATACAGGTCCTGTACAAGGTCATATAACTGGAAATTAGACTCAGAACCAAAATTTGACAATATGTCATTAGGCACTTCATGTAAACAAAAAATAGCATTTAATAGAATCATGTAAAATTGAGAAATAGAATATTTAAAGCATTTCATATGGGAATGACAAGGCCAAATAAATATCAAAATAAGAATATAGCCACTCAATGATAGAATATCTGATTTGAAAATCTAGAATAATTTATTTCATGACTGCAGAAAAAGTAGATTGGGACAGTTGAAGCATGGCTGTGAAATACTGATTTTACATGAATTTTGCATAATGTTATGAAAGTTTTCATGCCCAATAAATGAAGAATAATTACTTCAGTCTTTAAATTTATGGTCAAGTTGCTTGAATATTCAATTTATTTTAGGTAGAAAGAAAGGAAATATTTTCAAAATAGCAATTTGTAAAGAAGGAAAAATAATTTTCCCTCTACCATTCTAGGTTCTTAGCTGAGAATCCTCTGTAATAGAAGACAGATTAATAGGAGAAAAACAAACAGAAGTTTAATAACATGTATACAGCTTGTATAGAGGAAGGTAACCAGGAAGACTGAGTAGCTCCCTGAACTGGCCCTAGCTACCACCGTAAATATCTCCAGCTAAAGACAAAAGAAGATGGGTGTGTCGGGAGCCATCAGTGGGAGACTATCAGCCTAAGAATGTGTAACTCTGGGCTGGTGGGGATGGAGGAGGGAAATGTGTTCCCAGCCTGGGGCAAATAAACTGCTGAAGCTGAAATCATTCAAAGGGAAAAATAAAGTGGGAGAAACCCATTTATTGCTTACAAAAGTCATCTACTCCCTTTTGACCATGTCTCTCCCTGTCCTGGCTGGGAAGAAGCCCGCTCCCCGAAAAAACCTGTCCTGTCCCAGGGTGCACTTACCTCTCCGTGCACCTTGTAATCACCTATTGATGTGGTAATGGACTACTTCTCTCCATCCCTTGGAAACACCTATTGAATATGGAGATGCAGTAAGGCCAGGTGAGAAAATCTGAAAATATTGCAATTTTACCCACAGCACAGTGAACAAGAGCATGGTTGTTGCAGATAAATGGGTAAATTTCTAGAAATGTAGTCATCTTCTTCCTGATACATAGATGGAGATGGGCTTACAAGTGGAGATTTCCTTTATAAATGCAAATTTCTCCTATAAAAGGATAACAGAAGGGTACTGACTTCCAGAGCTTCTCTGGTGTCTGCAGTTTCTTAAACTTAACCAGCTCAAAATAATCCTTATGCCAAATAGTCATATTTTGGTGTGACAAATTCTGCTTCCCTTCATGTTCACATGTAATTGTAGTACTCTTGAAGAAGTTAACTCCCTTTAGCATTTCCCAGTGGAAAGTCATGCTAAACCTGAATGTCTTCCGAGAGTATCATAAAATGCTTTTGCCTGTCCCGACAACCACTATAGGTAGTAGGACATAGTCATAATTACCCAGGTTTAGAACTGAGCACAGCTAGAAGCCAGGTTTAAATGATGCCAAATTTCCTGAATTGCAGTCATAAGTAACTCTGAATTTTGAAATGCTGAAATTAGATATTGAACTATGTTCCAGTTTTAAGTATACTAGATCTCATGTGAAATTCATCAACATTTATCAATATGTTTTGTCTACACATTTCTCACTGGATGTTCTAATGCCCTATTTTATAAGCCTATAATTAGTTCATGTAAGTTAAAATGGTGTTCTCAGTTCCTAGCAACCCATATAACACAGACATGTGTAGCAAGGTTTTTTGTCTGGTTTAATTACACTGAAATTTCAGTAATGATGAGGCAACCTCCCATGTTCTTCAGGACACATTAGAATGCTGGATTTTAAAACAGAACCCTGGACAAGAACAGAGACATTTTATTAAGCCTCTCAGTGGCTGCTTTTAGGGAAGACAATGAAATATCCTGTGCTTCTTGTTTTGTTGTTTGTTTCAGGAGATTGAAGAGACTTTTATGAAATCCCATCATAGCTTTTTCCAAATTTTATATAAGACACATTCTTAAATAATTAATTTTTTTAAGAATAGCATTCACTTATTTTTATGCTAAAGAGTTAGCCATCCTGTGTTTGACTCATTAGACTTTTATATAAAGTATGCTTCTCATTTGTACTTATTTATGTAGGAGAACAGCCATGAAAATAGAAACTCAGAAAGTAGATATAGGCTTCTTGTGTATGAGAAAGAAAATAGATAAACAGAGTTCTATGATGCATAACAATTGGCAAAATTGGTGCTGATTTTGATGTTTATTGGGGAGAAATTTCGATTAGATTTCATTTAGTGTGGAAAATTGGACCCCGCTACAAACTCTATAGTATTCCATGCTCCAGACAGGCTTACAGACCTCTCCATCTGTCAAATATCATGCTCTTTGGTTTGGAACATATTCCTTGGTTTTGAGCATTATGTTTGAACAGATGGAGTGGCCTGTTTGTAGATAAAATTAACAGTGCATTTCTGTATATATTAATTCGTTCTAGTTTTTATAATTTTTTCCCTGTGGTATTTAAAACCCAAATTACGTGTGTTGTTTAAAAGAGGGAATGAAAATGCTGAACTTGAGCAACTCAAAATAACTGCTGGAATCATGGCCAATATTAAAGGTTTTGAAAAATTACATGACATTTAGAGGATATCTTTTGAATAATCTTGAAAATATTGAATAGCAAAAATTCTTATGTTCTAAATCTCTAAAATTGTGTAAATTAGAATACAGCATTACATGATCAATATGATTTTATGTTTTCTACTAAAATGTCATTCTCAGACACTGTAAGCTATCATTGCTCACAGAATACATAGAATACAAGAATTTAATGGCCAATAGAAATAGAAGACATTAAGATTCATGACAAATATATGAACAGATAAAAGTCATAATTATCTAATTTTAATTATCTTCATATTTCCTTTTTCATTTGTAAAACATATGTATAAATATATTTACAGATACAAATATATGGTCAATAAAATTAAAAAATTTTGTTATTCTGGTTTCTTTTTAGTGGCAATAATATATGTGTGTATATTTTATGTACAATAGTAAAATAGCAAAAAATAGTCAAAGTTATTCCTCCTTTTGTTTATAGTTTCTACTTTTAACATTTTGAGAATTTTTATTCCATATGATGACATAAGTATTTTTTATAATTGTATTTTCTTCCACTACTTTTATATTTACAGTGTAAATATTTCATCATGACTATTCTATCTCACATTTACTTAATTTTTTTCCAGATAATTTTTGAACTTAGATTGCTAAATTCCCACAACCCCACCTAAATTTTTTCATTGTTCTTTGGTTGTATTTTATATGTAGTGTAAAATTTACAGAAAACTGCTAATAAAAACACAGTAATTAGATTTCCAGTCCAGAAACAAGACATGTTTTCCATTTACTTAATGCTTTTCCATTAAACTGAGAGTAGATTTTTCCATTTTATATCTCTTTTGAGTTGGAGTTTTGAGGGAGTAAGTTTATGGAAGAACTACTGCTATTTAAATAAATATACATTTTTAATTGATAGATATACTTTGTAAAACTTTTAAATTTAAATTTTTTAAATTACTTTTTATTAGTTTAATGGTGTTTTTTTGAACATTTCCAAATAATCATGTTATGGAAAAATGATAATTTTATAAATACACTTAAGACAATTTTTTTTCCTTTCAATTGCTTAAGATTTTCCTAGAAATTTTGACAAAAGGTGAATAGCAACTGACAAAAATTTTTTTTTCTTTATTGGGAAAGTCTCTAGTATGAGATATATGCTAATGATTCACATACTTTTTACTTTATTAAAATAATAGTCCTATAATTCTTATGTGGCAGAAACTGACAAAACTTGCCAAGAGCTGGGAACTCCCTCTGGCCTGGAGCTACAATCATACAGTAATGTCTTTCTAATTATATAATGATGATATCATTTGGCTTACAATAAAATCTTTAAGTAGATCTACTATTTACAAGTCAATCAACATACAGTAACTTACAAAGATTTTCTTTATGAAGAAATTCATGGCCTCTTTTACGCAAATATATAATATGAATGCTCATTACCTCTAATGGAAATCGGGTATCATTATATATTTTTATTTAAATTAATCAATATTTGAATATATTTCTACAAAATGACATTTTATAAGATATACATCATGAGAGTTTAGGTTTATATCATCTATCTCCTTACCTCTATGTTTTTCATATTTCAAAATAATACTTAACAAGTTGATTCCTGTTCTCTGAAGCAGTAAGACTACCTGATTTAAGGAAACTTGTATTTTTTTACATTTTTTGAATGACAGGCATTCAAAGTAAATATGAGTTTCTTATCATGTATGAATGCCAGTCAGTTGCTCTATTCAGAGACTTCTAGACATATTGAATGTGTAGTCCAAGAAACGACAAATACTTCAATGGAAGAACTACCCTGTCTTTTTAAAAAACTTGCTACCACAGACAATTTCAATGGCAAGAACAGAAGCAAATTTGAACTGTTGCCAAGTGTCCATCGCTTCTACTTCCTCAAAGAATGATCCCCAGTGAGAGAGCGCTCTGCTCTAAAACCCCTGATGTGAGCAGCCTAGCAATGAATTATCTTGGGAGAAAAGCCAAACAAAAGAATCATCTTAGTATAAAATCCATTCATCAGTGATTTCCTATAACAACTGTTGCCCTTAATCAAGTTCATTCTGTACAGAAGTACTTCCGTGCTGTAAAGCCGAAAAGACATCAGGCTGCCATTTGCTGGTTTTGTTTTAAAGCTTAAAATTTTTTCAGCTGAGACAATTGAAGACAGTGGAGATGCTAAGAATGTAGAAATGTCCTACTTTTCCATAGCGGTTACCTAAAAGAGTTTGTTTTTATATTTTATAAAGCAAATTTGGCTTTGACAATTTTGAATGGTCATTTAATTCTAAAGCTTTTTAGCTTGGCTATATCACAAATATAATTGTGTTTGACTCTCTCTCAGTCTCTTTTTGTCTCTTAGTCTCTCTGTCCCTTCCTCTATCTGTATATCTACACACACTTTTTTGTGTGTAATGATTCACTGCATAATTTCTGAAATCAAATCCAGCTCTATTTCTTACCAACCATATGATGTTAGCTAAATTATTTAAGTTCTCTATGGCTTAGTTTCCCAATTGTAAAGCCAAAATAATAGTAATAACTGAGCAATTATTTTGAGACTTGACTTAATACATTTAAGGCACTTAGAATAGTGTCCAGCATATATTGAATATTCAATAAATATTAGCATAAACATTATAAGTGGAAGGAGTTACAAGAAAGGCTTTTTATGAGTATCTTGAGTACGTTGGAGCAGATACAGTTAGATATGAGATAGTACCCACAATTTTCAGTGTTATGTTTTCTGTCACTTAATACTCTCTTAAACACACGTTCAGCACGTTAGATAAGCATCTTAGGTAATTTTGATAACATCTTCCATGTAAATGGAGTGACTCTGATAAAATCTAGTAGCTGGCCTTTCTAGTGGTATAATTGCTAAGGCTTGAACATTTGTCTTAAATTTTGACAGAGAAAAATGCAAAGTCCAATTAGAGGATATGAAGATATTGTAATCTGGCCTCAGATGCAGTATGCATGTACCTTTAATAAGAAGGTATAGGTTTTTTTTTTAAATAAAACTATGTGTTTCACTACAAAATATAACCACAAATTTGGACGAAAGAGGAAAACGGGGAAAAAAGTTACATATCTCCACAAACCTAACACAACCACTGTTGACATTTTGTGGTGTTTCCTTTCATAGTGTACCTTGTATGTGGTTTTCTATTTTCACACAGTGACAGGTAGTTGCAGCTACAGTTTCTTATCCCGTGTTATTTTGGTGATCCAGAATCCCTCATTGAATACAACTTTGTGAAAGGTAGGACCTGTTTTCCAACTTCGGGAGTGGAGAACTACAAAAGTTCCCCTTTCTATCTAAAAATTAAGGCATGGGCAATTTGAATGTCTTGGCCACTTTGGACTTTGGTCTTTGAATTTTGAGCTAGTGACTCCCAGAAACTACAAAGCCAGCTGTGTGACTCAGAGCAGGGAGAAGTTCGTTGTTCAGCAGTAGCACCGTGAGTGCGCCGAGGTGGCAGCAGGTCACCCTAACAAACCATTCCTGCGGTCTCTAATGTATTTCTGATGCCTGTTGTAGAAAGGCTGCTTATCCGGCTCTTTGGACTCTACGATCTTTCCAATATAGTTCTAATAAATTCAGTTTTGTTATTTCCCTGTTTTATTATAAGGACTCCAGTTAAAGTTTTTGTTGTTTGTATGAATATTCAGTGAATCCACAGGTGACACCTAGCCTGACAATGATGACCACTTGTGGAAGGGAGACCCTCCACGGGAATGCTGAGGCCCACAGCTGACAGCAAAAGGATTCAGTCCAATGCCTACAATATCTTTGGTGGAGCAAGACAATAGATTTTCACAGCCATGGCTGTGGTGGCAGGAAATGCAAGTCACTGGCCCTTGGTCTGTAGAGAATGTGGCTACAGCAGCTGAAAGCTCAACACTGAGCTCTATGTGAAGCTGCCAGTGACAGAAGGTATGTGGGAGGAACAGGGCTTCCCAAATCCTGGCTGGAGATGCCAGAGAAAAGCAGTTTTGTTAGTGGTGTTACTATATTGTTGCAGATTGTTAAAGTGATCTAGGAAGTTAAAATAATCATTCTAGCTAACATTTATTGAACCAATGCTTACTATGTACCAGAAACTTGTAAAATCGTTTTACACATCTTATCTCCCTAACTGTAGAAATAATTAGCATCTTAATAGTACAAACTAAAACATGATGTAACATAAGCGGTTTATAAAGAGATTCAGGTATAAGTTACATACTTTGCTCATAAATGATACAACATTCACATTTGTTGACTATTTTCACTTTGAAGTTCACTGCTGATTCTCAGTTAAACAATCTGTGACTTAATTTATGACGTTAGCATTGGTAATTCCCTCCTTCTTATTTGCTTTGCTGTGATTGATTACTTCTGATTCCACTCTTAGATGTCTGTTTTATCTCTTTGACAAAGGCAATATTAAAGGATGGTTAAGTGACAATTTCATGAAAGAGCTGGATTAAAGTCAGGCTTTTCAACTTGCTACCCTTTGACCTTATCTGGGCCACCTAAGTATTTTGTACTTATACTTGCACCACCCGTACAATAGATGTAATGATTGCATCAACTCACCCACAGGATCATTGTAGGGATTAAATAAATAAATCCACATAGAGTTCTAAAAGCAATATTCAGAAAAAAAATACTCAAAAATGCTGTAATAGTGGAGGAGCAAGAGAACTTTGTCTTTGTTGCCCCGAATACCTCCACATTGTCTTTCAAATTTAATCAGAAAGAAAAAATATATCTTTTTAAAATGTAATATGATTACTACATAATTGTCTTATTCCACTAATTCAAAGTGGCATGTGGCAATGCTGCTGTACATCACGCATTGTCACTAATTTACACAGTGCCGTCCACGTGGAGACTTAATGTGTGTATTTAATTATTTTAGCATAAAATATTTCAGTTGGTTTTATATTAAATTCTCTACACAACTGATTTCCAAAAGCATTCTAACAGAAATCCTGACAAATTACCTAATAATCCTTAAACTTTACATGAATGGTTTAAGGTTGAATTAGCAAGTAGAAATTTAAACCTAAAATAACAAAATTTAATCTCATTTCTGAATACATTTTCACACACATGTATAAATAAGAGGAAAATGCATAGAATCAATGGGTTTGATAAGAAAATTAGATTTATGTATAACTTTTGGGGAACTAGTCTTATCTATATATTGTAGAAAATGCAAATAATTTTATCTTTTAGAATCAAAGGAGAGAAGTTGGAAACTTTGATTTAGCTGGGACATAACAGAAAGATATAATGTCTTAAAAATATTCATATTTTCTGGATCCATTTGTACAGCTTTACATGTTTCATCAAATTGACCCATAAATGTATTTTAATGATACAATAGGCATTTCTTAGTTGATTTTGGTCTAAAATTTTTCTTCATTATATAAATACTCATTACCATTATAGTTCTGAGTTATCCAATGGATAATACCTGGGAAAAACTATGCTAAATGATTTATATTAAGTGATTTATAAAATGATTTATATTGAATTATCTGAAGTGGCTACCATTTTTATTCCTACTTTATAGATGAAGAAATTAAGGATCAGGGAGGTCTGCTGACTTGTCCAGTGTCATATGGAGCCAGTGATCTTCATCCTGTGACTCCAGATACAGTGCTTTCAACAAATAAGTGCTACTATTTCAAAAGTAATGGTTTCTGTTGTTAATTTTTAAATGTTTCTCATTGTTATCATATTTTCCAAGTCAAATATGAGTTATCAGTTTGAGAGATATGTGAGAACTTTTCATAAATGTTCATCTCAAATACTTAAAATTCATAAAGAAAAAAAGTACCTCCTGTCACTAATAAGGCCATGTTTTACCAGGAAAGTCTATAACGGCTAGGTTGAAAAGTAAATAAATAAACAGCTTGTTTAAAACCATCAAGAAGCATTAAAAGCAGTTAGGCCTTAGGAATCCAGGATCACAGAAATAAGGGAAACAAACCAAAGTTCACTGGTGTGGTTAAAATTGCAGTATTTCCAGAATCTTTCACCTGGCTTTAGTGCATCTGTGTATCAATAGGTGTTTCCAAGGGATGGAGAAAATTAACCATCTCCATATCAGTAGGTAAATACACGGGCGAGCGAGGGTTTTTTTGGCTGGAGAGCTCGGGTGGAGCTCTCTTCTGCCGCAGCTGAGTCAAGAGGGAGTTGGGATGACTGCTTGTATGAAATAAATGGGCTTCTTAAACTTCATTTCTCCTGTTGACTGAATTTGGTTTCAAAGGCATTTCACCCCAGGATTTTCCCCTGGAGTTACAACTGGATTTCCTCAGTTGATGTTGATATGACCGATGTTTAGAAACATCGCAAACCAGATATGGAATGAGTTTCACAAGCCTGGTGTAGGGACCAAAGGCAGGTCGCCCAAGGTGTACCGCTGTGGCATGCAGATCATTTCAGAGTTGACAATGATCAAGGCCCAGAAGACTGTGAAAGAAACTTTGACCCTCACCCCACCAACTGCACACATTTAGATATACGACATGCCCAGGAAGGGACCTACTGATGCCAGGGTTCGTTTGTGGAGTCAAAGAATGAACTTAGCAAACACCGGAGGTAGGAGAGCCGGCGTAGAGGCTTTTATTTAGAAATAAAGTGAGAGGAAAGGGCTCCTGGCTCACGCCAGGGAATTAGGGTAGGAAAGTAGGAAATTGGCTGAGGTCATTTGACAGGTGTAGTTATATACCCATTCCTCCTGATGCATGTTTTTTCCCAGAATGTGCACATAAAAGGCTGGGGTGGGGATGGGGGTACTGCAATATTATTTTAATGCGATTATGCTGAGGTGTGGTTTGGGCGGTTCTTAGTTTTTTTTTTATTGTGTCTGTGTTGTGATCTTGTTGGGACTGGTTTGGCCTGATCCCAATAGGCAAGAAAGTTATCTCCCTGCAAACCCTTTGTTGTCTTCAAGTGGGACCCTGTAGCTCGGTGCTTTTGTCCTTGGACCTTATCTTTCTCCTTCCCAGCTGTCCATGTCAATCTTTCTACCTAGCAAAAAGAAAATTGGAATGCATCGACAATTTACACTGTAGCTCTGGGGGGAAGGGGTGTTTCTAGCGTGGGGCAAATAGACAAGTGACACCGAAATAAGTCTCTAGGGAAAGGATAAATTGGGAGAAACCCTTTTATTGCTCACAGTGAGGCACAGATCCCTCCACTGCATGTTCTCTCTTTTCTCATGGGTCCCCTCTAGCAAAAGCTTGCTTGGTGTTCTCCATCCCCCGCGTTCACTGTTTGCTCTCTTCCCTACTGGCCCCTTCCAGTAGGAACTCCAGGGGAAGGTCCTGGTGACTGACAGGCACCGGATACGAGTCAATTATGCACTGGCGGGGAGGAGAGAATGGCCTTTCTCTACCCCTTGTTCCGGAGGCTGCAGGAAGCTGTAGTGAAATATACAGATGGACTAAGGACAGGCAGGAGATTCTGGAAATTCTATGCTTTAACCCACAGCCCATCCCACCAGAGTTTTTGCCTGCTCCCATCTTCCACAATGGCCCCTATGCAAGAAAGCTAGAGCAGTGTAATAAGACTAATAACATGTAATAACAACAGAAATACAGGTAGCAATAAAATCATAATCCTCAAGCCTGAGGATCCAGCTGGGTTCAAAGTCCTACTCAGATTAAGTCCATAGCTCACCTGTTCCACAGGAGGCCAGCAGCTGAACTGGTGGGGAGCTCTGTGCACACTCAGCAGGCAGCATCTGTAGCCAGGAGGCGGGCCCAAGCCACAAGGACTATAGAAGAGAATAACCTAAAGGGTGATAAGATACATGTCTTAATACCAGCATAGGCAAGTACTGTCCATTACATAGGATACGTACAAGAGTGGTCCTGTGATAGGACCGTTGCAGGAATGGGGTCTCGCCGTGGCCTAGCATACCAGACCTTCACCCCCTCCCTGTGGGAGTTACAGATGTGTCAGTATATAAGCCTACAGGATGCACTTGCCCTGGCCACAAGGATAAAACAAAACTTCCCCATAAGATGCTCATACCCCCTAGCCATTTAGGTACACTACCATGATCTTTGGGGGCTGCCCATGAATACCAAGTGTCTTCAGGTATAGGGGCTTTTCCCTACCAATAAGGACTCTCAGCTACCTATTCAAAAGCAAGTTCTTCCTGCTTTCCACTGGTGTATGACACTGGCCCCAATAAGCATTGGAGTTCTCAACTTCAGGGGCTACTGGAGAGGGCACTATGCTGCTGTAAATATGCACCCCATCTGAGCCACGCAACTCTGTGGCCGTTGGGCCCAGTCTCACACCCACTTTGTAATGAGATAGGTGGTTATTACCTTGTTCAGAGCTGTTCTGGTGATGGGATCCGTAGCCAGCAAGGCATAGTACAAAGCAGCCAGTTGCTTCTCTGTCAAGGTGTACCGGGCCTTTGCTCCTTTCCACAGTTGCAACCAGTATCCATTAGGTTGGCAGGTCCTTTCAAGTCACTGCCAAAAGCCCCACCCATAACCATCTTCAGTTATGTGAACATCTAGCTCGTAGGGTCTTGATGAGTCCATTACACTCAAGGCCTGTATGGTCTTACTGCTCACTGAGCAGCAGTGAAAGCAGATACACAAGTCTCATCCCAGTCCCACCTGATGCCCTTTCATACCATCCAGTACAAAAGTCTCAGAAATTGTGCCAAGTGCAGGAAAAACACTCTCTAGTATTCCAAAAGACCCAAAAACTCTTGTAATACTGCCACAGTGGAAGGATGGAGAAAGCTTGGACCTCTCCTGTTACTGCTTTAGGAATAACTTTAGTTTTATCTGACCAGACAACCCCCAAGAACTTTACAAACCAGGTCTCTGAACCTTGGTGCTGTTCACAGCCCATCCTTTCTCCTATAGATGTTCCAGCAGTCTAGGAACTGCCCTTTCTAAATCTGCAAGGGAATCATATGTGAACATAACGTCATCAATATAATGATACAGCTGCACTGTTGGTGGCTTCTTCCATGTGACCAAGTCCTGGGCTACAAGTCCGTGACAAATAGTGGGACTGTGGAGGTGTCCCTATGGAAGGACAGTGATTGTCCACCACCTGCCTTCCCATGTGAACACAAACTCTTCCTGACTTTCCTGTGCTGTATCATTAGAGAAGAAAGCATTAGCAAGTTCCACAACATAATATGTCCATAGTTCACGACTGAGGGTGTCCATAAGGGCTGCAATAGAGGAAACAGCAGCATGCAAAGGGGGTGTGACTTTATTCAGTTCCCTGTAATCAGTGGTCATACACCAAAAGACATTGGCTTTTTCACTGGCCACACGGGGGAATTAAAAGGACTATGAGTGGGCTTTATGATTCCCACCTTCTTCAGCTCCTGTAGAGTTACTTCAATTTATTTGTGCCCTTCCCAGGCAATATATATTGCTTAGTATTTGTCACCTGCCAAGATACAGTCAGAGCTACAGGCAGGTGCTGAGCATGTCCCCTCAGAACTGCCTTTACCACATGTACCCTCAGCCTGAACTCACCTGCAGTGGTCTGTAACCACAGGCCCTGCAGGATTTCAACCCCCAAAGTATATTCAGGGATGGCAGAAATATACACAGTATGCTCCTTTGGGGGTAAAGGCCCTACTCCCAGTGGAATTTAGGCTTCCTCCACTCTAATTGCCTTACCCCCATAGCCACAGCAGGGGTCCCAGGAAAACGCACAGGGTTGCCATGAATCAGAGAACATTCAGCTCCTCTGTCCACCAGCATGGGGACACGTTGCACATTCACAGGGGACCAATGAATGGCTAATTCTACATGTGGCCTCTGGGCCCCACCATGTCCGAGGGGGGCCTTGACCCTGGCCGCAGTCAAACTGCAGCACCAAATCACCCTCCTGTGGGGGCAGGGGCCCAGGCAGCGTGCGAGTGCTTTCCTCCAGGAAGTCCTGCAGGCACAAAGGCAGGACATGGGGCTTTGCCTCTGGCTTCTGTGTCTTCTACCTCTGTGGCTGGAACTGCTGCTCTGGCTTTAATTGGTGCCACAGCTCTAAGAAGTTTCTATGGGTCTGCCCACCAAGCTTTTCTTTCACTGCCCCCACCTTTATCAAATCAACCCACATCTGGGTCCTTGAGACCTTCATGGGGCTCTTTGAACCTCTCCTTTCAGTCATAGCCCATACTTCCTTCTGTGCTCAATGTTTCAGTCTCCCCCCAGATCTGCTATATATAATATGAGTAACCTCACTTATGGGTCACCCTACATAGGGGGCAAGAATAGTGACTAGGAACCCAAAGAGGGATGCGGAGCTGCATGAAGCACCAGATATCTCATTCCCACAGTGAACAATTCCTCACTGGGATTCAGAAGGTCCATGTTATGGATGATATTTTTCATGCCCAGCTCCCTTAGAACCTGCTGGAGCTCTGCATGTTTTCCAACTAGCAGACAAGTGTGGTAAATCACCCTGATTAGTCCAAGTTGCCCTGAGGGCTGCTGTCTGCCAATCCCGAAGTGCAAGATACCCTGGGGTTTGATAGGCATTTTGCAATCACTGCTGGAAGGAGATGTGAGTTGTCAGGGAAGCCAGTTTACCAATTCTGACTCAGACAGAACAATACTCTCTACTCCTAAATCCCAGACACAAAAGCCATGTAGGCAGAGGTTCCTAGGGCTTCTGTTGAAACCACATGCTCAAATCTACCAGCTCGTCCTGAGCGTAGGGGTAGAGAATGGAGTGTTCTGTAATCTGGGCGGGGGACTGTTCCTCCCCATAAGGAACCCAAGGTGGTTGTGTTTTTATTTTCTTAATTAAAACTAGACAGGCCTTTAAAATAGGAGGGCCTTTTGCCTCGGGCGGTGGCCTTGGCAGCAGTCCCACCCTCAGCCCTCTTCTTCCCCTGGCTCCTCTCCTCTTGACGTCTCCTGTACCATCTCTGGGGCTGAAGGCACAACCCGTTCCTTCCCTTCACATTTTTCTGTTTCCTCCTCCCTCACCATTAGCATGCTTCTCAGCAGCACCATCTGTCCTTAATAGCTGTCATTCCTTTTCAGAGCATCCCACTAACTTATCTCCCAGGGCGTCCTGTTGTCACTGAGGTGTGTCTCTCTCCTCAGACCCTTTCCAATGCCATGGGAAACAGCCACCCCACAATTCCTGCCACCCCATGACCACTCAGTTCTCCCAAGAGGTTCCCTGTTTCACAGAGGGTTACCTCCACAGGCTCTGGTGTCTCTACCCCAGTTCTGGGGAAGGGCCCACTTGCCTAGGAGGTACTTTACCCCAGACCGAATCCCCACGAGGAAATTCCCAGGTGAAGTCCCACCGTCCACAGCGGGGTTCCCGGGGGGAAGTTTCGCCACCCACAGGCATGTTCCTGGGTGCTTCCCCACCATCTCTAGGGGCAGCCTGCTCAAACATCACACCCTTGAAGACAGATTTTGGGTT
Organism: Phataginus tricuspis; assembly: GCA_029783875.1. Lineage (NCBI taxonomy): Eukaryota > Metazoa > Chordata > Mammalia > Pholidota > Manidae > Phataginus > Phataginus tricuspis. The sequence continues at coordinate 3,611,770 of JAQQAC010000477.1, forward strand.
CACCGGTCTTTCTGACTTACGCCAGATGTAGGCTGTTGGGGAAAAGGATGTTCCCAGCCCAGGACCAATAAACCAGTGAAACCAAAATAAGTCCAGGGAAAGGATAGATGGGGAGAAACCCTACTGCTCACAGTGAGGCGCAGCTCCACCCGCAGTGCGCTCTCTCCTTTCTCCCCGGTCCCCACCAGCAAAAACCCACTTGGCGCTCTCACAGTCACAGTGCGCACTCGCTTCCCGACCTGCCCCTTCCGGGAGGAACTTTGTGGTCAGGCCCCCAGTGACTTACAGGCTCCAGGCTAAGTGTGCAACAGGGGGGAGTGGGGAATGGCCTCTCTCCATCCCTTGCTCTGGAGACTGTGAGAAGCTGCAGCAGTGTATGTAAATGGGCCAATGCCCAGTGGGAGGTTCTGGAAATTATGTGCTTTACCCAACATTCACAAAGATTTTAAAGTGACTGGGTAACTATATGCAAAACAGAAGGAAAAAGAAGGATCATTTCACAGGAGACATAGATATTAGGCAGAAGATTCAAATAGAAACTCTAGAACCAGAAAATATACTTGCTGATTAGTTCTTACTGAACTGGAAGATAAGTCAGTAGAAAGTACACAGACAGAAATAAAGGGAGAAACGCAAAAGGGAAATACAAGAACTGAGTATGACCCTGTGGGGCACAGTGAGAGTACTAGCGGTGAGCACTGCTGTGTCCATTCTAAGAAATGGAATCTGTATTTAAAACCTATCCAGAGAATAAACTCTGGAACCAGACATCTTCACTGATTAGCTGTTCTGAACATCAGTTACAATCTTACACAAATTATCAGAGAATAGGAAAAGAGAGGAACACCACCAAATTTATCACATATGGCTAAAACAAACTTCATGACAAACCTGACAAGTACATTTTTTAAAAATAAAAATTCCCATCCAATGTCTATAACATAGACAAAAAGAGATCCAAAACAAAACACGAGAAAAATGATTCAGCAATATATTAAGTTGCCTATAAAATTACTAGTGAGGTTTCTTCTAAATGAGCACAATTTGTTTAGCAGTGCAAAAACCAGTCAATGTAATTCTGCATTTAAAAAAATATTTTTAATATATATATAGATCATTGCTATTAATGCATAAATAGTATTTATTGCAATCAACACATATGATAAAATGAAACAAAACAATATCTGAGCAATCTAGGAATAGAGGGACTAAGACTGCCTTACTCTGATAAGAATATCTTTAAAAAATAGAGAGAAAAATCCCAGTTATTGTGAAATAATGGAAAATTGTTCTCTGAGTTCCAAAATAAGACAAAATATTCACTGTCAACAATTACTTTAAACATTTTACTAGAAGCCCTATCCATTATATTAAGGCAGGAAAAAAAATCAAACTAAAGCGAGGAATAAAATTATCATTATTTTCAAAAGACAAGATGTGTATGTATAAAAAAGCCGATTTGCTGGATCCAATGTCATTATGAAGTAAATTTTATTATACTTGTATATAGTAATAATAAATATAATTTTTACTTAGCTTAAAACATCATAAAATAAATACCTAATACCTATAAATAAATTTAGAAGTTATGTAACACTTTAACAAAGAAAATTCAAACTTTGGAGAAGAATTTAAGAGCAAAGTTTATTTTAAATTTATAAAAAATTTAAAAGGGTGATGTCATCACAACAGTAGAAAAATAGGTTTAAGGAACAAAATAGAGTGTCCAATAACAGGCCATACATATTCAGTTACCTGATTTATCACAAAAGTCTGACTACATTACTGTGGGAAAAAGAATTTCTTTTTTAAAAAATGAAGTGTATCAGCTGGATATCCTTTTTCAAAAAAATATGTATTCTTTCTTTGGCTTACTTTATATAGAAAAAATTATTCCATATAGGGAATAAATCTAAATATGAATAAATACCTGTAGTTCCTAGAATATAGGCTAAGAAAATGTCCTCATCATTTGATAGGCAAATATTTTTTTTTGCAAAGGACAAAAGGAGCACAAATAAAAAGGAAATAATATAATAAACCTGAATTTAACTTAAATTAAGAACTATTTATTAAAATATATCATGAAGAGATGTAAGGATCCTGGATAGAATCTAGAAGAAAATATCTTTAATGCATATATCCAACAAAGACTCATATGATTTTTGTATTAATCTGATAATCATCCCTATGCTCTTCCAATAGTTAAATGGACAAATTTTGAGAAAAAATATTCCTTCCACTTAATGATCTTTTTCTTTTCTAGAATTTAGAGTCATCATTAAAGGACTAAAATCACCAATTTAAACTATCATTTACCAGCATTCTTAAATTGAATAGTAGATAATGAATATTCTCACATAGTGTTAATATCTAATCTATGGATGAGAAAATCTTATCACCTAGCACCAAAGACACTGAAATATATATAAGATATTTCAATAGAGAAAAAGTTTTTCCTAACCTATAGACTGAAAGAATAAGTTGTGTATAATAACAAGGCTGCATTTGCTACTAGTTTCCTTGAAAACTTTAAATAATTTTACTAATTTTATCTAAAAGACTTCTAAAGACTCTCTGCTTTTTATATGACAATTTCAAAACTCTATGTTATAAATACAAGCGCAGTTTAGTTTTTCTTTTTTTTCCCAGCTTTATGGAGGAGTAACTGATAAATACGATGTTTTGATATACATATAAATTGTGAAATGATTCCCAAGATCAAGATAATTAATGTACCTATCACCTCACATAGTTAACTCTTTATGTATTAATTTGCTTTTTGTGTGGTAAGAACCCTTAGGATTTACTCTTGGCCACTTTCAAGTATACAATACTATACTAATAAGTACAGTCATCATGCTGTACATTAGATCCTCAGAACTTATTCATCTTATAACTGAAAGTTCATACTCTTTAACTTAGATCTTTATTTCCCTCTTCCCCAAGATCTTGGCAGCTGCCATTCTGCTATTTCTACGAAATAGGCCTTTTTCTTTTTTTCATATAAGTGATACTATATAGTATTTGTATATATACTGTCTGGCTTATTTCTCTAGCATAATGTTCCCCAGTTTAATCCATATTGTCACAAATTGCAAGACTTCCTTCTTTTCTTAATGGCTGGAGAATATTCATAGATGGATAGATAGATAGATAGATAGATAGATAGATAGATAGATAGATAGATAGACAGATAGATAGACATCACATTTTTTAATCCATTAATGCTTCAAGGGACATTTCAATTGTTTCCATATCTTGGCTATTGTAAATAATGCTGCAAAGAACATGAGAATGAATATATCTCTGAAATCCTTGTCCCTGAACTCAGAGGAAAAGATTTCAGCTTTTCATAGTTGAGAATGATTTTAGTTGTGGGCTGATCATATTTGCCTTTATTATGTTGAGGTTTGTTTTTCTGTACCCAATTATTTGACATTGTTTATCATTGGAGGTTGTTGAATTTTGACAAATGCTTTTTCTACATCCATTGAGATGATCATATCACTTTTATCCTTCATTCTGTTAATATGGTGTACACATTTACTGATTTGCATGTATTGAACCATCCTTGCATCCAAGGAATTAATTTCCCTTAATCATGTTGTATGATCCTTTCAATGTGTTCTTGAATTTGGTTAGTTATTTTGTTGAACATTTTGCATCTATGTTCATCACAGATACTGGCCTTTAATTTTCTTGTAGTGTCCTTGTCTGACTTTGCTATTAGGGTAATACTGGCGTCACAAAATGAGAGTATCTCCTCCAGTTCAGTGTTTTAGGAGAGTTTGAGAAGGACTTGTGTTAATAATTTTTTTAGTGTTTGATAGAATTCTTCAGTGAAGCCATCTATGTATGGAATTTTCTGTTTTGGAAGTTCTTTGATTACTGATTTAATCACCTTGCTTATTATAGGTCTGTTCAAATTTTCTATTATGTTATGATTAGTCTTGGTAACAAGTATCTTGGACTATATCCATTTCTTCTAAGGTATCTAATTTTCTATTAGTTCTAATTCTTCTAGGGTATCTAATTGTTCAGAAACATCTCTTAATTTCTTGTATTTCTGTGGTATCAGTTGTCATTTCTCTTCTTTCAATTATAATTTTACATATCATTTCAAAAAACCAACTCAGTTTTATTGATTCTTTTCTATTCTCTTTCTAGTCTCTATTTAATTTATTTCTACTCTTGACTTTATTATTTCTTTCTGTCTGCTGACTTTGAGCTTAGTTTGTTCTCTTTTTAGTTCCTTGAGGTATAGGATTAGGCTATTTACTTGAGATATTTGTTTTTCTTAATGTGTTCTTCAATATTAACTTCCCTCTTATAATTGCTTTTCCTTAATTCCATAAGTTCTGTATGTTGTGTTTCCATTCATTTCTTTCATGATAGTTTTTGATTCCCCTTTTGATATCTTATTTGACGCTTTGGTTGTTCAGGAGTGTGTTGTTTAGTCTCACGTATTTGTTACTTTCCCAGTCTTCCTTTTGTTATCAACTTCTACTTTCATATAATTATGGTTGGAAAAAAAATGTTTGGTATGATTTCAATCTTCTTAAACTTTTTAAGACTTATTTTGTGACTGAACATATGATCTATCCTATAGAATGCTCTGTGTGTGCTTATGAAGAATGTCTATTCTGCTGCTGTTGGGTGGAATGTTCTGCATATGTCTGTTAGCTCCATTTGGTTTGAAGTGTAGCTCAGGTCCATTATTTCATTATTGATTTTCTGTCAATGATCAATCCATTGTTGAAAGTAGGATATAGGAGTCCCCTATTATTATTGCATTGCTGTCTCTTTTTCTGTGTTCAGATCGGTTAATACTTATTTCATTAATTTAGTTGCTATCATAATGGGTCCGTATATATGTACAATTGTTATAACCTCTCGGTAGATTGACCCCCTTTATCATTATATAATGATTTTCTTTGTCTCTTATTGCTGCTTTTGACCTCTGTTGTCTTTAGGTTTCCATTTGTGTGGAATATCTCTTTCCATCATTTCACTTTCAGCTTATGAATGTCCTTAAATCTTTTGTGAGTCTCTGGCAGGCAGTATATAGTTGAGTCTTGTTTTGTTATTCACGTAGCATCTCTGTGTCTTTTAAATGAAGAACTTGAACCATTTACCTTTAGAATATTTATTGATAGGCAAGGACATACTATCACCATTTTGTTGTTTTTTGTTCTTTTACTTTGTGATTACCATGAGGCTTTCATAATACATTATATATTTATAACAGTGTATTTAAGCTGATAACAACTGAAGGCAATTGAATTATAGCATAGATTTTCTCCATTATTTTCATAAGATTTATTTGAAAGGCTTGAACTTCTAATTCTAATAGCTGAATGTTAATAATGGTTAAAAAACCCTCATTCTCTCTTTTAAATTTTACTCTGTTATGATGAGAAGCATAGATGTTATATGTTCAGTAACAGTCATGGTTTTATGTATTCCCTAAAGGAAAGAGTAATATGCACTTTTAGCATATTAGCTCTGAAGTAAGGTTGACAAGATGTGACAGCAGACTCTATCATTTGCTTGACTGTGTAGATCCTAGTAAAATCATTTAATTTTGGGTTAGTTTCCTCACCTATAACATGGTATAGTAATTGCATCAAAGTCTTAGATTGTTTACAGGTTAAATGAGTTAATAAAACTTGTATGAATTATTTAATATATTATATTTTAACAGTCTTCCAAAATTATTAAAAAATAAATTATATATGTGCTTGGCACAGAACAAGGGTTCAAATGTTAGCTATGATTATGATGATTACTTCTAAAAAGACATATTTTTAATTAGGAAAATGTCCTTTTGTCTGGACGTTTTCAAGGCTACCTCATCCTAATTCTCCTTACGAATATTTATTCCATTTGCAAGGCTTAGTTCAAATGTCCCAATTTCTAACCTCATGCTGAATTGTCATCTTCTATAAATCTTATCAACTTGTATGTTTTTATCTTACTGTATAGTAAATATTTATGTTTCCTCCTACAGAAAGTATACATTGCTGCTTTCAGATTTCTTAGTTCAGAAATTTGAACTTAGAAGAGTCCATAATTAGTGTTTGTAGATGTTTGCTTCAGATTTTTTAATTTGTCTTGTGGTAGCTGTTGGTTTACCAAAATCTGAGTCCCAGCCCAGCTTCTCTTTTTTATCTCTTTCTCTTCCATCCTGCTTCTCCTGCCCTTTAGCCACTACCATTTGCATAGTTCTCCGGAATTTGAAACTGACAGATGTCTATTTTATTGGGATAAGAAAAGAAAAAGTCTAAACATGCTAGGGAACCATTTGTGCCTAAAATTAATAACTATACTTTTGTAAATATTCTGTATAGATACGCTATATTTATAGTTATAGCTATGGCCAAATCGTCAGGCAGCAGGCCCTAATATGAGTTTTGGGAAATAGGGTCATTGGAACTTTTTTCCCCCTCTATGAAGGATTTTTCCCCCTATGAAGGTAGATTGCCTTTAGTACTGGACACAAAGTCAGAAGATGGGTTCAAGCCCTGGCTGCTTCATGTGCCACACGACTTCACAATCTCTGAAACTAGCTTTCCATTTCTGTTATATATACTGGATTAGCTCAGTGGTTTAAAACACATGGTTAATAGCAACTCAGACAATGACTTGGTAGGGCCTCATAGGTGGGAGAGACTGAATGCAGGAAAGCAGAAAGAGATATCAGAAACTCTATAGAACTTCTTGTGTAGATACAAGCACACATATTAATTATTGTAAACTATATAATTTTGTTATATTTATATTATTTAAAATCTAAAAAATCTAAATTGATATAAAAAGGTTACAATGATGTAGTATTTTAAAAATTAGTAAAATATTTTCTCTCAAGTTTTTAAGCCACTAGATTATGTATAAATTTCCTGGTAATATTTCTTTCAAAAACTTTATCAATGTTGAGAAACACTGTAAGTAAACATTTGGTTTAATTTATCTGATATCACACAACTTCAGGAGAGTATTTTAAAATCAGGTTGTCTGGATGCACAGTTCGTTGCAAGTCAAATTCTTCTTTTATTTATTGGTTTTGAGAAATCTTTATGCATAAATTACGGCAATGAACACAGACAAATATAATTATTTTCAGTGGCTGAAGATTTGACATTTTATATTTGTAACAATTGTGTTTTTCTATGCTTATTGTCTTGCCAATGGGTTTCAGCCCTGGGCAAGTTCGCTATGGATTCAGTGTGACCAAAGAAATTGATAGCAAAACGTTCTTGGGGTAAAAGGGTTATACCCAACTTTATTTCCAGGTGGCAGGGCAGTCACTAGAATCTCATTCACTCAGACCAAGTCTGCATGCAGCAAGCTGGTCTCTGCCTCTGGGCCCCTCTGTCTGCACAGCCATTCTCTGGGCTCCTCTGCACAGCCATCCCGCACAGCTGCCCTCTGGGCCTCTGTCTTTGGCGCTGCCACCACTACAGCCTCTGCTGTGCTCTCCTGCAGCCTTGCAGCTGTGCCACCGTGTCATGTCCAGAGCACTGGGCAGAGCTTTTATATAGAGTCAACAGCCATATATTGCCCACAGGTGTGCAGTGAGCTAATCAACCAGGGTCAGCTGAGAATCCTGCCCACAGGAACTCTCATTTTACCCACACTTATATTTTAAATAGTGTAACTACTCTTTATAATTAATAGATAAACAGAAATAGCAAAAAGGAAATTTAATAATTTCTATAACATCCTTTACAAAATGCATACCTAACTATAGATAGATATTTTTTTTACATTCAGATTTTAAAGGTAAAGGAATACTGAATCCTTTACCTTTAAAAAGCAAACTTCTTATTATTGCTACTGCACATTCAAAACATAATGGGATTTGACAGTAAATACATAGCCTCATCAAATCACTTATCTCCCCATGCTTCTACAGTTATATTGAGGGAGTCTGAATAAATCACATCTCAAAGGATACAGCTGCTCTCAAACAGCATAACTAATGAATTAACTTGACTGGGAAGAGAGCAAGTAATGTCTTGCATTCATAATCCAAGACAGCTGATGGCCAAGTGCTTGATCTGAATCAGTCACCATAATTAATTACAACCTGAAAAGTTATAGCCATTTTTATGCTAATAATTAGTAAACATCTAGTAACAATTCTTGGAAAATAGATAGCCATCGAGTTTAAAGAATGGTGAAATAACACACTTGGTAGTGATATACATGCCCATGTTTTTTATTTTTGCCTTTCCCTTTTCTTTATCAAAATTATAGTTGGCTCATTATTATTTTAAAACTGATAAGACTATAGAACAAATTAATGATAATAATACTGTACTAAACACTAGAAATATGCTAAGAGAGTATATTTCAAGTGCATTCATTACACACAAAAATGGTGACTGTGAGTAGATGTTATGTTAATTAGTTTGACTGCAGTTATCACATCAGTATACATGTATTTCAAACAATCATGTATACTTTAAATATATGCAATTTTTACTTTAAAATATAAATAAAAAGACCACACTGATAGGATGTATAAATAATTAAAACCTAACAAAGAAGATATAACTAGCTACAAAATTATCTTTTATTTCAGTTGTGTATATATTTATGTTTATACAAATTGTATAATGTTTTGGTATCATCCCAATGCTAAGGGCAGGTTAAAACCTACTAAAGTAAATTCCTGCTTGACAAGAGAACTGTTCCAAAGTATGATAATTTGATATTTATTTAGTAGAATTTACCGATATTTAAATTTTATAACTATTCAATTTATTACAGAGCTAGGTTACCCAGCTCACAGAAAATGTTTGTATTTGGAGAATGTAAAGTAGTCAAAAGTATATAACTTTCCTATATAGTCATATTTCAAAGAAAGGAAGTGAGGAAAGAGAGGAAGTAAGAGAGGTTGTTCAACCTTCTTGTTAATCAATCAAAGAAATAGGAAATAATATTATGATTAGTTGAACTACAATAAAATTTTTCCTCTTTTTGTGCTGGTAAAAAAGTATAAGTTGCTAAAAGATTTTCAGCAAGGCATTCCAGTCATTTAATTCTCCACCCGGAAAAAACCAATGATAAATTATCAATGAGTAAGTTCATTTCTGTGAATTTTTATTAAAGAAATAAAATGGAATATGAAAAAACTTATTTAAGAAAATATTATGCATGAAAACTTTGTAGTAACAGGGAAAATGAAAGATAAAAATGTTTTAATGTATTAAAAATAGAAATGTATTAATTTATGAAGATAGAGATTATTCAGTGCCAAGAACAATAGATCATACACTTTCTTTTTCTTATACTTATTAACAGATATTTTATGGTGATTGTATATTTCTATCTTATAATTAGTCTTCATGTAAAATTTACAGCTTAGTGTGTTTACAGATTGCCTAGCTTAAAAATATTGAAACCCAGATATCAACTTATTTCCAGTGCAAAATAGAAGCTGTGTCACCTTTCTACAAAGTGAATCAATCATATAATACAGAGAATATTTCTGAAACTACAAAATTAACACTGTTTTATCTTATAGAGTCTGCAATTTCTAAAAGATGTGAATATAATTATCAATGTTTCAGAGTTGTTTTTAATATATTATAAAAATACTATAACTTTTATCATTAAATCTAGCATTAAGCATTTTAGTTGAGGCCCTCATGCTTTTTATTTTTGAATATCTCACATTGAAAGGTTAATATCTTATGTGTACATTATGAAAGTAATTTCTATTTTGTGTAAGTTACAAATTTGTAAAAAAAATTACAAATTTATGTTTAAATGACAAAGTTCTACTCTGATGTATAATATGTAGACATATAAGAGAACCATATTACTTATTCCAGAGTTTGAGTCAACACTGTTTGTTCTGAATACCTCTTAAAGAGATTTTCCTGCAACATTGCTTTTTTCTGACACATGAAATTGATTTCTTTGGAGGAGAAAATACATGTAGACAATTCACATTTTCATTGATATCATTTTCACTTCATATGTTAAAAAAACATTCATTTTGTGTTCAGCATCCCTGATGGTGCCACAGAAAATATTTTGGAATGTTGCCCAATTCCAAACAGGACGGTAGAATGATTACAATAGAATCCCTCCTCTCACATGCAAATCAATTCAAATATATTGAACCAATAAATATTCTGTCTTTAAATTTAAAATCCATAGCCAAGATGAATTAGTGAACATACAAACAAATAAAAGTCATGATATTGAGATTGGGCCCAAGTTGGAGAAAGGAGAGACAGATACTGAGAGATCTCAAGGAACCAGGATAGAAGCTTTAGAAATTGGTTTAGATATGGAAACTCACATATCAACAAAGGCTGGATATCCATCAAGATAGGTCTCAAAAACATAAAGGTAAAACAAGCTTTAGTCAATATATAATTTAAGTTACATATAAAAAATTTTTGAGTTTTGAAAATAATATAGAAGCATAAAACTTTATCTTGGGTCTAGGAATCTTTCAAATGTGTTGATAACTAATTTGTTATATTTAAAATATTGAAGAAGGAAAATAGGATTAAATATTTATGTATCATTTGTTCATGTGTCTAATATTTTTTCTGTACTCTTCTCTATTTTAAATTGAAGTCTCCATCAATTCAACTCTACAAAATTAAAATGCAAATCCTGCTGTATCACTCTTTTTCTTCTTCATCAGTTTCTCCCCATGATCAGTAATGTGCACCTTAGTTCTTGATGCATTATGATTGCTCAATGAAGTTTTGCTGAATGAACAAATATACATTAAATAACTGCATAGGAGAGTGATCTGATACCATATAAACGAAGTGCCAAGGACCAAAAAATTACTCATGTATTTTTATTGTGGATACATACTTACATAATTCATAAAGAAATATAGATACTGGCACAGAAGTAATTGTTTTTTTATAAACTAAAAAATGCCTATTTAATTTATATTTTAGGGGCAGGAAGAGGAAAGTCATAGTCATTGAATCTTGGAAAATAATAGGGTAAAATCACACCCCCTAAAGAGGGATGTCCAAACTGACAGAACACTGAGTGGTACTTACTAAAGGAAGAACAGGATAAAGGTAGTGGTGTTGGGCACCTATCAATGCACTTATTGCAGCCTCATCTATTGAAATACCTCCTTTGCATTCTTAAGAACCTGGGTTTGAATCCAATTACTACCACTTTATTCTGAACCTTAATTGTGAACATAACCCTTTCTAGTTCCTGTTCTTGGTGCTGAACGATTTTATTCACATAGAATATCAGACATACTAAGAAGTTGAGAAAATGTGACTAATAAGACATAAATAATGATAAAAAAATGACTTTTGTAAGTGCTTGATATGATTTAAATTATTTAATCCTTCTTACAAACCTATGAAGTAGATACTATCATTATCCTCATTTGACAGATAAATAAACTGAAACACAGGCTATTTAAGAAGGTTGTCCAAGTCTGGGCAGCTACCGAGTAGTAAATATAACACTGGAACTCAGACACTTAAGGCTTTAGAGTAGGCACAATTAACCATTATGTTATTCTGCCAATCATTTACTTTTAGTTGTTTTTTTTTCAAGGAAAGACCTCTAGCACAATGACCAATAGTTTCTCCAGCAATAACTAGTAAACATTTAGTTAAACACATTTCTCATCAGTATTTGATGCTAAATTCCTTTGTATCTCAATGTTAAATTAAATATAGCAATTGCAAATAAATATTTCAGTATAAAACAAACCTCTCCTAGGATTTTATATAAATATTTAATTCTTGAGGAATATTTAAAATTTTGAAGCTGATTTTTTAACCATCCTTGATTTTTAATTTATCCAGATTTAAGTACAATTATAAAAATAACCTTAGTTTATACCATATTCTTATATGGTATCAAATTCAATCTAATAACAGCTTTAATTAATTTTCTATCTCTTCATTATACTTCTAAAAATATAAATCTGAATTGATACAATAATAAATTACATGGATTTAAATAAAAACAATTCAGCTGTAGATCATGGCTAATTTGTTGACTTTTCCAAAGTTAAACGTCAATTGCTTAAAGGGCTTCAAGATACATCAGTAAAGTTTAATCTGCAGTAGGCATAATTTCTCTGAATGTAACACATATTTTCTGTGAAGCAAGAGTAAATACATGTAGCTGAAATGTTATATTAGTTAAAATTATATATAATTGTGGAGATAAAATAGAATCATAAGACATGCTCTGTTAAATCCAAGGAAAGAAGAAAAAAAGGGTAGAAGAAGGATAGAACAAAGAAAACAAATTGAAACATCGATAATGATGTATTTTAATCTAACCATATCAGCTTACAAATGAATGTTCCAAATCAATTAAAAAACAAGAGATTGTCAGATTGTCAAGATGAGAAAACAAGACCGACCTCTATACTCTTTAGGGAGATCGTCCATGAATCCTTGCACCAAACTTCCTGTGTATTTCCATGAACTGTGCTTCACTTGTTTGTAAGGCTCATCATGTTGCAAATTCCTTAGAGACTATGTTCTACTTGCATCATAACTAGTGTTTTCCTCTTTCTTAAAATTGTCCCATTGCCTGTTTTAATGCTGAGCAAATTCCCTATTCTAAGCTGTCAGTATCTTTAAACAAGTCATAGTTATACAGAAAATTCAAATAAAAAATTGATAATATTGGGAGAATCTTCTGAGAATATCTTCTAGCAAAAAAATATACTAAGGATGCATTTAGATCCTCGGCTAAATTTTTTACACAAAGAATTATTTAAATGTAATATAGGATGTGCTGCAATTTCTGCACTTAATGGACAAATTAAAAGCAAAGTTATCACTGTATAAAAAAGCATCCGAGAAAATATAATAGCATTTCAGTTATATATGGCAAAGATAATATTTTTATATCTTTGGAAGTTAATGTGGTGAATGCACATAATTATATTCTAAATTGTGTTAGCGATATTTTACAATATTTGGGAAAGCAAATATGATTTCAGATAATAAGTAGAAAGAATATGTTAATGGATTTTCAGTTATTTTGGTTGATGAACTCTAAATTACATATAGAAATCGAATCAGATCAAGAACGATTACTCAAGAACAGATTTGATGTTTGGCAGATACAAAATTTATGCAATAGAACTTCATTATACCCTCAAACTAGCTTATTATTTTGGTCTATTTTTTTGTTTTACCCATTCAATTTTTAAACCATTTTCTCAGTATCATATTTCTGACATGTTCCAATTTATTAAGTCTTTGTTTTATACGATTAATATAAATTGAGGCATGTGTTCTTATTTAGACACACTGAATTTTATTTCTTTGAAGGCTTTATTATCAAAGAAACTTCACATCGAATTTTCAAATGTATGCCATATGAAGTCAGATGATGTCCTCAACTCACTCAGAAAAATACTAAATGACATAAGATAATGGGCTAACTAAATTGTAATTTTAAAGACTATTAAGAGAAGGAAAGATACAATTATCTCCAGTATGACCTGTGAAGTCCAAGAAAATAAAGAGGAAAATGGTTGACACCATAAAAAGCAAATAGAAGACATGTATACATTTTACCTGTTAACCTAAGGCAGTTAAGTGCACTGGTTTCAACACAAGAAAAATTATATGTCCGTAACAATGATAGAACAGCACCCACATATAATGTGCAAATTACATGAAAAAAAAACCCCAAACTCCAAAGCAAGGATATTTGCCTGTAACTGATATATAGGACAAAAATCTAATCACAATAAGTATGTGCATATCCTAGATATATTTCATTAAACATTTAGCAATAGCAAATTTAATGGTTATGCTTTACTAGAAGATGAAAGGAGAACAAATTATTATTCCTTCTTCACTCTCCTTTAAATGAATTTCCAGTCATGTATGATAAACAGTATACAGAGTAATATTTACATGTATCAAAAATATGTATCATTTCATTTCAGAGCAATGTGCTACCTTTAAAATGCCAATGTTTATCCCATTATATTAATGTTCAGGCCAGGGAATGCCTCCAAATTATGTGCATACCATCATCCCATTTTCTTAATCAACACTGATTACAAAATTTTTGCTAATTGGCTCAATTGTGTTATGCCTGTCTTGACTCATTCAAATCAAACAAGGTTCATTGAAATTCAAGTGTCCCATAATAACATCAGATTGTACATTAATATTACCCATTTGTTTAGAGACAAACTAGATTGAATTGCAATATTTTGTACATGCAAATAAGCAAATATGGTAAACGAGCATAGAATTTTTTAATTTACAAGAAGAGATACTAGAAATGACACTTTTATTCATAGTTGTAGTTATTTGGGAGATAACATGAGAGGGGAAAATGCATGTGATCAACAACGAAAAGAATTGCTATTATATTATATATTGAATTATTCTAGTAGTTAAAAAAGAAAAAACATATTTTTTAATAAAAATTAGATCTTTTGTGTGATTGATTTTCATTTTGAAATTACATCAATAACACATGTCTGATTGAAAATGCTAATGTATTGTTGGTAACTAAAAGTAAAGAGGGCACAACCTGAAAAATCAAGAATTACCCACAGCCCAAATACACTTTTTAAAAGGTTTTGTTTGGGTTAATTTTGAAATTATGATACAGTACAATAGACTTCTTTTTTCTTTTGCTGTATAATTCTGTTAATTTTAACACATACATGATTTCATGTACTCAGCACCATAATACTGATAGAACATATCCATCACCTCAAAAGTTTCCCTCATTCATTGTTTTTCCTTCAACATTTCCTCCCCCTTTGTCAGGTCATCAGATTGAATAATTGTGATTCATCTGTATTCGAGTTCACTGACTCTTTCCTCTTTTATCTTCACTCTGGTGCTGACTTTGTTCCGTGGGTTTTTCAGTTCTAAAGTTACCATCTGGTTCGTCTCTATATGTATATGCTCTCTTTATTTTATATTTTAACATTTGTTTCAAACGTGTTTGACCATTTTTATAAAAACTGCTCCCAACATCTCTTCATCTCTTGAAATTTTGTCCAAGCAAATAGATATCATCGTGGTTCATTGTACATTGAGTCATTTTGGATGCATTTTGATTATTGGGCTATTTTGGAATAATTTTGAGTAAGTTTCAATAATCTTGGGCATTTCGAATTTTACATATTGAGACATTGGGTATTGTTTAAATCTATGGAGAATGTCAAAATTTATGTTTCAGTATGAAATTCTTGGTTTTCCAAGTTCCTTCTCCAAATGCTCCCCAGCACTTCCTATTCCCCTGGACCTCCCTTTTTAAACGCAGAAAGCAAATACTTCTGCTAATGACCTCTGTCTGGGGCTAAGAGGTAAGAGGACACAGAGGGCGTCAACCGGGCTTTCGGCCCCAGCCTCTGGCTCTGTCCCTCCAGGAGCACTGGAGCAAGGCTCCCGCCCCTTACACTCGCCTGTGCCTGCGACTGCCACTGACTGCAGCTGTTTCTGCCCCCAGCACTGCAGGATTACCTAGTCTATAGTATGGCAGAAAAGGGAGAGAAGAGAAAAAAATGTTATTTCCTCTTTCTTTCTGTGCACTTTAATAATTTACTTTCTACTTCTCAAGCTAGAACGAAATGGCTTTTCCTGGAGCTGTTCTGTCTGCTGTTTTTTTTTACCCCACAGTGCCCAGGCTGGGGTTCTCAACTGAGTTAGATGCAGTCTAGGAGATATTAAAGGATACAAAATGGTAAACCCACCATCAGTTTGGAGGTACTTGATTTATGGTGTTTTATCTGCCTGTTGCCGTCTACATTTCAGAGTTCTCCAACAGCTGTGCCATGCATTCAGTCAAGGCTTTATAGTCGTGTTCTGTGGGAGAGAAAGAGGTACATTTACTTCATCTTACCCAAAACTGGAAATTTACCAGTTATATATTTTTTCATATATTGCTTTCCAAATAACAAATGTATCATTTTTATAACTGGAGACATGGGCACAGAAAGGTTTATAACCAGATAAAACTGAACTATAGTGTGATGTTGCAGGCTCAGATATATGTGAAATTGGCAAGTATTTTAGTAATTTTGTAGACTTTGGGTTTTTGACATTAAATCTAGGCAGAAAATGCAGCAAATGTTAATGCTATCTATATTAAAACATTTTTATTATATTTTCACTAACATTTGTATAATATAAACGGATACTAAGATATACTTTTAAGCTACTCTTTAAGATAAAGATTGTAAAACTTTATACTTCTAGAAAATAGTTTATATAAACTACAAATTATTCTAAATAACAAATCTCCAAAACAACAGAGCCACATACATTTATATAAATATTATTTTTGTTATACTTTTAAATTATGTGAATTTACCCAATACCACCTGGCATAAATAGAATTTCATCTCTCCTATTCCTTTTTCAAAATATTAATATTTAACAATATGATATTAAAATAGACAAATTTAATAATTCCCTATTAACTTGAAATATTAAAACTAAACTAAAAGTATGGCTTCAAAGTGTAACAAATGAAAACAAATTCTGTTCATTGTAGCCACAGAGCATATGAATCTAGAGTCTGTCAGTGCTGCACATTAAACCAAAGTGCTGTTATCTTGATATATATGTACCTTGTCATATGAGGGTTTGCCGTTTGATATCTATCAAATAGTCAGTGAAAAAACACCTGTTTTTTTCCATGAATATAATTTATAATATTTTTTGCAAACAGCATATTCATTTCTTTAGAGATTCTAGGTATTCATGCAAGAATATAAAAACCCTGAGATAAAAGAAAAATACTACTGTCTTTAAATGACAATGGTGAGAATTGCATCTTTTATATTTACGGGCTACCCAAAATAATTCTTTAATTTATGATGAAGAGATTTCAAGTCAATAAGTGATCTTGTACTCGATGCTACTTTTTAGCTAAGAAAGGCTGTAACCAGGGAACAGCAGTAGCTTACATAACTGATATGGAGTGCGAGTTGCTTTATGGTTTTTGGTAAGGACTGGTGTTTCATCATTTAGATGCTTCAGGTACTTTCATTGCTGCACATATTTTTGTTGTAGTAATATGTACATAAAAGTAAATCGTACTGAATAGTATAAATGAAAAACAAGAGTACTGACCTGCCGCCTCCCACCAGTCCGAATTTTCAGTCCTGTGCCCTCCCATCAGGCAGCCACTCACCTCTTTTGAAGTTCTTTTTACAATTAGTTCCCCCCAACATTTAAAAATATTATGCTTAACAATATTTTCTCAACTTTAGATATTATCTATTTATTTCCTCTTGTGACAGTTAAGATTTAGCATCAGTACACCACCACCGTATTCCTTGGTTTTGAGGAGAGGCTCACTCAATCTTCTTGGGGAGGAGACTGGGAAAAGCAGCTTCACTTCTTTCTTGATGAGTAATTCCAGACTCAAGGATCTTCTTTTCCTTGAGCCTCATGTTTTCAAAAATGAGCAATATTGATGTTTCTTGGTATTAAAACTGGTTTGGATTGATTTATTCCTACTGAATCCTGGAGATGGTGCTTAGACCAGAAGTATCATCAATAGTTGTCTCACAAATTCTGATTATTAATTAATAATATTGATATACACTTTTATGTAGGTTTCAAATGAAAAACAATGTGGTTACTACATTCACCCATATTTTCGAGTTCCCCCAACCCCCAGTTGCAGTCATTCTCCATCACTGTAGTAAGATGCCACAGAGTCACTACTTGTCTACTCTGTGTTACACTGTCTTCCCCATGACCCCCCACACCATGTGGACTAATTATAATGCCCCTCAATCCCCTTCTCCCTCCCTCCCCACCCACCCTCCCCCACCCCCCTCCCCTTTGGTAACCACTAGTCCCTTCTTGGAGTCTCTGAGTGTCTTGCTGTTTTGTTCCTTCAGTTTTTGTTCATTGTTATACTCCACAAATAAGGGAAATAATTTGGTATTTGTCTTTCTCTGCCTTACTTCTTTCACTGAGCACAATACCCTCTAGCTCCATCCATGTTGTTGCAAATGGTAGGATTTGTTTCTTTCTTATGGTTGAATAGTATTCCATTGTGTATATGTACCACTTCTTCTTTATCCATTCATCTACTGATGGACACTTAGGTTACTTCCATATCTTGGCTATTATAAATAGTGCTGCAATAAACATAGGGGTGTATATGTCTTTTTGAATCTGAGAACTTGTTTTCTTTGGGTAAATTCCTAGGAATGGAATTACTGGGTCAGATGGTATTTCTATTTTTAGTTTCTTGAGGAACCTCCATACTGCTTTCCACAATGGTTGAACATTCTCACAAGCAGTGTAGGAGGGTTCCCCTTTCTCTGCATCCTAGCCAGCATTTGTTGTTCCTCGTCTTTTTTATGTTGGCCATCCTGAATGGTGTGAGTTGATATCTCATTGTGGTTTTAATTTTCATTTTCCTGATAATTAGCAATGTGGAGCATCTTTCTATCTGCCTTTTGGCCATCTGAATTTCTTCTTTGGAGAATTGCCTGTTTATATCCTCTGCCCATTTTTTAATCGGGTTATTTGATTTTTGGTTGTTGAGGCATGTGAGTTCTTTATATATTTTGGATGTTAACCCATTGTAAGATATGTCATTAACATATTTATTCTCCCATACTGTAGGATGTCTTTTTGTTCTGCTGATGGTGTCCTTTGCTGTACAGAAGCTTTTTAGCGTGATGTAGTCCCACTTGTTCACTTTGCTTTCGTTTTCCTTGTGCGAGCAGATGTGTTCAGGAAAAAGTTGCTCAGGTTTACATTCAAGAGATTTTTGCCTATATTTTCTTCAAAGACTTTTATGGTTTTGTGACTTACATTCATGTCTTTGATGCATTTTTAGTTTACTTTTGTGTATTGGATTAGACAATAATCCACTTTCATGCTCTTACACGTAGCTGTCCAGTTTTGCCAACATCAATTGTTGAAGGGGCTGTCATTTCCCCATTGTATATCCATGGCTCATTTATCATATATTAATTGACCATATATGGCTGGGTTTATATCTGGGCTCTCCAGTCTGTTCCATTTGTTTATGGGTCTGTTCTTGTGCCAGTACCAAATTGTTTTGATTACTGTGGCTTTGTAGTAGAGCTTGAAGTTGGGAAGCATAATTCCCCCAGCTTTATTCTTTCTTCTCAGGATTGCTCTGGCTATTCAGGATCTTTTGTGATTCCATATGAATTTTAGTACTATTTACTCTAGTTACTTGAAGAATGCTGTTGGTGTTTTAATAGGGATTGCATTGAATCTGTAGATTGCTCTAGGAAGGATGGCCATTTTGACAATATTAATTCTTCCTATCCATAAGCACAGGATGTATTTGCACTTACTGTAATCTTTTTAAATTTATCTAATGAATGTCTTGTAATTTTCAAAGGCTAGGTCTTTCACTTCCTTTGTTAGGTTTATTCCTAGGTATTTTATTCTTTTTGATGGAATTGTAAATGGAATTGTTTTCCTGATTTCTCTTTTTCCTAGTTCATCATTAGTGTATAGGAATGCAACAGATTTCTGTGTATCAATTGTATCCTGCAACTTTGCTGAATTCAGGTATTAGATCTAATAGTTTTGAAGTGGGTTCTTTAGAGTTTTTTATGTACAATATCACGTCATCTGCAAAGAGTAACAGTTCAACTTATTCCTTACCAGTCTGGATGTCTTTTATTTCTTTGTGTTGTCTGATTGCAATGGCTAGGACCTCCTGAACTATGTTGAATAAAAAAGTGAGAGTGGTTATTCTTGCCTTGTTCCTGATATTAAAGAACAGCTTTCAGATTCTTGCTGTTAAGAGTGATGTTGGCTGTAGTTTTGTCATTTATGGCCTTTATTATGTTGAGGTACTTGCCCTCTATACCTATTTTGTTGAGAGTTTTTTCATGAATGGATGTTGAATTTTGTCGAATGTTTTTTCAGCATCTATGGAGATGATCATGTGATTTTTCCCTTTTTATTGATGTGTTGGATGATGTTGATGGGTTTTCTAATATTGCACCATCCTTGCATCCCTGTAATAAATCCTACTTGTTCATGACAGATGATCTCTTTGATGGATTTTTGAATTCAGTTTGCTAATATTTTGTTGAGTATTTTTGCACCAATGTTCATAAGGGATATTGGTCTGTAATTTTCTTTTTTTTTGGTGTCTTTGCCAGGTTTTATTATGAGAGAGATGCTGGCCTCTTGAATGAGTTTGGATGTACTCCCTCCTCTTTTATTTTTTGGAAAACTTTATGGAGTACGGGTATTAGGTCTTCTCTAAACGTCTGATAAAATTTAGCAGTGAAGCCATCTGGTCCATGGGTTTTGTTCTTTGGTAGTTTTTTGATTACCAAATCAATTTCATTGCTAGTAATTGGTTTGTTCAGATTTTCTGTTTCTTCCTGCTTCAGCCTTGGAAAGTTGTATTTTTCTAGAAAGTTGTCCATTTCTTATAGGTTATCCAGTTTGTTAGCATATACTTTTTCATAGTATTCTCTCATAATTCTTTGTATTTCTGTGGTGCTTGTAGTGATTTTTCCTTTCTCATTACTGATTCTGCTTATATTTGTAGACTCTCTTTTTTTCTTGATAAGTCTGGCAGGGGGTTATGTATTTTGTTAATTTTCTCAAAGTACCAGCTCCTGCTTTCATTGATTCTTTCTATTGTTTTATTCTTCTTTATTTTATTAATTTATTCTCTAATCTTTATTATGTCCCTCCTCCTACTGATTTTGGATCTCATTTGTTCTTTTTCCAGTTTCAATAATAGTGAATTTAGACTGTTCATTTGGGATTGATCTTCCTACTTTAAATAGACCTTGATTGCTACATACTTTACTCTTAAAACTGCCTTCACTGCGTCCCACAGAAGTTGGGGCACTGTGCTGTTGCTTTCTTTTGTCTCCATATATTGCTTGATCTCTGTTTTAATTTTGTCATTGATCCATTGATTATTTAGGAGCATATTGTTAAGCCTCCATGTGTTTGTGAGCCTTTTTGTTTTCTTTGTAAAATTTATTTCTAGTTTTATAACTTCGTGATCTGAGAAGTTTGTTGGTACAATTTCTATCTTTTCAAGTTTACTGAGGCTCTTTTGTGGCCTAGTATGTGGTCTATTCTGGAAAATGTTCCATATGCATTTGAGAAGAATGTGTATCCTGCTGCTTTTGGGTGCAGAGTTCTGTAGATGTCTGTTAGGTCCATTTGTTCTAGTGTGTTGTTCAGTGCCTCTGTGTCCTTACTTATTTTCTTTCTGACTGATCTGTCCTTTGGAGTGAGTGGTGTGTTGAAGTCTCCTAGAATGAATGCATTGCATTCTATTTCCTCCTTTAATTCTGGTAGTATTTGTTTCACATATGTCGGTGTTCCTGTGTTGGGTGCATAGATATTTATGTTGATTATATCCACTTGCTGGACTGACCCCTTTATCATTATGTAATGTACTTCTTTGTCTCTTCTTACTTTCTTTGTTTTCAAGTCTATTTTGTTTGATACAAGTACTGCAATACCTGCTTTTTTCTCCCTATTTTTTGCATGAAATATCTTTTTCCATCCCTTCACTTTTAGTCTGTGCATGTCTTTGGGTTTGAAGTGAGTCTCTTGTAGGCAGCATTTAGATTGGTCTTGCTTTTTTATCTATTAAGTGACTCTATGTCTTTTGATTGGTGCATTCAGTCCATTACATTAGGGTGTGATGATTGACAGGTATGTACTTATTTCCATTGCAGGCTTTAGATTCGTCTTTACCAAAGTTTCAAGGATAACTTCCTTATTATCTCACAGTCAAATTTAACTCACTTTGTATCCTACTACAAACACAATCTAGTTTCTTCTTTTTTTGTTTTCCTCTTTTTTCTTCCTTCTCCATTCTTTATATATTAGGTATCACATTCTGTACTCTTTGTCAGTCCCTTCACTGACTTAGGGGTAGTTGATTTGATTTTACATCTGCTTAGTAATTAATTGTTCTACATTCTTTACTGTGGTTTTATTTCCTCTGGTGAGAGCTATTTAGCCTTAGGAACACTTTCATCTATAGCAGTCCCTCCAAAATATACTGTAGAGATAGTTTATGGGAGGTAAATTCTATCAGATTTTGCTTATCTGGAAATTGTTTAATACCTGCTTCAAATTAAATGATAATCTTGCCAGGTAGAGAATTCTTGGTTCAAGGCCCTTCTGTTTCATTGCATTAAATATATCATGCCACTCCCTTCTGGCCTGTAAGGCTTCTGTTGAGAAGTCTGATGATAGCCTGATGGGTTTTCCTTTGTATGTGATCTTATATCTCTCTCTGGCTGCTTTTAAAAGTCTGTCCTTATCCTTGATGTTTGCCATTTTAATTATTATATGTCTTGGTGTTGTCTTCCTGGGTCCCTTTTCTTTGGAGATGTTTGTACCTCCATGGCCTGAGAGACTGTCTCCTTTCCTAGAGTGGGGAAGTTTTCAGCAATTACCTCCTCAAAGACACTTTCTATCCCTTTTTCTCTCTCTTCTTCTTCTGGTACCCCTATAATGTGAATATTTTTCCATTTTTATTGGTCACACAGTTCTCTCAATATTCTTTCATTCCTAAAGATCCTTTTTTCTCTCGCTGCGTCTGTTTTTTTGTATTCCTCTTCTCAAATTTCTATTCCATCTACTGTCTCCTCTACTTTATATAATCTGCTTTTAAATCTCTCCATTGTATATTTTATTTCAGATATTGTATTCCTTAATGATTGAATCTCAGTCCTGAATTTGTCTCTGAGTTCTTGAATATTTTTCTGTAATTCCATGAGCATTTTTTATTTTTATTTTGAAATCTCTTTCAGGAAGATTGATGAGTTCAGTTTCACTTGGCCCTCTTTCTGGTGTTTGGGGATTTTAGTTTGAACCAGGTTTCTTTAACATTTTATATTTTTATGTGGCACCCTCTGGTGCCCAGAAGCTCCACTCTCTGGAGCTGCTAAGCCCCTGGAGTGATGTCAGGGGTCACAGGGAGTGGCACTATTGCCTGGGGGAGGAGAGAGCTGTTTCCTGCTTCCCAGCCACTTTGCCTGTCTTCACTGCCAAAACCGGTGGGCTAAGTACCAAGGTGTAAGCCTCTATACTTTGCATTTGTAGGTGCCGTAGATGGGACCTTCCTCTGGCTGGTCTGACACCAGGGCAGGGGCTTCCAATTTGCAAGCCTGTGCCAGCTGGCCAGGAGGAAGGCCCAGCAGGCTCCCTATCATGGTGTGGGGCCAGCCAGAGGGATAGAGTGCCTGAGGCTCCTAAAATCTCCCCTGCTGCTGGGCAGAGTGCCCCCAGATAATTTTGTCCACCTGTCCTTTCTCCTGAGCAGCAAGCTCTGTGCAATCCTTGCCCCTTTAGCAGCCCTCTCGCTGTTAGGAAGTCTCTCCAACTGCCCGCCTTTCTTTTGTCCCAGAGCAGACAGATGTGGATCCTTGTTTTCCACAAGTGGTTGGAATATCAGTCTCTCCAAGAATTCTACCCATCTTAGCTTTCCAACTCCACCAATGTCCAGAGCACCATCCAATGTAGTTTCGTGCTTCCAGAGCAGATCTCCAGATCTGGGTGTTCAGCAGTCCTAGGCCTCCATCCACTCCCTGCTCTGTTTCTCTTCCTCCTGCCAGTGATCTGGGTTGGGTATGGCTTGGGTCCTCCAAGATCATGGCTTTGTTACTTTACCCTGTTACATGAGGTCTGTTCTTTTCTCCAGGTGTGTGCGGTCTGGCACAGCCTTCTTTCCTGTTGCTCCTTCAGGATTAGTTGTATTAAGTATATTTTCACATTATATGTGGTTTTTGGAGGAGGCCTCTGTCTCACCTCTCTTGCTGCCATCTTTAATCCTCTCCCCTTTTAACAGATTTTTAAGTGTACAATACAGCTTTTTTATTTATAGGTGCAATGTTATATTGCAGCTCTCTCATTATTCACTGTTTTTACTTTCAAATATTGGTAACTGCACAGTGTTACCTTTTTTTCAAAAGCTTTTCTCTGCTTTTTAACTATTCTTCTTTTTAGACATTTCTGTTCCCCACCCACCCCATCCCTTGTCTAGTAACATGTTGGGAATGCTAAAATTCTTGGTGGCCATTGCTCACATACAGTAAATCACTGGACTTTTGCTGCTTATGATTTGAAATTTCAGAATGTTGCATCTCAGTGAGAGGTTTTGTCCAGTCATAATTATGAGATCTTGGTGGGCTTCTTCAACCTGTAATTTCCTTCTATTCTAGCTAGGAGGTTTAATTTTATTACTTCAGTGTTCTTTTGAGGATATCATATCTAACTTCTGAAATTTGATTCTTTTAAAACAACACCTCTGTTGTTTCATGCATATAGTACATTCCCTTACCATTCCAAATATTTAACTTTTTTTGAAATACGTTATTTCATTTCTTAAAATTTGTTCTTTTTTTAAAAACTACTTTGTTATAGTATGATTGATGTATAAAAAGCCATATAAATATATATATATATATTTGTTTAGTTGAATCTGCTTTTATTGTTTAAACTGTTTCTGATTTTTTAAAAGTCCTCTTAGCCCACTTTTTTTCTTTGTTGATTTACTTGATTTATGTATTTTATGATTGGTGTTATCCACAAATAGCTAATGATCACTGACTATAATTTCATATTTAAGAGTGAGAAATAAAAATATGTTTTGAAAAAAGACATGAGTGGGTTCAGCTTCTCCAGCAAACTAACCACTCTTCCATTCTGTTAAGTTTGAACACAAAGAGAAGGTAAAATCTTGGAAGATCACCTGTAACCTGAGAGACAATATCAAATATTTTAACATGAACATAATTTTATTCTCAGAATAAAGCAGGATAGAGAATGAGGCATAGAAAATATCTGAAGACAAAATCCAAGGTTTATTCTGAAAGACATAAAACTCACTAACCTCAACACATGGGTAAATCATTGAAAGTA
The DNA here is from genome assembly GCA_029783875.1 of Phataginus tricuspis. Classification (NCBI taxonomy): domain Eukaryota; kingdom Metazoa; phylum Chordata; class Mammalia; order Pholidota; family Manidae; genus Phataginus; species Phataginus tricuspis. Next base: position 3,636,663 of record JAQQAC010000477.1, read on the forward strand.
CCTCTTTCTTATGCATAACAAATTTCTGAAAAGAAAAATAATAGTAAATGCTCAAGCTGTCAGAGAATAAAAGACACATCCTAAAGGAGACAATTCATAATAGTACCATATAAACTTCAAATCATAGCTGTTTTTGTAAACTCACCATAGAGTTTAGGACACAAACTTATTTAAATGAAATAAGGAGAGAGAGGGATTGACAGGAGGTAGAGAAGCAGAGTCTCTCCCAAGCACAGAGCCCATGCAAATACGTGGGGGCGAAGAAGGGGCAGAGCTATGAAGGGACTTTGGACTTAGACTCAACTAAGTTTGAGTCAGAAAATTTGGTATCTCATCATAAAATGCTTTGGTAGACAAGCTAAGAGACATCCTTTCAAGACAATCTGGGCATTATGAAGTATATTACTGCACAGAGAACATTGTAGGCCTGAAAAGCAAAGAACACTTCACAAAGCTTCAATGAGCTGAGCATATGGACTATGATGCTAGGAAAAAGCCTCTCCTGTTTTTAGAGGAGTGGCTTTTCCCACGTTCTTCCCAAGGTAAAATCCTGTTTTGCCCTGAAATATTTACAGCAACTGGTAAACTGAATGAAGATAAAATTGTAACAAAGACCTCACCCAGATCAACGAGAGTCTGGTTCCCACCTGAATGACCTGACAGCAAAAGGAACATGTCCCTTTATGTAGAGAAATAGTATTTACATTGTTCTTTTATAAAAAATATCTGGCATGTGGTTATAGATTACAAGACATATGAAAAAGCAAGAAAATGAGTACTATGGTCGAGGGAGAAGAAACAGCAAAAGATATAGACCCTGAGAAGTGAAGGTATTGGATTTATCAGACAGGGATCTTAATACAACTATGATAAAATGCCTGGTGCAAAAGGTGGACAACATGTTCTGGTAAATAAGATGTTAGTAGACACATGGAATCTATAAAAAAGGAAAAATGGAAAGACAGGAAATGAAAATATACTACCAGAAATAAATAATTCAATAAGTGGGCTTAACGTAAGGAAAACTATCAGTGATATCAGAGACAAAACAATTTTAAAAAATCCCAAACTGACAATCAAAGTGGAAAAATTAGTTTAAAAAATAAGAACAGGGAGTCTGAAATATGTCGGATAATATCAAGCTGCCTAATACATGTGCACTGGAGTCTCTGCAGAGAAGTGAGAAAGAATGGAGCAGAAGAAATATTTACAAAGGTAATAGCAGATAGCTTTTCATGAATATAAAAACACATACCTGGCAAAACCCAAACAAGATAATCACAAAAGGTAAAGAAATCAAACATAATACGTCATAGTGAAAATGCAAAAATAAACATGAATAGTAGATACAAAAAGTGACTAGTGAAAAATAGAAATATTACATACAAAAAGCCATGATACAAATGGAAAATGGCTTCTTAGTGAAGTTACAAAGAGTGAACAATATGCAATAGAGTGCTTAAAGTAAACTAGAACTGCCAAGCCAGAATTTATATCCAGTCAAAATATTCTTCTAAAGGAAAAATAAAAACACTATTTCAGACAGAATAAAACTGACAGAATACATTAGTAGCATACTTGCACTACAGGAAATAATTAGAAGATGTTCTTTATCCTGAAAATTGTATCAAAGAAATGAGGATCTACAGAATTGCCTGGAAAGCACCAAAAAAGTTAAAAAACATTAGTAGTGTGGATCAAATAGAATTACACAAGAGAGCAAGGCTGGTCCCTCCTTTAAAAAAAATGGATATTGGTAATTAAAAAAAAAATGCATTTCTGAAACAAAAACTTTTTACTCCCATCAATATGTGAAGTATGTGTGTGTATATACATATATGTGTTTGTATATGTATATGTATATATATATATATATATATATATGTAGACATGGTGTCAATATATGTGAAAAATGTTTTATCTACTATGAGGAATAAAGATAGATAAGATAATGTTCCTAATTCATGGGCTTATACAACACTGGGGGTAAAAAGATTTTGGAAGAAAATATACTAGATATTAAAATATCTAAAAGTATAAGTTTAGAGGAATGTCAAAGCACTCAGAGTTGGAACAGTGAAAGATGCATGTATAAAGTGGCATTTAATCTGGGGTCTAACAGTAGGTGAACATTTCAACAGAACTATTTAATCAGATTTTTTTTTATGTATAAAAACCTACTTTCTTTCTTTCTTTCTTTTTTTTTTCTTTACAATTTATTTTGGTATCATTAACCTACAATTACATGTGCAATATTATGGTGATTAAACTACCCCCTTCATCAGGTCCCCCCCACCAACCCCATTACAGTCGCTGTCCATCAGCGTAGTGAGATGCTATGAATCACTACTTGTCTTCTCTGAGTTGTACAGCCCTTCCCGTGCCCCCGCTACCTTACGTCTGCTAATCGTAATACCCCTTTTACCCTCTTATCCCTCCCTTCCCACCCATCTTCCCCAGTCCCTTTCCCTTTGGTAACTATTAGTCTGTTCTTGGGTTCTGTGAGTCTGCTGCTGTTTTGTTCCTTCAGTTTTTTTCTTTGTTCTTATACTCCACATATGAGTGAAATCATTTGATACTTGTCTTTTTCGGCTTGGCTTATTTCACTGAGCATAATACCCTCTAGCTCCGTCCATGTTGCTGCAAATGGTAGGATTTATTTTCTTCTTATGGCTGAATAATATTCCATTGTGTATATGTACCACATCTTCTTAATCCATTCATCTACTGATGGACACTTAGGTTGCTTCCATTTCTTGGCTATTGTAAATAGTGCTGCAATAAACATAGGGGTGCATCTGTCTTTTTGAAACTGGGCTGCTGCATCAGATTTTGAGAGAAAAATATCAAGAAGTATAGCACAGAAGTAAGACCCTAACAAGGTATTTCTATACTGTTTGGATAATAGAATCATGGGAAATACAAGCAATTGTATGCTAAATTGTGGCTTTGAGTAAAAAATACCTGTACATCTTTCAGCAACCAATTAGAAACTATGGATAAGGAAGGTGACATCATCTGAGAATATCAGGATCACTTAAAACCCCTCTCTGTACAAGTGATAGAAACAAATGTAGGGCCAAATACACCTTCTAATGTGAGGCAGAAAAAAAGGAAAAAAGAATAGTTCTAGGAAGATCTCAGGTTTAAGATGTAAAAAAAGAGATTAAAATTATTTTATTGTATAATGTGGAGCAACATAGTGGATATTTAAGCTAATTTAATTTTACCTATGTGTCAGACAGGGTGCTCGGTTATTCACTGCACTTTATAACAATGTAAAGGAAAAGAGCTTATCAGATACACAACATTGAAGAAAGGTCTGTATATTGTACTTCCATTTTCGGCAATAGCTAAAAATGACTAGAACTGCTGGGCAAAATATTTTTTATAAATTCTCCTTATAGTATCAAAGTGCTAACATAATGGAATAAGCTGACACATGCTCTAAGGGTGACCTCTGATCGCTACAGTGAGTACTAGGTAACTGAACCCGCATTTGTTCCAGGGATGTTTGGTTATCCAAACAAATTTGATTTTGCCTTTGGTGAAAATATGCAGTACTGGGATAGAAATGAAGGGCTTGCCTAAGGTGGAAAGTTAAGAGGAGATGCTCCCACACTGATCTGGGACACCAAAGTGCCGGAATCCTGGTATTATTGCGAAGTAACATCTTCCAGGGGATTTTAAAGAAGATTGTCTCAACACTGAGCAGATCATAGGGGAAAAGAACAGGCAGGGTTAAAGCATATTTGAGTCTCAGATCATCTAAGCAGCAAGAACCTAATGCTATGAATTTAATGGTATGTAGTGCCACCATAGTGCCCGAGCATTGGGAAAGGCCAAAGGAAATACTCTGTTATGGGGACATTAAAAAAAAGAGAGAGACAAAACCTTTCACTGGGGGTCCAGAATTTCCAACATTCACGAGTGGTACACAGATTATAGGCACCCTAACAGACGAGGTGTAAAAAGAATGTGTAAAAACAATGTGTGCCATGTGTAAAAACAAGCAGAATCAAAGTCCACAAAAAAATAAATATTAAAATGAAATAGAAAAAAACCCCATAAAGTTTTCAGATTTGGATTTTTTTAGATGTAGACTATGAGACAATTTTAATTATTAAAAATATTTAAAAGATAAGCTTTAAGATGTTTTCAGGTATCTGACTCAATAAAATGTATCCTAGCAGGTGTGAAAACAAAACTTGAAAAAGCAGCAACTAAATATCTGACATGATAAAATATCTGACATGACAAATTAAAAGCAGGAATTGAACTGGAAGGTATAACAGAGGGTTAGTCATGGCTAACTTTATCTTTCTGATACTAGTATCCTTAATTTGGTGTGTGTTGTAGAATTAAGCTTGATATACTTATATACAATATTTTATTGGCTGTGGGGCTTATTAAAGAAACCTATTTTATGTATCAAAAATAATCATTTATATTGATATTCTTAAGTTTGATATTTCCCAGTGAGTGAATCTAATATTGGTCAAACTATCTTTGCATGGGCCAGAGTATCTTTCTCATACTCAGATTATAATGAATAGTAAAAATATTTACTATTTTGCATTTTTCCCATTTTAAAAGCATTTTTCCTCTTCACCCATCAGTAAAAATATATAAACATTATTGTTTGCATATAATATTGGTTCATGTGATTGGCAACTTCAATATAACCATATATTTCAACTCATATCTGAGTACTCGATGACATTCTAAATAGCATCAAATAACCAGTCTAAGTAAATGGACAGCCCTGTGTTTGCAGTTTTCTAATCGGTTGCCTTAGGGATTCTTTCTTGTTTAAGCACACTTACTGACTTCACAAAACTATGAATCTTGATTTTTTTTTATGTTAAACTCATCATCTGATCATTGCTCAGATCCAAGACAGTTTTTGAGAAGCTCTCTTATATCTGCCATGATGAATGACTTAAAGAAAGCCCCACACCTATCAAGTAAAAAGTGAACCCCCACTTTGAAAATTAGAGTCTGCAGCCACTATAATCGTATTTCAAATTCTTATATTAAAGTACTTGAATCACCTTTAGAAATCTTGAAATCCTTTTGGGGTTAATGGGATTAACCTCAAAAGCACTTTTTCCTAACAAACTATAATCTCTTTTCAAATAATTTTGAAGGAAACTACAAATATGATATTTTAAAAAATTTGTTCATAGATGAAAAAATCCCTCCTCTTTATGTCTGCAGTATTAGCTCCTTTTGCCAATAATGATTTCCTAGTTTGTCAATAACACTTTTTTGCAAAACATATTTAAGGAAGCCAGTACTCAAATCAGTGGTCTAAACCATTAGTTCTGTCATACTCCTCCTTAAGCTTGGGATGTCTTCTCTAAAACTTCTATCTAGTCCTAATCAAATTTCCAAACCTTTCCCTTTTCAATTTGTGAAACTTTTGCAAAATGGATTTTTTCACACAGCTCTTATTTTTAGTTTTTGCATTTATTTTTGCCTTCCCTCCCCTTCACTTACAATTCAAGACATTGCCTTTTAATAGCCTTCCAGTCAACTCTCTAATTTCACTTTACGGCTGCCAAATATCCTATGTAATACCTTATGTGCTCTAGGATCACACTTACACCTGCAGATAAACGCTTGCCCCTCAGGAGTTTCCTCAAGCTGAGAATGACTATTTCACATGATCTTTTGGCAAGTTGTCTTGGTCACTGTATTTTGTACATCTCAGAAGAATAATAAGTACACTTTCACTTGAGCACATTAAATATCAAATTGTTCTGTTATTTTTTTGGAAAGGTTAAATCCTTTGGTCCAAATAAACACTCTCTGAGTGCAATGTCATCAATTTTGGCATAAATTCAAGATGTTTGGTATTTGGCCATGTTTTAAACTTAAACTTTTTTTTTCTTTACACTGCAAGTGTCATTTGGATAAAGATAATATTTTTAAATAAATTGCCAAAACATTGTTTTTTAAGTATATAAATGTTAGACACCAACATAGAGCCCCCAAAGTAATTTTTTAATTGATGGTTTTTCCTTCAAGATACAATGAAAATTGGTATGGAAAACAACCTAAGGATGGTATGTACCTAAGTAAACAATCATATGACAGACTGGATTTTGGTTGTTCGTTTGTTTCCATTTACAAAAAGGAGAACAGGGTGATCCTAGGAAACAAATTAAAATAGCAGGCACTGGATGTACTTTTATTTTTACTACAAACAGTCCCCAAGACATATTCAACCCCAGTGATACTTGTTAGGCCAGCTTTATATTGCTTTTATTTGTAAGCTTTTTTTCAGGTTATATTGTAAATATTGAGATTCACCAGTTCCATTAGTTGTATTTTTTTAAAGAAAATTTAACAGAACAAGAATGTCTTAAAGTTCAAATTGTTGATGTAATGAAAAACTAGGACTTAAAGATTGGTGCCGAACTTGCTGAATTGTTCAAAGCAGGTTACCTGCAGGGTATATTTTATTTATTATTCACATATTACTTTGGAGTCATATGTAGATATCATTTAAAGGAGTAGTAAAGAAAGAAAAATGTGAATTAATCTATTGTGGTATGTAGAAAATACAGGATATTGGAGATTTTGTTTCTAATGAAGAGATATGCAAAACTCATTAAAAAAATCTCTCAGAATGGTCTTCCTTATGGGTTATTCTTACAGAACATCCACCACCTTAAAGCATGTTGATTTTGAACTTCTTCTCCTACTCATAGTAAATAATACTAATGAAAAAATGTTAATCTAAGTTTTAACTGTCAAATTCCTAAGGTCTAAAATAGCTAGTTTGATTGATCAGTTTGTGATATACAAACAATCTATCATTACAAGAATTTAAAGTGAGTATGTCCTTACAGACTGCCATGACTTAAAATGTTTTTTACGATTGAGTTTTTGTCTTCTTTTTTACAATGGGTTTTTACAATAGATTCATGATCCTTTTTTTAAAATTGAAGTATAGTTGATGTACAATATTAAATTGTTTTCAGGTAAACAACACAGTGACTTAACACTTGCCATGGCTAGGACTTCCTGTACTATGTTGAATAAAAGTTGTGAGAGTGGGCATCCCTGTCTTGTTCCTGATCTTAGAGGAAAGCGCTTCAGCTTTTTGCCATTAAGTGTGATGTTAGCTGTAGGTGGTTTGTCATATATGGCCTTTTATTATGTTGAGGTACGTACCCTCTATACCAATTTTGTTGAGAGTTTTTATCATGAATGGATATTGAATTTTGTCATATGCATTTTCCAACATCTATTGAGATGATCACAGGGTTTATCCTTCTTTTTGTCAATGTGGTGTATCCCACTGATTGATTTACAAATATTATACCATCCTTGTATCCATGGAATAAATTCCACTTGGTCATGATGAATGATCCTTTAGATGTATTTTTGAATTTGGGTGCTAATATTTAGTTGAGGATTTTTACATCTATGTTCATCATGGATATTGGTCTGTAATTTTCTTTTTTTGTAGTCTCTTTGGTATTGGTATAAGAGTGGTGCTGGTTTTATAGAATGAATTTGGAAATAATCCCTCCCCTTCTAGTTCCTGGACTACTTCAAGAAGGATGGGTATCAGTACCTTAAATGTTTGGTGTAATTCAACTTTGATGCCATCTGGCCCTGGAATTTCATTTGTTTTTTGATTTCTGATTCAATTTCATTACTGGTAATTGGTCTGTTCAGATTTTCTGTTTCTTCCTGTGTCAGCCTTGGAAAGTTGTATTTTCTAGGAATTTGTCCATTTCTTTTAGGTTGGGCAATCTATTGGCATATAATAGAATTCTCTAGTAATTCTTTGTATTTCTGCAGTATCATTTTTAATTTCTTTTTTTTCAATTCTGATTTTGTTTATTTGGATAAGTAACCAAGTATTTTTTTTTTTCGATAAACCTGATTATGGGTTTGTCTATTTTGTTTATCTTCTCAAAGAATCAGCTTTGGGTTACACTGATTTTTTTCTATTGTTTTTTTCTTCTCTATTTTATTTATTTCTGCTCTGATTTTATTATGTCCCTCTGTCTACGAACTTTGGATTTCATTTGTTCTTCTTTTTCTAGTTTCTTTAGTTGTGAGTTTATATTGTTTACTTGGGATTATTCTTGTTTCTTGAGGTGGGCCTGTATTGCTATGTGCTTCCCTCTTAGAAACACTTTTGCTGCACCTCACATATTTTGAACTGTTGTATTTTTTTTTCCCTTTGTCTCCATGTATTGCTTTATTTCTTCTTGATTTGTTCTTTTATGCATTGATTATTTAAGAAGCTTGTTGTTTAGCCTCCATGTGTTTGTGGGGATTTTTGGTTTTCTTCATGTAATTGACTTCTAGTTTCATTCCATTGTGGTCTGGAAAGAGGCTGGATACAGCCTTTTTTAATTTGTTGGGGCTCTTTTTGTGTCCTAATTTGTGCTCTATTCTGGGGATGGCTCACTTAAGAAAACTGTATCCTGCTGCTTTGGGGTGGCATGTGCTGTATGTATCTGTTAAGACCATCTGGTCTAATGTGTTGTTCAGTGCCTCTGTTTCCTATTTATTTCCTGTCCGGATGATCTGTCCATTGATATAAGCAGGGTGTTAAAAGCCCCTGATATAATTTTGTTGCTGTTTATTTCCCCCTTGAAGTCTGTAATATTTGCATTGTATATTTAGATGCTCCTATGTTGTAAATACTGTTACTCCTGCTTTTCCCTCCCTTTTATTTGTATGAAATATCTTTTTCCATCCTTTCACTTTCTGTCTATGTATGTCTTTAAGTCTGATATGAGTCTCTTGTAGGTTGAATATAAATGAGTCTTATTTCTTTATCCATTCTGCCACCCTACGTATTTTGATTGATGTATTTAGTCCATTTACATTTAAGGTAATTAGTGATAGGTATGTACTTAATGCCATCTTATTAATTGTTTTCTGGTTGTTTTTGTAGTTCCTCCCCATTCCTTTCTTCCTCTCTTATGCTCTTCTCTTGTTATTTAATGGTTTTCTCTAGCGTCATGCTTGGCTTTCTTTAAAAAAATTTTTTTTTGTATCTATTATAGGCTTTAGGTTTGTGGTTGCCATATGTTCACAGATAATTTCCAAAATATACAACAATCTATATTTGGTCACTATATTTCAAACACAGTCTGAAAGTATTTCTTTTTATTCTTCTTCCTCCTCTACACTTTATATATTAGATGTCATAATCTGCATTTTTTAGTATTCCTTGACTGGTTCTGTGTTTACTGATTTTACCACTTTTTGAAGACGTCATACTTGCTCTGTAAGTAACTGGCCTACTACCTTTACTGTAGGTTTATTTTCATAGAAGAAAAGTATTTAGACTTAAGAACATTTCCATCTTTCCAAAAGTCCCTTTAGTAAGACCATTTTAGTAGTAGTGAAATCTCCTTTAATCTCTCCTTCAATTCTGAATGATAAGCTTGCTGGGTAGAGAATTCTTGGTGGTAGTTTCTTTTCTTTTTATACTTTGAAGATTTCATGCCACTCACTTCTGGGCTGTAAAATTTCTGTTGAGAAATCTGGTAGCCTTATGGTTTTTTCCTTATAGGTAACTGTCTGCTTCTCTATCTACTTTTAAGCTTCTCTCTTTATCTTTAAAACTTGTCATTTTAATTGCTGTATGTCTTGGTGTTGTATTCCTGGGATTCCTTTTGTTGGGGTCTCTCATGCTTCCATGACTTGGGTGTCTATTTCCTTCCCCAAACTGGGGAAGTTTTCAGCAATTATTTCTATAAATAGACTTTCTACTCCTTTGTCTCTCTCTTCCCCTTCAGGGACCCCTATTATACAAATATTGTTTAATTTGGAGTTGTCACACAGCTCTCTTAGCATCTGCTCATTTTTAAAAATTTTTTAATATTTTTTATTATGGTATCATTAATGTACAATCACTTGAACAACATTATGGTTACTAGACCCCCTATTATCAAGCCCCCTCAACAATACCCCATCCAATAAGGGGTTGACATCCGAAGCATCTACTCAATTTTAGAAATTCTTTTTTTCTTGGTTCCATGGATTGGCTGTATTTCTGTTCTCTAATTTCCATCTCATTGATTGTCTCCTCAAATTCAAGCAATCTATTCATTCCTTCAATTGTGGTTTTTATTTGTTATTGTATTCTTCAGCTATAAGTGGTTCTTTTTCAAATGGTCCATCTCTTTGTTGAATTCCTCACTGAAACCATCCATTCATATCCACAGATCAGTGAGCACTTTATGATTATTACTCTGAAATCTTTATAAAAAATATTGGTGATCTCCACTTCATTTCACCCTTTTTCTGGTGTCTCTTTTTCTTTTGTTTGGAACATATTCCTCTGTCTTCTCATTTTGTCTCAGTTCTGTGTTTCATCCTTTGTATTATGTAGATCCGCTATGCCTCCTATTCTAGAGACTAATGGTTTTATGAAGGAATCCTGTGGGGCCCAGAAGCCCAAGGTTCTTCCCATCAGTGCTTCATTTTCCTTTGTGATGGATATGCAGTTTATGTTGGTGGGCTATTGGCGGTGCTGCCTTTCTGCCTGACTGTGGACAGTGGCTGATCTCTGACAGCAAAGGGTGAGAGCTTGCTTCAGCATGCCCCTTATGTGCCCTGCAGTGCTTCTGCTGGGATCCTTGTGGGAAGCGCTGCCCTTTGCCTTCTGGGCAGCAGCGTCTACCATTGCTGGGCCAGCAGGGTGGGCATGGCTGATGCACAGAGTCAGCATGATTCAGGGCTGAGCGACCAGCCAGGGAGAAGGAGCGTTTGGAGTTGGCTTCTGCAAGCACCCAACCGGCTAGGCTGAGGGGGTGCTGTGGATATGCTGTGCACCTGCTGGAAAGAGCTCCCTCCAGCTCCCGCCTTTCTGGCTCACTTTCCACTGCTGGTAAATCTTTCAAACTGCCACCTCTGTATTGGGTCTCAGTGGGACTGACAGAGTGTACTTGTCCTCCACAAGCAACTGGAGACTCAGCCTACCAAGTTCACCAACTCTCACTACTGTCTGGCCCTGTTAGTCACTAGAGCCCAGAGCAATGTGGACTTGTGTTCCCAGAGCAGATCTCCGGGGCCAGGTGTGCAGGAATCGAGTGCTTATCCCCTTCCCACTCTGTTCATCTTCCCACTTGTGGGTTGGGATGGTGAAAGGTCCTGGGTCCTGATCAGTCACAGCTCCACCACTTTACCCTTCTCAGTGTGGGTCCTCTCTTCACTCTTCTCACCAGGTGTAGATGGTGGTTTCACCGTTCTCAGGGGGTCCTCCGGGTTGGCTGTGTCTGCTGCAGCTGCCTCCTCAGCGTGTGTGTTGGGGAGGTTTGTGCCTTGCCTTCCTACCCCGCCATCTTTTCCCACAATCCCCTGGATTTGTGATCTTTAACTTTACAACAGTGCAAAAACAATACACATGCAGCAGTCACCATACTTTGAATTTTGAATTCTGATCTCTTCTTTAGCTAGCAATAGGCAGTACAATACCCTCTCATGACGCTGGGCAGCAGCAATAAGCCGGGCAGCTCCCGGTCAGCAGTGCAGTCATGAGGGCCAACACCCCACACACTGACAACCGCTCTGGACCCACACAACCATTCTCTTTTTTTAATTTTCAGTTCAATATTCAATAAATCATGTGAGATATTCAACACTATATTATAAAATAGGCTTTGTGTTAGATGATTTTGCCCAACTGCAGGCTACTGTAAGTGTTCTGAGCACATTTAAGGTAGGCTAGGCTATGATGTTCTGTAGATTTGATCTATTACTGTATTAATGCATTTTCAACTTAAGATATTTTCAACTTATCATGAGTTTATCAAGACATAACCCCATTGTAAATCGGGGAAGATACGTATTTTCTAAAGGAACATTCATTCATTTGATACGGCACTTCTGAAATACTATTGAAGGCCACAAAATATTATTTCTATATTATTAAGTAATTACTTAGAATAAGCTATAATTACATAAAAGTAAACACTTTCAGTGGATGCTCATTCTCTTGAGCACAGTTTATTAGGTTAAGCAGTGAAATGCGCGCGGTGTATACTTTTCCAGAAGCGCCAGGTTACGAGGACGGACAAGATGAGATGAGACATGGTCTCACTTAAGAGAGTTCAAGAAAATTAAAATCTGCAGATATTATGCTGGAAAACACCATAGTTTCCATGGAATGTAATTGAATTAGAAGAAAAAAATTAAAAAGATACACACTTTTCTGAGCATTACAAGCATTATAAGGCACATTAGCATGAAGCACATTACTATTCCTCTAGCCAAAAAATACCTTATTTTTTTGGCCATGATGCAGCAGTTTCATATTTTCTTAGATAAATGTGCACTACAAGCACACAAATTCTTTCTGACAGGCACAACGAATTTTAAAAAATTGTTGAACAAAGACATAATTATGTGACATGATAGGGGTTCATACTCTCATTGCAATGATAATCATATTATAATATATGAATGTAACAAATAAATATATTGTACACCTTAAATTTAAACTTGACATGTCAAATATATTTCAATAAAAATATAAATAAGTAAAAATACTTGTTGAGTAAATGAAATAACCCATAAAATCTCATCTTGTCTTTATCATTTTCTATCTAAATAAACATGCCGTGATTCACTAAGACGCTGAGGCTAGTCATTAGAAAGGCCAGAGTCCTAACTTGATCCCTTCATGTGTCCTCTAATACTTTTTCCCAGTACACTTGAAATAACTAATTTGTCATCATATCACTTTTTTATTATCCATTGTTTATTACCTGTAGTACTCCAGGTAGTTAAGAATATTTTGATAATGCTGAATGCAGTATAAAAATATCCAATTTTCACACATGCCAATCTTGAGGACAGAAGAACTGTCTCCTCTTTGTATGTTTATGCTTGGGGAAGTCTTATTTCTGGTAAGCCAGGACATGGGGAGTGTGGGAGTCTTATTTCATCAACATTCACCAATACAGTATCAGAATGAAGCCTGAAAGTAAGATAAACTATAGTATTCTTATGAAACTTAAAAGTGAGATAAACCATAGTGGCTTAACTGGAAACTTAAATGTTGAATTACATCTTTTATTCCTTAAGAAAAATCTCACCGTAATTTGTTATTAGCATTCAGAAGGTTAGAGTGTCCTTAAAATGGATTACTCTGTTGTAAGCACGTTCCAGATTAGCCAATAGGAGAGAACAAAATAATTTTGAATTCAGCCATGTTCTTTTAACTAATGGATCGTATTTGATCAAGTTTTTGATATACAAAAAAAAAAAATCCAATTCCCAAGTTGAGTCACTGTGCATTTAACATATTGTTTAGCTAATGAAATTATCTCACTCTGGAATACATCTTCCTGATTTTTACATGCAAATAACAGTATTAAATTTTTTTTGTCTGAGTCACAGCACACTCTAGACACTAATACTGAGGATAAGCAGGGAGGATATTGAAAAAAATGTAATGGCTTATATTTAATAACTAGAGACTGTATGGGGCATTTCCTTATTAAATATTTACCATCTGCTAGAAAACCAGATGGCCAAATTGTTCTTTGATAATATGGTTCACAATAATATATTAGCTTTGCTTTAGTAAAATTTTTTTAAAGGAAAAGATAAAATGTCTTGTAAGCAGTTTCTACATCAAAATTTTAACCATTGTATTTAAAACTTTTTAAAGCTAAATTTATTATGGTCAGTTATCAGGATTCATTTTCTTCAAAAGATATAAATTCTTTGATAGGAACAATTGAGCAACAATGCTAATGGTTGCAACACTTAAGTACATTGGAATCATGTAAGGACTTTGTTAAATAACATATACTCAGATGTTATAGATTTGTTTAATTTATATGCGATCCAAGGAGTTGTGTTCATTTGACTCACCAACTCAATATAGAAAGGCAAAAACAAAATTTCCTCTTCTAGTTACCACCTGAAATTACTGGCATTAAGAATAAGAAACATATGAAGGGGGTAGTTTAATCATCACAATATTGCTCATGTAATTGTAGGTTAATGATACTAAAATAAAATAAATTGTTAAAAAAAAAGAATAAGAAACGTATAATTAATCTAACAATATAGTAAACATGAGTCATATGCTTTAAATAGATTACTATTCAGTTTGCCTGCCTACAAATAACTTTTTTTTCAATTTTGGGTAATGAAAATATATTATGCAATATTGTGTTTAGGTAATTTTGAATTGTCTATTCAATGCGGAACTTATGTAGGCATATGTAAATCAAAATGCAAATACAATGAAATTTGGCTAGGCCAAGTAACATTCAAAATTTATCACTGGCATTGATCAGTTTAAACTTAGGGAGGAAAAACACATTTATTTACAGAAATATAAAAATATTAGCATTACACAAAAAATGAAAAATAGGTGGCACATGAAAAATCATGATTAATTCACAGTCTTGCAAGTGCTCTATTACCTTGTGAATGCCCTCCCTTTGTTATACTTCTTTAGTTAATAATCCTTACTCTTCCATTGATAATTAGGTCATAGAGAAGTTGTGTAAAACAACACGTATAAAATTTGATGTGTATAACTAATTCTGCATATTTAAAATTTAAGTATAAATGAAAAGTGGTCTCAAAGAAAATATTAAAAATCTCATTAAGGTTATAGTCTTTTCAATTTTATTCTGGGCCATTTTTTTCACTTTTGTGATTGCATAATTGTAATAATAGTATCTCACCTATCTTCTGTAGGACTAGGTGTTGTATATAAAACAACGCAGAACCCAAATAACAGTTGGAGTAAATTGTACATATCTTTTTTTCTGGCCCACACAGAAGAGTAATAAGCTATGTCTTAACCTGTGTGGCTTAATGGCAAATCTTGCCAAGAGTTATTTTCTCCTCTGGGACAATATTTTTGCCAAAACTTCTTGGAATTTATCATAGTGACATTGAGTTAAGGTACAAACGTACCATTAATTTTAAACAGAAGCCTTTTTATGAAACTAGCTCGTTCTTGGTAAGATGTAGAGACAGGAGAACACAGTTTACTAATTTTGCAAGAGGAACAGGGACTAAATTGTCTAGAAACTGAAGACGCTGTTACACCTGTAAATCTTCAGCATTATATATGTCTCATTAGATATATGCATGCCTTGTGGTGTGGACTGAAAGTTTGTGTCCCCCAAAACTCATAGTTGAAGCTCTAACTCCCAACATGGCTGTGTTTGGTGATGGGGCCTCTAAGAAAGTAATGAAGATTAAAAGAGGTCATAATAATGGGGCCCTGATCCAATAGGAATAGTGTCCTAATAAAAACAGATACCAAAGAGGACTGCCTCTCTGTAATTATGCAAAGACCATGTGAGGATATAGCAAAAAGGTGGCCATCTGCAGGCCA
This sequence comes from Phataginus tricuspis, assembly GCA_029783875.1. NCBI lineage: Eukaryota > Metazoa > Chordata > Mammalia > Pholidota > Manidae > Phataginus > Phataginus tricuspis. The sequence goes on from JAQQAC010000477.1 coordinate 3,652,021, forward strand.
TGAAGTTAGGCCTCCCCAGAAATTCTGTTTGTGGACGCCTTGATTATGGACTTCTAGCCTCTAAGACAGCAGTAAAATAAACATCTGTTGTTTAAGTCAGCCAATCTGTGATATTTTGTTATAGCAGCCCCAGCAGCCTAATACACCTATAACAATGGCAACAGGCCAAGCAGAATTTGTAATTTCATTATAGAATTAGACATTAAAAAACTTCATGAGTCAATGACCAAAAATACAGTATGATTAACATAGTATCTACATTTGGAGAAGATTTGGGAATAGGTGCACATCAATATGCCTATAATGACTTGGAATAGAGTCATGTATTTCTAATCTCTTATTTCTCACATTTTTTTAACAAAAAATAATGCAAAAGAAAAAAATATGAAAAATGTTTCCCTTTCAGATAATTTGTAAATTTGGCACAATTTTTTTAACAAAATGAAAAATATCTGAAGTTTATTAGTCATAGAGGACTAATTCTTTCAAATGAATTTCCTATTAATCATGTTATAATTATTTCATAGAAAGGATAAAGCTCCTAATACCTTTGAAAGGTTTTCAAATATTGTAGATGACTGATTATTTCTTTCAAAGTCCTTTTAGAATCCCAAATGGAAGAGAGAGAGGGAGAGAAAGAGAGAGAGGCGGGTTGATCTGGCACTCTAATAGCAAGAGCTGAGAAAACAAAAAAATCTTTGATTCATCAGAGAAGTGATATCACATTATAAACCACTATTGCCCCAGTATTGGAGAGACAAATGGGCGATTCAGAGAATCACAGTTCCAGACCAGAAATCTATGAGCAGAAGCTTCCATGAGAACCAGTGCTGGGGTAGGAAAACTTGAAATGTAATAACTGACAAATTGCAGAAGGCTCAGTGTGGACAAGTGTCAGAGTCAAAAACTCTAGGGGGGCCCAGTCATTGAGGGAGGGGGCTCATCCATGCTGTTGTGAGGTTTACCTCTAGGAGCTCTTTTGAGGGCCCCACAATGATTACCAGGAAAAAAAAATCCCTCAGGCTTCTAGCAGGGGAAGGGGAAAAGTAACCATTTGGAAATTCGACAGAGCCTTCTGTTCTTAACAAAGCCTTCCAACAGGAGAAACCATTTTACTAGATCCTAACCTGCTGGGATTTTATCAGCGCTTAACCTTCTTAGGGGAAGAGAAATACACAACTCTAGCCAGCTCTAACTTTACATGACAAGGAAGTGAAACATCCAACTCCAGTCCTCTGTAGGCATCCTCTGTCCCACCTAAGACGGGGAAAGAAACTGAGAAGCACTCGAAAATTTCACAGTTCCAGGGCACAGGCTCAAAAAAACTGAGACCCAATTTTAGGACTATAAAATGCTTGTCCTACCCCCACACCTTACAACTGCATTAGTAAAGGCCTATTTGCCACAGTATTACCAGTTACTCCCTTGCTTTAATCAGATATGGGCATGTGATCCTCTTTGGACCAATGAGACCAAGACCAGGATACTTACTGAAACTTTTGGAAAGTGGGAATATCTCTTGGAAGCCATCAAGAAGAGTGATCCAAGAAAGAAGGTGAAATAGAGCAAAATAGAACTGAGAGATAGAGTAATAGTCAAATCTTTATGTTAGTGATAGAGTGAGTCCAGCTGTGATTAAATCTGATCAACTCAGACATTTTTGTTATTGTGTCAAATAATTTTTTTGTTTTCTCTTAAAAACAATACAAAAAAAGACACATTATCAACATAGAGGGGGATTTTAACATATAATAATTGGTAAAAAACTTGCTAAAGACATAAAAAATTGAATTAAACTTGTTGGCTTACACTATTAGCAACCAATAGCAAAAGAAAAGGAACGTATATGTCAAAATGTATACAAAATTAATTCCACATAGATTAAATACCTAACTTGGCAGGTAAAACTAAAATAATATACAGCAGAGTAGATATCTATATGAGCTAGGAATATAAAGCATATCATGAACAAAAACCAGAACAAATCATAAGGTAAAAGGTTGATAAATCTAATCCAATAAAATAAAGAAGTTATGTTCACTAAAGTTCTGTGTGAAACATTGAAAGACAAACCACAAATAAGAAGGAGTTATTGGCAACATGCACAATAATATATAACTGAAAATGGATTGTTATAAATATATTTTTTTAATTTTAAAACAAATAGGAACACAGGCAAATAAATCCAGAGAGGAAAAATAAGCAGGAGATCTGAGTAAGCTCTTAGTAAAAGAGGAAACCCTAATGGCAAATAAAAAGCTAAAGGTTATCAGCCACACTGGAAATCAGATAAACGCAAATAACAACAAAACAAAATAAATGAGATATTGTGGAGTAAGTGAAGGTTCCTATCTCACCTGGACCTGGTCGGCTAGCTCAATGCACACGTGTGGGCAATATGTTGTTAGTGACTCTAAATAAAGAGCTCTGCCCAGTGCTCTGGGCAACACGGTGGCATGAACACAAGGCTGCAGGAGAGCAGAGGTTGGAGTGGTGGCAGCGCCGAGGACAGAGACTGGGACGCCTGTGCAGGTAGAGAGGCCCAGAGACAGAGACTGGCTTGCTGGGTGCAGACTCACTCTGAGTGAACGGGATTCTAATGATTGACCTGCCACCGTGGAAATAAAGTTGCATATAACCCTTTCATCCCAAGAACATTCTGCTGTCATTTGTTTGGTCACATTGAATCCATAGTGAACTTGCCCTGGGCTGAAACCTATTGGCGAGACAAATACTACTTTCACCCACTAAATGGTTACCAAATACACAAAAAGTACAAATCAAATAAGCTCAAATATTGACAATAATGTAGAAAACTTGAACTCTTATATACTGCTAGCATGAGTATAAGTTAGTACAACAGTTTTGGAAAAGAAATTCACTTTACACAGAAAGTTGTTTTTTTTTATTATTTATTTTGGTATCATTAATCTACAATTACATGTGCAATATTATGGTTATTAAACTACCCCCTTCATCAGGTCCCCCTCACCAATCCCATTACAGTCACTGTCTCAGCGTAGTGAGATGCTATAGAGTCACTACTTGTCTTCTCTGAGTTGTACAGCCCTCTCCAAGCCCCCCCCAATATTACATCTGCTAATCGTAATGCCCCTTTTTCCCCCTTATCCCTCCCTTCCCACCCATCATCCCCAGTCCCTTTCCCTTTGGTAACTATTAGTCCGTTCTTGGGTTCTGTGAGTCTGCTGCTGTTTTGTTCCTTCAGTTTATTCTTTGTTCTTATACTCCACATATGAGTGAAATCATTTGATACTTGTCTTTTTCGTCCTGGCTTATTTCACTGAGCATAATACCCTCTAGCTCCATCCATGTTGTTGCAAATACTAGGATTTGTTTTCTTCTTATGGCTGAATAATATTCCATTGTGTATATATACCACTTGTTCTTTACCCATTCATATACTGATGGACACTTAGGTTGCTTCCATTTCTTGGCTATTGTAAATAGTGCTGCGATAACATAGGGGTACATCTGTCTTTTTCAAACTGGGCTGCTGCGTTCTTAGGGTAAATTCCTAGGAGTGGAATTCCTGGGTCAAATGGCATTTCTATTTTGAGTTTTTTGAGGAACCTCCATACTGCTTTCCACAATGGTTGAACTAATTTGCATTCCCACCAGCAGTGTAGGAGGGTTCCCTTTTCTCCACATCCTCGCCAACATTTGTTGTTGTTTGTGTTTTGGATGTTGGTCATCCTCACTGGTGTGAAGTGATATCTCACTGTGGTTTTAATCTGCATTTCTCTGATGATTAGCGATGTGGAGCATCTTTTCATATGCCTGTTGGCCATCTGAATTTCTTCTTTAGAGAAGTGTCTATTCATGTCCTCTGCCCATTTCTTAATTGGATTATTTGCTTTTTGTTTGTTAAGGTGAGTGAGTTCTTTATATGTTTTGGATGTCAACCCCTTATCGGATATGTCATTTATGAATATATTCTCCCATACTATAGGATGTCTTTTTGTTCTACTGATGGTGTCCTTTGCTGTACAGAAGCTTTTCAGCTTGATATAGTCCCACTTGTTCATTTTTGCTTTTGTTTCCCTTGCCGGGGGATATATGTTCATGATGAAGTCACTCATGTTTATGTCCAAGATATTTTTACCTATTTTTCTTCTAAGAGTCTTATGGTTTCATGACTTACATTCAGGTGCTTGATCCACCTTGAGTTTACCTTTGTGTATGGGGTTAGACAGTAGTCCAGTTTCATTCTCTTACATGTAGCTGTCCAGTTTTTCCAGCACCAGCTGCTGAAGAGGCTGTCATCTCCCCATTGTATATCCAAGGCTCCTTTATCAAATATTAATTGACTATATAAGTTTGGGTTAATGTTTGGATTTTCTATTCTGTACCACTGGTCTGTGTGTCTGTTTTTGTGCCAATACCAAATTGTCTTGATTACTGTGGCTTTGTAGTAGCGCTTGAAGTCAGGGAGCATAATTCCCCCTGTTTGATTCCTCCTTCTCAGGATTGCTTTGGCTATTCGGGGTCTTTTGTGGTTCCATATGAATTTTAGAATTATTTGTTCCAGTTCATTGAAGAAAGCTGTTGGTAGGTTGATAGGGATTGCATTGAATCTGTAGATTGCTTTACATAGCCATTTTGGCAATATTTATTCTTCCTAGCCAAGAGCATGGGATGCATTTCCATTTGTTAGTATCCTCTTTAATTTCTCTTAGGAGTGTCTTGTGGTTTTCAGAGTACAGGTCTTTCACTTCCTTCGTTAGGTTTATTCCTAGGTATTTTATGCTTTTTGATGCAATTGTGAATGGAATTGTTTTTCTGATTTCTCTTTCTGTTAGTTCATCGTTAGTGTATAGGAAAGCAACAGATTTCTGTGTGTTAATTTTGTATCCTGCAACTTTGCTGAATTCAGATATTAGTTCTAGTAGTTTTGGAGTGGAGTCTTTAGGGTTTTTTATGTACAGTATCATGTCATCTGCAAATAGTGACAATTTGACTTCTTCTTTACCAATCTGGATGCCTTGAATGTCTTCATTTTGTCTGATTGCCGTGGCTAGGACCTCCAGTACTATGTTGAATAACAGTGGAGAGAGTGGGCATCCCTGTCTTGTTCCTGATCTTAGATGAAAAGCTTTCAGCCTCTCGCTGTCAAGTATGATGTTAGCTGTGGGTTTGTCATATATGGCCTTTATGATGTTGAGGTACTTGCCCTCTATACCCATTTTGTTGAGAGTTTTAATCATGAATGGATGCTGAATTTTGTCAAATGCTCTTTCAGCATCTATGGAGATGATCATGTGGTTTTTGTTCTTCTTTTTGTTGATTTGGTGGATGATGTTGATGGATTTTCGAATGTTGTACCATCCTTGCATCCCTGGGATGAATCCCACTTGATCATGGTGTATGATCCTCTTGATGTATTTTTGAATTTGGTTTGCTAATATTTTGTTAAGTATTTTTGCATCTACGTTCATCAGGGATATTGGTCTGTAATTTTCTTTTTGGTGAGGTCTTTGCCTGGTTTTGGTATTAAAGTGATGCTGGCTTCATAGAATGAGTTAGGAAGTATTCCCTCCTCTTCTATTTTTTGGAAAACTTTAAGGAGAATGGGTGTTATTTCTTCTCTATATGTCTGGTAGACTTCAGAGGTGAATCCATCTGGTCCGGGGGTTTTGTTCTTGGGTAATTTTTTGATTACTGATTCAATTTTGTTGCTGGTGATTGGTCTGTTTAGTTTTTCTATTTCTTACTTGGTCAGTCTTGGAAGGTTGTATTTTTCTAAAAAGTTGTCCATTTCTTCTAGGTTTTCCAGCTAGATTCAGCTAGATTGGGCATATAGATTCTCATAATATTCTCTTATAATTCTTTGTATTTCTGTGGGGTCCGTCGTTGTTTTTCCTTTCTCATTTATGATTCTGTTTATGTGTGTAGATTCTGTTTTTCTGTTAACGAGTCTGGCTAGGGGTTTATCTATTCTGTTTATTTTTTCAAAGAACCAGCTCTAGGTTTCATTGATTTTTTCCATTGTTTTATTCTTCTCGATTTTATTTATTTCTTCTCTGATCTTTATTATGTTCCTCCTTCTGGTGATTTTGGGCCTCATTTGTTCTTCTTTTTCCAATTTCAGTAATTGTGTCTTTAGACTATTTATTTGCGAATGTTCTTCCTTCTTTAAATAGGCCTGGATTGCAATATACTTTCCTCTTAGAACTCCCTTTGCTGCGTCCCACAGAAGTTGTGGCTTTGTGTTTTTGTTGTCATTAGTCTCCACATATTCTTTGATTTCTGTTTTGATTTAGTTGTTAACCCATTGATTAATTAGGAGAATGTTGTTAAGTCTCCATGTATTTGTGAGCCTTTTTGATTTCTTTCTAAAATTTATTTCGTTTTATACCTTTGTTATCTGAGAAGTTGGTTGGTAGGATTTCAATATTTTTGAATTTACTGAGGTTCTTTTTGTGGCCTAGTATGTGTTCTATTTTGGAAAATGTTCCATGTGCACTTGAGAGGAATGTGTATTCTGCTGCTTTTGGGTGCAGAGTTCTGTAGATGTTTGTTAGGTCCATCTGTTCTAGTGTGTTGTTCAGTGCCTCTGTATCTTTACTTATTCTCTGTCTGGTTGATCTATCCTTTGGAGTGAGTGGTGTTTTGAAGTCTCCGAAAATGAATGCATTGCTTTCTATTTCTCCTTTAATTCTCTTAGTATTTGTTTCACATATGCTGGCGCTCCTGTGTTGGGTGCATATATATTTATAATGGTTATATCTTCTTGTTGGACTGACCCCTTTATCATTATGTAATGTCCTTCTTTATCTCTTGCTACTTTCTTCATTTTGAAGTCTATTTTGTCTGATACAAGTACTGCAACACCTGCTTTTTTCTCTTTGTTGTTTTCATGAAATATCTTTTTCCATCCCTTTAATTTTAGTCTGTGTATATCTTTGGATTTGAGGTGAGTCTCTTGTAAGCAGCATATAGATGGGTCTTGCTTTTTTATCCATTCTTTTACTCTGTGTCTTTTGATTGGTGCATTCAGTCCATTTACATTTAGGGTGATTATCGATAGATATGTACTTATTGCCATTTCTGGCTTTAGATTCATGGTTACCAAAGGTTCAAGGGTTGCTTCTTTACTATCTAACAATATAACTTAACTTTCTTGTTAAGTTATTGTGAACACCATCTGATGTTTCTTTATCTCTCCCTTCTTATTCTTACTCCTCCATTCTTTATATATTAGGTGTTTTATTCTTTGCCTTTAGTTAGTATTTGGATGGTCTGCTTTCTTTGCTATGATTTTATTTTCTCTGGTGACATCTTTTTAGTCTTAGGGGTGCTTCCCTCTAGAGCAGTCTGTTTAAGATATCCTGTAGTGGTGGTTTATGAGAGACAAACTCTCTCAACTTTCATTTGTCTGGAAATTGTTTAATCCCTCCATCATATTTAAGTGATAATCGTGCTGGATACAATATTCTTGGTTCGAGGCCCTTCTGTTTCATTATGTTAAATATATCATGCCATTCTCTTCTGACCTGTAAGATTTCTGCTGAGAAGTCTGATGATAGTGTGGTGGGTTTTCCTTTGAAGGTGATCTTTTTTCTCTCTCTAGCTGCCTTTAATACTCTCTGTCTTTATCTTTGATCTTTGCCATCTTAATTATTATGTGTCTTGGTGTTGTCTTCCTCGGGTCCCTTGTGTTGGGAGATCTGTGGGCTTCTGTGGACTGCGAGACTATTTCCTTCCCCAGCATGGGAAAGTTTCCAGCAATTATTTCTTCAAAGACACTTTCTATCCCTTTTTCTCTCTCTTCTTCCTCTGGTACTCCTATAATGTGAATATTGTTCCGTTTGGATTGGTCACACAGTTCTCTTAATATTCTTTCATTCCTAGAGATCCTTTTATCTCTCACTGCCTCAGCTTCTCTGTATTCCTGTTCTCTGCTTTCTATTCCTTTAACAATCTCTTGCATCTCATCCAGTCTGCTGTTAAGCCCGTCGATGGCTTGCCTTATTTCTGCATTGTCTTTCCTCACTTCCCTCACTTCCTCCCTCAGCTCTTGCACATTTCTCTGTAGATCCGTGTGCATGGTTATGACTTTTATTCTGAATTCTTTTTCAGGAAGACTGTGCATTTCCATCCCTTCAGGCTTCCTCTCTTGGGTTGTCTGGTTGGTTTTAGTCTGTACCATATTCCTCTGTCTTTTCATGGCTATAGAAGTGGTCGCTGGTAGTTGCCATGTATGTCACCTAGGCTCTTTGAGACTTTAAAAAGAGAAAAAGAAAAAGAAAAAAGAAAGAAAGAAAGAAAGAAAAAGAAAAGAAAAAAGAAAGAGAAGAAAAAACTAAAATCAGAAAACAAAAAACAAAAAAAAACCGCCCACTTGGGAGTAGATTCTTTGGGGCTGCTGTAGGTGGCGCTGTTGCTCCACTATTCCAGAGCCATGGCCACGCCGCTCCTCAGGGCTCTTTATAGCTCTGGCCGGGGTGGGAACGAATGGAAGGCTGTTGATCCCTGTGGGAAGTCTAAGTGCAGCCACCCTTTCCCAGTCGCCAGCTAAGGGGTCTGAAACTCCCCAGAGCTCCCAGCCTGCTGGGCTAAGTGTGCCGGGGTGATCTGGTCCTCCACTGCTCTCCTTTCTCTTTAAGACCGCTGATAAAGCATGTGCTTTCCTTTTTTTTTTCCTTCCCGGAGCCGGCTGCAAGCACCCTGGCGTGTTCCCTGCTCAGATCCTGCACCCTCTGCCTCTCCCATCTCTGCCAAACCATGCGATGTGTGTCAGCGCTCCCTGTGCAGATCACTGGGTCTGGTTATTTCATGGGACTGTACTTCCACTCCCACCCGGCTCTGAATCCTCTCTTCCCTCCGCTGCGCTGTTGTGGGGGAGTGCTCGCGTCAAGCCAGGTCACAGCTCCGTATCTTACCCACCTCCTGGGGTGCCAAGTCCTCTCAGGTGCAGCTTCACGCTGTGCGCTTTCCTGTGTATTCTGGTCTCTCTTTTAGGAATAGTTGTATTTGCTGTATTTCCATAGATATATATAGTGTTGGGAGGAGATTTCTGCTGCCCTGCTTACGCCACCATCTTTCTGTACATAGAAAGTTTTATAATGTGCATACTTACAACTTAGCAATCCACCCCTGGGTTTGCAACCTAGGGAAAAACTTGCACACATCAGGAAAAATATATACAAAACTACAGCAGAAACTTTTGTAACAGCAAAATACATAAACCTATTCAAATGCCCAACAATATCAGAAAAGATGAATAAAGTTCTGGGTTTATTCATCTCATGGAATATCAGCAGTAGAAATGTGTAAGGTACGACTATACACAATAATATAAATATCTCTAGGCATATAATGTTAAGTACCAAAAGCAATGTAGAAAAATGTACCTTGTGGTATGATTCCAAAAAATTTTATAGGGAACAACAATGCAGAAAATATTATGTCTATAATGAAATATATGACAGAATTGTGAAGAAAAACAGGAGAAAGTGTTAAATATTAAGAACTCAGGATATTCCTCACGTCTTTGGGGAGAGAGAGGGAACGAGAGAGGCTCCCAAAAGCTGACAGATCTGAAAGGGATACTTAAAAAAACAAAACTCAAAGATAGGCAGGTGTTATTTGCTTTTAATTCTCATAGCCTACATATACATACTTCATAAACATTCTATTGCATCCACAAAATATTTAATATAAATAATTTTTAATGTTATAGAACCAGTAGAAAAAGAATATCTCCCAATAAAACATGTACAAGTTCTTACAATTCCCATCCCACCTGCTGGTCCTCATAGAGGGTCATCTGTACAAGCCGCAGAGCCTCGGGGCAGCAAGTAAACAGGACCGAGCGTCCGGAGGGCGAGTGACCGAAGCTGCGTCAGGCGCTGAATCATTGTGATACTGTGTTCTCTGAACACATAGCTGGAAGATTAGTTTTTCATTCTCAAGAAGATGAATTGAGAAATATAAAGTTAGCCTGTCATTAGCAGGAGTTGAAATGGAGACCACACATAAGTTAGAAAATACCGGGGCGTGGCAATTTAGACTGAAGTTACAAAAAAAGCAGAAACTAGGAATAAAATAATCAATGCTTGTGTGCAGTGGAAAGACATAAAAGTAGGAGAGAATAAGTCACTGGCTAGGCAAGTTTTTAAAAAAATGGACACCTATAGAGTAAATCATTCCTATCAGTGATAGAAAACTAAAGCTTAAATCCATAGACTCACTCTTCTGAGACATCTAAGATTCTTTATATTCAGAACATCTCTTCTGTTCTGAAGCTCTGAGGCTCTTTGACCTTTCCTGGTTCATATACATGGGTGATTTTATCATATAGATTGCTTTTCTTGTGTTCACCTTAATTAAATTTAGCCGTGCCAAGTGCTTATTGTAGGAACACTAAGGATAGTGTTTGTAACATTTCTACCCAAACTATAATCTTAAATGTGAGGCAAAAGTTATCATTCATGTGACTATGTGTACATGTGTATGTGTACACATACATACACATATATGCATACATGGATACGTAAAAGTAGCTTTAATCTGAAATCAACCTAGTAATATGACTAATCCTATTATGTTGGCTTGTTTTCAAATAAGCAAACAAAAGAAAATCCACCGTTTGGTGTATGCTGACGACAGTGCCTGTCCATTCCTAGACTTTTACATAATGTACCATAATGCAAAGGGTAGTTCATTTTATACTATCATCAAAAAGCTATTGCCAGAATGCAAGCTCCGAACCCCCTTCGTTCAACGAAAAATCTGCCTGTGCCAAGTCCTGCATTAAGAATATGAGTTATGTGACAGCATCTGTAGTTATGTTCAAGTGGATGCATATTCTGGCAAGCAGTTTACATCAACCTGGAACTGCCTGGCATAAGAGGAGGCGTATTTATATTCTCTTTGTTGAATGCTGATAATGTAATATTTAGAGTGTGAAAGGTATGCCTTTATTCTGGTGCACACGATATTTATTAATTATATTTGCATGCATAGAAGGGTGAAAAGATTGATGAACATGGCTGATGCCTGTAGGAACACACATCTCCACAAGCTTTTCTTATTGCCTATGTGGCAGCGCTTCGTCTGCACTTACTCCTAAATTCCTATCGAAAGCATTTTGGGTTATTTAAAAAACTTATTTCCATACCTTTTTACCATAAAAACTTCCCAGATTTATACCTTATAATACCGATAGAAAGTATATGTATTTTCTCTATCCTTACCACTGTTTTTACCATACTTTTTCAACCAAAAACTGAGGAGTAGAATAAGACCAAGTATTTTTAATCAGGCTTTTAGGAAAAACATCCTCCATTCTTTGCCTTCTCAGTATGTGAACTTAAAGAAATTGTGGGTGTTTTGAGATTTTCATTTTGTTCTTAATAGTATACAGCCACTTTCAAATCATTCAGTAACACATTTTCATTTACAGTTGGTGTGTATAGGCTACTACAATATGTAGGTGCATACAAAAGGCATTTTGTAGCTCAGATTTCTAAAACTCACAGTCACTAGTCCTTGGGATGGCTTTAATCTCTATGTAAAACCAAGAACCATGGCCAAAGGTAGTGAGGAATACTGAGTTACAAACATAAAGTTTCTTTATTTTAGAACTCTTCATAACATTAACATGCATGGTGCACAGCTAAGAGAAGAATGCCCACATAGGCTTCTCAAATTTATTTGACCACAATCTGCTTCTTTTTTACTGGATTAAACAGTCTACTTAAAATAATATCTTAAATATACTTTTCTACTAGTTGTATCTTTCAGGATGGTTATTTTTATAGTCCAGATTAATTGAAAATTGTTTAGAAATGAATGTGTTTTACTTGATTTTAAACATCAGATTCTAATATAAGAATTTACAGATGAATAGTACACCATGCATTACAATAGTAAAAGACTTTCAGCAAAAACATAAATCACACTGAGTCCATTGTCTTACCTATGCATTTTCTATTTTTTTAATATAGATTTTGGATTCAGAGATGTTTAAAAAACAATCCTAGTAGAAGGTCTTTTAAATGGTTATGATTTGTTTGTCTTTTATAGATTTTGCACAATTCTTTCCTGGACTTTTCTTAATCATGATATCAAAAATAGATTTTTTTCCATAGGAAAAGATAACCACCTTTTTCCTTTATATTATTATTTTAAATACATTTTATCCTACTATGTAATTTCTATACCAAATGCAATTGGTATAAACAGGTTGTGAGTAAAAACAGGTTGTGATTTTTGGTAAACATACATCTTAATTGGTAGGTATAGATGTGTGTAGGTGTGCATCTAGTAAACTTACTTGCCATAAAACTTTAGTCTACAATGGCCATAGCACGGACTATTTTACCATAAAAAAGTGATACTGTATAACCAGGCTATTCCATTAGTAAGAAGTTTAGAGAGAGTCTCCTATATATTAGCTCACCATTTTGCTTTGGTTAGCACAGAAAAATAATATTATAGTGATGCCAGTGTCCTTGTTTGTGGAGCCAAAGAATGAACTCAGCAAACACCCAAGGTAGGAGAGCCAGGGAGAGGCTTTTAGTGAGAAATACAGTCAGAGGACAGAGCTCCTGGCTCATGCCAGGAGCGGACAAGAGAGCCTGTAGTTGTGCGTTGTCTAGGGGTTTAATAGGCGACTGAAGATTTTGGGGAATGTGAAAAAAGGCTTAGGGGTGTGGATTTGTTAAGTGGTCCCTGAACATTTAGAATTAATTTAACACAAGGAACTTCCTGCTCTGATTTCTCCCTGAGATACCAGCATCTTGGTCTGGGAGAATATCAAACAAGGCCGCCTGCCCAGCCCCCAAGGTGGGCTGAGGTCTTATCTGTTTGCCAGAGTAAGTTAAGAATCTTACTTCTTAACTTCCTGGGTGTTAAAATGCAATCTTATCTTTAAGTTGGAATCCTTCCTGCCTTTTACTATGTTGTTTATGGCTGGGCCTGCATACTAAATTAGTTTGCCCAGTTTACAAAATCACTTCATCAGATCTGAAGGAGGAAAGACAGCACATAGGCCTGGGCCTTTTAGCATGCTAAAGTGAATCTTACACATGATTACAAATGATTAGCATAATAAAAACATGTGCTACTCTTCTTTCTCTGGGGAATATTAACTGATCTCACTGAAGAATGACTCTAGAGCTTAATGTTTAACACAGAGTTTTGGGAGGGGGTTTCCTTGCATGTAGTTACACTGCTCTGACTGCAAATATCCTGTCTTGCTTTTTCCGGAGGCCCTCACCCTACTATGACTACACCCACGGTCCCTGTCTCAATATCATGGTAAAGGAACAAAGAATCTGCGATTGACAAGAAATGGGTGGCACATTTTCTTCCAGGGTATAACACATAAAGGCAGACTAGTACTTAACTGATAATAAACTGCATGGATTGATGGTGGTGTTTGACACTCAGTAAACAAGTAGATATTTTGTTGAGTCACTGAGTAAGTGAATGATTGAACTAATATTGATAATTTATGAATTTTATTAACACAGAGAGTAGATGCTCATCAAATGAAACATCCATTGTTATATTCACTGATCTAGCTATCCTAAGGGTAGGAATTCAGAGGTGGATTCAAGTGCAGTTATCAGCTAGGGAGCATGAGGACACAAATATTAGGGAAGCCTGCTAGTCCTTCGAGGCCATTCAAGGACAGTATCAATGTGAAGCAAAACTCCCTTGAAGACATGGGGAAATGGAAAGCTGGTTTGTGAAAAGGCATGCTGAAACAGCTTAGAAATAGTATTGCAATCTTGTGTAGCCTCTAAAAGCAAAATCAGGGCCATGGTAAATTATTCATAGTTCAAACAAGAAATAGCAATTCTTAGCAGAAAAACCTCAAGATTCTAAAGCTAAGATTAAGAATGATGATTGCAAATTAGAGACAATGTGGGGATAGTAATTCAGTTTCAGGTAGTCTGAGGTAGTATCTTTAGGAGTTGTCCTTGGCAATTCTATTGAAATAGGAGGGACCCGTGGGCAGTCCTGAGCCTGTCCAGTGTCACAGCTCTGTGAACCTGCTCCCTAGCACATATGCTCTAAGTCATTCATGACTTCAACATGTGACACTTTTATTTTCAAATAATCCTTCCATTCTTATTGATATTTCATCCTGAATTTCTTTTCACTAAAAAGAATCTCTCAAATCGGAAAAAAAATTTAAAACTACACTTGCATAATTTCTAATTCAGAACTGAATTTTAAAGTCTTTTCCCTAACTCTCTATTTTCACCTGATTTTAAATAAATTCCTTATACTGCCATTCTTCATCTTTTTTAACATTCAGTAGCAACAGAGCAAACTGAGTCCCACACTTAGGGGAAGCTGCAGAATCAGAAGGGGAGGTGGTTGCCTGGCAACATTACCTGTGAGTAATTAAGCATCTCTTGAGAATTGCTAAATTTGGTTTTAAATTCTTGGCCTTGTCACAAATAGCCATTTGGACTTTTTGGACTCTGCCTAACTATTGCGTTAAAGATTATACTGCCCAAGATAAGCAACCAAGTTAGGTCTTATCACCAAAGGCTGTTCTTTGCAAGGTTCATGTCTCAACTCTTTTCCTTGCAGTCAGCCTAAGGCACATACCAGGATAAGTACACATGACTGTGACTGTCACAGAGGAAAACCTCCATCCCCTCCAAGTAATTCACTGCTGTCTTCTGGTGCCTAACCATCCTTTGTCTTATTCAGGCTTAGGGGAATGCTAAAAATATAGGGAAGAATCCAGTTCAGTTCAGGGGCTCTGACAGTGAGGTAAGACATCTACATATGAATAAGGCAGGTTTGAATATCTAAAAAATGTTGGAAGCTAAGTCAGTATTCATTTAAATCTGAATATTTACAAATCGTTTCAACCTATAAGAAGTATATGATATGGAAAATCATCACATTTCATGACCTTCAATCATCATGCTCAGGTAACTTCTTTAGAACACCCCTGCCCCAGAGAACACTTCCTTTAAAGAGCATTTTCTAAAACACATCATGAGAACAAAGGCTTTGGAATGTTCTTGATTTAATCAAAATGCCAAACACATCTTTACAGAACTATATATGAGTTGTGAGACTTCACATATATTGAAACACTCTAAGCTGTGGGATTTAAATAAAGTCAACATAAAATATGATGATAACAAACTATATTTCATTTATAATGCCAATAACTTTATAGATAAAACAACAATGATACAAAGGTTAAAATAGTCCAACAGCTTAATGAAATAAAGAGCAGAAAAAAGTGAGGTAATATAGTTTCACATCTAATAAAAGATGATTGTAAGATAGGAGTTTTAAACATCTGTTTTTTTAATAGAAAAAGCATGCTATACCATCGTGATACAGAGATATCAATGTGCAAGGAACAGATGCTCCATTAACAGCTTTTTAGAAAAGATAAATAGAATGCTTAAAGAATAGTCATGTAAAAAGAAACTTCTAATTTTAATATATAGGAATATACTCATTTATAAAAACAGAAGCGCAGGGATCTCTTGGAACAAGTTGGGTAAAGTGAAGTGTGTATTTTAGAAAGATGCAATAGTATGAATTGTCAGTTGTCGGTAAGTCTTAGAAAGTTCTGCCATTAAAGGAGCCAAAAAAGTTTTGAAAGCAATGAAATATGTCATCACTGTTAGAAGAAACAGCCTGTCTGTAGGTTGTCAGTGTCAGCAATAGGTATGTTACTAAGGAACCAATAAAGCTTAATGGTAACTTGATTATTTACAAGAGATTCTTGGTGGTTTCTGTGATCTGTATCTCATGACAGATCCAGAAAACTCACACATTTTAAATCTTGAGCAGAAATACATCAACATGGAATCAAGCACCAACGGTATTGTGAAATGCTACTGTGATATGTTAAATTTTCTACTAATTTTGGCATAAATACAATCCCACGCATTCCCTCTAAAAGAAAAGGACTCTAGTTCTACAGGATGACAGAGAATGTGAGGAAAAGGCACAGAATTTGGAGTTCTTGATTTCAACCTGTACCTAAACCTCATTAATTTTGTGATTTGGGGCTCATTCTGAGCATCTTAATCTAAATTTTACAATTTACAAATGGCACTTTAACATAGGATTCCTAGAACTGTGATCTGCCTCTGAATCTATCTGTATATCGGATTCATTGCTTGCTCCATGTTAGGTAACCCGGAAATGAATGTTATTAGCAATGCGTTATTTAATAATTCCTGAGCACTTACTCTATGACAAGTGCCCGCGGTAGACTCTGGGATGGAAAGGGTAAGCAAAATCGATGTGTCCTTGAGACATGCATATGTTAGCAAGGAGTTACCGTGCAAAGCTAAACATGGAGTTACCAGATTTTTTGATATAAGTGAATGATCAAAATAATATTGATAATTTATGAATTCTATTAACACAAAGGAAAGCCATTATTATGATGCTCATTATAAGCAATGTCTGTCTCAATATTCCCTGATCTAGCCATCCTAAGGGAAGGAATTTAGAGGTGGATTCAAGCACAGATGTCACCTAGTGGAGCCTAAACACCATTTCTGGAGCTGAGACGTTCATTGACAGCACATGTTAGTGAGTAGCAGGGTTAACTGTGTCGTGCTGAAATCCGTTTTCTAGCCTTTCATGCCACTTCCTATGTATATGCAATATGCTTGGTTCTTCCTTCTGCGATAGATGCTACCAAGACTTGTCACTCCGAGGGAAGTTCAGACAGTCTATCACTCTCTTCTAGCATCTCCGTGTGAGATTTCCTGGTTCCTTCAAGTCACAGCCTGTCCGGCAGAGCTGCGATCTTAACTGCAAGTGAAAGGCTCCTGGAGGTGCTGGTTATGCATTTTGAACTGAGCTATGAATTCCACCAAAACATATTAGAGTGCTACACAGCCATTAGTAAAGTGGCATTTCTTTCTATTTGTATTTTGTTTCCGCCTCCTGTGTTTTCATTTCATTTCCAAACCTCAGAAGTGTAAAGAGCAGAGTAGTAAGATATTTGTATCCAACCCCATATTCAACCCACCTTTTATGATACAAATTATTTACAAAGGGACAGTTTTACTGTTTTTTTACCCAAGAAATTATTGTCTTAATTATAAAGAGAATAAAATGAAATCACTTCAATACTGAAAAAAAAGAGAAAATTGGTAGAATGAAATGTTTTTGTCATAGACAAATTAAGCTAGGGGTACATAACCAAAACAATAATAATGAAGAGTACGTCCTGAAAGAAATAACTGATGGGAAGTAATTATAAGAGATAAGAAATGATATTGAAAGACCCAGAAACTTTGTTTTTGTAATAGGAATGTCAGAGTACATGTTGAATACTTGAAAATATTTATAGTACAACATTGTATGAGTAAAATATTTTGGGGAAAAACAGAAGAAAGAAAACAAACATATTTGTTCAAATATAAGGACTTACTGTGTTTATTAATGTAAATATTCTTCTTTCAAGTGGAATAGCCCATGCATTTATTTTTATTCCATAATGGAAACTTTCGAAAATATACACAAGTAAAAAGAATAACATAATGAATCCCCAGGTGCCTATTACCTAGCTTCCAAAATATCAACATTTTTGTCAATATTCTTTCACATATCTCCTCCCCATATATTTGTTTCTGTGCATGTCATTCACTGAAATATTATAAAGCAATCCCCCCAAATAGAATGAACTTTAGAGATGGCCGCTGTTAGTTGGAAAGGAGATAAAGACAAATGCCCAAGGAGTTAAGACCACCTTGCGACTGCTTACGGTGTTTCACAAGAATGATCACAGAAGACCATAGGGGTGGATTCTGAGCATCTTCACTGGAGTTTCACTGGTATGTAGAAATGTACATGTTTAAAGGTGAAATCATAATCTTCTCCCAGCTTCTCTCTTTCTCCAGTATGGTCTGTCTTGCTGAAGAACAGTGTCTGTCTGGTCTTCCAAGACCAAAGCCTGGGTTGACCTTTGACTCCTCTGTTTCTTAACCTCCAGACTCAATGGCTCAACAAGCGCTAATGATCTTTCTATCAGTTCCTCAAATGTGTTCAAGTTCCCCAAATCCTCCCCACTTACATCTCTACCCTATTTCAGCTACTCATCTTCTCTTTCCTGGAAGCCTGTGCCCACCTCCTAAATGGCTTTCCTGTTTCCAGTCTTTCTAACCTCATACCTATTCTCCCCCCATCACCAGAGAGAGTGAGTGATTTAAAACACATCTGACGGTGTCACTGCTGAGCATAATGGTCAACAGCACTTGACATGCCTGCTATGCTTCTCAAACTCAGGTAACCGTAAGGATATAGTCCTAAGGATGAGTGTTTTAATACTTCAACTTTGTTTCTCTTCCATAGTTTTGGGTAAATGTGAGAAGCCGAGAAACTGGGTCATGTTAACCCTGTCTGTCCCCAGGGTTTGGGAACTCCAGCGTGAGAGGCATAGTGTCAATATGATGAACCAGAGGTTCCTTAGCAAAGCACATGAGGCCCTCTTAGGAGGCCATGTTCTCCCACCACACTCACATGGCACATTACACTTCTGTACAATTGTTTGTATTTCTCCCTGAACAAATCATGATCTTTCCAATGTTGGGGTCTTTGCCTAAGCCAGTTACTTTACCAGGAATATTCTCTCCTATTCCCTAAATTTGACTGACTTCTCTGCTCATTCTTTAACTCAGCTCACATGTCATCTCCTTCTGGAAGCCCAAGGCTGGCTCTTCCATGTCCTCAAAGCACTTATTCTGCACTGCGGTCATTCTATTATACATCTCTGTCAACTAGAATAAGCCTCCATGAAGCCAGGGACACAGCCATTCTCATCTTTATGCACTATTACGGGCTGAATGTTGTGATCCCCAAATCCACAGAAACCCTAGCCCCCAGTGTGATAATATGTAGAGGTGGAGCCTTTGGCTGAAATGAAGTCATGAGGGTGGGGTGCCCATGATGACATTACTGTCCTCAGAAGAAGAGGAACACAGAGATCTTACTCTCCATGCATGCACACCAGGGAAAGACGTGTCCGCAGACAGCAGGAAGGTGATCGTCTGCAAGTCAGTAAGCCAGTTCTCACCAGGAACTGAATCCGCCAGCACCTTGATCTTAGTCTTCTCAGCTTTCAGAACTGTGAGAAAATACATGTCTGTTGTTTAAGCCCCGAGTCTCTGGCATTTTGTTGTAGCAGCCTGCTCTGGCTAGGACGTATGCTAAACTCCTAGTAATTATCTGGCACATTATAGACACTTAAAAATATTTTTTGAACTGAATCTGAATGTAATGATACAAACTAATTTTCATCACTGGACAAAGAACTCCAAGCACATGCATGTTCTACTGATAATACATTGAGTACTTCATGTTAATAGGAGACTTAACAGTTGGGAAGGTCTCATGATATTTTTTAATAACTTGCATGTGGTTTAGACATGCATTTGCAAAAGTATTAAAATAAAAATATCTTTCACATGTAAAACATTTCAAATTTCAAGCTTTTCCGTATGCATTATCTCACTTGATCCTTACAATAAACTTTCAAGGTTGGCAGATATTATTATGACTAATTTGGAAACACAAGAAATTTAGATTGTGATGGAATACAAATAATCAAATGTGTTCTGGAAGTTCCAAGTGTGTTTCAGATATGGAAACATTTTTGTGAAACTGGTAAAGGGCAAACATTATTATTCTTATGAAGATGAGGAAATAGTGTTAGAAGGACTGGCTCAGAGTCACCTGGGACCACCATCAAAACAGGAACTGAGCCCAGTGTCCTGTGCCTCAGTTTATTCCTGACACATACATGTACATATATATATATATACTTATTAGAAAGGAAGCCTTTTTCTTGGGAGAGCAACCTGAAGGAATTTTTTTTTCTCTTCTTTTCCATAACTGATTTGCCACTTGTCTTTCGTACACAAAGACACCAAATCATAAACAATGTTTTTCAAGAAACTGGTTTGGGAGCAAAACTGGAAAATCCATTTGGTTTATTTGGGATAGGAGAGTAGGGGACCAGGGATCTATTGAGATTGAACAGTTACAAATAATCTTCCTCTTGCTATAAAGTCATAAAATTCTTAGTTTTAAGTGAACATAGTGAAACTATCTGAACGCATGTTACCTATAATCTTCCAGAATTTTTTCTGATAAATGTGAGTTCCAAGAAAATGTATATTTATATAGTTCTGTTGTTGATTTTTAAAAAGTAATCATCATTCTATTACCATACCCTACACAATTCATAAAAATCTTGTATCGTGTAAGGCACAGTTCATGCTAAAATTTCCCCAATGTCTCCCAAAATTCTTTGCATGGAAGATTTATTTGATTTGAACTCATATATTCCATTCTGTGATCTCACAGAGGACTAACTGGATTTTCTAACACTAGCTTAAACCTTAAAAGATTAGATTTTCACCTTGCTTCTTGGAGAAGAAGTGAGATTACCTTGTTCTTATATGACATGTGGATATCATTATCAGGCACAGCATCTCTGAGACAGTACTAGAATTGTTTGGTGTTCACTCCACATTTCATAGCTATGTCTGTGATTTGACTTGCTTCCTGGCCTATGGAGCTCCATCAAGAGTTCATACCATTTTAATGGTCTAAGATAAGTTGCAATCGCCACAACCTTCTCTGCAGATCTAGAGGTTCCTAGAAGCTGCGGATATTTCAGCTTACCAGGGGCTACCTAAAAAAGTTGGTACAAAATGAAGAAGGATGGAGAAGGAAATATGCAGGGGACTTAAAATAGTTGGAAGACTTAGGCTACCAGTTACTGAGATTTGGTATGAACCTGTGTATATTTGTGCAAAGATAGACAAATAGATAAATACAACTGAATAGAAAGTCTGAATATGGTCCTAAACATATATGGTCACTACAGAGGTACCAGTAAAACACAATGGGGAGAAAACTTTTTAAAACTATCTATTGGTTATCTGTAATGAAACAACTGTCCTTAACTTCTATGACATACACAAAAATTTATTTAAAATGAGTCATAATAGTGAATTCAAAAGATAAAGTCTCCAGGAGAAAAAAGAAATGTATGTATCTTCAGGACCTTAGGGTAGGAATATATTTCTCATTTTACGAACAAGATAGAAAATTCACCAACAGTAAAGGAAAAGATTGTTGAATTGGACTATATTAAGGTTAGAAGATGTCACATACCATTTAGAATGTAAAAAAGCAAATTCTTAAAGTGGGGAAAGATAGTCAACAAAATACTGATAAAGAACTTAACATCCAGAATTTATAAAGAGCTTCTAAACACCAGTAATAAAAATACAAAATATGAAAAAGGGATAATGTGTAGAGTTCAATAGGCACTTCATGAGAGTATATCAAAATGTCCAAAAAAAAAAAGAAAATTTGTTCAAACTCATTATTCACCATGGAGATGCAAATTTAAACCACAGCATAATATCCTTTTATGCCCACAGAAATGCTTAGTATTTTTAAACAAAAAAGATGAAGTATTAGCAAAGATTTGAAGCAGCTCAAATTTTTATTTGTTACAGGTGGGATATAAATTAGCATATCCACTTTGTGAAATTCCTTGATGGCATCTACTAAAGGGTAATATATACATAATATATAGACCAGAATTTCACTCTTATATATAGCCCAGAAATTTCACTCTTATGTATGTATCCAAAATATTCATATCTCATCTATGTACATACCATCTATCATCTATCTCTAGCTAGTTAGCTATCTAACCTACAACAAAAGATTTATAAAAACCTCAAAATAGCATTATATTTTTGCAACCAAAATTTTTAAGGAACCCATGTCCATCAACAGTAGAATAATACATAAATTGTGGATTAGTCATGCAATAACATTCTATACTATAAAAATAAGGAAAAAAAGACTACTGCTACCTAAATGGATAAGACTCAAAATGTTGATCGTGAAATAACAGACACAAAATAACACATAGTGATTCAATCTATTCATAGAAAAATGCAAAGCAGGGAAAACTAAGCAGTGATTTTAGAAATATCAGGTAATTTTAGGGAGGAAGGTTGGGTTGGTGACCAGGATAGAGGAGTAAAATGGTTGTCTAATATTATTCTATTTATTAATCCTGTTGGTAGTACACCAGTGTGTTTACTTTGTGGTGGTACTTAAAGACATATACCTAAGATTTTTCAAGTGCTCTTGGTTTATGTAGGCTAAAATATAAGGTTTACAAAAGTGATATTTTAAATAATTTACCTGTTAAATTGTTTTAAATCTTGCTTACAGAATCATCTTTGAGTGCGCTGAGTGCTTTGATATCACAGAAAAATGAAGGGTCTTTCTCCCTTGGTTTCATTATCATCCCAAGGTATATTTGTATACTCTTGAGAAGTGAGAATTTTTAAAAATATTTTAAATGACTGAAGTTTTAAAAAAAAATAGTCTTTGAAGATATAACTACAGATCTTTCTAGAAGGACTCCTTTGAAATAAATGCTAGTTACTTGAGGATTCCTAGACTTACTGCTTATTACCGGAGACTTAATTTCGTTATCTGTAAATAGGTTTCTTAGCCTACACCTGTCGTCTTAGACATCTCAGGAGACACTTACATCGCTGTGCCCTCTTCTGGCTGGGCTATAGTCACATACTCTATTCCCCTGGGCTCTTCAACTGTCTCATCTAGATTGGCAAAAAGTTATGTAGAGATAACTTTATGAGTTAAACTGGGGATGATGTATATCCCTTTCACAAAATCTGAGCTGATATATTCCCTTTCCTAGGATTTTTCAAAATGAATCAACTTAAAGAGACCCTCTCTGGTTTCAAGATAAAAGACTATCAACTCAAGCATTCCTGCTCAGGTACATAAATCCATGGCAGCTTCCGGTCCTCCACACTAGACGCTCCATAGTTCTTAGATGGAGGGACTGAGTTGTGAAGTTGACTGTTAATTCTAAACAAGATTCACATACATAAAAGCAAAGTTTATATAAAATCTTAATTTACAGTTGTGTAGAGGTGTAAGACAAGATATACCTACAAACCTAGATGTGTTTTTCAGTTGAGTACATAACTCAGGCAGACATAATGTCTTCACTAGATTTTTGGAAAAACATTCCTAATTGATTTCTCAGCTTTATCTTCCCCATATCATGAAAAGGTCCTACAATACAGATTTAATATTGTAAATTCTGTCCTTATTTGAAATTTTTTTCTTTAAATGTGAAAAACATAAATTATTTTAAGATAGTAAATTACTAAAATCTGTTACTAGATTTTATAACTAAGGGAAGGGAATGCTAAAATAATGATTCTATGTAAGTGTCAAATATGCTAGCTAGGCTACTAAACAGAGAGCATGTTTAAAATCACACTAAATGTACTAATTATTTTCAAAAACATATATTTAAGTATTTAAAAATGTGTGAGATGAGATGATTAGTGAGATTATTAGTAGAGAAATTAGTGAGTATTCACTAAAACCAGAACGTTTTTATTTGTAAGAAAACTACCTATCTTTAAGATGTTAAATCTCCCCAAAGTACACTTTTTAATGTGATTCCAATTAAAAATCACTCTGTGGGGAGTGGCATGGCCCACATTGTTTGATTCACTAAGACACTGGAAATAAGTGATCCCTATTCTCGTGGGCTTTACATTTGTCCCTATTTCCTTTCTCTATCCTATATTCAAAAATAGATCTACATCCTTCAGTATTCAATGGAGAGCTCCTTGGGAATTACTGATTTGAACCTAAGCCACTATAAGATAATCTTTTATCATTTCCTCCTCTAACAATGTAGCATTTTCTTTATCGAGCAGACCATACATGAATGATTTCTGCAGAGAAGTTAAAACAAGTAATGCAGACCTGTGACACTGTAGTCTAGTAGTTCACATCTGTATGTTTTTAGAATTGTAGAATTTGTTTTCATTTCTCCTTTTTACAAAAAAAAATCCATTTTTGATTATATATAAGTCATAAACCATAACTTCCTGGCCTCTGTTTTATTTCTGTTTTTGCTTTTTCTTTTCCTTCTGTCAATATTATTCCTGAACTATGTTTAATGATATTTCCTGATTCTTACCTATGGCATAAGTTTCCTACAGAATGCTTTGGAATGCACTCAGCCAAATTCACACCCACACTTCCCAGTGAAGCTCCATGGTGTGAAATTATTATACTTTCAAGAAATGTACAAACGTTTTTAAAAGATATCTATCTATATCTGTATCATTTACATCTATATCTATAAAAAAATCAATGACAGCAAAAAATCAGCTCACATCTGGAGCCTCTAGTTCATGTAAGTTCCAGTGCTAACCACTGTGAGCAACAGAAAGATGGAAAAGACACGTATGTTACCTGCTTATACCTCAGAATCTTATGGATACATTTAGAATGAAGCACAGTAGTCCTCTGAGTTATAAGAGCAGGTCATTTTACTCACAATATGTTATTTTTACATGTATTTTGTGCAATTTTAACTTGAAATGCATGGAAGAAGAATTGGGATGCTTTTTTGCCAGAAACAACTTGAAGACATTTCAACGTATGTTATGAAAATCCTACACATTTTTCTATGCTGGAAATATGACAATCTTTGTAAGTGAGGCTTTCTGTGTCATATAGATATACAAATATGGAAACAGAATAGTTCAAGAAACTATTACAATCATAAGTTTTATAGATGTACTTTGTTCATTGCACTACTAGAAAAAAATGCTATTTTAAGTCTTGGCTGACAGCTGCCTATAGGCAAGCTATTAGTGCAATCAGGCCAAAATATCAATCATAATTACTTTTTATGACAATTATTCTGGAGATTTTATGTTCTTAGGTTATGCCAATCTATGATTTAGGGATTCTCTTACTCCACTGGACTCCCAATTCCATATTTAATGATAAAGAATCAATATTATTTACATTTAGGAATTAAATAGAATGCATGCTTTTCAGAACTTTATTTCCTATGTGTATAATTTGAGTATTAAAAATTCTATTAACTTAAAATTCACTGTCCTTAGCTCAAATATGTTGATGTATAAATACAAGCCTCTACAATGTCCACCACAACCCACCCCAGGATAAGAGGTAAAAATAAAATCCAGTAATGCCTAGGTAAATTGGGGCTCGTATGCAAAAAATTGTATTCTCTATTGAGCATTTCTGCTCCTCTCCTGTCTACGCCGATCTACGGTTGAGGGCTTCTGCTCTTCTATTCGCTCCCACTGAGGGTGTGGCTCTCCCCAGAGGTACAGTTCTTTCTGACAACTGCATAGTTTCTTTCTAAACATCACTGCTATTTTTTTTAGATGATTACGCTCCCTCTTCCTCCCCTTCTCCTGCCCCTATCCCCGACCCTGTCCTGGTTTCTCTCTTGCCTCCCTGTCATTACATTCTTCCACCGGGATGAAAAATTCCACTGCTGTCTCTGAATGGGCAGCTAAGTCACCTTTCGGTCTCTATTGCTCTATCACTGTCCATTGATGAGAATGGCCCCACAGTGTCCAGGTTGTGTGCTAGTTCTCAGTGAAATCAGAGAGAGTATCTTTCCTTTCTGTTTTCCTTTTTCTTAGGCAGCACCAACATAGTGTTCTTTGTGGCTAAGGATTTATAGTAGTTTTGGGTTCTCTTATTTTAAAGTTTTGTTTACATAGTCCTTTCTTCCAGGGTCTTTGTTGATAAATTACTGATTTACACACAGGTCCTAGGTTCTTATTTCCTGGCCTGAATCTGCCCCTAAGAGAGAGCACACTTGCAGTCATACCAGCTTTCTTGGACCAAGATTTCAGTTTGTCAATCAAGGCTAGATATATCTCAATCCAACTTTTGGACATATTGATTCAATAATTAATCCCCTCTTACATAAAATTTTTTGAAGGGGGAAATATTAAGGTATATCAATGTCACATAGAGCACATGCATAGATCTATTTCTTTGCCATTAGGTTGTAATTAATGTTTCTTAAACAGTTTTCAGTCCTTGTGTTATTTAATGCAGCTATTTCTTGAGGCATAGCAGAACATCACTCATTTATAATATAATCAACATCAAATTAGTCTTAATATTTCTATGATTATCTC
Source organism: Phataginus tricuspis (assembly GCA_029783875.1). Classification (NCBI taxonomy): domain Eukaryota; kingdom Metazoa; phylum Chordata; class Mammalia; order Pholidota; family Manidae; genus Phataginus; species Phataginus tricuspis. Next base: position 3,678,069 of record JAQQAC010000477.1, read on the forward strand.
AATAATATTCTGTTTGAATTTGAATTGTAACTATTAGAAAGTGATGTCTGTGATATTCACAGGAAAATAGAGTTTGTTATTATCTCAGTAGTTTGAATTCTGATAGAGATACCATAGCATATGATTCATCAGAAAGTTATAAAGAAGATTCACCAGAAATTATAAAGAAGAAGGAAAAGAAAAATCCCTCAAGTTCATTAAATATAAACTGCAATAATTGTTGAGGATTGGTATATATGAATAACATTAACATTGGTTTGGACAATGACATTTCAGTATTTATATTATATATTCAACATTTGTTAGCCTGCCTATATCTCATTTTGGAAAGAACTCACTCAAAGCTGCCTATTTTATCCAACAATGGGATACTATAATATTAAGTCTTTTTCTTAATTGAGCACTCTGCTACTAAGTTTTATAGTGCAATCCTTTTATTTGAAGTTTCTTATTCATGAATACTGTAGCCATCTCAAAAAATTTTTTGTCTACCCTTGAATCTCTAATAGCAACAACAAAAAAAGGAAAGTACAACAAGGAAAAGGAACAAAACTTCAGTTAGAACAGTGTAATTCACACAAACTATGAGGGGAAAATACAAACAAAAATTATACTCTATGAAAATAATTGGTTTTGTAAATGTTTATAGTACTTGTTACCTAAGAGTCTATATGTAATGGTCACACACCTTAAAGTAATGTTAGAAAATGGTTCTTTGTGTTGTTTTTACCATTTCTCTTTTTAGTTGTTAAGTTGATGTTCTTATACAGAATGGTTAAGGGCAACAACTAAAAACAAATGTGAATTGAAATAAACATAAAAAGAAAGAAACCTGAGTATATAAGTGCATTAATGAGAGGTGGCAGGAATAAAAGGGACATTTATTAACAGTAAAAAAGCCACAGCATTGCACATTTATGCTCTGCTGAATGCAAGGATGTTTCATGTTGAAAGGACTTTTGTAAAAAAATACTTGCATCAACTTTAAATTAATGTTTATATTAATTATTATATATAAGGTACTTGGAAGATGAATTTTTCATTAACATTAATTTACACTGTTTAGAATAATTACTAATCTGACAGGTAAGTTTTGTCTTTAAAATACATCTTTTCTAGAACATTTATTTTGTTTAGCACATTTATAATAGTCCGTTCTTTCTTTTTGCCATTTGCCAACCTTGTATAATAGTCTTAATTTGTACTAATTCTAGTTGTGTTTGAATGTTTCAAGACTATATCACTTTCTTTTAAGAAAGCATATACTTATTACAATAAGAAATTCCTTGCCATTTAGGTTCAAAGGTAGAAATTTATTTTATCAGACCTTACAGTAAAAAGATGTCAAATTGTTTGAGTACAAAACATCAGCTTTTTAAATCTTTTTAAAAGATAACACATACTAAATCTCTCAATTCCATACTACGTGGGTGGTAGTTTTTAAGTTTTCCCTCTACAATAGCTTAATAGAGCATCTGAGCAAAGATCCAGATATATCCAGTTTAAAGATGATTGCCTGAAATTGTTTCATTCTTTATTCTCATCTCTGGTTGTACCTGGTGGGGCTAACCCTGCTGTTTCTTTGTAAAGATATGGCTTGATACTTCAAGAACTATAATGTGATAAAAAATTTTTTAAAAAAAGAGTAATATTTCCATCAAGGCAAATATGGTGTGTGTGTGTGTGTTTGTGTGTGTGTGTGCATGCACATATATACAAATTTATGATGTATGAATAAATAATTATTCAAATTAATTTTTTAAGTTATGAGGTATACTTAAATATACAATGGAAGAAAATTAATATAAAATACACTTAAAAATCATGGGATTAGTACAAAAAGACATAAACCTTTAATTGTCACTTGTCAGCCAATAATTTCAAAATCTGTAGCTTCTCTGCAGGTCTTCTGAGTTTCAGCAATATATCCAACTGAATATACCACATAAAGCTCAAAATAAATTTGTAAGAAACCACTATATGGAGTGGCACCTCTTATACATTATTATACCTAGTGCCTGCTTACTTTTCATTGTGACCTTTAACGATTTTAACTAGTTCTCAAGGACTAGTCTATCTCCTTATTTTGTACATCAAAAGCTGCAGACCTAGTCAGACATTCCTCATTCTGCAATGATTACTGTGAACTCAGTCTGCAGTCTGTCCAAGAGACAGACATCTGGCCTAAGTAGACCTAATAAGATTTTCTTCATTAAATTCCTTTTAATTTGGTGACCTTTCTCTGTGATCATCATCTCTAAACTGCAGGCACCCATTATTAAAACTATTTGAGAATTAAGCCATGCAAAATAAAACAAATCCAAGATAAGTAGAAAGAAAAACAGAAAATTGAAGATACTGGTTCTAACAAGGACAGTAGTTTGCTTTAAGCCTTTGAACATAACAGAGACATAGATCAATTGATTATGTTTAAAGTGGTGTCTATCTCTTCAAACTGAGAAAATCCTATCTTGACTACTCATTATTATCCACAACCTTATTCCTCCTCCATTAATAATGGAGGAGGCAGTGATATTATCCTTGTTTTTCCACTAACCTCTGGTTTGACCTAGGACAGATATGAGTGTAAGGTACTTTACCTGTAAAAGGGAAAATACAGTATTTATATTGCAGCATTTTTTTGAGGATAAAATGAGAATGGTGCCTGCACTTTAATAGTGGTTAGTTATTCACCTGAGTGACAAAAGTCATATTTGATTTTTCTTATTCATTACATTTAAAAAAAATCATCCTTCTTACATCCCTTTTAAACCATTGTTACTTCATTAATACTGATGCAGTTTTAAGTTAGCATATTTTGTCCATATACTATGGAGGTAACAAAAAACTGAAAATCTCAGTGGCCTCCAACAATAAACATTTCTTTTTCTCTCAAGTTAGATGTCAGCAATCGCTGGTAGACTGCTACAGCTTCTGATGCAGACACCTATATTCTGATGCCCCAGCTGAAGAAGCAGCCTCTCTTTGGGACATATTGTTCAGGTTGTAGAAGGAAATGACAGTGAAGGGAAGATAAACCCACTGGCTCTTAAAGCATTTCTATGAACTGACACTCTATTACTCCATTCACAGTTCATGGATGCAAGAAAGTCATATGGCCAAGCCAGTCAGGGGGCTAGGACATATGCCTTACTAACAGGAAATCCCTGAAAGTTACATGAGGAGTAGGGATGTGTTATTTTCCTAGAGTGCAGAATAAGATAATCTACCACAATTGGGGCTTCATTCAAGACTCATCTGATTTATGGTAATAACCTCTTACAGGCCTTACTCTATCCTGTCAAAAAAAAGAAATATCTTTCTTAATCACATATGTTTTCATAGTACTTTCTTATTTAATATCTTACTCTGGCTAGCCACCATTTTAAGAGGAAATTTCAATCTTCTTTGTGACAATAAACTCCCAGCTTACTTAATTTTATCAGTTGATTGCCTTATTGTTGGATTCTATTTCCTAAATATTTCTCATTTATCTACATACTTTGCATACGTTTTTTCCCTCTGCCTGAAATACCATCTACTCAAGTCAACTCCTATTTCTTTTCAAGAGGGAAGTGGGAGAACACAAACTTGAAAACCAAAGCAGTTTCACTTCATGAGCTTTTGGTGATCACCATTCAAACATTGTGCTAGACATTGCAATCACTAAATCTTTCTCCCTGAGCAAGTCAGCGACCTTTACCAATAATATTGTTGGATGAATGTCTACATCAATGAAAACTTAGCACTAAGCTTAACAAATAACACAATAGAATCCAGTTTGGACTCTAGGAGTCTTTTCATTTTTGTAGTGTTACACTGTCAACTTGGATTGAAAATCTACTTATAATCCTCCCACATTTAGCTTGTCACCTTCCCTATAAACAGTTTGGGAAATGAGGTGGAGAATAGCTTTTGATTTTAGATGTACTATTTGAAGAATCATCTCCCAATTGAGTCTAAAAATGTCCATGGTCGAATTCAGATTTTCTAAGTATGTACAATATATTCCCTCCTTCTTTCTCTAACCATTTCCTGTGCCATTATTTTTCTGCCATTTGTCCTTGGTTTTACCCAGTTAACTGTTATTCTTAATATTCATTTACATTAATATAAAAAGTTCACATTGTAAATCATCTACTGACTTGAAAGCTTACTTTTAATCATTATTATAAATGTTTAAAACTACCCCATGAGATCAGTACTCTTATTATCTATAGTTAATTGATGTGGAAATTCATTTAAATATATATTAATTAATTTGCCCAAGACCATACAACCAGGAATCTCTAGGGAGACAGCAGTAGCCTCTAAAGTTCCTAAAGAGACTAAGTATTTCCTTTGCTACTTGCTTTTGTTCTATACTAAGAGACCAATGAGACAAAGGATTGATAGAAGCGACACCATCATTTTGTTAATAACAACATCTAAGTTGGAGGACATGGTTTTTGTTTACAGGTAAATAGATCTGCCCATAATAAACTCCAGTTGGGGGGTGATGAACCAGGATAGATCTCAACTTTGAAGAAGTTTTCATCCAGTTAAATTAATGCCAGGTCATAGAGGAACAAAGGAGATAGCTTGCTCACTTCAAAGAGATTACTGCCAAGAGGAAACTTAGGTGTAACCAAACCATACATTCCCAGTGTATTGTTTCACAGTTTGCCAGTAAGATATGATTTTCTACCTCTGTAGGGGGCAGAATGAATTAAGGATCAGAGAAAGGCCAAGAGTCACATAAATAAGGTCCTCTACATGTGTGAAGGTGGGGAAAGAAATTCTAGATATAAGAAAATATTGCTTCCTAATAACTATTTCACATTTTTTCTTCATTATGTTCAGCTGATGACTTTGTGTAATACTTCATTGAGAAATATTACTCGAGTCCAGATTCCAAGAGCTATGCATATATTAAGTCCTTTAGTGAAGTGGAAGCAATCAGGCAGAAACCCCCTGTGTCATATGATGCCAAATCTACAATACTTCTCCCCTTCCGACCTGTGTAATCTTCTTTCTTTAATATTACAGCAGATGACTTTTCTGCTACTATAATGGACCAAACATACCACTACAGACCCATGCTCATATTTTGGATCAAATCTGCCCTTACCTTCTCAGGAACTTTGCTTCTGAAACTTATTTTTATGACTGAGTCTTTAATTTTCTTACTCCTCAATTACAGTCTCCATTTATAAAAATAATTCCCTTCAAATCATTTATTTTGAAGGGCTATGCAATTCTGTTACCACTTGCTTAACTCTGTTTTGATATTAATTTAACCTCAATTTACTTTCCTGTCAACCACTCCAATGACACCAATCCTATCAGATCCTACAGTTTCCACGATGGGAAATCCTGTGCGTGTTTGTCTTTTGGCATAGTCCTTAATCTTCAGCGCCCTTTTGCCTCATTTAGAACTCTTTGTCTCTCTTAAAACACATTTCTTTTTCAATATAATATGTTGACATAACATTATTCTCTTATTTTTATTTTTTATTATTTTTTTTACTCACTGACCACTTCTTAATCCTCTTTGGTGGATCCTCTATCTCCTAACTGACTCTAAATATTGGGATGTCTTGGGACACCCTTCCAGGACCACCTCCTTCTACAGGTTTGTCAACCATACACATGTCTGCAAAATATGTATCTCATGAAATATAGTATATGTTTCAAAGTATTTTTTCCAGCTACTTTCTTAATACCTCCAGTTGCTTTTTGACTATGTGTGCATCATACCTTACACTTGATTACCCTCCCCTCACACCTGCTTTTCCCACATTCTTCCTATCTTAACAAATGGGTCCACCATCGACACAAATGCTAAAGCAAAAGTAATTAGTCTTGATTCCTCTTTTTCATTAACTGTGGTGTCTGTTCTAAATGCAAGTCCTCTCATTTCTATAAAAATGTAAGTCAAGCCCATATTCATTCCATCTGTCCATTGCCACCTTCTTGGTCTTGATCTATAATACCACACAAATTACTAAAATACCCACCAAACTAGATTCTCTACTGTCTCTCTGTGCCTTTGCAATCAGTCAGTTCTTCACATGGTTTTAAGAATGAACATTTAAAAATGCATTTTGCCATTACTTCTTTAATAAAAAGCCTGCTAGTTAGAGAAAAATATGAACAACTTTTTAGTAACTACATAATTCAAATTCTTTAGCCACTGAGTTAGTTTCGGCTTTCCCAAGATCTTATATTCTTTGGCTTACATACAATATATTCAGAGAGGCCTTCTCTGGCCATTGATTTTAAAGTATTCTACCCATCAAATTGCTCTGTTTAAATTACTTCACAGCATTTATTTACCCTGTGAAGTTAGTGTGTTGGTGTTTTTGTTTTTCCTCCCAGAAGACTACAAGATCTAGGGCAAGGACCTTTTCTGATTTCTATGTTACCATATCTCCAGTGGTAAAACAGAGCTTGGCATATGCTAGGTACTAAGTAACATTTTATTAGGCAATGGATGAATAATGCCTAGTACAGTAATTGGAAGAGCAAATGCTAGTGTCACGGGAAAGAATTATCTACCTATTGGCAATGCATTGATGTTTTTAGAGTGAAGGTGTTATCATCTTTCTGTCTGTCCATCTTATATTTCTCGTTCTCATCCCTGGTTTTGTTATATAATGTTATATTAGCAAAATTGATACTTCCAAAGGGGAAAAGGTAGTGATTTGTGATTGCCTGAAATGCTCAGGTGTTTTTTTACTCCTTTCCTTTAGAAGAAAATTCTAAATTTCGTCTGGGGAACTACCACCCCAATGCCCACTCACTACATGTACTATTTTTTATTAAATTTTCTTAAGGTATTATTGATACACACTTTTATGAAGGTTTCACACGAAAAAACAATGTGGTTACTACATTCACCCATATTATCAAGTCCCCACCCATACCCCATTGCAGTCACTGTCAATCAGTGTAATAAGATGCCACAGATTCACTATTTGCCTTCTCTGTGCTACACTCTTTTCCCCGTAACCCCTCACAATATGTGTACTAAATATAATATCCCTGAATCCCTGTCTCTCTCCCTTCCCACCTGCCCTCCACACCCCTCCCCTTTGGTAACCACTAGTCCCTTCTTGGAGTCTCTGAGTCTGCTGCTGTTTTGTTCTTTCAGTTTTGCTTCATTATTATATTCCTCAAATGGGGGAAATCATTTGGCACTTGTCTTTCTCCACCTGGCTTATTTCACTGAGCATAATATCCTCTAGCTCCATCCATGTTGTTGCAAATGGTAGGATTTGTTTTCTTCTTATGGCTGAATAATATTCCATTGTGTATATGTACCACCTCTTCTTTATCCATTCATCTACTGATGGACACTTAGCTTGCTTCCATATCTTGGCTATTGTAAATAATGTTGTGGTAAACATAGGGGTGCCAATGTGTCTTTGAATCTGAGAAGTTGTATTCTTTGGGAAAATTCCAAGGAGTGGGATTCCTGGGACAAATGGTATTTGTATTTATAGTTTTTTGAGGAACCTCTATATTGCTTTCCACAATGGTTGAACTAGCTTACATTCCCACCATCAGTGTAGGAGAGTTCCCCTTTCTCCACATCCTCACCAGCATTTGTTGTTCTTAGTTTTTTTGATGCTGGCCATCTTTACTGGTGTGAGGTGATATCTCATTGTGGTTTTAAATTTCATTTTCCTGATGATTAGTGATGTGGAGCATCTTTTCATGTGTCTGCTGGCCATCTGAATTTCTTCTCTGGAGAATTGTCTCTTCATATCCTCGGCACATTTTTTTATTTGGGTTATTTGCTTTTTGGGTGTTGAGCCATTTGAGTTCTTTATATATTTTGGATGTTAACCCCTTGTCGGATATGTCATTTACTAATATATTCTCCCATACTGTAGGATGCCTTCTTGTTCTGTTGATGCTGTCCTTTGCTGTACAGAGGCTTTTTAGTTTTAGGTAGTCCCAAGTGTTCATTTATGCTTTTGTTTCCCTTGCTCGAGGAGATGCATTCAGGAAGAAGTTGCTCATGTTTATATTCAGGAGATTTTTGCCTATGTTGTCTTCTAAGAGTTTTATGCTTCCATGACTTACATTCAGGTCTTTGATCTATTTCAAGTTTACTTTTGTGTATGGGGTTAAACAAAAATGCATTTTCATTCTCTTGCATGTAGCTGTCCAGTTTTTCCAACACCAGCTGTTGAAGAGGCTGTCATTTCCCCATTTTATATCAATGGATGCTTTATTGTATATTAATTGACCATATATGGTTGGGTGTATATCTGGGCTCTCTAGTCTGTTCCATTTCTTTATGGTTCTGTTCTTGTGCCAATACCAAGTTGTCTTGATTACTGTGGCTTTGTAGTAGAACTTGGAGTTGGAAAGTGTAATAACTCAGCCATTATCTTCTTTCTCAGGATTGCTTTGGCTATTCGGAGTCTTTTGTGGTTCCATATTAATTTTTTTTCTTTTTGTATCATTAATCTACAATTACATGAGCAACATTATGGTTACTAGACTCCCCCTGTTATCAAGTACCCAATACATACCCCATTAACGTCACTGTACATCAGTGTAGTAAGATGCTATAGAATCACTACTTGTCTTCTCTATATTGTACAGCCTTCCCGTGCCCCCCACATACATTATGTGTGCTAATTGTAATACCATTTTTCCCCCCTTATACCACCCATCCTCCCCAGTCCCTTTCCCTTTGGTAACTGTTAGTTCATTTTCGGGTTCTGTGAGTCTGCTACTGTTTTGTTCCTTCAGTTTTCTCTTTGTTCTTATGCTCCACATATGAGTGAAATCATTTGATACTTGTCTTTCTCTGCCTGGCTTATTTCACTGAGCATAATACCCTCTAGCTCCATCCATGTTGTTGCAAATGGTAGGACTTGTTTTATTCTTATGGATGAATAATATTCCATTGTGTATATGTACCACTTCTTCTTTATCCATTCATCTACTGATGGATACTTAGGTTGTTTCCATTTCTTGGATATTGTAAATAATGCTGTGATAAACATAGGGATGCATATGTCCTTTTCAAACTGGGCTGCTGCATTCTTAGGGTAAATTCCTAGGAATAGAATTTCTGGGTCAAATGGTATTTCAATTTTTAGTGTTTTGTGGAACGTCTATATTGCTTTCCAAAATGGTTGAACTAATTTACATTCCCACCAGCAGTGTAGGAGGGTTCCCTTTTCTCCACATCCTCGCCAGCATTTGTTGTTGTTTGTCTTTTGGATGGTGGCCATCTTAACTGGTATGAGGTGATATCTCATTGTGGTTTTAATTTCCATTTCTCTGATGATTAGCGATGTGGAGCATCTTTTCATGTGCCTGTTGGCCATCTGAATTTCTTCTTTGGAGAAATGTACAGATCTGCTGCCCATTTTTTAATTGGCTTACTTGCTTTTTGTTTGTTGAGTTGCATGAGTTCTTTATATAATTTGGATGTCAACCCCTTATCAGATATATCATTTATGAATATATTCTCCCATACTGTAGGATGTCTTTTTGTTCTACTGATGGTGTCCTTTGCTGTACAGAAGCTTTTTAGTTTGATATAGTCCCACTTGTTCATTTGTGCTTTTGTTTCCCTTGCCCAGGGAGACATGTTTAGGAGGAAGTTGCTCAGATTTATGTCCAAGAGACTTTTGCCTATGTTTTTTTCTAAAAGTTTTATGGTTTCATGACTTACCTTCAGGTGTTTGATCTATTTCAAATTTACTTTTGTGTATGGGGTTAGACAATGATCCAGTTTCATTCTCTCGCATGTAGCTGTCCAGTTTTGCCAACACCAGTTGTTGAAGAGGCTGTCATTTCCCCATTGTATATCCATGGCTCCTTTATCGTATATTAGTTGACCATATATGGTTGGGTTTATATCTGGGCTCTCTGTTGTGTTCCACTGGTCTGTGGGTCTGTTCTTGTGCCAGTACCAAATTGTCTTGATTACTGTGGCTTTGTAGTAGAGCTTGAAGTTGGGAAGCGAGATTCCTCCTGCTTTACTCTTCTTTCTCAGGATTGGTTTGGCTATTCGGGATCTTTTGTGGTTCTATATGAATTTTGGAACTATTTGTTCCAGTTCTTTGAAAAATGCTGTTGGTATTTTGGTAAGGATTGCATTGAATCTGTAGATTGCTTTAGGCAAGATGGCCATTTTGACAATATTAATTCTTCCTACCCAAGAGCAAGGAATGAATTTCCATTTGTTAGTGTCCTCTTTAATTTCTCTTAAGAGTGTCTTGTAGTTTTCAGGGTATAGGTCTTTCACTTCATTGGTTAGGTTTATTCCTAGGTATTTTATTCTTTTTGATGCAATTGTGAATGGAATTTTTTTCCTGATTTCTCTTTCTGCTAGTTCATCGTTAGTGTATAGGAATGCAACAGATTTCTGTATATTAATTTTGTATCCTGCAACTTTGCTGAATTCATATATTAGTTCCAGTAGTTTTGGAGTGGAGTCTTTGGTGTTTTTTATGTACAATATTATGTCATCTGTAAATAGTGACAGTTTGACTTCTTCTTTAACAATTTGGGTGCCTTTTATTTCTTTGTTTTGTCTTATTGCTGTGGCTAGGACCTCCAGTACTGTGTTTAATAAAAGTGGGGAGAGTTGGCATCCTTGTCTTGTTCTCGATCTTATGTGAAAATCTTTCAGCTTTTCACTGTTAAGTATGATGTTGGCTGTGGGTTTGTCATATATGGCCTTTATTATGTTGAGGTACTTGCCTTCTATACCCATTTTGTTGAGAGTTTTTATTATGAATGGATGTTGAATTTTGTCAAATGTTTTTCAGCATCTATGGAGATGATCATGTGGTTTTTGCTCTTCTTTTGTTGATGTGGTGGATGATGTTGATGGATTTTTGAATGTTGTACCATCCTTGCATCCCTGGGATGAATCCCAGTTGGTCATGGTGTATGATCCTCTTGATGTATTTTTTAATTCGTTTTGCTAAATTTTGTTGAGTATTTTTGTATCTATGTTCATCAGGGATATTGGTCTGTAATTTTCTTTTTTTGTGGGTTCTTTGATTGGTTTTGGTATTAGAGTGATGCTGGCTTCATAGAATGAGTTTGGAAGTATTCCCTCCTCTTCTATTTTTGGAAAACTTTAAGGAGAATGGGTATTATGTCTTCCCTATATGTCTGATAAAACTCAGTGGTGAATCCATCTGTCCCAGGGGTTTTGTTCTTGGGTAGTTTTTTGATTACCATTTCATGTTCATTGCTGGTAATTGGTCTTTTAAAATTTTCTCTTTCTTCCTGTGTCAGTCTTGGAAGGTTGTGTTTTTCTAGAAAGTTTTCCATTTCTTCTAGGTTATCCAGCTTGTTAGCATATAGATTTTCATAGTATTATCTAATAATTCTTTTGTATTTCTGTGGTGTCCCTCGTGATTTTTCCTTTTTCATTTCTGATTTTGTTTAAGTGTATAGATTCTCTTTTTCTCTTAATAAATCTGGCTAGGGGCTTATCTATTTTTTTTATTTTCTCAAAGAACCAGCTCTTGGTTTCTTTGATTTTTTCTATTGTTTTATTCTTCTCACTTTTATTTATTTCTTCTCTGACCTTTATTATGTCACTCCTTCTGCTGACGTTTGGCCTCATTTGCTCTTTTTCCTGTTTCAATAATTGTGATTTTAGACTATTCATTTGGGATCATTCCTCCTTCTTTAAATAGGTCTGGATTGCTATATACTTTCCTCTTAGAACTGCCTTCAATGTGTCCCACAGAAGTTGGAGCAATGCGCTGTCTCCATATATTGCTTTAGGCAGGATGGCCATTTTAACAATATTAATTCTTCCTATCCATGAGCATGGGAAGTATTTCAATTTTGGGGTGTCTTTTTTAATTTCTCCCATGAGTGAGTTTCATGCAGTTTTCACGATATAGGTCTTTCACCTCCTATAGGTTTCACCTCCTAGGTATTCTATTCTTTTAGATGCAAGTGTAAATGGAGATGTATTTACATTTGTTGGTATCTACTTTAATTTCTCTCATGAGTGTCTTATAGCTTTCAAATTATAGGTCTTTCACTTCCTTGGTTAGGTTTATTCCTAGGCATTTTATTCTTTTTGATGTAATTGTGAATGGGATTGTTTTTCGGATTTCTCCCTCTGCTGGTTCATTGTTAGTGTATAGGAATGCAACAAATTTTTGTGTATTAATTTTATATCCTGCAACATTGATGAATTGAGATATGAGATCTAGTAGTTTTGGAGTAGAATTCTTTAGGGTTTTTTTATGTACAATCTCATGTCATCTACAAACACTGACAGTTTAACTTCTTCCTTACCAATCTAGATGCCTTTTATTTCTTTGTGTCATCCAACAGCTGTGGCAAGGACCTCCAGAACTATGTTGAATAGAAGTGGGGAGAGTGGGCATCCTTGTCTTGTTCTTTATCTTAATTGAAAGGCCTTCAGCTTCTCGCTGTTAAGTATGATGTTGGCTCTGGGTTTGTCATGTATGGCCTTTTTTATGTTGAGGTACTTGCCCTCTATACCCATTTTGTTGAGAGTCTTTATCATGAATGGATGTTGAATTTTTTCAAATGCTTCTTCAGCATCTGTGGAAATGATCATGTGGTTTTTGTCTTTCTTTTTGTTGATGTGATGGATGATGTTTGATTTTCGAATGTTGTATCATCATTGCATTCCTGGAATAAATCCTACTTGATCATGATGGATCACCTTTTTGATGTATTTTTTATTTCGGTTTGCTGATATTTTGTCGACTATTTTTGCATCTATATTCATCAGGGATATTGGTCCATATTTTTCTTTTCTGTGGTATCTTAGCTTGGTTTTGTTATTAGAGTGATGCTGGCCTCATTGAATGAGTTTGGAAGTTTTTCACCCTCTTCTACTTTTTGGAAAACTTTAAAGAGGATGGATATTATGTCTTCACTAAATGTTTGATGAAATTCAGTGGTGAGGCCATCTTGTCCAGGGGTTTTGTTCTTAGGTAGGTTTTTGATTACCAGTTCAATTTTGTTGCTGGTAATTGATCTGTTCACATTTTCTCTTTCTTTCTGGGCCAGTCTTGGAAGGTTATATTTTTCTAGAAAGTTGTCCATTTCTTCTAGGTTATCCAGTTTGTGAGCATATAATTTTTCATAGTATTCTCTAATAATTCTTTGTATCTCTGTGGTGTCCATAGTGATTTTTCCTTTCTCATTTCTGATTCTGTTTATGTTTGTAGACTCTTTTTTCTTCTAATTAAGTCTGGCTAGGGGTTGATCTGTTTTGTTTATTTTCTCAAAGTACCATTTCCTACTTTCATTGATTCTTTCTATTGTTTTATTCTTCTTGATTTTACTTATTTCTGCTCTTATCTTTATTACATCTCTTCTACTGACTTTGGGCATCATTTGTTCTTCTTTTTCTAGTTTTGTTAATTGTGAGTTTAGAGTGTTCATATGGGATTGTTCTTCTTTCCTGAGGTAGACCTGTATTGCAATATACTTTCTTCTTAGCATGGCCTTCGCTGCGTCCCACAGATTTTGTGGTGTTGAATTATTGTGGTCATTTGTTTCCATATATTCCTTGATCTCTGTTTTTATTTGGTCATTGATCCACTGGTTATTTAGGAGCATGTTGTGAAGCGTCCGTGTGTTTGTGGGATTTCTAATTTTCTTTGCGTAATTTATTTCTAGTTTCATACCTTTGTGGTCTGAGAAACTGGTTGAAACAATTTCAATCTTTTTTAATTTACCGAGGCTCTTTTTCTAGCCTGGTATATGATCTATTCTTGAAAATGTTCTATGTGCACTTGAGAGAAATGTGTATTCTGTTGCTTTTGGGTGTAATTTCTGTAGATGTCTGTTAGGTCCATCTGTTCTAATGCATTGTGCAGTGTCTCTTTCTCCTTACTTATTTTCTGTCTATTTGATCTGTCCTTTGTAGTGAATGGAGTGTTGAAGTCTCCTAGAATGAATGCATTACATTCTATTTCCCCTTTTAATTCTGTTAGTATTTGTTTCACATATGTAGGTGATCCTGTGCTGGCTGCATAGATATTTATAATTGTTATATTTTCTTGTTGGATTGATCCCTTTATCATTATATAATGTCCTTCATTTTCTCTTGTGACTTTATTTATTATGAAGTCTATTTTGACTGATATAACTAGTGCAACACCTGCTTTTTTCTCCATATTAGTTGCATGAAATATCTTTTCCTTCCCTTCACTTTTAGTCTGTGTATGTCTTTGGGTTTAAAGTGAGTCTCTTGTAGGCATCATATAGATTGGTCGTTATTTTATCCATTCAGTGAATCTATGTGTTTTGATTTGTGCATTCAGAGCATTTACATTTATGGTGATTATTGATAGGCATATAGTTATTTCCATTGCAGGCTTTAGATTTGTTGTTACCAAAGGTTCAAGGTTAACTTTCTTACTATCTAAGAGCCTTACTTAACTCATTTAATATGCTATTACAAACACAATCTAAAGATTCTTTTTTTCTCCTCCTTTTTCTTCCTCTTCCATTCTTTATATATTAGTTATCATATTCTGTACTCTTTGTCTATCACTTGATTGACTTTGAGCGTAGTTGATTTAATTTTACATTTTCTTAGTAATTAAATGTTCTACTTTCTTTACTGTGGTTTTCTTTCCTCTGGTGACAGCTATTAAACCTTAGGAACACTTCCTTCTATAGCAGTCCCTCCAAAATACACTATAGAGATGGTTTTTGGGAGGTCCATTCTCTCAGCTTTTGCTCATCTTGGAATTGTTTAATCCCTCTTTCAAATTTAAATGAAAATATTGCTGGATAGAATATTCTTGGTTCAAGTCCCTTCTGCCACATTGCATTAAATATATCATGCCCTCCCTTCTGGCCTGTAAGGTTTCTGCTGAGAAGTCTGATGATAGCCTGGTGGGTTCTCCTTTGTATGTGATCTTATTTCTCTCTCTGGATGCTTTTAATAGTCTGTCCTTATCCTTGATCTTTGCCTTTTTAATTACTATATGTCTTGGTGTTGTCTTCCTTGGGTCCCTTTTGCTGGGAGATCTGTGTATCTCCATGGCCTGATATACTATCTCCTTTCCCTGATTGGGGAAGTTTTCAGCAATTACCTCCTCAAGGACACTTCCTATCCATTTTTCTCTCTTTTATTCTTCTTGTACCCCTGTAATATGAATATTGTTCCATTTAGATTGGTCACACAGTTCTCTCAATATTGTTTTATTCTTAGAGATCCTTTTTTCTCTCTGTGCCTCAGCTTCTTTGTATTCCTCTTCTCTAGTTTCTATTTCATTTATTGTCTCCTCCACCTCATCTAATCTGCTTTTCAAACCTTCCATTGTATGTTTCATTTCTAATACTCTATTCCGTAATGATTGGATCTCCGACTGGAATTAATTCCTGAATTCTTGAATATTTTCCTGTACATCCATGAGCATGTTTATGATTTTTATTTTGAAATTGCTTTCAGGATGATTCATGAAGTCAATGTCATTTAAATCTTTCTCTGGTCTATGTATAATTTTGCTTTGAACCAGGTTCCTTTGACATTTCATATTTGTATGTGGTGCTCTCTAGTGCCCAGAAGCTCCAGTCTCTGGAACTGCTCAGCCCCTGGAGCAATGTCAGGGGTTGTAGGGGATCAGTGTTGATGCCTGGGGTGAGGAAAGAGCTTTTTCCTGCTTTTTGACTGGTATGCCTGTCCTCACTGCCAGAACCAGTCAACCGAGCACACAGGTAGAAGCCTCTCTACTTTGCATTTGTAGCTGCTTAGGCGGGGCTTCCCTCTGGCTGGCCTAAAGCCAGGGCAGGGTTTGCCAGTTTGAGAGCAAGGTGCGGGCTGTCTGAAATGAAGGCACAGCAGCTTTTGTATCACCTAGGTCTGCCTTCGAGCTGCATAGCCAGCCAGAGGGCTGGAACACCTGAAGATCATGAAAGTTCCCAACCTGCTTGGCAGAGTGGACCTGGACAATTTTGTCTACCTGTCCTTTCTCCTGAGCAGTATGCTCTGTGCAATCCTTGCCCCTTTAGCAGCCCTCTGGGTGTTAGGAATTCTCTCAGACTGCCTGCCTTTCTTTTGTCCCAGAGCAGCCAGATATGGATCCGTTTTCCACAAGCAGCTGGAATCTGTCTCTCCAGGTATTCTGCCAGTCTTAGCTTTCCAAATCCCTATTCACGAGAGCACCATGTAATGTAGGTTTGTGCTCCCATAGCAAATCTCCAGGGCTAGGTGTTCAGCCATCCCAGGCCTCCACTCCCTCCCTGCTCCATTTCTCTTCCTCCTGCCAGTGAGCTGGGGTGAGGGAAGGGATTGGGTCCCACTGGGCCATGGCTTTGGTATGTTACCCTGTTCCATGAGGTTTATTCTTTTCTCCAGGTATATGCAGTCTGACGTATCCCTCTTTTCTGTTGCTCTTTCAAGATTAGTTGTATTGATTATATTTTTGTATTATATGTGGTTTTAGGAGGAGGCCTCTGTCTCACCTCTCACATAGCCATCTTTAATCTCACTCCATGTCCTTTTAAGTGGACATGACTATAAGAGTAAAATCAATTGATTTATTCCATTAGTAGATCCCACACCATTTCATTATCGTTCAAAATTATTGGGAGTGATTTAAAATCTGATTCAAAGTAAATGAGTCCTTTATGAATGAAAAAATATTACCTTGGGTAAAGTGGCATAAAAATAGGGGGTATTTAGAATTTTCAGATCCTTTGCATCCAGGATATAGGAAGAAAACATCAAGTGGGGTAGAGCCTCTGAGGATCCTGAAGGTAAAATAATCAAGGAATCCAGATAAAATGTTGGAGGGAAGTTTGGTTGCAAAAATAATTCTCACTGACAAACTGACAAAAATGAAAGTTGAGGAAATAATAAAGAGCATGTGGAAGATTAAACAAAATTCCCTTATATAATCATCTTTGAAATTCTGTGTCATAATATAATTCAGTACTACGTGCTATCTGCTGTGTATTCAATAACATTTAGATCAATATTTCATTCACTCAGCTAATCATCAATGCAAAAATAGATGGGATTAGACAAAGGCTTGTAAGAAGGGAGGCAGAAATGAAAGAATAAATAATCCTGGTCACAAAGATAACCATCAGAGATACTATTTTTTTCCCCTGTTTCACTCTCTTTTCCAGTTATCCATTTCACTCCATTGTTGTATGGTTTGTAATTCTGTCCCAGTGACATAGGGTTTAGCCATGTGTGACAGCAGATATAATGTATACCCCATTTGAGCAGATGATTTAAGAGTCATTGCAGGTTTTCACCAGTTCTCTTGCTCTTCCTTCAGGATTGAAAATATAAAATGGATAGTAGGAACTCCTAGATTCTAGATGAAAGACACATGGAGAAGACTCACAGTTGATCCAGGGTACCTTTAGTTGATGTGTAACATTTGACCATATATATTGCTGATATTTTAATGTTATGTGTTACCATAGAATAGATGACTAGATCTAGAGTTCTGAGAACTTGATACGGGCACTTTACCTGCCATTGCTTTACAGCATAGTACTGAGGTAGATGACAGGTAGACAGGCAGATAGACAGATGTCCAGGGATAAGATGATATATGTCTTTGTGAATGTAATAAATTTTAACACATGTTAATTAATTTTGTGCATTATAAATGCTTAACCAATCCTACCTGGCCATCACCTATATTTTCTTAAATACTCCAATGAAATTCCTGTCTTTATAGTTCTGAAAAACTATCTTAAATGCAAATCATAATTTAGTCCTCTGAATGGATCCTATTTTGTATATACCTGCATTAGGTAGTCAGCATGTTGAACTAAAAAGAAAACTTTAAACCAATGGGTTTAAAACCTATCTGTTGGTTTTTGTTTGGACATGTTATGAACCTGCTTTGAAGCAATGCTCTCATTTAAAAAATGAGAATAATGTTTGCACAGCATAGTGTTGTAAGTCTTCAAAGGCATACGAAAAGCTGCTAACCTAGAGTTTAGGCATTTAGGAGTTTCTCCTGTATAAACTGATGTCTAATTTAGGGCAGAAGGGAAAGTTGAAGTCAGCCAGATGAATTTGGAGTGGGGAAAGGAGAGAAATAGTCCAACGAATGGGAAATAGATAAAGGATTGAGATAAGAGAAAATGAAATCCTACCATGTGGCTGGTTAAAATCCAGAGGCAGTAAAAGTAATTAATAGAAGAGGCAGCAAGGTTAAAGGCCAGTAAGCTAAAGTCAAGAGCTTAGACACTAATCTAAGGTAATGTCACTGAAGGATGTTAAACTACTGACAAGATCAGATTTTTGCCAAAATGTTTGCTCTAGTCACAGTAAGGAAAACTGATTCTAGAGAAGAAAGACTAGAAGCTGAGAAACTAATTAGTTGCTGCTACAATGTAAAATTATGAGTGGCTTAATGGCAGCACCACTAGGGAGAGGCGGATGAATTTAAAAGTAGCATCAAAGGTAAACCCGATGGCACTTGGTGATGGATTGGATTTATAGGGCGGCCTATGAGGGAGAGGATTCCTAACTTCTGCATGACTTGTCTCATGGGAGAATGGGTAATACTTCAAATACGGCTGAGAGGAAACTAGGAAGGTTTCTGGGTTTTGCAATTAGGAGGCCGTTGATGGTCTTGCAGATGAACATTTTGAAGGAAGGGGAAAGATGAGTGGGAAGACGGATCGCAGTGGATTGACGATTCGGTGTTGGCTTGCAGAATCATTCCAGCTTTCCAATTGCCAAGAATGTCTAGGCAGGTCTACCTGAGCTCAGATTCTTACAGGCAATTTTTTTTTATTCCTGTCATAGCTGCAAGTACTGATTGCTTATGTTCTGCTAGTAGTCAATATGCATCTTTATTTTCTACTTTTATACATATTCAAAGTCATACAACTAGCAGTTTTATTCTTTATCTTTATTGCCATTCATCACCTTCCTATCATTCCATCTCTGATGTAGAAGTGTACATATTTCAGTTTAATGTAATTAATTACCTCTAGAGGTTAACATGAAAAGTTCTGTAAAGCCCATTTGATCATAAATAAATAAGAGGTGTTTTGAAAGCTTAGGCCTAATATTTCAGTTATGTTTTTGAGTAGCCTATGATTTATTGCTGTTACTGTGTTTTACTGCAATTTTCAAATGGTTCTGAGATTTCAAAGTAAGATTCATAAGATTAAAATATAAAAGAATAAATAGCATGGAGTGAAGCAATACCTCAATACGAACACATATCAATAATTTTAAACCAACACTATTTTGGTTAATATAAATTAAAAATGTATAACAGTCATCTCAATGTAGGGGCCGTGCTTAGCTAATAAAAGGAAAATCAGCCCCACCATTTTTATTTACCTATGTGTTAAAATTATCTTAATATTTTAGGGGAGTCAAAACTTTATCTCTACCCTCTTAGGGCTGTGATTAGGCCTGAGAAGTAAACTGAAGCAAGACAGTTTAAAAGGAGAAAAGCATACAGGCTTGTCCGTGTGTATAGGACCTCCCATTGAAGAAATGAAGACCCAAAGAGGTGGCTATGCCTAAGTATTCTGTACTAGGTTGAACAAAGACAAGCAACTGTGGAAACATACCTAAAATATGTAAGAATAAAGGAAATAAGAATTATTTCAACAAGGCCTGTTTGTACCAATTTCTCTTGGCCTCTACCCTTCTTCTTTGGTGATAAGAATGTTTCTTTCCTCCTAGAATAGGGAAAGAACCTTTCACATGGGAGTTTTATCTCCTGATTTCAGGAGGAAAATAGGAGTTCAGAGTGATCTCCTTTAACTTGTTTTTCAAGTACCTTAGCTCCAAATAACCCTTATACCCTAGTGGCCAGATTGGGGTGCCATGCCTCGATATTTAAACATCAGTTGCAAAGAAGAGATACCTCTTAGGCTAAATGTTGTTTATTTTTAATTTTATGTTTTTAAAGAAATGACCTTTTCCCCAAGGGTATTTTTTTAAATGTATCTGTGTTAAATCTCCTAGCTTGTCTCTCATTCTGTCCAACTCTCTTAGGAGGAATCTCATTAAGAAAATGAAATTGCCCCTAATTCTATCACTATAGATAGCTCTAGATGACACAAAATGAATGCTGTCCCAGTACACGTTTGAAATATAAACCAATCAAGCACTTCTGTTAGTGAGGCACATTTAATTGACAATATTCAGCTAAAGATAGAATGAATGATCCTTTATAATTTTAATGTAATGCTTCACAAGTAAAAATAAAGTAACTTTGATGGTTCCTTTCTAAGGTGAACCATATTTCAAACATCAATGTATAATTATGCACAGTGACCTCTGTATCCTTGATAAAGTGTATGTTGTATATTGTTACTTTATTAATCTTTTTGCTACATCCGTGTAGAGTCATCTGCTAAAAATACTCTTTTTTAGAAAATGTTATCCTTTGCCAGTTGCACAGGATAGAGTTATGAGAAGGTTTTTTTGACTACTCAGTCTATAATCCTCCAATGACTTAAAGAAGAGATGAGGAAGGTTTTCCAAGTTTCTCACATATGAGAATGAGAATATATATACATATACTTATAAATATATTATATATAAATATAAGCACCAGGACTTTCATATGTTCTGGCAAATTTACTATCAATTTCACTGATACACACTTGTTGATGGCACACATACTATATGTATATATGTGAGTGTGTAAAACAGTTTTATTATAAATAATCACACAAAAAATTCATATGAACACTTTCTGAACCATTTGTATAAGCAATTTAAATCAAGTACTACATAACAATTTATGTTGCTACATCATTTTTTTATTTACAGTTATGCTGGTCTTAGTACCTTCTCAGTGTACACGGTAAATATATATGGTACTAGAGATGACAAAAGGACAGAGATGATTTTTTAATGTAAATAACATAGTTTAAATGAGTAAGACCAAAAGAACTATGTTTTGTTAAACAAATATTTTGTTTTGCAGTTCTTTAGTGGATAAAAGTAGTGGGAAAATTAAATCATCACACAGTATCAAGTAATATGGATATATAAAATTCAAAAGAAACTACATCATGGATATCATTGTCATATGTACTCTATAAAAAACATAATTACAGCAGAACAACACTCTTAGTTACATTAAATTTAAATTACTTTGCCATTTAGGTTTATTATTTCAAATGTCAGCTAATCATAGTTTAAAGATTCTACATATTTCAGAAATATTACAATATATTATAACTTAAAGCAATAATAGATGAATAATAACATGATAAACAAAATGCTTTTCCCTTTGAAGTATATTTCATACATTACTCAGTGAAGGTAGCTTACCTAAAAGTCAGCCTGCAATAGTTTAGTGAATGACCCATAGGCTGACATTTTAATTGAGCTTTTTACAATAAAAACAAATAAAATGGGATAACAAATGCTGGGGTGAGTGCTTTTTGACCTTCTTCTCATCCTGAGTAATAGACACACACATTGGTTGAAATCAATCATTAATGGTCAAACCTGCCATTAAACCAAAAGTTCTCAGCTCTGTGGAAAGGCTTCATGCATGTCTGAGCTTTGCTAGGGGACACAAAAGCAGAGAAAACAGAACTGTCTCAATGAATAAAAGCACCAGGACTCATATTTACATTTCATTGAATACATTTGTTGATGGCATTACTCTTCTATTCATGTAATTTCAGACTATAATGCCCATGTTTAGATAAAAATATTAGTTTTTCTTTTTTGCTTTGTTACAAGCTCTATCAATTTTTTCTATAAACAGTTTTGTTCCTCAGCATTATATGTCAGGCTGGCAGGACTTCTAAATCGAATATAATGAAATTTTACATAGAGATCATCTTATGATAGACAGAAGAAAATCATATTTCAAGCAGTTTCATAAGTGATTCCAGTAGCAATTCCTTATTTAAAACTTGACCAGGACCATCATGTATACCTGATTTCCCTCCAAGAATCCCATTTGAATGGGGAAAGAAAATAAGAAAAAAATATCACAACTGCACCAAAAAATAAAATAAGTATGTATGCCATTGGTAAATGAAAACATTTAGGGAACCTCTAGAAAATAGCAAGCAGGTGACACTTGTTGGGAAAAAAAAATAGAATGAAGGAAACTGTAATCAAAATTGGCCAAGACAAAGGATAGAATGCTTCTAGCCAGGAGACCCCCAAAGAAACTCATTATTAAGGATCTAGCGAAGAGTCAGCTTTAAAGGCATCATCAAGAGATAATAGATGAATGGACTTCTTGACAAACAGGATGAAGCTTATGCCCACCCAACCCTCCAATTAAAGCAAGTGAAGCCCAGGAAAAACAAAAGGGGGACAGGTATTGGTGAGAAGTAGAGAAATCACAGAGGCTGTGAGGAATGACTGTAACTGAGCCTGAGGTGATGTCTGACTTTCAAAATTGGTGTGGAATAAAAAAGAAAATGTATTCTCTGCATAAGTAAAATCAAAAAGTCTATCTCATAATTTAAAGTTTTGGGAGCACTTTTTTTCCTGTTATCTGCATATGCTTCCTAAAGCAAGTGTGCTAATAAGAATACCTGCTTATTCCTCTGCAAAACCCTACGTGGAGATTTTCCTTTGTGAAGGGATCAGGGTCGTGGGGAGACTTAACATAGTTGTCAATACAACAGCCAAGAAATTATTTCCCCATCCACACAGTGTGTGACTTTGTTATCCACATATAATATCATACCAACAATGATTTCCAGACAGTTGAGGCAAATAAGAACATTAAAAATATATCTACAATAACACACTAAACAATCAGACACATAAGAGGATTCAAAAAGGAGTTATATGGAAATTTAAACATTTTTAGATAATGGTGCTCTGGTAAGAAGGGGGTCCCCGCTCTGGGCAAGTTCACTATCAATTTGTTGAGACCTAGTAATGACAACAGAATGTTGTGGATGAAAAGGGGCTCAGACAAAGGTTTATTCTCATGGTGGTCACTGGGCTACATACAAGCAGCAAGCCTGTTTCTGTCTCTGGCCAGGCTACAGTTCTGCTCCCCAGGCACTACCTCCTCTGGTGGCTCTGTCTCATGCTCTCTCTTCTCCCTTCCAGGACCTGGGCCCCACGGCTTCCCTCCACCAGCCTCTGCTCTCTCCTGTTTCCCAGCATGAGGTCTCTGCTACTTCTGCTCTCTGCTCCCCTCTGCTCTTCCCCTGGCCGATACTTCTGTTACTGACAATTTGCTCTGGGCAGCTTTAGTGGCCAGTAAATAGCTCACTACCAATCGGCATGCAAACCAGCTTAAATGTACACAATAGGCAATATTCAAATCAGGTGAGAATCCTGACCATAAAATTTCCATTTTCCCTACAAATAAATTTTAAAATTTTACAACAGTTCCAGACTTATAGAATTATTGCAAAGATAATACAAATATTTTCCTTATAGTCCACATTTAAGGTTCCCTTTTAATCTTACATGAGAATGGTACATTTGTCATGATTAATGAGTCATTATTATAAAGTACATAGTTTATTGTAATTTCCTCAGTATTTTCCTAATTTATTTTTTCTGTTCTAGGATCCAATTTAGATTACCACATTATATTCACTAGTCTTGTCACCTCAGTCTTCTTTAGATTGTGAGAGTTTTTCAGACTTTCCTTGTTTTTTGATGACCTTGACAGTTTTGAGTATTACTAGTCAGATGTTTTATGGAATGTCTCGACTATGACTTGTATAATGTTTTTCTCATGATTAGACCAGGGTGTTTTGAGAGAAAGACTATAGGTGTGCAGTGCTTTTTTATCACATCCTATTAAGTGTATATTCTATCCATGTTTCATCACTGTGATGATAACCTAAATCACCTGGCTTCAGACAGTTTGTCAGGTTTCCTCACTGTAAAGGTACTTACTCATCTTATTTTTCCTTTCCATTCTATACATTAGGGAAGAAAGTCAGTATATTCAGTCCAGACTGAAGAAGTAGAGAACTTTTATCTTACTCCTTAAGTGGAGTATCAAAGAAATAACTTGGAATTCTTCTACATAGAAGATTCATTTATTCTCCCTCATTTATTATTCTATTATTGATTTACATCAGTACAGACTCATGGTCATTTATTTTGTACACTGGGATATAATCCAATACTATTTACCAACTTTCTTGTTCAAATTGTTCCCTCTTTGGTCAGTGAGATTTTCAGGTCTCTTGTATCCCTTTGATGTTTACTCTCATAATTATGGTATTCATTTAATTATTTTATGAACACTGTTTTATTTTCCGGCACTACAAGTTTTCTAGGCTAATACTGTATGTTTTCTGCTCTAGTCCTAGAAGTAACCATTTTCCAAGGAGAAAAGCAATACAAACTTAACCTCTTACTTAAACATGTCTATAAACATATCATGTAACCAAATATATCTGTATTAAACCAGAGTTCATACTGATGACACCAACTCTGACCTATTACCACGTGAACCTTCTAGCTTCTTTCCCTTGCTTATCTGTAACTTCCCATTTCAGCAGTGAGAAACTACTACCACTTGCCCCACCATTTAATTAAAAGTTCAGTTTCACAATACCAATATAATGATATCAGAATTTTTATGCCATACTCCTGTGGCAGGGAGCACTGGAGGGACCTCCTGAGGGACTTCCTCAGGTCTTTGCCATTTTTAATGGATCCTTTGTTGTCTTTTTGTTGAATTTCAAGTTTTCTCTGTATATATTCTGCATAGTATCATTTTTCATATATGTAGAATAAAGAAAACAACCTCAGCTTTTAACCTTTCTTTAACTTAAGAATTTATTAGATATTAATGTATCTTAAGAAAACAAATCTGGGATTTGCATGTTTCTCAGGTTTAATTGTTTAATTTCTTTTGGATAAATTGCATTTAAAAGAGCTTATAAAAAGTTAATTCCTATAAACTCTACTAACAAAATATCATAAACGCTTTTGTTATTCATAAGATAAAATTGAATATTTTATTGGACATCTAAGGAACAATATTTTTCTTGAATTCACCAGTTACGACAAAAGATAATAACTTCACAAAATAAACAAAAATTGCTTTATGAACCCTCAATTCAGTCAATATACTTGAATTTATAGACCAGACTGATGTTTATATTTTTCATGTATTGTTTACTTAACATCTGAACAATATCAGTTGCTTCATAAGCATTATCCTTAACACAGTTTGTTACGCCAACTCTCATATATTCAGAGTAGCGAAAAATTGTTAAGGTATTTCAATTGTTTTCTACCTTTACCTGTTAATGCTAATCCTATGTTCAAAGAATAAATGTTATTTCCTACACTATCTGGATAATTTCTCCTTTTTCACTACTGATATAAACTAGAATTATATCTATATCCAACTAAACTGTAACTATAAAGTTAGAAAACACTTCAGATATGTCAAAGGTGCCTTGATGAATACCATTCATCACCTCGTAGAAATCAACACACCTGATTTGATGTAATAAAAATGGTTCATGATGCAGTCCTATCATTACAAATATAATGATTAAAGAATCATAATACTTTAATAATACTTCATTATTAAAGTGTGTTTTATATATACCTTTATCATACTGGAAAATAAAATATTCTGTATTAGTTATGTATCATTCTTTTACCAGATATATCTCTAAATAAATAAATGTTGACATTCATTATGCTAGAAAATGTGTTCATTTAGATTCTAACATACCATGAACTTAATATACAAAGTAAGTCAAAGGTTATAAAGTTATACCTTGAAAAGGTATATCTTATGAAAGGTAAACACAGTGTAGAATTATTTGGTGGTTACCTTTAAATTGATTAAAACAGATAAAAACGAATGTAAAAATTAATAATACCATGTATCATTTCATTGAATAAACAAAAAAGAATTATACCTCAATTTCAGTCAAATCCTATTTGAGATGTGAAAATGTCAAATTTTCTTTCTTAGCTGAATTTATTCTTTGCATTTCATTAGTACTTATATTAACAATTGTCTTGCCATTCAGATGTTGAAAATTATGGCTCATGCCTTTGATTTGCTACTGAAAATTTTTACATATGTAGATTAATGTCTAAATTGAGTTTTAACATCCAATATAATTTGAGTGGTGCTAAATAAACACAGTTTTAGAAAAAAATGAAATGTTTTAGAAATCAAGAAAACACAAAATCCATATTAAGTTTAGCAATCTAGCTTTAACTACAAACTAAAGTTTTATTAACTGTTATCAAACCTTGCCCATACCATCATTAACTTCAAATCTTCCTTAATTATGGTGCATTGGAAATCGGTTTCTGAGTACTGTCTTCTTCTAATCCTTTTCTTTTTACCATAAAAAGTTTTAAATCAATTTTTTACATTACTTAATCCTTCAGACTTAATTAAATTCTGAAACACCATTATCTGACTTGTATCGTGTTACAACAGGGTTTTCCCATGGGTTATTCGGCTGCCGGCTATTTTCCAAAAGCTATTTTTATGTATACTTTGAGCTTACTTGCATTGTCAAAGATTGGTTATAACTTATTTTAACAGAAGGTTGACAAGTGTGATTTTTCTTCACCAACAATGCAACAAAGTAAAGAGCTGGAGACACCCTTCAAAGCCACAGCAACATTGTCCAGAGGGTGTATAACAAGCCGAATATCAAAGAGATAGAAATGCAAAGTGTGAATCAGGAAATTGTTTCATCTTCAGCTAAATAATTGGCATACAGAATTAAATTTTATCATTCTAATTATATTGTTTACACAGGAGATTTTTTTCATATTCTGTACAATCCATTTTTAGTATCAAGGACATTTTATGCTCTTCCCTTTCTTCCAAAGCTGTTTTATTTCCAATTTAAAAAGTTGTTATACATTTAATTTGGCAGGAGTAAACTAATTCTCTTCCATTCACAGTCATGTTAAAACAATTTTGATTTACACTTTACACAAGGTCTTGAAAAGTTTTATTAAGTATATCCACATGCATATAACCTTTTATCTAAGTAGTCCTTTTATTTACTCTCTAGATTATATTCTCCTAAAATTAGCTCTTGCTATGTTGCAATGGTTTATAAATTTGTGTAATCAGTATAAAAATATACTAAAATATTCCCAAGCTATTTGCCATAGAAGACAGCTAAAATGAAGAAATTGCAAAAATATCTAAATAAGAAATAGTATACATGTAAGTCAGAGACTGTTTAAAGTGTCTTTGAACTGATAAAAATAGCACAAAAAATGTTTAAAGTAGAAATAGTAGAATCTGTTTATTAAAACCTATGCATTGATATACCTTCTCTCTTTTAATCATAAATGAGCCTGGTTATAAATATTCAGTTTCCTTTATTAAATTTATATAGTAAGTGATTTTTTATTTAATTTCAAAAGGAATCATATTTCTTATTCCAAAGTGCTTTGGGAGGTTTTATATGTAATGTCATACATTTTTAAATGGATGTGCTCCAAATTCAGTGGCATTAACACAATACCCATAAATATTCCAAACGAAAGATGTCATGAAAAATTAGTGCTGAAAGCAGTCTTCGTGATCATGTATCCCACTCCCATCATTTTACAGCCTCCAAGATTGGACATACTTGGTGTGGAGCAAATTAATCATAGAATTAGAATTTGAAGCCAGATCTCCCAGAGATCTGATACCCACAATAAGCACTCCTACTATTACATCAGTTAACAACAGTAGTATTTGTAGAATGTACCACTAAATTCATTCTATAGATCTTCTCACTCTCTTGGAATTATGTTTTTAATTAGATACATTATATACATTTTTTAATTCAATTTGAAATCTAAGTTTAACTTGAAAAAGCATGAAAGGTAGGTCGCATGTTAAATGCATATTCATTTTCTAGAAATACGTAGCAATTCTGAACATACAGATTTGAGTAAATAAAAAAGAATCCATGTCAAGTATGTAATATGCTAAAGTTCTGCCAGCAGATCTCTTTAATTAGTACTTCTAAATGGAGAGTGGCAGATATTGGAAACTGTCAAGTCATTCTGTTTGTCATTCTGTGCTGAGACTTGAGGGATCCCAAAGGACAAAATGATTTCTATTAATTGTAAGTGAAATTAATATTTTATTAATTATATATAAAATTTTTAATTGTGATACATTTAGAATAACATCATACTAAATTTCTTGGCATGTTACACATTCCCTGTGATTGCACCTGAAAATATTCCAATATACTATCCTAATTTTTGCAGTTACTTTTCAGTGTGTAAGTATTAATTGCCCTTTTTACTTAGAAAAAAAAACAGCTGTAAGTTCTAATTTTCATCCTATACAATTCACCCTTTTCAAGTATAGAATTGGCTCCTTACCAATATTCATATAATTGTATAACTCTCATTGCTAATTTTAGAATATTTTATTCATTCCCCAAAGAAACCCCATAAGCATTACCACTTCCCTGGCAACGATTCATCTACTTTTTGTCTCTGTAGATTTGCTTATTATGGAAATTTTATATAACAAAATGAAAAAATATGTGTTACTTTGAGACTGGCTTATTCCTTTTTATTGTCAAATAATATTCCATTGTATGGACATATTATTAACTGTTGACCGACCCATTCAGCAGTTTCCTTGAGTCCTTTTATCAGGATGAAGTTCCTTTCTAGTTCTAGTATCTTATCTAGTGTTCTTATCATGAATTGGTATTGCTCTTTCTTCTCTATTGAAATGATTCTTTTTTCCTTAATTTATTAATATTTTGCATTAAATTGAATGATTTTTAGCTATCAATCAAACCTGACGTACTTGGGCTAAAAGTAACTTGATCAGGGCGCATCATCCTTTTTTACACTGGGTTCAATTTGACATTACTTTTTTTTTTCATTCGAAATATTTTTTTCTTTTGGTATCATTAATCTACATTTAAATAAGCAACATTATGTTTACTAGACTTCCCCCATCATCAAGTCCCCACCACTAACCCCATTACAGTCACTGTCCATCAGCGTAGTGAGAAGCTATAGAATCACTACTTGTCTTCTCTGAGTTGTACAGCCCTCCCTGTGCCCCCCCAACATTACACCTGCTAATCGTAATGCTGGTTTTTCCCCCTTGTCCCTCCCTCCCACCCACCCTCCCCAGTCCCTTTCCCTTTGGTAAATATTAGTTCATTCTTGGGTTCTGTGAGTCTGCTGCTGTTTTGTTCCTTCAGTTTTTTATTTGTTCTTATACTCCACATATGAGTGAAATCATTTGATACTTGTCTTTTTCTGCCTGGCTTATTTCACTGAGCATAATACCCTCTACCTCCATCCATGTTGTTGCAAATGGTAGGATTTGTTTTCTTCTTATGGCTGAATAATATCCCATTGTGTATATGTACCACCTCTTCTTTATCCATTCATCTACTGATGGACACTTAGGTTGCTTCCATTTCTTAGCTACTGTAAATAGTGCTGGGATAAAATAGGGGTGCATAAGTCTTTTTCAAACTGGGCTGCTGCATTCTTAGGGTAAATGCCTAGGACTGGAATTCCTGGGTCAAATGGTATTTCTATTTTTAGTGTTTTGAGGAACCTCCACACTGCTTTCCAGAATGGTTGAACTAGTTTCATCCCCACCAGCAGTGTAGGAGGGTTCCCTTTTCTCCACATCCTCGCTAACATTTGTTGTTGTTTGTGTTTTGGAATGTTGGCCATCCTAACTGGTGTGAGGTGATATCTCATTGTGGTTTCAATTTGCATTTCTCTGATGACAAGTGATATGGAGTATCTTTTCATGTGCCTGTTGGCCATCTGAATTTCTTCTTGGAGAAGTGTCTGTTCAGCTACTCTGCCCATTTTTTAATTGACCTATTTGCTTTTTGTCTGTTGAGGTGTGTGAGCTCTTTATATAATTTGGATGTCAACCCCTTATCGGATATGTCATTTATGAATATATTTTCCCATACTGTAGGATGCCTTTTTGTTCTATTGATGGTGTTATTTGCTGTACAGAAGCATTTCAGCTTGATATAGTCCCACTTGTTAATTTTTGCTTTGTTTCCCTTGCCCTGGGAGACTTGTTGATGAAGAAGTTGCTCATGTTTATGTCCAAGACATCTTTGCCAATATTTTCTTCTAAGAGTTTTATGGTTTCGAATACTTACATTCAGGTCTTTGATCCATTTTGAGTTTTGTGTATGGGGTTAGACAATAATCCAGTTTCATTCTCTAACATGTAGCTGTCCAGTTTTGCCAACATTAGCTGTTGAAGAAGCTGTCATTTCCCCACTGTATATCCATGGCTCCTTTATCGTATATTAATTGACCATATATGTTTGGGTTAATATTTGGACTCTCTATTCTGTTCCACTGGTCTGTGGGTCTGTTCTTCTGCCAGTACCTTATTTTCTTGATTACTATGGCTTTGTGGTAGAGCTTGAAGTTGGGAAACAAGATCCCCCCTGCTTTATTCTTCCTTCTTAGGATTCCTTTGGGTTTTTGGGGTCTTTTGTGGTTCCATATGAATTTTAGAACTATTTGTTCCAATTCGTTGAAGAATGCTGTTGGTATTTTGATAGGGATTGCATTGATTCTGCTTTAGGTAGGATGGCCGTTTTGACAGTATTAATTCTTCCAAACCAAGAGCATGGGATGAGTTTCCATTTGTTAGTGTCCTCTTTAATTTCTCTTAAGAGTGTCTTGTAGTTTTCAGGGTATAGGTCTTTCACTTCCTTGGTTAGGTTTATTCCTAGGTATTTTATTCCTTTTAATGCAATTCTGAATGGAATTGTTTTCCTGATTTCTCTTTCTGCTAGTTCATCGTTAGTGTATAGGAAAGCAACAGATATGTGTGTATTCATTTTGTAACCTGAAACTTTGCTGAATTCTGATATGAGTTCTAGTAGTTTTGGAGTGGATTCTCTAGGGTTTTTATGTACAATATTAAGTAATCTGCAAATAATGACAGTATGAGTTCTTCTTTACCAATCTGGAAGCCTTGTCTGTCTTTGTTTTGTCTGATTGCCATGGTAGGACCTCCAGTACTATGTTGAATAACAGTGGAAAGAGTGGGCATCCTTGTCTTGTTCCCAATCTTAGATGAAAAGCTTTCAGCTTCTCGCTGTTAAGTATGATATTGACTGTGATTTTGTCATATATGGCCTTTATTATGTTGAGGTACTTGCCCTCTATACCCATTTTGTTGAGAGTTTTTATCATGAATGGATGTTGAATTTTGTCAAATGCTTTTTCAGCATCTATGGAGATAATCATGTGGTTTTTGTCCTTCCTTTTGTTGATGTGGTGGATGATGTTGATTTTCAAATGTTGTACCATCCTTGCATCCATGAGATGAATCCCACTTGATCATGGTGTATGATGCACTTGATGTATTTTTGAATTTGGTTTCCTAATATTTTGTTGAGTAGTTTTGCATCTATGTTCATCATGGATATTCATTTGTTATTTTCTTTTTTTGTGGGTTCTTTGGTTTTGGTATTAGGGTGATGCTGGCTTCAGAGAATGAGTTTGGACGTATTCCCTCCTCTTCTTTTTTTTTGGAAAACTTTAAGGAGAATGGGTATTATTTGTTCTGTATATATCTGATAAAATTCAGTGGTGAATCCATCCAGCCTGTGGCTTTGTTCTTTGGTAGTTTTTTGATTACTGATTCAACTTTGTTGCTGGTGATTGGTCTGTTTAGATTTTCTGTTTCTTCTTTGGTCAGTCTTGGAAGGTTGTATTTTTCTAGGGAGTTGTCCATTTCTTCTAGGTAATCCAGTTTGTTAACATATAGATTTTCATAGTATTCTCTAATAATTCTTTGTATTTCTGTGGGGTCCATCTTGATTTTTCCTTTCTCATTCCTGATTCTGTTTATGTGTATAGGTTCTCTTTTTCTCTTAATAAGTCTGGCTACGGGTTTATCTATTTTGTTTGTTTTCTCAAAGAGCCAGCTTGGTTTCATTGATTTTTTTCTATTGTTTTATTCTTCTCAATTTTGTTTATTTCTTCTCTGATCTTTATTATGTCTCTCCTTCTGCTGACTTTGGGCCTCATTTGTTCTTCTTTTTCCAGTTTCAATAATTGTGAATTTAGACTGTTCATTTGGGATTGTTCTTCCTTCTTTATATAGGACTGGATCGCTATATACTTTCCTCTTAGAACTGCCTTCACTGCATCCCACAGAAGTTGGGGCATTGTTCTTTTGTTCATTTGTCTCTATATATTGCTAGCTCTCTGTTTTTATTTGGTCATTGATCCATTGATTATTAAGGAGCATGTTATTAAGCCTCCGTGTGTTTGTGAGCCTTTATGTTTTCTTTGTACAATTTATTTCTAGTTTTATACCTTTGTGATCTGAGAAATTTGCTGGTGCAATGTCTATATTTTTAATTTGCTGAGGCTGTTTTTGTTGCATAGTGTGTGGTCTATTCTGGAAAATATTCCATGTGCATTTGAGAAGAATGTGTATCCTGCTGCTTTTGGGGGTGGAGTTCTGTAGATGTCTATTAGGTCCATCTGTTCTAGTGTGTTGTTCAGTGCCTCTGTGTCCTTACTTATTTTCTTTCTGGTTGATCTCCTTTGGAGTGAATGGTGTGTTGAAGTCTCCTAGAATGAATGCACCACATTCTATTTCCGCCTTTAATTCTGTTAGTATTTGTTTCACATATGTCAGTGCTCCTGTGTTGGGTGCATATATATTTATAATGGTTATATCCTCTTGTTGGACTGACCCCTTTACCATTACATAATGTCCTCCTTTATCTCTTGTTACTCTTGTTGTTTGGAAGTCTATTTTGTCTGATACAAGTACTGCAACACCTGCTTTTTTCTCCCTATTTTTTGTATGAAATATCTTTTTCAATCCCTTCACTTTCAGTCTGTGTATGTCTTTGGGTTAGAGGTGAATCTCTTGTAAGCAGCATATAGATGGTTCTTGCTTTTTTATCCATTCTATTACTCTGTCTTTTGATTGGTGCATTCAGTCCATTTACATTTAGGGTGATTATCAAAAGATATGTACTTATTGACATTGCAGGCTTTGGATTCATGGTCACCAAATTTCAAGGATAGCTTCTTTATTATCTAACCATCTAACTTTATCTCTCTTATTAAGCTATTATAAACACAGTCTGATGATTCTTTATTTCTCTCCCTTCTTATTCTTCCTCCTCCATTCTTTATATGTTAGG
This sequence comes from Phataginus tricuspis, assembly GCA_029783875.1. Classification (NCBI taxonomy): domain Eukaryota; kingdom Metazoa; phylum Chordata; class Mammalia; order Pholidota; family Manidae; genus Phataginus; species Phataginus tricuspis. The sequence continues at coordinate 3,711,156 of JAQQAC010000477.1, forward strand.
TGTTTTATTTTGTACTCTTGTGTTTCCTTTGACTGCTTTTGTGGATATTTGATTTTATTTTTTGCCTTCTGTTAGTATTTTGTTGGTCTGCTTTCTTTCCTGTGATTTTATTTTCTTTGGTGACATCTGTTTAGCCTTAGGAGTTCTTCCATCTCGAGAAGTCCCTTAAAAATATCCTGTATAAGTGGTTTGTGGGAGACAGATTCCATCAACTTTTGCTTTTCTGGAAATTGTTTAATCCCTCCTTCAAATTTAAACGATAATCTTGCTGGATACAGTATTCTTGGCTCAAGACCCTTCTGTTACATTGCATTAAATATATCATGCCATTCTCTTCTGGACTGTAAAGTTTCTGTTGAGAAGTCTGATAATAGCCTGATGGGTTTTCGCTTGTAGGTGATCTTTTTTCTCTCTCTGGCTGCCTTTAACACTCTGTCCTTGTTTTTGATCTTTGCCATTTTAATTATTGTATGTCTTGGTGTTATCCTCCTTGGGTCCCTTGTGTTGGGAGATATGTGGGCTTGCATGGTCTGAGAGATTATTTCCTTCCCCAGCTTGGCGAAGTTTTCAGCAGTTATTTCTTAAAAGACACTTTCTATCCCTTTTTCTCTCTCTTCTTCTTCTGGTACCCCTATAATGCGAGTATTGTTCTGTTTGGATTGGTCACACAGTTCTCTTAATATTCTTTCATTCCTAGAGATCCTTTTATCTCTCTCTGCCTCAGCTTCTCTGTATTCCTGTTCTCTGATTTCTATGCCATTACCAGTCTCTTGCACCTCATCCAGTCTGCTCTTAAGACCTTCTATTGATTGTTTCATTTCTGTTATCTCCCTCCAGATTTCAACCCTTAGCTCTTGCATATTTCACTGCAGGTCCATCAGCATGTTTATGACTTTTACTTTGAATTCTTTTTCAGGAAGATTGGTTATATCTATCTCACCAGGCCCTCTCCTTGGGGTTGTCTGAATGGTTTTTTACTGGACCAGATTCTTCTGCCTTTTCATGGAGATAGACGTGGTTGTAGGCACGTGGCAGATGTGTCAGCTGGGAGAACAAAGTCACTTCCTGCTTGCTGGTTGCCTTGCCCTTCTCTGCTGCCTGTGTCGGTTACCCACACACCGGGAGCAGTCTCTGGGATAATCTCCTGAGCTGCCATGGGTGGGGCAGCCCTCGGGATAGCCTAGGGCCCTGTGGGGGGTCAAAAATGCACCGGGTGTGTTCTCCTGTGAGAACGGTGCCCCTTCATGCCTTCCGTACCTTGCTCCAGCTTACACTGCCTGTGCCATTTACCTGCACACTGGGAGCAGTCTCTGGGATAATCTCCTGAGCTACCGTGGGTGGGACGGTCCTCGGGATAGCCTAGGGCACTGCGGGGGTCGCAGAGGCACCGGGTGTGTTCTACTGCCAGAACGGTGCCCTTGGTACCTTCCGGACTTTGCTCTGGCTTCCTCTGTCTGTGTTGGGCAGCTACGTGCTGGCAGCAGCCTCTGCCTCTGTCCTGGTTAGCTGTGCACTGGGAGAAGACTCTGTGTGGTTGCTGTGGACAGGTCAGCGGTTTGCTTGCAGTGCTGGCCATGGGGAATGAATGGCAGGCTGCTTATTGCCGTGAGGGGCTTTGGGGCTGCATTACCCCCCAGGGTGTTAGGGCGCCTGAAGTTCCTTAAGATTCCCAGCCTGCTGGGCTGAGTGTGCTGGGATGATTTCGTTCAGCTGTTAAGCCCTTGTCCCTTTAAGACTTTTAAAAAACACCCACTTTTCTTTTGTACCAGTGGAGCCGGCTGTGGGGATCTGCTCGCAGTCTCCATCTCAGATTTTCTTTTCCATTTCTCTAATATCCAGTACACCCTGCAATGTGTGTCTGTGCTCCCGGTGCAGATTACTAGGGCTGGTTATTTAGCAGTCCTGTGCTTCCACTCCCTCCCCGCTCTGATTCTTTTCCTCCCGCCGGTGAGCTGGGGTAGGGGAGTGCTTGGGTCCCGCTGGGTCATGGCTTTCTATTTTGCCCTTTTAGTGAGATGCTGAGTTCTTGCAGATGTAGATATAGCCTGACTGTTGAACTGTATCTTCTGGTCTCTCTTTTAGGAATAGTTGTATTTGTTGTTTTTTCTAAAATATATATGCTTTTGGGAGGAGATTTCCGCCACCTTACTCACACTGCCATCTTGAGCCCCTCCCCAATTTGCCATTACTGTAATAAAGGTTTCTTTGTCTGTATTCAAAAGGAATACTAGTTTATGGTATTATCTAATTGAGATATTTTGGGGTTTGATATCAGGGCAATACTGGTCTCATAGAATGAGTTATAAACATTTTCCATTTTTTGGAAGAGTGTCTAAAGAACTGGATTAATGTTTCCTCACGTATATGGTAAAATGTACCACTGTAGCCATCTGGGCATGGGATTTTTTTCTTTTTGGGACGTTCTGAACTTACTAATTCAGTTTCTTTCTCTATTATATGTCTATTCATATATTGTTTGTTCAGTTTCAGTAGTTTGTATTTATCTAGGAATGTGTCCTTTTCATCTGAGTCACCTGATTGGTTGGCCTATAGTTGTTCATACTTTTCAACTTCTAATTCTTATGGGACAGGGCTTTGTGGAACTCCAAACTCAAATCTGTCTCCTCTGGTTTCTGTTAGGCCACTGGTTTCCACAGCTGTCATTATTATGACGCTTCTCGTTCAGGGCTAACATGGACTAGAAAGAAGGAGACTGGAAGAGGAAGAAATTTTCTGAAGCTGAAAATTTTCACTTAATGTAGTTTTCATTAAAATTTTCTCTTGGTAGTCCATTATGATGAAAGAAAACTCTTCAAATTGTAGGTGTTAGTAAACTTAATATATTCATGTTAAACACATCATATAAAAGGTTTTGCTGGTGTCATAAAATGCACCTTGATTGATCATCTGATATAATTACTTTTCAAGTAGGTTACTTTAAATTACTTTGGTATTTAAGTAATGAAATCCAACTTGCCTGATGACATTACTTTGTCCTCACACTTATGGCTATAATTAAGTGAGACTTCTTCTCAATGCAAAAAGAAACATACTTTAGATTAAATTATTCTAATAATATTTTATTTTCAAAAAAATAATCTTTACGTCTTCTCCTTGATGTGCTCAGTCTTGTGTAGAAGTTGATTTACTGTTGAATTTCTGGAGCTGCAATTTCAGTTAATCTTTTTGGGAGTATTATTAAAGTCCTATAACCTCCAATGAAGTCAGTTGGCATTTGGGAAAAGGTACTATTTTTAAGAAGATCTTGGTCTATTGGGAATTTCTGTGCTGCCTCATTTCTGCTTTTTACATTATAACTATTACAGTCAGTGATGCTGTGGTGAATAATGACCTCAGAGCAAATACTATGCAATCTGTATTTAAGGTGACTGGCTAATTGCAGTGATTTATTTTCCACTGACCACTGAAATTTCCCACTATGTGGGAGTTATTAATCTTTACGTAACATATCATACTGCCCCCTCTGAGCATTCTCAACCACCCACATCTCTACTCCCCAGAGGTCATTATTTTCTATTTACTAAAAATCCTTATGACTCAAAACATACCTGTGAGTATTCCAGGGCAAGAGCAAATGCAGTATTGTATGTGTTCATTTCTGCATATTTTTTAAAATTGTTTGTATATGACAAAATTCTATTTTTTTACTAAAGCTTCAAACAAAAAATGAAATCTATAGTTATGATGGTTAGAAAACCTAAACTGAAAGAAATTTGGTTAAAACAATATTATTTGATATAGCCTATAACCTAGAATTGTTACATATGGTCATTAATATATACTTACTGACTGCTGATTTTTAAAAAAGACAAATGTGCTAATTAGAAAAAGTACAGAGAGAAAAACATAAAATTGCAACCACTTGTAATCTCATGACATAGAAACTGTTAGTGAATATGTTTTTATGCTTTCCTTTACAGCTCTTAATGGAAATTTAATGTATAACTTAATAAATGAACAGAAAAATAGACATATACTTGTACACATGAGCAACAGTGTATAAATCATTTACATCTTTTATTTTATTCTCTCTTCATATAAGAATCTTTCAGCTATTAAATTTTTCATATTTCCAGTGGCTACCTGTTATTCCGGTGTATGCATTTATTGGTTCCCAAGTTCCTTGGGAGTTTCCTGAAACCCACCACCATACACAGAAGAGAGTGAGAGATTAAACAGGCAGACTGCTCCAGATTAGTAGATGGCAAATTTGATGAATAAGGCAACATAGGAGGCTTGTCTTGGATGGCCAAGATGAGTAGATTTCACCATCAGCCTGCCAGAATCTTAAGAGTTTATATGCAGCCTTAACTGGGTTCAGTCAGGTGCCTGGTCCAGATAACCTCAACACCACACTTCTTTCTCAAAACTCCTTGGAGAAGCTTCTGGGAGAAGGGAAGGCAAGTGGAACACACATTGCAAGAACAGGAGAGGGTAGTGGGAAGCCTCTGATTGCCTGGGTCCAGCTTGAGGGACTTTTTGATGACTTCCTCTGATATTCGTCCCTCTTAGAATTCCATAGGCCCATTCTTCTGTAATGTGTCCTGAGTGGTCAACAAGCAAGTTCACTGGCATGGAGGTGATGGCCATCTGGCTGCAATAGAGGCAGATGCCACAGCAACAGTGCAGACACATGCAAGAGAAAACACAGGTTAAGACAATAATTCCCACCATCAGTGACGACTTTCTCCACCAAGAGCCCCGTGATCCGAACCATTGATTTATTAAGTCCTCTAGCCTGGGGATTGGATGACTCAGGATGTCACTTGCTCTCTCATGTGATTTAATAAAGATGACACATTAGCAGACGCATCGGGTATGAACATAACATTTGGCTTGGATAATGGCACCGGTGCCTCTTTGTGAGGCAGTAGTACTGTCCAAGGTCATCCTGTTTTGGAGGACAGCTTCGGGCACCATCCCTCATAACCAACAGTCGGATGATTTCTTTATCAGGCAAACAAGTAAGCCCACTGTAGAAAGGTATTTCCATAGGTGCAAACCCATGACTAGTCACCACAGGAGAAGCAGACGTCTAAGGCTGAAAACATATTTAGTAGGAACTTGTATGGGAGGTCTTCCCCTTCTCTAAGAATTACACGTGTGGCCTGATCCTTAGATGTTAATATGGCTGCAGTTTTAGGAATTTTACCAGGGAAGACAGCACTGGCAGTCATCAGATGGACTGGGGGCAGGATATGCCAGACCAGGACCCCAACTTCTCCCCTTCAGAGGTGTGTGTTCCTTCCCAGGCATACTGCATTTCATTAGGTCAAGCTTGCAGCAGCACAACGGGATCCCAGTGGAGACTGAGTAGTTCCTTTACCAGGGGTGCAAAGTAACTCACCCATCACAGCAGGGCATATCACTGTTAATTCCAGGAGATTTAGCCTCTCCCAGGCACGACGAGGCTTGGTGTTCTCAGCAGCATAGCACGCCGATCCACAGTAAGATCAGAGCGGCGGCTCTTTCCTGGGACATCCATACCTTTACGGTATTGGGTCTCTTGTCAGGGGTCCACAGTCTGGCATATGGGGCAGTAGGCCCTACTGGCTGATCCTTTAAATGTATTAAAGCCTGGGACAGTACTTTAGTCCACCTAACTTAAAAAAAGGTGGTTTTACTGGTTAGTAATTTAATCTACTGCTTTAATATTCCATTTTCCTTCTTTGCCAACCCCACTGTTTTCGGGTTATAGGGGAGATGGAGCTTCTATTCAATGTCATCTATTTTTTTGTCCAGTCTTGCACACCATGACCTTTGAAATGTGACCCCTGATCAGTGTTCAGTGAGGGTATCCATACATGGTATTCAGATTCTTTAGTCCCCGAAGAGTGGCAGCCTGGTTTGTACAGTGTCAGGGGAAAGCCCAGGTTAAACCAGATGTAGTGTCTACATAACCAAGGCACATTTAGAACCCTCACTTGCAGGAAGTGGGGACAATAAAGTAAATTAGCCAGTCCCTCCCAGTTGGGAACTCTGGCGGATGGCCCCAGACTCCTCGGGCAGATGCTTTGCGTGTTGTTTAGAACATGAAATATTCTGTTACTGCATTAACCAAATCACAATATTTCAAGGGGAATCCAGCATCCTTGACAGTATGCCATCCCCCCCAGGTACTGTGAGGGCTGCTTTTTCCGTGTACCAAATCTGTCTGCTTTATTTATTGAAGGGCCAGTCGTTAGGGCTCATACTGCAGCTAGGGAATCAGCTTCTGATTGCCAGGGAATGTCAGGGCTTTATGACTTTAGATGTGAAATATAGTGAGGACTGCCTCAGGCTCTCGAAGGGGACCAAAATGTCTTTCCACATAACCTCACTCCACAAGGGTTTATGCATGATCATCTGCCCCTCGACTTCCCATTGCCCAAGCTATATGGTTAAACTCTTTAGAATGCCCAACTATCAGTGCAGAGGGGTAGCAGCCAGGGTTCCTGAGTGATCACCAGCTGAACCCCTCCAAGTTCAGCCCACTGGCTACCACAGTGCACCTGTTTCCACACAGCTGGTGTCAGTGTTGGGCTGAAAAGCAACTGCAGTCCAAGTGGAGAGATTGCCCCTGCTGGATCATCAGTGGGGATTTCCCTGTTCTCTCTCTCTACAGGCCACATAGGGCCACCACAGGAATAGGGTCAGGGGCTGTGGGGCGATCTATATACACTACAAGGCCTGCTAGCCCCTATATTTCTACAGACAGACACATCTAACTCAAATGGTAACCCTGCTTGGGAGAAGCCCGGACTGTTAATGTGTTTCATTAGTATTTTTTGCCTTCTCAAAGTAGGCTTGCTGCTCTGATCCGTGGTTCACATGTGCTTTTTCTTTACCAGGTGATATAGGATGGAGGCACTATGCCAAGTGAGTAATAAAACCCTTCCAAACCCTAAAATCCTGCGAAGTCTTGCATCTCTTTCACATGTTTAAGGATTGTATATGCTTGTACCTTATCTGTCACAGCTTCTGGGACAATGTGCATCTTACCTGACAAAATGACTCCCCAAAACTTTACAGTAGTGCCTGACCCTTGAGTTTCCTCATGTTCACATCCCCTCTTCTCCCTAACAAATGCTCTAACAAATCCTGCAGAGTCCCCTGCAACAAAAGCAAATCTTCACACAATAATAATATATGCTTCTTCTTGCGCTTTGGATTATTGCTAGTTTGAGATGTATAATGAAGAGTGGAATTATCTTTACCACACATTGAAGGCAGCACTTTACATTGTCTTCTTAGGAGAAATTTCCAGAAGTAGAGGTTTGGGGACAAAGGAATGATTCATTGAATACTGTTGCTAAGTGATGAGGAAAGATTATCATGCTGTTACTTTATTTGCTTCAAAAACTGATGTATACTAAGAGTTTAACATTTTTATTTAAATAGAAGACAATATTCACTGATTATCAATATATATCAATATACTTTTATGATCTTTATAATGTCTGTGAGTTTTCAAATGGTAATCATATAAAATTCTTGATGTTGGCTATTTGTGGCTTTTCCTTTTATATTTTGGCCAATTTCTCCAGAGGTTTAGTAATTAACTGATCTTTTATAAAACCTACTATAAAAATTTTGGATCATTGAATGAACATTTAAAAAAAGTTTTTTAAATGTGACTCTTAAATTTGTAGTTTTTTCTCCTACTTTCTTTAGATCAAATTTCCTATTATGTCTTTATATTTTTAAGATAGTTGTAGATCACTGGTTTTTAGACATTGTTCTCCTCTAATATATGTGTACAACTATAAAATTCCCTTCAAGCACTGATTTAGTTACATATCATGAATTTTGATATGTTGTATTTTCACTGCATTTTTTTTTTGGTATCATTAATACACAATTACATGAGCAACATTTTGGTTACTAGATCCCCCCATTATCAAGTCCCACCACATACCCATTACAGTCACTGTCCATCAGTGTAGTAAGATGCTATAGAATCACTACTTGTCTTCGCTGTGCTATATACTGCCTTCCCTGTGCCCCCAGCTACATTATGTGTGCGAATCGTACTGCACCTTATTTCCCTTCTCCCTCCCTTCTCACCCAAACCCCCAGTCCCTTTCCCTTTGGCAACTGTTAGTCCATTCTTGGGTTCTGTGAGTTTGCTGCTGTTTCATTCCTTCAGTTTTTGCTTTGTTCTTCTGCACCACAGATGTGTGAAATTATTTGATACTTGTCTTTTTCTGCCTGGCTTATTTAACTGAGCATAATACCCTCTAGCTCCACCCATGTTGTTGCAAATGGTAGGATTTGTTTTCTTCTTATTGCTGAATAATATTCCATTGTGTATATGTACCACCTCTTCTTTATCCATTTATCTACTGATGGACACTTAGGTTGCTTCCATTTCTTGGCTATTATAAATAGTGCTGCGATAAACATGGGGCTGCATATGTCTTTTTCAAATGGGGCTGCTTCATTCTTATGGTAAATTTCTAGGAGTGGAATTCCTGGGTCAAATGGTATTTCTATTTTTAGTTTTTTGAGGGACCTCCATACTGCTCTACACAATGGTTGAACTAGTTTATATTTCCACCAGCAGTGTAAGAGGGTTCCCCTTTCTCCACATCCTCGCCAACATTGTTGTTGTTTGTTTTTTGGATGTTGGCCATCCTAACTGATGTAAGGTGATATCTCATTGTGGTTTTAATTTGCATTTTTCTGATGATTACCGATGTGGAACATCTTTTCATGTGCTTGTTGGCCATCTGAATTTCTTCTTTGAAGAAGTCTCTGTTCAAACCCTCGGTCCATTTTTTAATTGGATTATTTGCTTTTTGTTTATTCAGGTGGGTGAGCTCTTTGTATATTATGAATGTCAACCCCTATCAGATATGTCATTTATGAATATATTCTCCAATACTGTAGAATGCCTTTTTCTTCTACTGATGGTGTCCTTTGCTGTACAGAAGCTTTTTAGTTTGATATAGTCCCACTTGTTCATTTTTGCTTTTGTCTCCCTTGCCTGTGGAGAAATGTTCATGAAGAAGTTGTTCCTGTTTATATTCAAAAGAGTTTTGCCTAGGTTTTCTTCTAATAATTTTATGGTTTCCTGATTTACATGCAGGTCGTTGATCCATTTCGAGTTTATTTTTGTATATGGAGTTAGACAGTAATCCAGTTTCATTCTCTTACATGTAGCTGTCCAGTTTTGCAAACACCAGCTGTTGAAGAAACTGTCATTTCGCTGTTGTATATTCATGGCTCCTTTATCGTATATTAATTGACCATATATGCTTGGGTTTATATCTGGACTCTCTATTCTGTTCCACTGGTCTATGGGTTTGTTCTTGTGCCAGTACCAAATTGTCATGATTGCTATGGCTTTGTAGTAGAGCTTGAAGTCAAGGAACGTAATTCCCCCCTGCTTTATTCTTCCTTCTCAATATTGCTTTGGCTGTTCAGGTTCTTTTGTGGTTCCATATGTATTTTAGAACTATTTGTTACAGTTCATTGAAGAATGCTGTTGGTATTTTGATAGGGATTGCATTGAATCTGTAGATTGCTTTAGGCAGGATGACCATTTTGACAATATTAATTCTTCCTACCCAAGAGCATGGGATGACTTTCCATTTGTTAGTGTCCTCTTTAATTTTTCTTAAGAGTGTCTTGTAGTTTTTAGGATATAGGTCTTTCACTTCCTTGGTTGGTTTATTCCTAGGTATTTTATTCTTTGTGATGCAATTGTGAATGGAATTGTTTTTCTGGTTTCTCTTTCTGCTAGTTCATCTTTAGTGTATAGGAATGCAACAGATTTCTGTGTATTAATTTTGTATCCTGTAACTTTCCTGAATTCAGTTATTTGTTCTAGTAGTTTTGGAGTAGATTCTTTAGGGATTTTTATGTACAATATCATGTCATCTGCAAACAGTGACAGTTTGACTTCTTCCTTACCAATCTGGATACCTTTTATTTCTTTGTTTTGTCTGATTGCTGTAGCAAGGACCTCCAGTACTAGGTTGAATAAAAGCAGAGAGAGTGGGCACCCTTGTCTTTATCTTAGGGGAAAAGCTTTCACCTTCTTGCTGTTAAGTATGATGTTGGCTTGGGTTTGTCATGTACGACCTTTATTATGTTGAGGTCCTTGCCCTCTATACCCATTTTGTTTAGATGTTGAATTTTGTCAAATGCTTTTTCAGCATCTATGGAGATGATCATGTGGTATTTGTCCTTCTTTTTGTTGATATCATGGATGACGTTGATGGTTATTCAAATGTACCATTTTTGCATCCCTGCAATGAATCCCACTTGATTATGTTATGATCCTTTTGATGTATTTTTGAATTTGGTTTGCTAATATTTTATTGAGTATTTTTGCATCGTTCATCAGGGATATTAGTCTGTAGTTTTCTTTTTTTGTGGTGTCTTTGCCTGGTTTTGGTATTAGAGTGATGCTAGTTTCATAGTATAAGTTTGGAAGTATTCCCTCCTTTTCTATTTTTTGGAAAACTTTAATGAGATTGGTTTTATGTCTTCTCTAAATGTCTGATAAAACTGAGCATTGAATCCATCTGGTCTGGAGGTTTTGTTCTTTGGTAGTTTTGATTACCAATTAAATTTCATTGCTGATAGTTGGTCTGTTTAGATTTTCTGTTTCTTCCTTGGTCAGTCTTGGAAGGTTGTATTTTCTAGAAAGTTTTCCATTTCTTCTAGGTTATCCAGTTTGTTAGCATATAGATTTTCATTGTGTTCTCTAATAATTCTTTGTATATCTGTGGTGTCCATCATGATTTTTCGTTTCTCATTTATGATTCTGTTTATGTGTGTAAATTCTCTTTTTTACTTGGTAAATCTGGCTAGGGGTTCATCTGTTTTGTTTATTTCCTCAAAGAATCAGCTCTTGGCTACATTAATTTTCCTATTGTTTTATTCTTCTCAATTTTATTTATTTCTTCTCTGATCTTTATTATGTCCCTCCTTCTGCTGACTTTAAGCCTCATTTCTTCTTCTTTTTCCAGTTTCAATAATTGTGAATTTAGACTATATGTTTGGTATTGTTCTTCCTTCTTTAAATAGGACTGGATTGCTATATACTTTCCTCTTAGAACTGCCTTCACTGCATCCCACAGAAGTTGAGGCTTTGTGTTGTTGTTTTCATTTGTCTCCATATATTGCTTGATCTATATTTTTTATTTGGTCATTGATCCATTTATTATTAAGGAGCATGTTGTTAAGCCTCCATGTGTTTGTGAGCCTTTTTGTTTTCTTTGTACAATTTATTTCTAGTTTTATACCTTTGTGATCTGAGAAGTTTGCTGGTGCAATGTCTATATTTTTAATTTACTTAGGCTGTTTTTGTGGCCTAGTATGTGGTCTATTCTGGGAAATGTTGCATGTACACTTGAGAAGAATGTGTATCATGTTGCTTTTGGGTGTAGAGTTCTGTAGATGTCTGTTAGGTCCATATGATCTTATGTGTTGTTCAGTGTCTCTGTCTCCTTACTTATTTTCTGTCTGGTTGATCTGTCCTTTGGAGTGAGTAGTGTGTGAAGTCTCCTAAAATGAATTAATTGCATTCTAATTTCCCCTTTAATTCTGTTAATATTTCTTTCACATATATTGGTGCTCCTGTGTTGGGTGCATAGATATTTATAATGGTTATATCCTCTTGTTGGACTGATCCTTTTATAATTATGTAATGTCCTTCTTTGTCTCTTGTTACTTTCTTTGTTTTGAAGTCTACTTTGTCTGATACAAGTACTGCTACACCTGATTTTTTCTCTGTATTGTTTGCATGAAATATCCTTTACCATCCCTTCACTTTTAGTCTCTGTATGTCTTTGGGTTTGAAGTGAGTCTCTTGTAGGCAGCAAATAGATAGTTCTTGCTTTTTTATCCATTCTTTTACTCTGTGTCTTTTGATTGGTGCATTCAGTCCATTTACATTTAGGGTGATTATCGATTGGTATGTACTTATTGCCATTGCAGGCTTTGGATTCGTGGTTACCAAATGATCAAGGGAAGCTTCTTTACTATCTAAACATCTAACTTAACTCACTTATTATGCAATTATAAACACAGTCTGATGATTCTTTAATTTTCTCCCCTCTTTTTCTTACTCCTCCACTCTTTATATGTTAGTTGTTTTATTCTGTACTCTTTGTGTTTCCCTTGACTGATTTAGTGAATACTTGATTTTATTTTGCCTTTAGTTAGTATTTGGTTGGTCTACTTTCTTTGCTGTGTTTTTATTTTCTCTGGTAAGAGCTATTTAGCCATAGGCATACTTTCATCTAGAGCAGTTGCTTTAAAATACATTGTGGAGATGATTTGTGGGAGGTAAATTCTCTCAACTTTCACTTATCTGGGAGTTGTTTAATCCCTCCTTCAAATTTAAATGATAGTCTTGCTGGATAGAGTATTCTTGGTTTGAGGCCCTTCTGTTTCATTGCATTGAATACATCATGCCATTCCTTTCTGGCCTGTAAGGTTTCTGCTGATAAGTCTTAGGATAGCCTGATGGGTTTTTCTTTGTAGGTGATCTTTTTCTCTCTCTGTCTGCTTTTTATACTCTGATGTTGTCTTTTACCTTTGGCCTTTTAATTATTATTTCTTGGTGTTGTCCTCCTTGGGTCCCTTGTGTTGGGAGATCTGCAAACTTCCATGGTCTAAGAAACTCTTTCTTTCCCCAGCTTGGGGAAGTTTTCAGCAATTATTTCTTCAATGACACTTTCTATCCCTTTTTCTCTCTCTTCTTCTTCTGGTACCCCTATAATGTGAATATTGTTCCATTGGATTGGTCACACAGTTCTCTTTATATTATTTCATTCCTAGAGATCCTTTTATCTCTCTCTGCCTGGGCTTCTCTGTATTCCTGTTCTCTGATTTCTATTCCATTAACAGTCTCTTCCACTTCATCCAGTCTGCTCTTAAATCTTTCCATTGTTTGTTTCATTTCTGTTATCTCCCTCCTGAATTCACCCCTTAGCTCTTCACTATTTATTTCTCTGTAGCTCCATCAGTATGATTATGATTTTTATTTTGAATTATTTTTCAGGAAGATTGGTGATTTCAGTCTCACTAAGCCCCTCTCTCTGGTGTTTGAGGGATTTTACAGTTAACAAGGGTCCTCCTTTTCATGGTGATGGGAGTGGTCTCCAGCAAGTGGTGTGTGTCTCAGCTGAGAGAACAAAGTCCCTTCCTGCTTGCTGGTCCCCTCACCTGTCTCTGTTGCCTGTGCCAGTTAACCGCACCCAGGGAGCAGCCTCTGTGTTAATCCCCTGAGCTGCTGTGGGCGGCGTGGCCCTTGGCATGGCCTAGGGCACTGGCGGTTGTCACAGGCCATCGGTGAATGTTCTGCCACGTGAACAGAGCCCCCTTGTGCTTCCTGGACTCTGTGCCCATCTCCGCTGTCTGTGCCAGTCAAGTGTGTGCAGGGAGCAGCCTCTGTGTTAATCTCCTGAGCTCCTGTGAGCAGGCGGGCCTCGGGATGACCTAGGACACTGGTGAGGGTCACAGGCGAGCGGTGCATGTTCTGCTGCGTGAACAAAGCCCCTTCGTGCTTCCCGGACTCTGCACCCATCTCCACTGTCTGTGCCAGTCAACTGCACACAGGGAGAAGCCTCTGGGTTAATCCCCTGAGGTGCTATGTGCAGTGTGGCCCTCGGGATGGCCTAGGGCATTGGCGGGGTTCTCAGGCCACCGGCGTGTGTTCTGCCACAAGAACAAAGCCCTTTTATGCCTCCTGGACTCTGTGCCGGTCAACTGTGTGCAGGGAGTAGCCTCTGAGTCTGGACCAGTTAGCCGCATGCAGAGAGAAGCCTCTGTGCTAAGCTGTGTTGTTACTGTGTGGTAGGCGGGGCTGCTCCCCAGCTGTTCTGCAGCAATGGAAGGTCAGCTGGTTAGCTTGCATTGCCGGTCCGGGGTGGGCGGGGAGGAATGGCAGGCTGCTTATAGCCATGAGGGGCTTTGGAGCTGCATTGCCACCCAGGGGGTTAGGGGGCCTGAAGTTCCTTAAGATTCCCAGCCTGCTGGGCTGAGTGTGCCAGGATGATTTTGTCCACCTACTAAAGCCTTGTCCCTTTAAGACTTTTAAAGCGCCCTCTTTTCTTTTGTCCCAGGGCAGCCAGCCATGGGACAGTCTCAATCTCTGACCTTGGTTTTCCGCTCCTCCAGTATCCAGCACACCCTGCAATGTGTGTCTGTGCTCCCGGGGCAGACCACAAGGGCTGGTTATTTAGCAGTCCTGTGCTTCCACTCCCTCCCCACTCTGATTCCCTTTCTCCTGCCGGTGAGCTGGGGTGGGGGAGTGCCCGGATCCCACTGGGTCATGGCTTTGTATCCTACCCTTTTCCATGAGACGTTGGGCTCTCGCAGATGTAGCATGGCTCGTGTACTGTATCTTCCAGTCACTCTTTTAGGATTAATTGTATTTGCTGTATTTTTAAAATATATATGGTTTTGTGGGGATATTTCTGCCACACTACTCACCACCCTACTCACGCTGCCATCTTGAGAATCCAGAGTAGTGTTGTCTTACGTTTCCATTAATTAAAAATTTTTCTAGTTTTTTTATCCTTTTTTAGTCTTAATTTCTTAAGTCAGATACCTTAATTTTCAAACACATAATCTGTTCCAATTTTATTTTAAATGGATATTTTACATTAAATACAAAGTTGTCAGAGAACTATATAACTTCAGATCTTTGAAATTTGTTGAGAACCACATTATCACTCAACAAATGACCAACTGTTCTATATATCCCATGTGCTCTTGAAAGAGAATGTGTATTCTTCATGGGTATAGTGTTCTGTTGAGTGTGTTATTCTAAATATGCACAAGAATTCAAATATGTTATATGTATTGATCAATTATTCACTATGCTTGATAATTACATGTCATAATCTACCATCAAGATTATGTTTGTTCTTCTGGTTCTGTAATTTCTGAGTATAATTTTGCACTTTGATATCAGGCACAAAGATTTTAGAATTATTATATCTTCCTGAAATTAAAAGTTAGAAAAGAAGATGAAATAAAGGGAAGGGAAAAAAGAGGGAAAGAGAAGTAGAGAAAATTGAGGAAGAATTTGCCATAGCTGACAACACACTGCATTGCTTATCTATAAAAACTTAGATATATTGGTATGGCTACAAAATTAACTAAGAGATAAGTGGATCAGGATATGGAGTTCAGAAGGATAGATTCTTAAATGGCATAGAAAATAAGTACATAAAGGGTGTTTGGCACTTATATGGTTTTCATGTAAATAAGTAATAAAATTGCAAGCACTAGACATTTTTTAAAGTAAAGTACTTAAACATTCGTGAAGTATTTCCTAGTGTGTATTAAATATTTGATTGTAAAAATGAAATCATAAAAACTGGAAAATATATTCTAATATTTGAAAACTCTTGATTTATAAGATAATTTATAAGATAATTTATAAGTGATTTATAAGATAAAAATTTTCAGCCTTGGAATATCAAAGAAATAATATAGAACTCAAAATTACATCTCAAGTTTATTGTATATGAATAAGCTTATTTTAAATGAACATAATTTTCCTTTGAAATAATACATATAAAATGTATCAAACTTAGATAATTAACCACTAAACTCAATATAAAATAAAATAGAATGTTACTTTAATTTCTACCATATAAACATAATAATTTTCAATATTTGACATGCATTTTCTAAAGTCTGTATTTGCATAATGATATATTAACTAATTTCCCAAATGCATATTAGAAGTATTGGACACCAATCCATGGGTGTTGTCAAAATAATATTGAATGATAAAATCACTTATATATCATATTCTGTATACAATAAAAAGTCCTTTACACGTACTAACTCTTTAATGCTTACTCTAACTTCCAAATGTAGGTTCTTATATTATTACCTGAAATTAATTACTGAAGACTATAGCGGCACAGAGGATTTTGGTAAAAGGCCCAAGATCACCCATCTAGAGAATGAGTTAGGGTGGAAAGGATGGATTCACTACAGGCATATCTTGGAGATACTGCAAATTCAATTCCAGACCACTGCAATAAAGTGAATATTGCAGTAAAGTGAGTCAGATGAATTTTTTGGTTTCTCCCAAAATAAAAAAGTTACACTTATACTATACTATAGACTATTACATGTGCAATAGCATTATATCTAAAAATAAAAGCACATAACTATAAATAACTTTATTGCTAAAAATGCTAATCAACATCTGAGCTTTCAGTGAGTAGTGATCTTTTTGCTAAATCATTTCTATCTTTTGATTTAAAGTGATAGACCTGTGACTCTTCCTTTAACTTGAACACATAGAGGCCATTGTGAGCAATAAATGGATTTTTCCCAATCTAGATTTTCTCTAGGCCGATTTTGGTTAGACCAGTTTATTTTCCCCAGGCAAGGAACAAGCTTCCCCCAGAGCTACATCTGGCAGTAATCTGTAGGATTGGTGAACCTGAAATCTGCCTTCAAGTGTGCGGTATTTGGGCAGGCTGCTCCTAGAGATGGTGGGGAGATAGCCAGAAACACCCCATGGATGGTGGGGACCCTCCACGTGGTTGATGCAGGTGGGGGCCCCACTGTGGATGGTGCAGCTTCACTTGGGAGCCCCCCATCCATGAGCTTCCACACAGGGAGTCCCTAGTGGGGACTTGGTCTAGGGTAAAGCACCTCCTAAAGGAGTGGGCCCCTCCCAAGAATTGGAGGAGGGTGATGACACTAGAAGCCATGGAATTGGCCCTCTATGAGATAGAGGACTGCTCACCGGGACTGAGAAGACACCCAGTGACAGGAATTGTGGGATGTCTCTTTCTCAAGGTATTGGAAAGGATTACCGAGGAGAGAGATGCACCTCTGCATTACTTGGATGAGCTGGGCGATCCTTTGACTGAAAGAAGAGGTGCAACGGGCCCTGGAAAGTCTCAGGACCCAGGTGTGGGTTGACTCAATAAAGGCTGGAGGCAGTGAAAGAAAAACTTGATGGGCAGTGCAATAGGATCTTGCCACACCTGAGGCATCAATTAAAGCCAGAGCAGTGGTTCCAGCCGCCGAGGTCCAAGACATGGGAGCCGGAGGCAAAGCCCCATGTCCAGGCTGTGTGCTTGCAGGACTTCCTGGGGGAAAGTACTCAGACTCTGCCTGGGCCCCCGCCCCAACAGGAGGATGACTGGGTGTTGTGGTTTGACTGAGGGGGGGTCAAGGTCCCCATCTGGGGGGATGTGGTGGGGACCAGAGGCCACATGTAGAATGAGCAATTCCTTTGTTTCCCATGAATGTACAGCATGTTCTGTCGCTGTCGCTGGTGCACACACGAGCTGAATGTTCTCTGATTTATGGCAACCCTGAGCATTTTCCTGGAACCCCTGCTGTAATAGATGGCTAAGGGGGTAAGGCAATTAGAGCTAAGAAAGCTTAAATCCCATCTGGAATTGGGCGTTTACCCTGAAAGGAGTGTACTGTGTACATTTCTTCCATTTCTGAATATATTTTGGGGGTGGGTATTCTGCAGGACCTGTGGTTACAAACCACTGCAGGTGAATTCAGGCTGAGGGTATATGTGGTAAAGGCACTACTGAGGGGACATGCTAAGCACCGACCTGTAGCTCTGCTTGTACCTTGGTGGGTGACAAATACTAAACAGTATAAATTGCCTGGGCTTTCTGAGAATGCATAGAACTCGATACCAGTTCAGCTGCCGGCCTCCTGTGGAATGGGTGTCCTACGGACTTAATCTGAGTAGGACTTTGAACCTAATTGGATCCTCAGGCTTGAGATTATCATGATTTTATTGCTACCTGTATTTATGTTGTTCTTGTATGTTATTAATCTGGTTACAGTGCTCCAGCTTTCTCACAGAGTGGCCATTGCAGAAGATGGGAAATATGTAGTTGGTAAGGTGAGAATTCAGGAGGGCTGAGTCGTGTAAAATTGCAATTTTCATAATCTTTTGCTAGGCCTTAGTCCATTTACATATCACCCAACAAGGGGTGAAGATAAGCTGTTCCCTCCTCCCCTCTGCTGCATTGCGTAGATTACAACATATCCTCCCATTGGTCTGGTGCCTGTCAGTCACTGGGGATATGCCCACTGAGTTTCTCCTGGAAGAGGTGGGTGGAGAGGCAAATGCATGTCAGGACGGGAGAGATGGGGGGGCAGGTCTGGCTGCCGGAGGGGAAGAACGGCATCATGAACAATAAAAGATTTTTTCCCAATCTAGTTTTTTCCTAGACTGATTTCAGTCACACCAATTTATTCACCCTGGGCTGGGAGCACTCTTCCCCTGGGGCTACACCGTGAAAAAATGCAGTATCTACAAAGCGCAATAAAGTAAAGCGCAATAAAACGAGATATGCCTATATCCGGAAGAAGCAACCAAAGTGGTAATAGGCTAGTAAAAAGACATAATTTAGAATTATAAATACTTTGATGTGGTAATTATAGTATGGCCCGAATTAACATAAAAATAATACTAACAAATATATAGGTTTGCATAAGGGAATTCCAGATAAAGTAACAGCTAAGCTTCAAGAATGACTCAAGGAAGACTAATTCAAGAAGTGACTCTCTTACATAAAGGACTAGAGATGAATGAAAACAGGGCTTTTGAAGAACTATTTTGGTATAAACTCTGAGAAAGCAATGTGAAAGAAAATGAGGGTATATAATATGTATATATGGATGTTATTTTGTACACATCAGTTACAGCTTACTTATTCATTTTATAAAACATAGGCATGTTTTATCATTTAAGTTTTTTTGCAAGCTGCATATTACCCTATTGTATTGTGTATGTAATACAGATATTCTCTCCTATCCTCAATGACTATCCCTTTCCTTTTTTCTCTTCCTTATTCTTAACCTTTTCAAAACCTGCTTTTTATTGTAGATGTTTTTATGTTGCAACAATTTGTGAATTCCTGGGTTCCAGAATTGATGTATTTTTCTTTGAACCCCTCAGAATATTGCACATTCTGCCCAATATAAATGTTTTCCCTTGAAATTAATCATGAGGAGTTTATATTTTAGTAACAGCATAAAGCTATTATAAATAAGTACTTTATAAGCAAAACTTCACTTCACATACTGTACAGGTCTATGTCAGTTTATCATATTATCATAAAATTCTAAATTGCTTCCTGGTCTTTAACTTACCACTTGTTTGAGTAGATTACAATATATCCTCCCATAACTTCCATAAATCTTGCATATTAGGGAAGGAAACAAAGAAGATCTCAATTATTTACTATGATTTCCACTTGGCTAGCTGGACAATGTTTCATTACCTTTATCTCACATAGATAAATGATACTATCAGTCTGATAATTTACAAGGCAATCCAAAATTCTAAACTAAAGCATGAAATTAGGACTATATATTTATGTTTTTAGGTCTTGGCAAGGCATTTCTTTGTAATCAGAAAATTTTTCCTGAAAGTGTATTGAAAAGTTCCACAGTAACAGATATTTATCAAATTGCATTATAGGCATTTTATCTCCTCTCATTTAATTTCTAGGAGAACACTGCATTATAGGAAATATTAACTTTATTTTACAGATAATTAGGCTGAGACTTAGAGGGTTTCAGTGTCATATGTAATGCTAATTAATGTGTAGTAGGCCATGGTTGTAGAAGTTTTTCTTTTTTTTCATTATACAACCTTATAATTTCACAGTGAAGACAGTGTTTACATTTTCATCAATTATGAAAGATCCTGGGAAACAACACTCAGTCTTTTGCCCCAGATGATTCACCAAACTTCACATGTATCACTGAATATAGTGAATATTTTAGAACTTGAGCGGCTTGTGGAGGATCAGAGGAGAAATACAAAGTACTTCTGATGGGTAACTTTTAAAATTTATAAAATGTATATTTCCTTTTGTCACATTATGGTCTTTGTGTGTTTAAATACCAATAGTCTGAATTTTACCCTGTTGTCCTCCTCTCTCCACTGAAGGAGAATTAATTTATCATCCCCCCAATTTCATTGCCAGAGTCTTTTATATATCTTCTCTATTTATAGTACTTAATTCACCGTGTTACTATTATTTGCATAAGTTTAATTTCATTCTATAGTATAAATATCTCGAAGACAGTTCTATCATATTGTGGATGCAGTCCGTATTAACATTTGTCATGTGCAAATATGAGGGTGAGACTGGGGAGGGAGTGCCTCTTACTCACTGGTTTAAGGCTCCATCTGGAGGATCACCCTTTAAGAGAACCAAGCCTGGCCTTATAGAATACCTTCTTCACTACTCTCCAAAGAAACAGAATAATTTACTGGCTAAATGAATTTTAGAGAAAGAATTTAAAATGCATGTCTCAGTTCTTTCTCTATTCTACTTTTGCACTTTTCCTGCCCGCAGAGAACATATATTCTCAGCTCACAGGTATCAAAAAGTTAGCAGTGGATTGCTTTGGAGGGAACTGTCATTGTTAAGCTATTCTTATATCTGTGCACATAATTCTTCTTATATTGGGATAAGTGTTTGCATACTCATTTGTGTATATGTGAAAATCACATTCTCTAGTCAGTCTTTATAAGTAACAAGGCTGATATTTTGATCCCACCTGTCTGGACTAAGGGAGGAAAAAAGATTATTACTCCTCCCCAGCCACAGCATCTGATACATTGGTCATGAATATTGAAAAATAGTGAATAGGATTATAGAGATAAAACATGGAGGATGGATTTAGACTCAGGTTTAGTAAGAGTATGCTTCATG
This sequence comes from Phataginus tricuspis, assembly GCA_029783875.1. Taxonomy (NCBI): domain Eukaryota; kingdom Metazoa; phylum Chordata; class Mammalia; order Pholidota; family Manidae; genus Phataginus; species Phataginus tricuspis. The sequence continues at coordinate 3,731,861 of JAQQAC010000477.1, forward strand.
GAATCATGACATTTTTCAGGTCACTGTATGTCACAGATGTTTTGCACAGAGTCGTCCTAGCTTTGTGGACTGTTCAGTGTGTTGGATGCTGCGGTCGATACTAAATAATACAGGTGCAGTTCTTAGCACACATGGATGTGGCAAGAATTCGATTCTAAGCAAAAATTAGTTTTCAACTTTCAGTGCAGGGAGATAGATAAAATTTAACAACAAAGATTTTTTTGTTATACTGTATTTCTCATTCAAGTGTGTAAAATAGAGTCTGAGAATTACATATTTTCCAAATTTACTATGTTTGCAGCTAATATTGTATTAATCTAATATTCATGACCTCATTAGCCCCATCATAAATGAGAGACTAACAAATATTTTAAGTTGCAAAGGAATCACCACCAAGTAAACTGCACCGAAGCACCTACTCACCTCACCTTCATCACCACTAACGGGGCTTCCCTCACTGAGCTCAAGCAGATTAAGAAATTTGGGAGGAGGAATTTTGAACTGTGTATGCTATATCCAATTAACATACAAGATAATTGATTTTGACCCTAATTCCCTCTGTCTTTACTTTGGAATTAACTTCCAAAGAAATTTTTCTTTCATCTTTATAATCTCCTAAGGAATTTCATAATATGAGACCCTGATTAAAAACTTGTGAGATCCTAATGTTATTTAATCTCATTTCAACCCATAGATGGATTATATTATAAATATATGCTTGAATCAAACTTGGGATGAGAAATGGAATAGACTTGAGTGTAGAATAAGTTTGGAGTTAATTTATGGCTGTTCTTTACTGACTGGTGGTAATATTATTTGAAAGCTAAAATCATACTGCCATCAGCTGTCCCCGCAGGAGCCACAGAAAAGACCTGAAGGGCTTGCATTTTCTCGGTTTTTCCTATAACTGGAAGTTACGTCCATCTAATTCAGGTGGGCATGTTATTAAATAAATATATCCACTTAATTAGGATTTTTCCCTTTAAATTACTTTTTATAAGTAATAACGTTGGCATGTTGTTTTCTATCCATTAGATTCCTTTGTCTTTCTCAGAAACTAGGTTGGGAAAATGGGAACTGTGTAGTTATTGACTGTTTGAGGCATGAACATTTACTTCCTCCTAACATTAAGAAAGTCGTTGCATCATCAGTCTAACACTTCAACATAGACTGAAGATTCCCAGATAAAATGCATTTTGTAAGATCATGAAAAATACTTCAAATGAAACTCATAATTTTGATGTTCGGAGTTTGGAAATAGTTGGCTTTTCTAACCCTGGAAATCTTCAAGTTACTGGACTCCTAGTCAATTTCGATCACAGGATATGGCAGAGAATGCTTCTGTCCGCACGGCTGTCCTCCATTTATCTCTGTTCTCGAACTGATTGATTCCTTTTTTAGGTCTTCTTTTCTATCTTTTGTGATAAACAAGCAAACATGTGTTTTGACTTGTCCTAATCTCTTTTGCTAGGACTTCGAAGTTTTTTAAGCAAATGCTCTGTTTTCCAAGCTACCGAAGATAAGAGATTTATCATGTTTGCCATAGAATAACAAGAGTCATTAGATGTCCAGCTTCAATATCTATTTCTTAGTAAGAAGGCCATAATAACACACATATTTTAGGGTTTTGCTATAATAGTACTCCAGGACCTCTAGTATTAGATTTCTTGTTACATGAAGGCAATGCCATTATAACAAAGACATCTAAAATATGACTTAAATAAAAATAGAGATTTATTTCTTCTTGCATAAAAATCCACAGGAGAGAAATCCAGAGTTCACCCCAACATCTTCAACATGTGGCACTCATCTCTGTGTCCTAAGCATAAGACACTTCACATAGAAAGGGAGAAAGAAAGAGGCATCTAATAGTTTTCTTTTAGAGATTGTGAAGAGACTTGGCATAACATCTGGTCATAAACCTTTGGCCAGAACTTGGTCACGTGGCCAAAATTAGTTATGAGCAATGCTGAGGCATGCTGTTTCTAGGTGGGCTGCTGTCTTCCTAGACAAAACTTGAAGAGGGAGGGAAAATAGATATTGAGTGGACAATTAGCTGTGTCTGCACATGCTGGAACTCATTTATTTTGAGTCTTTCTTTACAGCTCCTTCTTCATGAGCATCTCAAAAATCATAAAAGACAATATAAATACATATTAAAATGATTTATTACAAACAGTAATTCAGAGAAAACCCTTTGGATTGGTAGCTAATCATTCCTTGGAATCTGGTGAAAACATTAGCTTTTCCATAATCAACACAAGTTATAATACATATTCTAATGATTAAAAAGCTCAGCTAACAAAGATAATTTGAATTTTTTTCCTCTTAAGAGTCTGACCTTTTTATACAACTTAAATATTTTGTTCCCCTGGACAAATAGTAACACATCTTTTATTTTTCCCAATATCTTAGTTGACAAATACAGTGACCACCTTCATTACCAGTACTCTTTTGCAATAGGCTTTTTGAAGTTTGCAAACACTATAAGGTATTCCTTCTATTATCACAATTTTCTCTGTGGCTTGGAGATCACACTTTGACAACCACTGACATAGAGAATACAATTTCTCTAAGGTTCTGCTTGTTACTGTCTCTGTGACTTTTTCTGAGTCCACTGGCTTCTTCTACATTGTAATCTCTTATGATAATTTCTCTCTCTTCACCAGACACCCTTAACATACTTCCTTTGAAGAAATATTAATTATATAATTTAATAAATAATGACTCCTACTACATCTAGGGTAATTTTGCTTCATGCTGCCCACTAAAAAAGTTATTGGAAGCTTTGTGTTTGATCTTTAAAAATTGATAAAACCACTTTTTCTTATAAATGTTGCATTTATTTTTATGTAAAAATAAATGTATGATCCATGCCACGATTGAGTCATCAGAGTTCTGCGAGTAACAGAAACTGCTGCTGGGTAGTTTGTGCTAAAGGGAATTATGGGAAGAGCATAAGGATCAGGACACAAAATCAAGAGGCTATCGGAGCATTTGGATAGAGGCGTGAATCCAGGCAGCCGCAGAAGACTAAATAAAAAGAGCCATCAGAATAATCTCAGAGCAGGTATTGTCATAGCCCTGAATCCCTGGGAGGATGAAGGAAGCCCGACGTTTATCATTCTTTTTGTTTCTGTATATGGGTTGCCAAAGTCACATATCTAATAGGTGGCAGGAAAAATATAAGGCACATTGGACCACTGCAGAATAGCATGCCCACACAAAGGGGTTTGTGGACGGACAAAGGAGAAAAGAGAAAACGAATGAATTAAGCCTCATGGCTAGATTCATGACACAGCAAGGCAGTAAGTATGAGTTGAGACTATAGCTACATCGCAATTGACCATTTGATGTAGCAGATATTTGTCACATCCTTTATCCAACCCATATTCTCTTTGTCCACAACCTCAGAGGACTGAAACATTTTTGTCCGAAAGAGTGACAAAGACATTATTTCCTTACGAATCTGAGCCCACGTTTATGCTACTCGAGTGGGTGAAGAAGCCTCTGACGATCGTTTTCACTGAATGTGTAACCCAGAGGCTGCCTCAGTTTTCATCCGTTTTCTTTCCTACCCTCACTTCATAGGCATAGCTCTGAGAGAGCCCGCCACTTCCGTAACAGAGTATAACCCATGTTTTTTTGCAAAATCATATTGTGGAATGAGGACTCCAAATAGTCTGGTGATAGCCTTGTCATCTAATTCAACGGAACACATCATAAATTTTCTCTCCAGTAGAAACATTTCACCCATAAGCACTAAATTCTGTAACTGAGCCAGAGTGACTAGGATGCTAATCAAAAATAAAAATAAAAAAGCAATGATATTTGAAATATTTGGGAAACCATGCCCTCTATATTGTTCAGTGGTTTATAGCATCATTCCTCAGGACAGCTTTTCAAACTCACCAAGAATTATCTTCCATTCAACTCGGCTACTCAAACACTGGAAAGCTTCTGCTTCTGGGTGAGGAGATACATAACACCATTATTAATATTAATACTAATATTAATTTACTGGCTTACATTCCTCACGTGGATGCCAATGCATTCTTCTTCCAATGTTTTGTTGTGTGCAATATCATAAAGTTATGAGATAGTTAAATACACGAAGAAAGGTATTTGCAAAGGCAGTTATGTCTGATAAACGCAAACGTAGATCCTTACTAACAGGTCACTAGCTGGAGTTAACTGACTTCTGATGACATACTTTAGGCTTGGAGACATGTGGAATGGAAGCTGAAGAAAATTATTATGGAACTTATTCAAAAAGGCCATTGTCACATCTTTCCTTATCAATGTCCTCATGTTCACATGACACCTAGGAAGTAATGAATTTTACTGGCATTCCAATGTAGTAACTCTCAGAATCAAACTCTAAGTTTGTTTTTCAGGAATTTTGATACTCTGCCCATAAAACAAGAGATTATTTTAACAGTGCTTATAGAAGTTCAGAGTTCTATCCCATCTCCTATGATAATAATATGGAAATTTAACCTTATTATTCTCTTTCTTTATATCAGTTGCCTTCACAGCCTTCCTAAATCTCCCATCATATTCAGTAGCAAAATCTACCTGGCTACACAGAGCATAGTCCTCAGTAAGTTCTTGATTTAAATGACCAGTTTTCTTTCTTTCCTTCCTTCCTTTCTTTCTTCTTTTTTTTTCAATAGAATACCAGAGAGTGCTAAGTTCCCATCCAAGACTATTAACTATTTACTAATTATGCTGTTGTTGTTTGCTACTTTGTTTACTCCATGCAACATACACCAATAGCCTATATTTCCTGGAGGATCTGTTGTCTTGTTGTATGTTACCTAATGAGAAAAGAGCGTTCAGTCAAATTGTAAACCCCTGAGATAAACCACAGAGGGAGGACTTGCCTCACAACTGTCCCACTGGAAAATGAGAGGACTGGTGTTTATCCATGACTGTTATTCTTGTTTAGTTGAGGGAGTTACTTCTGGGATATACCTACATGCAAACTCGAGATTCTTTATAGCTTGGGGAAGTTAAAAATACATGGAACTGTCAACCATACATTAAGAGTCACCAGTTGTACAACAAATTATTCCAAATCTTAATACTTAAATACACACACTCCCCCCCCACACACACACACACATGTTATCTCATAGCTTCTATGGGTTAGGAATTTGGATATAACTTACCTGGGTCCTCTGCTTCTAGGGCTTCCAAAAGGCTGTGATCAAGATGTCAGCCAAGGTCTCAGTCATCATAAAGCTTGTGCAGAAAAGGATTCAGTTCCCAGCTGACTTATGTGGTTGCTGGTAGAATTCAATTCCTTGTGACTTATTGAACTAAAGGCCCCAGTTCCTGTTTTGGTGATGGTTACATGCTTCCCAGTTTCTTGCCATGACAGCCTCTCCAATAGGACAATCTGCTTCATCAAATCATCAAAGCCAAGAAGGCAATGAAATGAGTCTACAAGCAAGGTAGAAGTCAATGTCTTTTGTAACCTAATCACAGAAGTGAGATCTTATCAATTTTGTTGTTTTATGTTCTTCGTAAGTGAGCCACTATGTCCAACTCACATTCAAGTGGAAGGAATTACACAAGGGTGTGGATATTAGAAGGCAGGGTTATTGTGGCCCATCTTAGAAGTCTATCTACCACACAAACTGTGCCGTAATTATGAGTTCAGGAAATGTGGTCCAGTGCCTCAAATCACTTGCTGCAGTTAACTGCAAAATCTTTAAAATGCCCTAATATGGTAGATGCACAGAAAGTTATATCATTCCACATGAACATATTAGTGAAAAAACATGCATGATGCATGTTAAAGAAGACTTTATATCCATTCATATATTCTCTCCTCAAAAAAAAAGGATAAAATAAGTATTTAATTATTGTCTATATATTTTCAGTAAGGGATGCAGAAAGTCCAAGGGGTTGCCTATGGTTTTAAGCAGACTGGTTTGTAGAACAGCATAGACAGGAGCATTCAAATAGCCAAACTAAAAATAAATTAAAAAATAAAGATATTTTTCAATATCATTGCTTGATTATAACCAAATTAATCATGACTAGCAAAAACACTAATAAAGTGGCATAAAACAAATTATATGCTAGAGAGGTATACAAATGAGTCAAGCTTAGCCTAGCTTTTCTGAATTCAAATCCTCATTAAAAGATCTTTATCCCAGTGGATTTAAGTCAAAAGCAAGCAGGATGCAAGTATTTCCTTTTTCCTAGAAAGAGTATAGGGCTGATGGAGGATGAGAGCTATAATTTATATATATATAATTTTAACAATGTAGGCAAATTAAAGTGCTGACTCTTACTATTTGTTAATTTAAATACGCCATATCATACAGGCATGCAAAATAAATTTTCCTAGAATTTTCCACAGGAAAATAAAACTTTTGGTCCTCAAATAATTCCCTACAGCCTTACCAATGTTTTACTCCAAGAAATATAAAACTTACCTACATAATTTTATCTTTGGGAATAATTATTTAGGAAATAGTGGTTAAAAAGTACAAATTATTTGAAACATTAATTTCTTTTCCAATCAGCCTACTGACTGTAATCCTACATTTAAGAAACATTTCCTTGAAGATATAGATGAATAAATTCTAATAAAAATTATTTTTATAATAACTGATACAAATTATTTCAAATAGTTATTATTTCAAATAATTTAGGGATTTTAGTGTCTGTTATTTTAGATATGTTTGCTGGTATGTCTTATATCTTAGACAATAACTTATTTTCATAGGAGAGCTGTTATCACTTATTATCATTATCACATTTACTATGAGCATTTTAAACCCGATCTTAGGTTGTGGATTTCCTTTCTGTCTGGACCACTTTCTAACTTTGATAGCAAACTAAATTTCTTTGTGTGTATGTGTATGTGTGTGTGCGTGTGTGTGTATCCCAATATCCCATGGATTAGAAATACTTTTCGAAAATAAAGTGAAGAAGAACTGATTCAACTCAAACATTGTCTTTATAAATTAAAAAAAATGTGGCTTTTTATAAATAAGCCTGATTCTCTTTGACTTGATGAAAAATTGGGGTCTTTAAAAACAGTTCAAAAGGATAATAATCTTCCTAAGTTTTCTCCAGTAAAATCACTTTGAGTTCTAACACTCCGAAGGCCCTCTGCTAGAGACCATTTTTCCTGATACTAGTCGATACTGGCTACAGGCAGGGAAGAATAGATCGCCTATGACAAGAGATTCAGGACACAGGAAAAAACAGGAGGAAACCCACGTGAGCAGATCCATATTTTTTCTTTCTTCATTTCTTCCAAGTTCAAAAGAAAGATTAGTCGATTAGTTTAGGAATCTATCATTCAGTTTTGTAAAATAGGAAGTAACTAGTTGAGGCATCTACAGGATGAAAATTTAATTGAACTATTTGTTTTCAGTGTTAAAGTAAGCTTGTATGACTATACATGCATATACCAAAATGTGTCTTATTTTAATAAACTGCATTAGAGATTGAAGTTTTGTCTTTAAAATCCAGAGGCTTTACATTGCAACAATTATACATATATCATCACAATGGGCAATAGACTTTCGACAAGTAATACATTTTTTTAATAATGATTATAAATTATTTTAACAAGAGATAAATTGTTTTTTAAACCTTTCTGAAAATGTGTATTTTTAAGGAGAAAAAATAATTTATCAAAATATATTTAGGTTATTGCTTAAGAAATTATAAATCATGTTAATAACAAGATTATATTACAATTAATGTCTATATATTTATATATACACACGAATATATGTATATACATATACACTCCACATTTATAAGGAGAGTGTTTTGAAAGTGAAAGGCTTAAACTGAATTGTGACATACAACAAATACATTTATATTTGAATTCCATATCTATGCATTTTTTAAGTACAGATTTTCAGGCTCAATTAAGTGCAAAATAAACAATACTATAAAAACTTCATGAATTTTTTACTTGCAATTTTATTTGTAAACATTAACCAGATATTTAAAATACCCACACATTTGTCCTGAGAGAGAATTTACCACATGTATACAGTGATTACATTTTTGATGTTTCATAACAGATTCCAAGGAAAGTATTAAACTGGGGAGTTAAACTAGATATTAAATAAAGTTTTATATGAATTGCATGTATGTTTTTTACTTTGGAGTGAACTAAAGCTAAAACTATTTGTCAGTATATTTCTTAGTTGTCTTGTAACTTTGACTCACTTCTGACTCTTAGTCAATATTTAATTTTGATGATATTAAATTTGGAAAAAATGTTGAGAAACACAAAAAGTAGAAAAAAATATTCTACCACCTTTAACTAAGTATTTAAAAAGATGTCTAACCTAATATTATCACAACACTGAGACTACCTCCTATTGCTATTCTTATTTTATGGCCAGGATCCCCACCTGATACCCACCGTGTATGTGCGGCGAGGTAATGCTTTTAGCCCACTGCGCAGGGGCATGCTCGCGCACCCGCTGGCTCTAAGCCATTACTGCCAGTATTGCTATACAGAGAGGTTCCCCAGCGCAAAGAGCAGAGCCTAGAGAAGAGAGCAAATGAGCGGGAGAGAGGGGAGCAGAGGCTGGACCCAGCGCAGAGACTGAGAGGGCTCGTCACCTGCACAGATGGACTGGATTCCAGGGCTCAACCTGTTACCACGAGAATAAAGCTTGGTCTGAGCCCCTTTTTACCCACAACGTTCCATTATCGTTATTTGGTGTCACTGCATCCAGAGTGAACTTGCCCGGGGCTGAACCCTCGGGAGACAGACAGATGGACCTTATAGATCAGTCACTGAGGCACAGAGGATGGAACTCGAGGAGTAAATAGAAAGTATTTGACAGACGGTCATATTAGGTTTATAGAAATAATTGGATGAGTTTCCTAACTGCCATTTCATTGGAAATTGATAGATAAGAATGTGTATTTTGAAAATGCTGATATCAGAGCAAAAACTGCACCAGACGAGGTTAAACAGGTAAGGAAGACTATTGTAATAGGTGAGAGAAACCAGAATACAATCCGAAGGAACTCCCTGGAAACAACGGTTGGGAGATATTTTTTCAGAGCTGGAGGTGGAGGGCGTCATAGGCCATCTGTGTGCGCTAAGTGGCTTTATCCAAAGGAAAAGTGAACTTACTCTAGTCTTCACAGCAGGGTGAAGAAGGCGGGGCAGCGGGAGGCCCGGCTAGTGGTTAATCAGGCTGAGGAAGAAGTTAAGGTCATCTTAGGCAATGGTCTCTATTTCTTTAATGGTCACTTTTATTTTAAGTTAAGGGAATTTACCATTCTGCCCCCATTTTTTTCTGCTTCAGCAGGGCTTTCTGCTTACAGCTGGGCTCGTGTTTAGCCAGGTATGAATAATTCACTGGGGACCTTCCTGAATTTATCCTGAGCAAGCTCAGCTTTATGCCTGTGCACACTCTTCTAGGCCACCAGGGATATGTGGGGTCTCTGCAAGGCCTCAGGCTCCCTCTTTTGCTGTATCTTAAGTTGGCTGGTCTTCCTTTGTGTGGCTTGTCCCAACCATTACTGTGACCTCAAGCTAGCCCATATTAATTAGCCTCCCCTTAATTACTTGCCGCTGAGGTCCCTTACTGTTTTTGACAGTGCCTGAGCGTGGATTTTTCCACACTCCCCTCCAATAAAATCAGCACCTCTGGCATGCAGCAGGACGCTGGTGTGGGAGGCCTGCCCTGTGTGCTAGCGGAAGGGAAGCAGTCCCTGACTGAAGCCCCTAATCTTACCAAGGTTTAGCAGGTGTTCTTGAAAAAATAACACTTCTCCATTTGTTAAATCCTGAAGTGGTTGTTTTGACAAGTTTATTTAGTCTTTTCACTGCTTTGGGAGAATAGGATTAAGATCAACCAAGCCCCTTACTCAGCCATTCTAGAAACCCCACCCCTCCACATTCTACACTTTTTTTTAATCCAGAACTTCATGCCTCTAGATGTATATAGGATATTTCCAGTCCCTGAGGTTGGAAAGGCCATTTTTAGAAGTGCTTAAATAAAGGACATTTTATTTTCTTCTGTTGTCACATCACTTATATCTAATCTATTGCTAATTATAACCAGTCTCATTGCCAAACATTCTTTAATTAGAGCTGTAGTGTTGTGATTTGTAACAAATAGGTATTTGGTCTTCTTCCCAATTTCTGGCCTGGAGCTCCTAAAACCCTCGGAACGCCCTAAGTGATGGAGCTGCCCAGGTGTCTTTGGTTAGGTTACTGAGGTGTTTGGGCTCCCAACCTGAGGCTGGGGTCTGGGTGCCAGGGGAACCAACCACACTCTGGGTGTTGGGACTGAGCCCCCAGGAGGGAAGAGGGGCTGCAGGTTAGATCGACTGTCAATGGCTAATGACTTAATCAGTCAAGCCTATGTAATGAAGCTTCCATAAAAAGCCAAAAGGACAAGATTTGGGGGATTCTGGGTGGAGAACCAGAATGCTTCCACTTCCCATGCCCCGAACTCCTCAGAGACACATGCCTCTTTGGGACCTCATCCTCTATTTCTCTCCGTGTGGCTACTGATTGGCGTCCTTTGATATCCTTTCTAACAAACCAGTCACCTAGTGAGTAAACAGGTTTCCTAAGTTCTGGGAACTGCTCTAGCAAGTTAATTGAACCCAGAGAAGGAAGTCAGGTCATGGGAGCCTCTGATTTATAGCCAGTTGGTTAGAAGCACAGGTGCCAACCTGGCTTGTGATTGGCAGCTGCAGTAGAAGGGCGGGGCCCTTAATCTGTGGAACCTGATGCTGTGTCCAGGTAGACGGTGGCAGAATTGAATTGAATTGCCAGACACCCAGCTGATGTCTGGAGAATTGCTTGCTTATTTGTGGTGGGTAGGAAAGCCCTTTCCACATACTAGAATTGGGTGCAGAACCCAAAATAAGGACATTCTATTCCATCCATGCTGCTTTATTTCAGGAAGAGGTACAGTCTCTCCAAAATGATTTCACTGCTTGACTGCCGTAAACCAATATTCCACTAGCCATCCATCACAGAATCTGACTGAAATATAATAAACGTACCATAAAACACACATACTTGCTGAAAGATTTAACAGGAACTCAACACTTCTCCAAAATTATAATCTTCTGCCTTATCTAAACCCATCCTACCTCTCATCTTTACTACCCCTCCACTTTTTACTTTCTTTTTTAGTAGCATGGAACTGGGTGGTGTTTCTTGATACTCACTATACTGTTCCACATCTTTACAATTTGGAATGTTTAAATACAATGTACGGATTACCTTTCCCTAATATTTGTCTAATTATCAAAGTCATCTTTCCAGAGTACACAAACAGACATTCTTAAAACATCGACCCTTGAGGCTGAGTTGGTCCGCCCTTCACCCTCTCTCACAGTTCCTTGTGCAGACCTGTAATATTTTGCCATAGCCTTGAAACCATTTTGTTAAAAGTGTCTATTTCTGTGACTTCCTCATCCACTTACATTTGCTCCTCAAAGGCCCGCACTCTTTCTTATTTGTAATACTTAGCATTGTGCCTGGTAAAGAGAATGGGTTTTATAAATATTTGTGAACAAAATCCAACTGCTTCTGGCTAACAGAAATGCAAATTAAAGTTTATTTTTCTCTGTAAAAATTTGTATATATTCCTTTACATCAATCCATTTTTTCCACGTTGATTCTATGAAAATAGGCCCAATAACTATGAACTTTTTTTGTAAAATAGAAAGATAGACAGATGTACAACTCCATGAGCCAAATTATTTTTTGCCTCTGAGGGAAAAACAAGTTGTCAAGAGGGAGCATTGGGTGCCCCTTTGTTCTTTGCACTGGGTTAAAGAAAAGTACTGATTTCTTCATATGCAAGATCAAAACTGCACCATGTCATTATGTCACTATACTCATGTGCTTCTCTTGGCTTTTACAAGTTCCCCCCAAATCCATTGCCTGGAGGCACTAAAACTTTGCATAGATGGTGCCTACTGTACACACAGCAGCCTGACCTATGTTCTTTTTAAGGATTATTGTTAAGGCCATTTTGTAAAGAACTGATGGCATTCTTACGAAGCAGAGATACTATGTTTAAAAGAGATGCTTAGAATGTAGAAAACAGTGCATTGTATTCTCTTCCAATGTTTTATTACATTAACAATCAAAACTAAAAACGTTTGGGAATTCAATGTCAACTGTAGGAGTGACATTATAGTGATACAGCTCTTCAGTTTCTGAATCACATTTTATTAATGGTAAAAGACAAAAAGAAAACATTACTGCAAGATACATTTCAAATCAGCTCCCTCACTTATATTTGGTTTCAGTGTTTCTGATTCCTTGAAGATCAAGAAACTAGTTAAGTCATGACAGGGTGGATAAAAGTCACAATATAAATCTTCAAGATTAGGAAATTGGATAAACTAATTCCACACAGAGTATTTCACAGAGAGCATGCCTATTAAATAAATTTGTCTTTAAGATTCCTTGGTTTATACCTCCCTTGATGTATTTAATCATTCAATACATGTTTGAGTTCTTAAAATATGGGAAGAACTAACATAGATACTGAAAATATACTGATTTCTAAAAATAGTCTTCATGAATTTGTATTCTAAATGGAGAAAAAGAAATCCAAATTAACAATGTATAATGCTGCATACTCACTAAATTCAAAATTGAAGATAAGCACTAATAGTAAAAATATTTAAGTTTTTATTAGATATTCTAGGTAATTCAATATAATAAAAAATAAAGTTGCTGGGGAGGAAGAAATTTCCTCTACCCCTCAAGGTTCTTCTAACTGGTCTGAGAATCAAATCAAAATGTGACAGATTAACAGGAGAAAAAAAAAAGTTTAATTGCATACATTACATAGTAAAGGGACTCCACAGACATGGTTTCCAAGGACAGTCGGGGAGAATGAGGTGTGTGTCATCCTGAACCACGGAGAAGGGAGTAAGGGTCTGGGGCTTCAAAGGGAAAGGAAGCAGTCCACAGGAATATGAAAAGTCAATGTTTGTTAAAAAAAATACTCATAGTCCACACAGAAACAATGGGGTATAGAGAGAAATTTTAACAGACTTTGTCACATTGCTTCCAGTCTATCACCCTTAGTTCACAGCATAATAGAGCTATTTATGTTGGCAGCTCTCCTGCAGGAGCAGTTCCTCCGTCTAAATTATTTTTAAGTAGTATGTGGAGCAGGGGAGTCAAAGTATCTTCCTGAGTCTTTTGGGTCTTGATGTTTTTTAATTAAAAATATTCTGCATGTCAAAATGGCGCATCTGGGTATGGTGTGACCTTGCTGCCTACAAAGTATAACATCAGGTAAAAATAAACAGCTAAAACTTATTATTTATAAACAGTATGTTTGTCTGCACAGAAAACCAATAGAATGAGTCATCAAGCAGTCAACAAACACATCTAACAAATGAAAGAGCTCTGCACATTTGACCTAGTCCAAACTCCACATACTCAAAGCAAAAGCATTCTGTCCATCAGAAATGCGAAAAGTCTAGATGGAGACCAATAGTGTTTGTAAAAATATTCCAGAGTATTTTGTTACAGAAATGTAAAGGATGTGTGTGTGTGTGTGTGTGTGTGTGTGTGTGTGTGTGTGTATTCATGGCTACTACTGTCTACACTAATACTAAAGTAAAATATGTCTACGTATAAGAGATGATGTTTTTTGAACAAGGCAAAGCAATTCTTTCATTATGCTATCGGAGAATAAATAATCATTGTTTGGTCATTTGCTCTGAAAAAAATCAGGAAGAATATCAAAAACAAGCATGCTTAAAAGTGATTATCAACATTTCCAATTCTTAGTGTGTTTCCAAATACATTTGAAAGATGATAATTCATTATAGTTTTTCAACTTGTGGCATGACAGTTTAGATTGTTTTTACATTATGATTTTTAAATTTTTACCAGCAAGTCATATCTGTTACAACAACCCACTTAGATTTTAAATAACAGGATTTTTAAAAATCTTATAAATGTATACATTCTTAAGAAGTCTCGCTCAGGAATTTTTTCACTAAGTCTTTAGCTTTCAGTCTCACAATGCTCTTCCCTCTGATGACCATCTACTGAGGCAGATTATTATTCAGGATTATTGCTACCCTACCCACACAGAGACAATGCAATACTTGAACAGCTTCTAATATTGTTGACTGTCTTCTCTGTTTGTGCTTTATCACACTCTAAGGAGTATGGATTGGAGTGAAAATATAAAAGTTTGTAGTGACATAAGATACTAAAAAAAGAAGTCTTCTTGGGCATATTTCTTACATATGTATTTTTTTCTTTTTAGATGCTCACAAGAATAGCTATTTAAAGAACTGGCAGTTTTCAAAGTTGAACTGCCAGTGGAAAGAATGTTCCTGTCTATGCATGAGTGTAAGAACTTGACATATTCATTTATTTTGAACTTGAAAACTACTTGGTCAAGACTAAAAAAGATCAAAATAACTCTGAGTATAGCTCTCAGGTTTTAGAACTAACCATAGTAACAATGAACAGTTCAAACAAGTAATGTCTAATCTATGGCATTGTATTAAATATCAATCAGGATCTATATGCTTAAGAAGCAAAATGAATTAATGTTTTGTTCAAGCTACCAAATTTTCATTAACATGTGCCTGTCATTTTGTTAAGAGAGCGATGGAACTATTAAGGTCTCTGCCCATAGGGCACTTTTTTCTCTTTTTTAAAGAGGGAGCAGGGAGCAAAGAAGCAAACAAATAAAATGTGCAGATAATTATAATTGCTATAGTAGTGAGTAACAAGGAACGGTGACAGTGTAAGAGGTGCCGTTTGGATCAGGGAGAGAGGTATGAGGAGTTTGCCCTTAGAAAGAGTCATTGAAGAAGGGGCCTGCTTTATGAAAGGGCAGTATGCATGTAAAAGCAGTGCTACAATACTAATGAAAAAAAGGAGAACTCTAGGAATGTTTTTCTGCTCCCAAATATTGTTGCCAGGCAGCTGTGTCTGGGGAAGTCTCTCTCTTTGAACTAGGTGAAACCTCCATCTGGACGGGGGAGGGTTCTTGACTGAATGAGAAAGAATTTCTTAACAGGTCTAATGGGTGCAGGTCTGATTAAAGCCAGAGTGGTAACATATGGCAGCTGCTTTCTAGGCAGCTGAGAACAGAGAGATGCAGAGGGAAGGAGGGAAAGCTCACTAAACTCTTACTCAGCCTGGGGCAAATTCTCTTGCCAACTCCTAACGCCAGGGTCACTTGGCATCTTGTGTCCGCTTGTATCTGCACGGTGAGGGGACCAGGCCTCACCATCCCAGGATTTGGGGGAGCCGCAGAACACAGGATGGAGTGAGATTATGTTCTGAGAACTTCTCAAAGAAAGGAGATTTTCAGGCAGGCTGCTAAGAGCAGATCGCACAACTGCGGTCCTGTCTAGATCACTCAGGCGATGGGAACTTGCAGGCCCGAATCAGAGCTCTCAGCAGCCCCTCCCTACTTGCCAGGAGTAAAGCGGAGACAGAGTGACGACTTGGAAATAAAATGAAATAGCAAAGAGACAACAAAGATGCTTACCCCTGGAAGAGCACCGCGACAAGACGCAGTAAGTTGAGCAGTGAGAATCTTTATTTAAGAGTATGCACGTTACGGGGAGTGTGGGAAACCTCAGAGAACAGGTGCACTGAATGTCAGGAGTTTCTGTCTTTTAAGGCTTTCAAGGATGGGACAGAGGGCAGCGGAGGGGTCGCCGGGCGTACGCTTGACCTGTGGTCTCATGGGTCTCTCTGGGGAAGGACACAATGCCCCCATCCACAGCCAGGCCTCCACATGATTCTGCAGGATTGATCCTCCTCCTCTCTAAGACGGTGGTCACCCTCAAGCGCTAGGAACCCATTAGTTAAGACTGCCTGCCCTGCCTCAAGATAGGGTGGGTTATTGTCTGATTACCAAAGAACATGTTAGGAATCTTATTTGCTAACTCTCTGTTTTTTAAAATGGAATCTTAGCTGATGGAGTCCCTCTGTTCTTACTCTACTGTTTATATTCCAGAATCATGCTGTTTGTCCCATCTCCCTCAATCAATATCAATATCACAGCCCTTTGATTACAGGTTTAATAGATGGGCATGAAATCTGTTGTGATTCTCGATCATATTAATAATGCCATTTTGTTCTAGAGTACATGATAGTACATTTAATTGTTTTTTGAATAATAGTCAATTATGAGGGTGACTAAGTCCTTTTGTTTCTCTTCTTGTTGAAAATACTAAATGCCTCAAATGATTTTACCAAACATGTATCTCACCAGTCTGCTGATAGTTTTCTGTTTTTGCCTAGCACATTTTACGTGCTTTCATGTTTTAGGCACAGGAAACCCAGATAGATATGCCCTGTGGGGATATAGTACTGAAACAGAGAACTCAAACTGAAACTCTAAAGAAAAAGAATATTTTCTCATTCGGTGGTTTTGGGTGGAGAATATGAACAGTGAAAGAAAAGGGTAGGCAACTTCACAGAAAAGAGGTATTTCTGCTTGGTTGTTAATTTTTTTTATATGCTTCAATAACTTAGGATATTACCTTGGTAAACTGCAGATCTGAGAAAGTGAACAAGAAAAGCACACCAAATTGAACATGCTGTACTTACATCTATCAGAGACACTTGGCTTACCCAATGGAAAGCTACCATGTAAGACAATAAAGTGCAGAGGTGTTTCAGAATCCTCTTCTTTATCTAGCCCATATTAGCTGATCAAATTGAGTGTTCCGAACCAGAGAGAAGACACTTGATTTTCTTTCTTTTTTTTTTTTACAGACTTACTTCATTGTTGTGGTAGGCAAAGGTATCAGTAATAACACCAAATTGCCATTTTCCCTAAACTCCCATGTGTCTCAAGGCGGGCCATTCTCTTGGCCTGGTCTTCAGCGTGATGATGGAGATGCCTGCTGATGGCTCCTAATGTGTGGCTCCCGTTAGGTCATGAAATGATCTCTACTTGTCAGTTCTCTTCATTTGCTTCTTCAAAGTGAGAAACCAGAGTGTCGAGGCAGGATATGACGGGTCATCTCAACAGGCAGGACTTGGACTAAGACAGCATGTCAGAGATGGAGGAGATCAGCTAAAATATTGTCAGAACTAATATGGGAGCTCAGCAAGGTGGGATGCTGTACAGTCAATATATAAAATCAATAGTTCTCCATTAATCGGAAGTGATGAGATAAAATGTCTCATGGGTACTTTGTTTATAAATAGCAAAAAGGCAATAGCATACCCAGCAATAAAATTACCAAGAGATGTGAAAAATCTCCATGAAAACAGTGATGACCACTTATTTAAAAATAAAAATATGCTCTAAAAATATGCATAGAAATGCCATAGAAACAGTCAACAGCTTCGAGATTTCAGTTGTCTTTAAAGCTCATAATTGAAGTATGATAAGTAACTGTTACCAGTGGAAAGCATTGTGTTTTCCTGATTCTTGTCTTCCCAAAGAAAATAATTCAATTGAGAGACCAGATAGTAAGAAAAGCAGTGAGGAATGTATTGGGTTAAAGAAAAATGTACACTCTCGAGACAAGAGAGTGGGCTGTCTGGAAACCAGAAGCATTCCAGTAATTAGGGTTAGGGTTGGTATTTTTTTTTTTTTCTTAGGGTGGCAGGAAGTCCTGCTAGGCATCTTACATTATTTAATTTACAAGTTGATTGATAGAAAGTAATTCCCTGCATCTTGTGTCATTTGATTGACAAGTTGATTGACAGATCTAGGTTACATAACCTTTTTCTCAGTGTGCAGGCACCTTACCCATAAGTACCTAAGTGAAACTCACAGCAGGTTGGAGGGGTGGAGGGGAAGGTGGTGAAGGCAAAACTGCAACGTTAATTAGATTTAAATGTTATTTCAATGAGATGGGGTTACTTTTGGACAAGGTCTTTGGACCTTGCGCATGGTCTCTCATCAGGGAAGCCCCTGGAGTCCTGGGCCCCTCCACAATCTGGGTGTCCTGATTAGCTAGGCGTCCTTGACTGTGGACCTGGGAACTAAGGAGGGCTTAGGAGTTGGCCAGGGTGTAGTCTTCGTTGGTGACGGGCTGGCCTCTTTTCTCCTGCTTATGTCTAACTGCCTACTCTAATATAACCAGGATAATATTAATGGTAGAGGAAAAAGAATAATAATATAGTATCACAAAAACGTCTCATTAATATATGTTGAAGTAATTTTAAAGCAATGGAGAAAGGATGGTTTTTAATGATATTATGGAGAATAATTTGGAAAAGTACATATATTTATCTACATCTATATATAATAAAAAAATAAGAGAGGAAAAATAAATGTTTTTGCCTTAGATTTTTACAGTTTCATACAAAGAATACAACATGAAAAGAAAAGCAATATACTGGAAAAATAATTGCCATACATATGCATATATATGTAGTATTTATCATATTGTGAGTTAATATTCATTCATTCTATCTATTCTGTTAAAGAAATTCTATCCAATTAAGAGAGTAAGGGCCATCATGTAAGTTTGCTAAGGTTGTGCCTTGTGTAATGGTGCTTCCTCAGTGCCAAAGGAGGCTGAATTCCAGTCTACACTCTGTCACCAAACTTTCCAGCATGGGGTTGCATCCACTGCAGGAAGACTTTCTTTTCTATTTTCAGCAAAGGTACCCAGTGGCTTACGGTGGCCCTGGTGAAGGTAAAGGATATAAATAGGCAGTTCTCAGGAGAAATACAGAAATGTTCAATCTGTACATATAAAGGCTTTCACTGTACTTGTAATCAGAGAAATGGTAAGTAGGCCAGAGGGAAAAAGTATCTTTTTCTCTCTTTCTCTCTCTCTCTCTATATATGGAATAATTTAAGTGATTTAAAATATCTAAAGTTGGTAAGGTTAAAAAAGAAATGAGTACCCTCTTAATAATGTTAAAGTATGAATCAGTATAGGACTTTTGGAAGATATCTGTCAAAATATGAGATATATAGATGTATTAACTGAATAATTCCACTTCTAGATATCTATTATACAGATACAGGTATATACTAAAATTCATGCATAAAGAATTTGGCTGAAGCCCAGTTTCTATAATTAAAATAGAAAAACAAGCAAGTTTTCACCAATGCAATAATGGATAATAAATTATTTTAAAATCATTTCATATAATACTATGAACACAAAAGTGTAAGTAAATGCAAATAAATTTATTATGTAAATAAATGTCCATAAATCTTTATTCACTGAGATTAAAAATTCTCCATGCATTTTGCTATGTTATAAACAAAAACAAGTGGCCACGTAGTTCAATCAATTAACAAGCATTTACTGTGTGCCTTCAAGGTACCAACTGCCAAATATTATGCACAAAAGTCTTAGCCTTTATGTAACTTACATTTTAGTGAGGTAAAAATAGACAATAATCATAATAAATAAGTAAATTATATATGTAGGAAGGTTATAAGTAATATGGATAAATAAATAAAATCTGTGAAGAGTATGGAGGTAAGGGTGTGGGTACCTTTAGTGGCAATATAAATGTAGTGTCCAGGGTAGACTTTCTTGGGAAGCAGGGCATTTGAGCAAATATTTGCAGAACAATGGAATGAACCCTATGGCTATATAGTAAAAGAGCTTTCTTCTGCTGGAAAAAATTGCTGTGTGTAAGCACTGAAGCATGCATATGTGTAGTGGGTGAAAGAAGGGAAAAGAAGGGAAAAGGAAGTGACTGGTCTAGACCTTCACAGGTTATTAAAAATATGGTAACAGCATATTTGTTGCATGAAACTATATTAGTGAAGCAAAACGTGACCTCAAAATAATGAAAATTAAATAATGTGTGAAATATTTATATATTGACAAATTGGCTTAATTAGAAAATGGCTTATTAAATAACTTAAGGAAATAGATTATATCTTTAAACAACACACTTATAAATTCCATATGCTTTACATTAAAATATAAATACAGATTAAATGGACAGTGATATTTGGCTAGTTTTGATACAGGAATGTCATAATCTAATTTTGACAGAACTGTTTTGGCTAATGTATTTAGAATGGACTCTAAAATCAGGAATAGAAATTAGGAGATCAGTTAGGAGCCCAGGTCAGTCTTATAGGAGACAGAAGAGGGCCCATACCAGGACTTAGCATAGTCACATTTTGGCAAAAACTTTTTATAAATGAAAAAATTTAAAATAAATCAAACACATGCAGTGGTATATGTGCAGAGGTAGGGTTTGTAAATTCTTAAATAAGGTCTGAAAGTAGACATGCAAAACTATTAACAGACTTCTTCTCTGGGGAAAAGAATAAATAAACTTGTACTTAGCATTTAAAGCTTTTCATTTCGATTTTATATTGATTTTTTTCATTTATTTTTTGTTTATTTTGCTATTATTAATATACAACTATATGAGCAATATTATAGTTACAAGACTCCCCCTATTATCAAGTCCCCACCACATACCACCATTGCAGTCACTGTCCATCAGCGTAGAAGGATGTTATAGAATCACTACTTGTCTTCTCTGTGTTGTACTGCCTTCCCTGTATCCCCCTACCCCACCCCCACCCCCGCTACTTTATGTGTGCTAATTGTAATAGCCCTTTTTCCCCTTTATCCCTCCCTTCCCACCCATCTTCCACAGTTCCTTTCCCTTTGGTAACTGTTAGGCCATTCTTGAATTCTGTGAGTCGGCTGCTATTTTCTACCTTCAGTTTTTTCTTTGTTCTTATACTCCACAGATGAGTGAAATCATTTGGTACTTGTCTTTCTCCACCTGGCTTATTTCACTGAGCATAATACCCTCTAGCTCCATCCATGTTGTTGCAAATGGTAGAATTTGTTTTCTTCTTATGGCTGACTAATATTCCATTCTGTATATATACCACATCTTCTTTATCCATTCATCTACTGATGGACACTTAGGTTGCTTCCATTTCTTGGCTATAATAAATAGTGCTGCGATAAACATAGGGGTGCATATGTCTTTTTCAAACGGGGCTGCTGCATTCTTAGGGTAAATTCCTAGGAGTGGAATTGCTGGGTCAAATGGTATTTCTATTTTTAGTTTTTTGAGGAACCTCCATACTGCTTTCCACAATGGTTGAACTAATTTGCATTCCCACCAGCAGTGTAGGAGGATTCCCTGTTATCCACATCTTCGCCAGCATTTGTTGTTGTTTGTGTTTTGGATGTTGGCCATCCTCACTGGTGTGAGGTGATATCTCACTGTCATTTTAATCTGCATTTCTCTGATGATTAGTGATGTGGAGCATCTTTTCATGTGCCTGTTGGCCATCTGAATTTCTTCTTTGACGAAGTGTCTGTTTAGCTCCTCTGCCCATTTTTTAATTGGCTTATTTACTTTTTGTTTGTTGAGGTGCGTGAGCTCTTTATATATTTTGGATGTCAACCCCTTATCAGATACGTCATTTATGAATATATTCTCCCATACTGTAGGATATCTTTTGGTTCTACTGATGGTATCCCCTGCTGTACAGAAGCTTTTTAGTTTGATATAGTTCCATTTGTTCATTTTTGCTTTTGTTTCCCTTGCCTGGGGAGACATGTTTATGAAGAAACTGCTCACATTTATGTCCAAGAGATTTTTGCCTATGTTTTTTTCTAAGAGTTTTATGGTTTCATGACTTACATTCAGGTTTTTGATCCATCTTGAGTTTACTTTTGTGTATGGGGTTAGAAAGTAATTCCGTTTCATTCTCTTATATGTAGCTGTCGAGTTTTGTCAACATCAGATGTTGAAAAGGCTGTCATTTCCCCATTGTATATCCGTGGCTCCTTTATCGTATATTAATTGACCATATATGCTTGGGTTATTATCTGGGGTCTCTATTCTGTTCCACTGGTCTATGGGTCTGTTCTTGTGCCAATACCAAATTGTCTTAATTACGGTAGCTTTGCAGTAGAGCTTGAAGTCAGGGAGCATAATCCCCCCTGCTTTATTCTTCCTTCTCTGGATTGCTTTGGCTATTTGGGGTCTTTTGTGGTTCCATATGAATTTTAGAACTATTTGCTCTAGGTCATTGAAGAATGCTGTTGGTATTTTGATAGGGATTGCATTGAATCTGTAGATTGCTTTAGGCAGGATGGCCATTTTGACAATATTAATTCTTCTTAGCCAAGAGCATGGAAT
Organism: Phataginus tricuspis; assembly: GCA_029783875.1. NCBI lineage: Eukaryota > Metazoa > Chordata > Mammalia > Pholidota > Manidae > Phataginus > Phataginus tricuspis. The sequence goes on from JAQQAC010000477.1 coordinate 3,753,963, forward strand.
AAATTTCCATTTATTAGTGTCCTCTTTAATTTCTGTTGAGAGTTTCTTGTAGTTTTCAGGGTATAGGTCTTTCACTTCCTTGGTTAGGTTTATTCCTAGGTATTTTATTCTTTTTGATGCAATTGTGAATGGAATTGTTTTCCTGATTTCTCTTTCTGCTAGTTCATTGTTAGTGTATAGAAATGCAACAGATTTCTGTGTATTAATTTTGTATCCTGCAACATTGCTGAATTCAGATATTAGATCTAATAGTTTTGGAGTGGATTCTTTAGGGTTTTTTTTTTGTACAATATCATGTCATCTGCAAGCAGGGACAGTTTGACTTCTTCCTTGCCAATCTAGATGCCTTTTATTTCTTTGTGTTGTCTGATTGCCGTGGCTAGGACCTCCAGTACTATGTTGAATAAAAGTGGGGAGAATGGGCATCCTTGTCTTGTTCCCTATCTTAAAGGAAAAGCTTTCAGCATCTCACTGTTAAGTATAATGTTGGCTTTGGGTTTGTCATATATGGCCTTTATTACGTTGAGGTGCTTGCCCTCTATACCCATTTTGTTGAGTGTTTTTATCATGAATGGATGTTGAATTTTGCTGAATGCTTTTTCAGCATCTATGGAGATGATCATGTGGTTTTATCCTTCTTTTTGTTGATGTAGTGGATGATGTTGATGGATTTTCGAATGTTGTACCATCCTTGCATCCCTGGGATGAATCCCACTTGATCATGATGGATGATCTTTTTGATGTATTTTTGAATTTGGTTTGCTAATGTTTTGTTGAGTATTTTTTCATCTATGTTCATCAGGGATATTGGTTTGTAATTTTCTTTTTTTATGGTGTCTTTGCCTGGTTTTGGTATTAGAGTGATGTTGGCCTCGTAGAATAATTTTGGGAATATTCCCTCCTCTTCTACTTTTTGGAAAGGTTTAATGAGGATGGGTATTAGGTCTTCACTAAATGTTTGATAAAATTCAGCAGTGAAACCATCTGGTGCAGGTGTTTTGTTCTTAGGTAGTTTTTTGATTACCAATTCAATTTCTTTGCTGTAATTGGTCTATTCAGATTTTCTGTTTCTTCCTCCGTCAGCCTTGGAACATTTTATTTTTCTAGAAAATTGTCCATTTCTTCAAGGTTATCCAGTTTGTTAGCATATAATTTTTCATCGTATTCTCTCATAATTGTTTGTATTTCAGTGATATCCATAGTGATTTTTCCTTTTTCATTTCTGATTCTGTTTATGTGTGTAGACTCTCTTTTTTTCTTGGTAAGTCAGGCTAGGGGTTTATCTATTTCGTTTTTTTTTTTTTAAAGAACCAGCTCCTGCTTTCATTGGTTCTTTCTATTGTTTTATTCTTCTCAATTTTATTTATTTCTGCTTTAATCTTTATTATGTCCCTCCTTTTACTGACTTTGGGCCTCATTTGTTCTTCCTTTTCTAGTTTCATTAATTGTGAGTTTAGACTGTTCTTTTGGGATTGTTCTTCTTTCCTGAGGTAGGCCTGTATTGTAATATATTTCCCTCTTAGCACAGCCTTCGCTGCATCCCACAGATTTTTATGGTGTTGAATTACTGTTGTCATTAGTCTCCATATATTGCTTGATCTCTGCTTTTATTTGGTAATTGATCCATTGTTATTAAGCCTCCATGTGTTTGTGGGCTTTCTTGTTTTCTTTGTGTAATTTAATTCTAGTTTCATACCTTTGTTTTCTGAGAAGCTGGTTGGTACAATTTCAATCTTTTTGAATTTACTGAGGTTCTTTTTGTAGCCTAATATATGATCTATTCTTGAAAATGTTCCATACACACTTGAGAAGAATGTGTGTCCTATTGCTTTTGGATGGAGTGTTCTGTAGATGTCCGTTAGGTCCATCTGTTTTAATATGATGTTCAGTATTTCTGTCTCTACTTATTTTCTATCTGTTTGATCTGTCCTTTGGAGTAAGTGGTGTGTTGAAGTCTCCTAAAGTGAATGCATTACATTCTATTTCCCCCTTTAATTCTGTTAGTATTTGTTTCACATATGTAGGTGATCCTGTGTTAGGTGCACAGATGTTTATAATAGTTATATTCTCTTGCTGGACTGACCCCTTTATCATTACATAATGTCCTTCATTGTCATTACACAATTTGTCTCTTGTGATGTTTTTTTGTTTTGAAGTCTATTTTTTCTGATACAAGTACTGTAACTCCTGCTTTTTTCTATTAGTTGCAAGAAGTATCTTTTTCCATCTCTTTACTTTCAGTCTGTGTATGTCTTTGGGTTTGTAGTGAGTCTCTGATAGACCACATACAGATGGATTATATTGAATTTTTTTAAGGCTAGTTTTAAGTTCAAGCAAAACTGAGAGGAAAGTGAAGAGTATATTCCCTGCCCCCACCCATTATCCACATCACTTACTACAGTGGTACATTTGTTAAAATTTTTGAAACTACACTGTCACATCATTATCACCCAAAGTCTACAGTTTACCTTAGGGTTCACTATTTGTGTACTTTGTATTATTTCAGACAAGATATAACATGTATCCATCATCATAACATCATACAGAGTATTTTCACTCCCCTAAAAATGCTTTGTGCTCCGCTTATTTATGTCCTTGCCTCCAACCTCTGGCAACTGCTGATCATTTTACTGCCCCCATATTTTTGCCTTTTGCAGTATGTTATATGTTAGAACAGTAAGGTATGTAGCCTATTCAGATTTCTTCTCTCACTTAGTACCATGCATCTAAGCTTCCTCTACATATTTTCATGGTTTGATAGCTCATTTCTGTTTAAATATAGAAGAGTATTCCATTGTCTGGACGCACCACAATTTTCTTAGCCATTTGCCTACTGAAGGACATCATGATTGTGTCCAAATTTTGGCAGTTATGAATAAAGCTGCTGTAAACATATGTGTGCAAATTTTTGTGTGGATGTAAGTTTTCATCTTCTCTGGGTAAACACCAAGAAGCACAAATGCTGGGTAGTATGGCAAGAGTATATTTAGTTTTACAAGAAACCACCAAACTGTATTTCAAAATAGCCATACCATTTTGTATTCTTAGCAGCAATGTATGAGTGTTCCTCTCCTCTACATCCTTGTCAGCACTTGGTGTTGTCAGTGTTCTGGATTTTTGGCCTTTCTAAACATGTGCATTGGTATTTCACTGTTGTTTTAATTTGTATTTCTCTGAAGACATATGATGTGGAGTATTTTTCCATAGGCTTATGTGCCATCTATATATCTTCTTCGGTGAGGTGTCTCTCAAAGTCTTTGGCCCATTTTTTAATCAGGTTGTTTGTTTTCTTATTGTTGAGTTTTAAAAGTTCTTTGTCTATTTTATATAACAGTATTTTATCAGATTTATCTTTCACAGATATTTTCTCCCAATCTGTGGACTGTCTTCTCATTCTCTTGATACTGTCTCTTGCAGAGCAGAAGTTTTAATTTCAATTAATTCCAGCTAATCAACTATTTTTCTCATGGATTGTATCTTTGGTGTTGAATCTAAAAACAAAATCTCCATATTAATCTAAATCTAAATTAAAGTTAATCTAAATCTACATAAAAATCTAAAACACTTCATACTGAAGGTCATCTAGATTTCTCCTGTATTATCTTCTAGTATTTTTATAGTTTTGTATTTTATACTAGGTCTATGATCCATTTTTGAATTATTTTTGTAAAGAGTGTATGTTTTTTGTCTATATTCTTTTTTCTTTTTTGGCATGTGGATGTTCAGTTGTTTCAGCACCATTCATTGAAGAGTTTGTTCCATTGTATTGCTTTTGCTCCTTTTTCAAAGATTAATTTATTATATTTATGGGGATCTATTTCTGGTTTCTATATTCTGTTCTATTCATCTATTTGCCTATTCTTTCCTCAGTACTATCCTCTCTTGATTACTGTAGTTTATAGTAAGTCTTGAGGTGGTAATATCAGTCCTCCTACTTCTCCTCCAACATTGTGTTGGCTGTTCGGAGTATTTTGCCTCTCCACATAAACTTTATAATCGGTTTGTTATTATCTACAGAATAAAATATAGATAGTTCATTCTATACATTAGAATGGAGTTTGGTTGAGATTGCATTGCACGTATAGCTCAGGATGGGAGAAATTGAAAGCTTGACCGTATTGAGTCTTCCTTTCCATGAACACAAAATATCCGTCTATTTATTCAGTTCTTTGTGTTCATCAGACTAGTTTTTCTCACATATGTCTTGTACAAAGTTAATTAAGTTTATACCCAGGTATTTTAATTTTTTGGATGCTAAAGTAAATGGTATTTTTCCTTGCAAATTACACTTGTTCATTGTTGCTATATAGGAAAGCAGTTCATTTTGTATATTAATCTTGTATCCTGCAAACTTGCTACGATCACCTATTAATTCCAGGAGATTTTTCATCAATTCTTTTGGAACTTCTATATGACAGTTCTGCTATGTGAGAACAAAGACAGTTTTCTTTCTTTCTTCCCAATGTGTACACAGTTTGTTTCCTTCCCTTGTCTTAACTGCATTAGCAACGACTTCCAATACAGTGTTGAAAAGGAATGGTAAGAGGGGCTGTTCTTGTCTTTTAACTGATCCAGTGGGAAAGCTTTGAGTTTCTCTATTACATATGATAGCTGTAGGTTCTTTGAAGATAATTTTTATCAGGTTTATAAAGTTCTCTATTCCTAATTTACTAAGAGTTTTTATCATGAATGGGTGCTATTCTGAATTTTATGAGAGAGGAACAATTATATGTAATCAAGACAGAAGTCGGTGAAAGATTATATTTGATCCCAACTGTTTGCTTCCCCACTCATTGTTGTGCCTCTTGTAAGAGGAATGTACTTCCCCCTCTATTGGTTTTTGGGTTGGGCCATTTGTCTAATAGAATGTGAGTAGGCATGATATATACTATGACCAAGCATAAGTTTTAAAAGTGCATGATTTGCATCTTCCTCTTGCTCCTTATATTGCCTATTCCTTGAGAATAGCATGCCCTAGAAATAGAGCTGCACCTTCAGCTCAAGTTGTGGAGTAAGAACACATGGTGCAGAAACCTGTAACATCACCTGCAGTCTAAGCAAACTCTTATCCTGAAAGAGACTCTATTGAGTTTATTGATATTGTTCCTGGACCATTTGACAAAGAATTAGTAGCATACCCTGGATTGCTTAATAAGGAAATAAGGAAAGCGAAATAAGGAAAGCAAAGATTACTGATGATTCTGAGGACCTCCCTTTTCTAAGACAGTGTTGCAATTGTCTCTCCTCTTATGCAGATTATCTGATAAATAATTTGACATCCTAAAATTTATCCTGGTTGCATACATAGAAAATCTAGGGACATGGATGATCCTCTCAATTTATAAAAATAAAAATGGTCTTACAAGAACATGAAAAGACAAATAGCTTTGTTATTACTTAGGAAATGTCATAGATCTATTTCCCAAATATGGAAGATTAGAAAAGAAATAAAGGATATGAAAATGTTAGTTCTTAGGTTACTTCAAAATGTACAAATTTTGCCAAATTCAATTCACTTTTAGAAGGTCATCTATCTCAGTTCTTAAATAGACTTTCTTTATTTGCTTTTGTCTATTCTAGATCATAAAAAGTGCCTAGCTTTTAATTAGGGTATGCCAGCTGCTATTAGAGGGAAAAAGACATAGATTAATTTCCTTTACATGACAAAGAAAACTGAAGACAGTATTTCTCTTACCAAAATTGTGTGAGTATATACATTATTCGATTGATTGGTTGATTGGCTCAAGTTATTTTCAGAGAATGTTATTAAATGAGTCTGCTATTGGAAACCTGAAAGAAATATTTCCAAAACTTAAATATCAGAAAAGAAAGACAGGAGAAATAAATTCATTTTATAAAATCAGATATGAATATGAGATATAAGCTTTAAAGCAAATTAAATTCCCAAGAGCTGCCCGACAGCCAGCCACGACAGGTTTGAAGGTCATTGTTGCTGGCTATTTGGCTAGATTTCAAGTCAATTTCAGCCCTGATCAGTGATTCAAAACTGACCCACACAGATGGCCAACCATGTGGTGCCCCAGTGCATATTAATCAGAAGATTTCCCTACTCCAAAAAGGAATAACTCAGATGGTTAAAAATAAATTATGTAAGGGCAAAATGTGGAAGTCTTGAGTTATGTGTCAAACAATTTTAAGACACTTTGCATATTGACTCTCACTCTGTGGTGCCTTTTTTCCTGTAGGGAATTTAGATCCTATATAAGTCATTTTTTCCATTTGTGAAAGGAAGCAATCAAGGAATAAACATTTAGTCCAATGATTTACAGACATCTTACTTTATAGAATACAAGACATTCTAACTTTCTCTTTTATTGGTTCTCTAGCAAAATACAGTTTTTAGTTACTGATTTATTTTTGCCTAATCTTCATTCTTGGTGTCTTTGGGGTATAGCAAACTGAAAGTGTGAAGTAATCAAGTTTAAATTTACATACCTTTGGGAATTCTATTTCATTTTGAATTCAAATTTAAATAACTTCTACATTGGTTTAAATAACATGCCTTTCTACTGTCTAATTACAGATATCTTAAAACAGTTTCTATTTTTAATACGTTTTGGTAAAAATAACTGTGTAAGTCAAATAAATGATAAAACCAAAAATAAAAAACAGAAAATGTTATTTGAATATTTATATTCTCATACATTGTTTTTATTTCCTCAAAAGATGGATTTATAGGAAGAGAAATAAATGGAATAATTTTTGACCTTCCAAAATTGCCCAATGAAATAAAAAGTGATTGTCATGTCTTCACAATATGAATGGAAAATGTAATAATAGAAACACTGATTTTAAAAACTTACTTAACAATGATTTTCTGATCCTTAGATTCTGACAATGCTTGCATTTAGACAAAACTTCCATTGAAAATGCCTTATCAAATCACTCAAAAACTCTCAATCTTATTACATTAGCGAAACATAGCAGTCATATCACATTAGCATGCAAATACAGATCATCTTTAACTAATGACTTATATTTGTCATGACAATCTAGTTAATTACCAAACCTCATTCTTTCTTTATTTTCAGTAGCTTTTTTTCATCTCAAATTCTTTTTTTTTTTTAATGTCCATTTATCCAATAGCTAGTTTATTTCAATAGTCAGGTAACTGACTTGTTTTCTTAATTATTTTTTTCTCTCTGGTAAATATAGCCAAATATAAGCACTAGTTTTGATCTCATAAAATATTTTCATTTCTGTCTTATAGCACAATTTTAGCATGAAGTGTCATCATACAGAGGCTCCAAATTGTACTCTGCCTATGCCTGATAGTTTTACTGGAGTGTTGGGGGACAGCCTGAAGAAGGAATAGTTATAATACCCTCACCCCCAACTTAAACAAAATAGATCATGTCCGTCGACTTTTCCTCTATCTTTTAATTTGAAGAAAGGATTCTGATATTGCCATTAGCATGAGTAGTAGTGGTAGCTGTAGTAGTAGGATAAATATTTATATTTTAGTTACCCCAGTACTTCATAATCCAAACTTTGACCTAAAGGCTACCTTAATTTCAATAGTGAGACAGGGGAAAGATGAGCAGCCCCTGTCTTGTTAGAGCAAAAGAGGAAAGCTCACTGAGAGGCTCAAGAATGGCCAAATCTGTGGTGTGTTCCCAAAGGGTGCCTACGGTGGGGTCATCTCTGTTTATTTTCTGCTAGCCGTGAGGGTCATATGAGCATGCCAAATTTGGAAATATAGACAACTTTCAATGAGATTGGTAAAAACAAAGAACAGTATTCCAGTGAGAACCAATAGAAATTAGACAACGCAGCTAAGTCTGACATATAGAGCCCTAGACACGCCCAGACAGGGCACTCTGGTCCGCTCCCAGTGTGCGCTGGTGGTCCTGTACTTTCGCTTTCTCTGAATGAAAAGCCCTTTTCTCCGGCTTGCCTACCCTGAGTGTTTGCAAAGTTCATTCTTCCACTCCATGAACATGAACCCTGGTATAGATAGTATTCCTTTTTTTCTTTTTTTGATGTTTCGTTTTTTCTTTTTTTCTTTTTTTCTTTTGGTATCATTAATATACACTTACATGAGCAATGTTGTGGTTACTAGATTCCTCCCATTATCAAGTCCCCACCACATATCCTATTAAGAACAAAGTAAAAACTGATGGTATTCCTATTTTAAAACATTTAACTATTGTTCCTGGGTGCCTGTTCCTTGGCTTGTTGTGTAAGCCATATTCTTACTGAATTCCAAAGGACCCTCAAAGGTGGATGATTATTGCAAGGCTATTCAGGACTTTGAGATGTCAGAGAAGGTCAGCATTTAAATCATATACATTCTCAGAAGTTTAGGATCACGAAATATGAGCAGATTTCATAAAAACCTATCACTTAGGATAGCTCTAAAGCAAGAATCCCTGGCAGTATTTCCTTCTACTCACCTAACTTGTATTCTTTCTCAACTGAGGATTTACACTGTGTTGTTATGGTGTTGGATACTATCACACTGGATTCTCAGAGTCCTTGTTGCTTCTCCATACCCATAAGTAAAACTCTATTAAGTTTGGAGAGTTCTTTTAATTATCCCCATCCTCCTCTTTCCTCTTTGCCCTTTGAGAGGCAATATGGAAAGAGGTTAATATGTTTAGACTGTCTTTAGATGATGAGTTGGTTATGTTGTTTACTAATGATTTTCAAAAGCTTCTTTAGAGACCTTGGTTTGCATTTATTTCTTTTCATGGACATTAGTTATTTAGGTTGTCATTAGAGTGTGATTTTTAAAATTTTAATAGAGAATATCCAATTTGAGTGAAGAAATCATATGTTCTTTCATTAAGATAAGCATGCCTTGTGTTTCTATTTTATTATAACATTATTTGATAATATAAAGATAAAAAAGAAGACTATTAACTGGAATATTAGTAATTATAAAAATACTTGGAAAATTGTACCACCCTAAATTCCCCACCTTTTTGAGATTAAATGCCCCAATTTAGAAGCCTTCTACCTGTGGCCAGATCAAGGTAAATAAAATCGTCCTTAAGTTCAGTTATCAGCTTAAAGAATTTTTCCCGAATATACATCAAGAATTTCCAAGGCAAATATTTATCTTAACTTTCTCAGTTCTTTAGGAACCTTCTGCAAAGAAAGTGTTTTAATACATTTTAATAACATGAAGAAAACAAAAGCATTGATATTGGAACACTGATTGTCTCGGTGGTCTCTGGAAAATCTCCATAACATTGAGCCCCTTTCCCTGGTTATTCAAGTGAGTTTAAATAGCTCGTTAAGTCTATATCATAGCCATGCAAGTGTGGTACAAATCCTGCTATTAGATCTAGTAAAGGGTTTACACATAAACTTACTATGTATATGATGTATTGACCAAGGCAAGTTATTAATAAGGATTAAAATGCCTTCAGGAAGCCAAAACATGACTTAGACTCAGGTGATGGCAAATAGTGCCATAATTTTTGTCAAACTAGACCAGGCTACATGGGTAAGCCTACCGGATAGACTTGACTTTAATCCAATAAACTATATATAAAATGGCTGAGTTAGTTTCTCTAAAAAATAATTTTATTATAATTATTGACAGTTCAAGCTTGACCTCCAGGGCTCTATATTCTTTCAGTGGTGTTCTTACACCACTGATTTCTCCTCTTTACACACATTTTCTTTCATTAAAATCCTTACTGTCGGAGTTCTTCAGAGTTTAGTTCCTGATCTCTTTAGTTCTCTATCTCTTCTCCAGTCTTGGCTATTATTATTCAGTCACATAACCTTAAATAACATCTATAGGTTGATGATGTCCAAATGTATAACTGCTGTCCAGACCTTCTTCCCATATTTTTAGGCTTTTATAACCAAATGACTACTTAACTTGCCCACTTAGATGATTAACAGATAAGTCACACTGTGAGAAATATCTCCCTCATAGCTCAGTAACTATGTTTTCGAATTTTCTTCTACCTATATCCATGTCCCTTTCCTCTATCTAAAATGACTTTGCACACATTGGTGTTTATTATCTACCAAAATATCCTTTAATTAAAATGTTAATTCCACTGTCTCCTTAATGCTCTTACTAAAAGAGTTAGCAGAAGAAATTTCTATTTGTTCTGAACTACAGTCCTTGTCTTTAGAACCAGATATATATAGAATTTTCTCTAAATTTTAGGGAATAATCTCATCTTGGAATATGAGGTTTTGTTTTGATATGAAAAATTATACTATTATGTGTATTTTACTTTGAGGAGAGGTAAATTAAAAGTCGTGATAAATATATTTCTGACTGCAATTTGAGAATAACTTTGATTAGAATACAAGTTATTAAAAAAAACAAACATATAAACTGGCATATAACATTTGGTCACACCAAGATGAAGTATGGTAGATAATACTACTTTAATTTTGCAATAAGTCAGTACTTAATAGTAATTATAGCCTGCTTTCCTATGTGGGCTTTTGGAATAAATAAGCTAATTGTACATATAATAAATGCTGAAATAATAGACTTGGAAAAGAAAGATCAAGGAAAAACTTCATTGTTCAGACAGGCTAGAGTAGATTTGGGGTGAGACAAAAGAAAAGCAGTAAAATTGGAGAAATGTTTTAAAAGACTCCTTTGTGACAAGCTGATTAACTGCTGTATTGGTATAACATTAACATTCAGAATATGCATTAAAACCATCACTCCCACAGCAATACCCTGCTTTCGATAGTTAAGGCTCACTAATCATAGCAAGTCTATAAGAGGAAAGTTCAAAAAGGCATATTGGAGCCTACTGTCCTTCCTTTTTTTAATACTTAATATCTGGGAATTGTGATTTTTCTTATAACTTTTTGTTTTGAAATAATTGTAGATTCATAAGCCATTGCAAAGAATTGACAGGGAGGTCCCATCCACCCTCCCCCATGTTGTCTTGTGTAACTATAGCACAATAATAAACCTAGAAAATTGGCATTGGTATAAACAGTTCACATTATTCAGATATCAACTTTTACATGCAGCCATTCACGCACATGCCTTTCTATGTATAGTTCTATGTAAGTTTATCATTTTATCACACATGTAGTTTCATGTAACCACCACCACAATCAAAATTCTTAACTGCATTATCATCACGAAACTCCCTGTGCTATCTCTATAGCCATATCTTGCTCCCTATTCCATCCCCAACCCCTCAATCACTAACTTTTTCTCCATCTGTATAATTACGTTACTTCACAAATGCTAGGTAAGTGAAACAATGCAATATACACCTTTTCAAGATTGCTTTTGTCATATGTTCCTTAAGATTCATTGCGATTGTTATGTGGAAAAATTGATTCCTTTTAATATCTGCATGGTATATCATGCTATGGATGTATCATAGTTTGTTTAGTCATTTACCTATTGATGATATTTGGGGTCTTTACAGTTTTCAGTTATTACAAGTAAAGCTGCTATAACTATTCATGGACAGTTCTTTGTGTGAAAATAGATCTTCATTCTCTGATATATATGCCTAAGAATGCAATTACTGAGTCATTCGAACCATTTGGAGTTTAAAAATAATTTACCACACTATTTTCCAGAAATCGATACATATGAAACTTCTAAAAAATTAGAACAATTTGGGAACCTAGACTAGGTAAGTAAAGACTTAACACCAAAAGAAAGATCGAATAAAATGAAAAATACGTAAATTGAACCTCATCACAATTAAAAACTTTTACTCTGTGAGAGACCCTGAGAAGGGGACAAGAAAACTACAGGCCTGGAGAAAATCTTTGCTGATCACATGTCTGATCAAGAGCTTGTATATAAAATGTGAAATAATTCTTAGAACTCAGCATTAAAAAATGTTTAAATCCTTGAACCACACAAGAGCTTCAATTGTAGGAGAAGCGAGAGTACAGACTGCGAAGAGCGCCAAGCGCCGTAGCACAGGTTCCCACTGTCGAGTTTATCAATGAGCTTCTCTGTTTCCGATTAGGCTGTGATCTAATGGAAGACAACAAAGAGTCTTTTAAAACTTAGCAAATAGAGCATGACGGGATGGAAATGAATAGATGGAGAGTGAGTAAATATTCAGTGGTGTCTCATTTTGTGCAAAGTATCAATGAAAGACGAGTTTATTTTCTAGAGTTTTACATTCTGAAAAGAGAAGCAAATATTTCAAAAAATACATAAATCGAATACAAGTAAAATTAGGTCAGTGGTAAAAAGAGGAATTATCATAGCGTTGAGACCACTTCTATGCCTTCTTGTTCCTGAATGATTCTTCTCTGTAGAAAACTTATTCCTTTCTCCCGAGGAAGCTACCCCCACACCACAAACTAAGACATGGACTACTTACGATAATGAAACAGCTAAGCAGAAATATTACGCGGAGGATTGCAAAAGAGAATCCAGTTTCAGAACTGTATACTGGATTAGAGATTAAAAATTGACATGGGGGTCAGCCACATAGAAATCTGCATAGATCTGAAGGGATATTAGATCAAGATAGATGAAGCATTTCAAGTAATTTAGAGATACTTTAATAAAAATAAAGGGGAAGAAAAGCCTGTCAACAAGACTAAAAAGAATGGCATAGAAAGGCTTTAGATAATTAATACCTAAATTTTTAATTACCTATTCGTGTGTGTTGGTAATTTATGACATTATCAAGTAATTCTTGTGAATCTTTTCGTGGGTCTTCCCAACAAGGTGCTGTAATCAAAGTCCTGTGGCAGATGGTGAGGGAAGAGCGCTGCAGAAGGGCTCAGAGTTTCCATCATGCCAACTATTGTGTATGTAGCAGCCAAATAATATCCTTCCATGTAAGGCCAGAACTGCAAAGAAAATGTCGTTTTTAAACCATTAAGTTGAATTATCTTACTAGAATAAAATTACTAACAAATCACTAACAGCGAATGGAACATGAACTAAGGTTCTTTATAAAACTTCTAAATGGAATGTTTTATTCAATTTTGTACATCCACAAATTGGTCTTTTCAAAATTACTTTCTTTCAATATTTTTGTACCCATTTCTCACTAAATTTTATTAGAATATATTTGCTGTGTAAGTTCTCTACTTCTCTTTGATTCCTAGGTTCTAAAAAATGCTGTAAAAATCATGAAATTTCCCACCATATTAAGATAATCCTAACTAAATATTCCATAATAATAGTTTCACTTTTAGCTTATGTGAGTTTGTAGGGGAGTAAAACATATCACACAGTGGTACAGATAACAGTTTCCTCCCACTCACTGACTTTTTATGTGTTCATCTATAATTTATTTAAAGTAGTTCATTCTGGCATAGAAATGAGTCATCTGTTTTCTTAGAAGTGGATGAAGATATTCAATAAAATCCACAAATAGGTTTTTCCTGAAATTATGAACTTTAAAATGTTGTGTGGAAACCTATAGCAGAGATAACATTGTTCATTTGATGTTAATTTATCTACTTATTAATAAATTTGCTTGTTCTTCATTTATTTCACACTTGATATTGACTCACTGTGAAGGGCTAAATCTTCCCAAAACATTACTGACGATAAATCAATGCATAGGTGTAGGTTGTTGAAATAAATAAAGCCCTTATGTTTAATAACATACTTTTTAATATTCAGAAAATAAAAGATCATTTCTAAATTATTTCTGAATGTATGTTGAAAGAAAACATTACAGTTGCCCCAGAAAGGGGGGATTGAATCAGTATCCACAGTTGCTCCAATATATTATCTAAAATGTTGTTCTCAACAAAAATTTATGAGATAAGGAAAGAAAGAGGAAAGTGTGACCCACATTCCGGAAAAAGACACTTAACAGAAACTGCATTTATTTATGGAGACCCAGATGTTGACTTCCTAGAAGTTCTTTGATTTGCAGTTCATACAGGGACCAGTGCTATTGTGAGGCGGAAAGATAGACGTGAGCAGGATGGGAAGGAGGTAGCGTCCCCCAAAAACGACTCAGGGAGTTAAGTGGGTGAAACCATGAGAGCCAGGAATGCCTCAGGGAGTTAATCAGATAAAGCGCAGGCAGGAATGACTCAGGGAAGGTCCAGGGACTTTCCAGACAAGGAAACATCAGAAGGCAGGTGGTGCACACCGTGTCTTCACTTCACCAACCAGATCAGGCCGCGAGGGCCCAGAGCTGCCGGCCAGGGACCTCTCCGCCCTGCCAAACAAGCCTGAGAACCTCACAGTGGGTCGGGGCCTCGCTGTGTTACAGCGTGAGAAGCTTGCTTTCTCGACCTCGGTTTCACTCTGCCCAGCCGCCCTGCGGCCCTGAACTGAACCCCGTCGTAACACTGCAACTTTATTTTACAAGGAAAGCTATAATTGTGTGATACACTGAATTGGAAACACCTAGTAGCATGAAATTTTACAACATAATCAATCATTGCGAATTTAAATTTTTAATCTATGTTTAAGTAGCATATTAAATACATATTAATATTGGGTAAATTAATATTACAAATATACAATCAGAAAAAACCCTCTTCAAAGCTACTTCATTATAAGTTTTTAAAGCAGTAACTGACTTATCATCATGTTAAGCACATCTGGTTACTGAAGTATTTCTCTAATCCATTACTTTTTCAATCCCATTGCCATGTGTCCAGAGCAATTTTTCATATCTACTCATTTTAATTATATCTTTCCAATTTCTGTGTATGCCTGACCATTTTCATTGTGTCTATCCAATTTCTCTGTATCTGGACTCATCTTCAAAACCATACTTTCAATGCTTTCTTCAATTTCCTAACAGTTTCTGGATGATGACACAGGTTTTACCCTCCTCTCAGGGCCTACCCCTCCAAAATTTATAATCCCCATCCAGATTGTTTCCCTCCGCATCAAAGTCACATACCACTGCATTTTGCACATTTTAACTCAAAGTCAAATAATTCCTTACCAAATCTATTTCTCTCCATTCGTCTTCCTTAGCAAGTTCCCTGACTGCTTCTCTCTTCCTCACTGGAATAAATGTATTCGTTTAATGCTTACTAACCATACATGCATTTTATATGTTTCTACAATTTTATTTGAATGCTAGGCATTGAATTCTGGACATAGGACAGCAGAGACTGAGATAAGTAGCCTTCATGCCTCAAAAAAGGCATTTTTTTTTCTGCTTGATGAATATTGTAAATTTAGTCAAACTAGTTAAGAGTTGAGATAGGCTTTGGTTTTTTTGGTGTTTTCTGCTTGTTTCGTTTAGCTGTTTTATTTAAAAATAGTTTTATTTTCTTTTGCCATGGTTATTTTCAGTGCACCACTGCCATAAAATTCCCCTGGAGTTGCCTTTTGCAGCTAGATACACTAAAACATATATATATATATATATATATATATGTATTTTTAAATTAATGTGTCTGCTCCACACTCAATGCTCAGTCTTTCTTGTCCCAGGATGGGTCTCTGCTATTGCCTGTGCCTCTGTTCTCGATAATTTATTGGTGAGACAAAGCTAGAATTTTCTGTTGTCCATTTTCATCCCCCATCTCAGGCAGGCCCTGTTTCCCTGCCCAAATGACTATCCAAGGTCAGAATCAAATGCCAAATTCTCCCCATGAATATCTTTTTTCTTCTCTTCAGCTGAATATCTACTTTCTCTCTTCTGAGTCCCATAGAACTTGATTTATTCCTCATATTGATGATTTTCACATTTTTCATGTGTGGCACATATGCATAAATTGTATCTATGAATTGAGACTTTAAGTCTTACAATGTTGTCTTATAAATCTTAAAATCCTAAAGTAGGTAGAACACAGTGAGTTATCATGAAATATGCAAAGAATAAAACCACCTTTTAATATAATCTAATGTGTAATGCATATTTGGAGGGTATACTTGTATTGCTTAGTATCAGCTTATAACTTAAAATCATCGGGGTCTAAATCATGTACTTCCCTCCGAAGGTATTGGCTTCATGCTTCAGGCTAATTATTTCATTAAATTAAAACACCTGGGTCATTTAAGGTAGGATAAGGATCTAATTTTTTAAAAGGTATAGCCTCTCAAAGTTTTGCTGACTCTGTAGTGCTACCATATTTTATCTCCTTATAATACAGACTATTCAATGAAAATGAAAACTGATAAAGGGGAGCTATTAGGTTGGTATTCAAGGGGCACTGAACTCCCATAATTGTATGATCTGAGCACTTTCATTGTGGCCTAATGCCATGATTTCACAGAATATATTAGAAATTATGTCTACTCTCTTAGTTCCTTTCCAATAGCATCTATATGTTATTCCATTGTTCATCATATAGAAAACTTAATTGTTAATTTGACAGTGGAGGAATTTTTGGAATATGAAAAAACTGCATTTGCTTCTTTCACAATCAACTTAACAGGCCGGTGTTATTATACTAGGTGTATTCTCTATGCTTTGAGATGCTAGGATATACTTTCTGTGGGTGGAAATTGACAGAGAAAGTGCAGAGCTTAGAATGTTTTCACAATCAAAACATGAGATCATTCTAAAATTTGTAAGAACCAAATATTTAATGTAGTCAGTGTAGAATATTTTCCTATTTATTTCTTGTGCAAAGCAAATCATCCTTGTCTTTTCCTTTTGGTTCGCAATTATTATGTAAATTATTTCAGCACCTTAGATAATCTAAAATGTCTCCATCATGCCTTTATTTAGGGCCTCTAGGTAGATTAGATGGCATCCCTTCCTGTGCCAACAATATGGTGATGAACAGAGTTTCCTGTAGATGCAGCAGCAGTTGGTGAAATACATAATCTGCTCTTGTGTAGTTATTATTCCTTGGTATTTTTGCCCTGATGAAACGGTCCAACTAATTCATGAACAGGCAGTTTGCCACCCAGACAGATGGCTGTGGCTGCAGTCCAGAGACCACATATAGTCCAAAAACGCTGATGTTGACAGGATTTTCAGACATAAAAAATGAAATATCTGTCAGTCTCTTCTTAAGATGTGTCATACCTAATCCACTCTTATTGGATTATGTTCTAATACAAAATTTTTCCATTCCCATAAGGAGAGATTATAAAAAGAAGTGTTTTCATGGAAAATTCAGAGTTGGGTTTCCTGTTCTAAACAAAAAGGCAACATTTTATCTTCAAAGGGCAGTAAATTCAAACAAAACGAATACTTCTCTTTCATGACTTTTATACTACTGGTCCAAATCTGAGCATGCCAGCAAAATGAACAGGCTTAGTGCCTTAAAGATAGAACTTTCACTGTTGTCTCAATAGTAACTTGTTCTGATTTTATCTATCTCTCATGAATATAAAATTTAGTGAGTTTAATTTTATTGCTTTTTAGTAATATTACTTAGTAGTATTACATGGATAATAGCATTGGATACAAAACTATTTTGTCACAAGATTTTCTTTAAAAAACACTTTTTGTCCTGTGATGGTCTAATAAATTTAGGGGAAATAGATGTTTTATAGTGCAGAGAATAAGTTATTCCATCTAAATCCCTGACTCACTTGTTAAATCTTTTGAGGTTTTTCGAGCAGTCACTTCTATTTGGACTGGGAAACATACTTTTAAAAGCTTGCTTGAAGGCAAAGAGGGTTCAAATGAAAAAAAGAAAAGAGAATTCTTCTAATGTATATGCATTAAAATAATTATTAGCAGTTTTACTATTAGCTAAACAAAATAATGAGGACTGAATGCTAGCAACTTTTGAGGTCACATGGGGACATTATCAACATTTATAGATTTGCAGCTTTAGAACAATCATATCTACAGGGAGAAGTTATAGAAATTTCACTGAAGTAATCAAAATTTATAGTCTTGTGCAAGAAGCCAAATTGCCAATATGAGCTTGGGGTTCTTTAGCCAGAACTGCTAATGTAAAGATAGATGGCTGGTTGGTTAATGATTTACAGATATTACTACACTATCACTGTATGCAGAACCCTGTGTAAGAAGAAAATGATAAAACATTGATCTTATTCTTTAGGAATTCAATATACAATTTGTGAGACAGGGCACATATTAAAATGAAGGTGTTCATAGACTCAAGTCAGTGAAAGAGATATAATATGAAGAGTTCAATCAAGGATATATAAAAATAATAGATCGATTAGTACTCAAGCATAAAAGAAAGGAAATTCAAATAGCTGGTGCAAAGAGGACATTAAAAGATAATTTTTAGAATTGGCAGTTTCCAAACAAATGTAAGACTGATAAAATTCTTATTTGTGAAAACAAAATTTCTAAAAGTATCTTTGATACTTCCTCTTCATTTGTCATGGTATCGTGTTACCATTCCTTTTTTCTAATTGTAAGATTTTCAATCATACAGCAGAGTATAATTATGTAACAGATGTACATATTAGCTAAGATTACAAGTAGCATGTAACTCCTACCAAAAAATGCAAGATCAAGAAGGAACCATGCAATAGTCAGTGGGAAAAAAGCAGCCTCAAAGAGCAATCTTCTGGATGAAAATGTCATGCAGTGGCTGATCTCAGAAAACTACCAGACAGCAGGAGATACACTTACTAAGTAAAATGTGCATTATCTAATGTGGAAAGATGCATACCTTCTTTGCATCAGTTGATTTTGGGAGGGGGGTGAGCAGGGCTGTGGCAGTACACCACACACTTGATGGGATTTGAATCATTACAGGGAAACAAGGTTACAGAAGAACATAGAAAAAACATACTTGGAGAAAGGAGTAAAAGCTGTGGCCTCAGGTACTTGAATTTTGCTTTGTTAAAAAAAAAACAAAAACAGTCATCTTGGGATAATGCCTCCTCCCAAACTGGGGTATTCTATCTAGCAAATAACTGATTCAGAGAAAAACCACCTAATTCAGTAAAACGCAGTGATAAAAGGAACTAGCACAGCATCATGCGAAGATTCAATAATAATGAAAAGTGAGCTACAGAGCATCAAGAAGAGTAAGAGCATTTACCAGAGGAAAGCACGCATCTAACTGTTGGATATTATGATCAAATATTTCTCATGAATTCAAAGTAATAAATGGAGTTATGCTTCCACACATGTTGACAGGTACCAGACTCGTTTTACGGCAAAAAGAACTATAAAAAAGCTTGATAAATTGCTAAGAGAATAACAACGAATAAAATATAAAACAACAACAAAAGCAAGCACAATTTGAAACAAAATCTCACCTATTTGATGGCATTAGAGAACAACCAAGAACGTCAGGAGTTGAGAAGTCATATTAATTAACAAAACCACACTGAGTGTGTTGGACCTTTCCCCCGCCCCCCCCCCCCCCCCCATCCCCAGAGAATATGGCCAGCTATGAGGACAGAGGTTAGCAGAAAATAGGTTTGGGCTTAAAGGAAGTCTCCCTAGACCACAGCGGAAAAACAACTGGACTGGAAAATAGCTATGAATGCATGGTTACAATCTCTACTCTCCCCTCCCCTATGCTAAGTTCACGGAGACTCCTTATATTATTTCAGGCTAAAGACTTTTGTTTTGCTTGTTTCTTTGTTTTCTTGAAATCTTACATTGATCAAAACTATCAATTCCTGTCTCCTTTTCAAGTTTTGTTCTATTTTACATTTAAATTCACTTGCAACAATTTTCCCACAAATTGTTTTCTAAGTTAAATTTTCTATTCTCATTTAACACAAGCATTCAGTGCCTTAACCCAAAAGACTAAAAAGCAATGAGATTGTCAGAAACCCAAAACTGGGGCCTGTGCCTAGGCAGATTGACCTTCCGGGAATCCTCAGTCCACATCACTTCAGACACGTTTCTGGACTGGTACTGCGGCCTCCACTGATACTTTCTTATTCTCAAAAGAAAATACCAGAGAATGTGAGGGGGAAATACAGGTCTTCACTCACAGGGAGCTTGGAGGAGTAGGAAGAGTGATCCAAGCAGGCCTTAATAACTTTCCCACAGTGGAGCCCAAACCTGCGTCGTCACTGAGGCCTTCTCCGGTCTCTCACCCTGCCTGGACTGCCTAATGTGAGGGCCCGGGAACGTCTATAGTGAAATGTCTGCAAGTGGGTGCATATTGCCCCAGAATATATAAATTAATTTTTCAAGTAAATTAAAAAAAATAACAGTAGGAAAATCAACAAAAACGTGCAAAAAGTAGCTCAGGAAAAGAAGTTAAGTATGCATGGGAGCAGGTGCTCACTACCATTCGTCAGAGTAAAACTACAAGTTTAGACCACAATGAGTTAGTATTATATACCTGTCAGAATGGCTAAAATAAGAAGATAAGTGTATTTGTCAAAAGACTATGTACAAGGACACTCAGCAGTTTTATTTTACATATTCAAAACATGGAACCAAATGATGTTCAACATTAGAATGCCTAAATAAATCTAGTGTAATTATATAATCCACTACTCAACAGAAATCATATAATATTTAGAACAATTAATCTATGACATTTGAAGTCAGAATAGTGATTGCTTTTGGTTTATGAGGGAATGAAAATATAAAAGAGACTTCTTTGGTGCTAATTTTATATATATATATATAAATGTTCTACACAACTTATAAACATTCCTCAAGCTATAAAGTTCAGATTAGTTCACTTTACAGAATGTGTGTTCAATAAGGTTTTATAGAAAATGTCCAACAAATTGCCATTTTATATATACAAAGATCAGAAAAGGACAATATAAAAACTGAGAATAGATGGTGGATCAATAGAAAAAGATGAATAGAAAGTCCAGAAATAAACCCACACATATATGGTTAACTGATCTTTGAGAAGGTCACCAAGAATATACAATAGGGAAAGGATATGCACTCCAGTAAATGGTGTTGGAAAACTGGATATCCACATGCAAATAAGGAAACTGGACTCCAATCATACATAAAACTAAGACAATTATAAGACTTCAAACTGTAAAACTCCTGGAAGAAAATATAGGGGAAAATCTCTTGACATTGATCTTGGCATTGATTTCTTGGATATGATACTGAAAGCACAGGCAACAAAAGCAGAAATAAATAAGTGGGAATTACATCAAACTTAAGAGCTTTTGCACAGCAAAGGAAACAATCAGTAGAATTTAAAAGCAATCTTTGGAGTGGGAGAAAGTTTGCACACCAAATATATGATAATTTCCAAAAGTTGAGGGAACTCCTACAATTCAATAGCAAACAGACACAAACACAACAAAGAACAAACACAGTTTAATCTCCAAAGACATATAAATGGCCAATTGATATGTGAAAAGAGGCTCAACATCAGTAATCATCAAAAATACAAATCAAAACTGGAATGAGCTATGACCTCACAACTAGGTGGCTGTGTGAACCACTTACGTGTCTGCCAACTGATGAACTGACAAAGCAGGTGTGGTATATGTATATAAATATATGACAGTACATTATTCATCTGTGCTACTTGTAATCTTAGCTGATATGTACATCTGTTACATAAATATATAACAGTACATTATATTTGCCACTCCATTTAGACCGGTACTGGTACCTGCACTGACATTTACATTAAGTCCCAGAAGAACGCTCAAGCACAGGCAGGAAGAAATATGGAACCTAGATTTTGGCGATTTTTCTCTTTGTTCACAATCATTTAGAAATTCTACCTAATCAGGAAAGAACTTTCTCAATGTGAAGCCCAGTTTTGCATTAAGGAAGTTAGGCAATTTTATTGTTTAATTAAAACAGCAACATAAAAATGTTGAAGGACAACCAAGCACATAATTGTACATTAACTTTGATGTATTGATAGACAATGAAAGATATTTTTATACTTTAGCACTTAATCTTACTGTAATTAATGCTGACTTCTTTTGTGATGTTTTGAATCTTTTAATTTCTTCAGTTATGCCACTCAAATTCTTGTATACAAAATTGTGTCAAAAAAACAAAAAGATTGATTACCACCAGTGGATAATCAGCATCTTCCAGTTTGAATGTGAATTTTGAGAACATAAGTAGAATTTATCTGAAATCTCTAGACCAATTTCATATTGTTTAGATAATTAAACTCAGTAGCTGTGAAATATCAAAAGCCCTGTGCCTGTGTGATTTAGGTTCTAAATATGGTGCCATAAATCCTTTTATCATATATGCACACCAGCAACAATGCCACTATCAGAAAAAAAAGTAAATCTGTCTGCTTGCATTATTGTTCTAATAACTTTGAAAACTCCTCTAACAAAAATGTTGTTGGATATAAAGAGGTCAATTAACTAAAGATCTCTGAACATAGACATATTCTAAGACTCCAATAGTAAAATGAGTCCCTGGGCTATTTATATGTACTGTTGGGTGCTCATCAGTTAGTTTATCATGCCTTGGTTGAAATTTGCATAAATTTCTGGGGCTTATAAGCACATTTCCTCTGCTTTTGTGGATAGGGCCTCACTCATATTTTCAGCCGTGAAGAATGGATACTGATTGAAATTTCTCACCCTAAGACATCCTTAGCAAAAGTTACATATAACTCCTATGTATCATTAATTTCATTGACCTAAAAACTCACTTATTCATGTTCATGCTTTAAGATATTGTTTGATAGTATTTTTCACCATAATGTAATATAGTTGAAGAATATATTATAGAAAATCTAAAAAACAATCAGGAATATAAGAAATAGTGTTGAGAAAACAAACTAAGAGTTTTTTAGCCTAACTTGATTTTTTAAAATAGTAATAATTTGTAAATAAAATCCCAGATGATCTCAAAATGAAAATGAATATGGCAAAGGGGAAAGTATATTTCTTAAGAAAGTTTGTTAATGTTCTTGACTAGCATTATATGTAGTGAGAAAGCACACACATATATTTGTACATGCATACATACACCCAAACAGAAAAACGCATACTAATTGTAGAGATTGTTAAAGGAGCAAAAGTCTTAAATTGTTAAAAATGGCTAACAAAAAAGTAGAAATGATATTACTTTCAACCACCTGATGAAAACAACAGTACATACAACATGCAAAACTAGATAAACCCAGTAAAAAGCATTTTAAAAAGGGAGTCTAGCAATATAAAAACATAAAAGTGAGAGCAATATTCAATTGGAATGTATCAGTAACCACAATAATGTGGATGAGTTAAATTTATCTCTAAAAGATAGAGGCGTTTACCTTATTCACAGTAACAAAATCAGTCGGTTACTTTCAGGAGAAATTCTAAAACCAACAGAAGAGTAATGCAATAAAGATAGGCAAGAAAATTCAATGAAAAGAAAACAGTTCTAATTCTAATATCTAATTGTAGTAACTCTAATATCAGATAAAACATTCAATTCAATTTATTCTAGTATTTCTAATATCAGAATTGTAGTACCTCTGTCATCAAATAGAATAGATTTCAAGGTAGAAAACTTTCAAAGAGCAAAATATAGATGTTAAACTTTTATAAATATGAGCTTAAATAGAGAAAAATTATAAAATGGGTGATAAAAAGCAAAGGGCCCTAATAAAAGATACAATGCATAGAAACACACAGATAACTAATAAACATTCAAAAAATATATAATCTTTGGTAATAAAAGCAACACAATTAGATTAAATCTTGACATAGGTAGTTTTTGTTTGTTTCCTTAATAAAAAGTTGGCAGAATGACTTAGTTAACCTAAAATATGAGTCAATAGATAGCCTACGACTTCAATTTTAAAATATTGTAATAGATGCCCACTGAATGTAGAATAATCATGGTTAATAAGTTAAGCAGTAGGGTGTTCCCTTAAGGTATGCTTATAAATAGTTGGTAGATTTATGTCAAATATATATGCCAATTATATATGTTGATTATTATACAAGCCATGATCTATGACTGAGATAAGAGAGATTTGTTCTTATGATAACTGGGTTGAAGGTTTTGGACAGACTCAATAAAATTTCTGATTAATTTTTTAAAAGGTGTCAGAGAAGTTTTCATCAAAAACATTGTGGAAATTTTACAATAAAATTATAAAAATTCAAATTATTTTAAAGCTAAGATTGCTTTAAGCATATGCAAGTTTTAACTCTACTAGGAATAAAATATAACTGTGAATTATAAATAATATATTTATGATGTTTTTGTGGGAAAAAACATAACAAAGCATGACTACGATTGTGGGCTAGGTAGGGGCCTGAATCAAAATTAAAATATTGGTGAATAGACATGGCTACCCAATTTCTGGAAAAGTAGACAAGTTACATAAATATTGCATTTCTATGACTGCTACTTTATATTACTTTTAAATTAGCTAAAAAACCATACTATGTTTAATAACAGTTTTTTTATGATAATAATATTCATTGCTGAAAACACTATAGATGGCTCCTGAATATTTATATGATTGCTACTGGGAAACACATAGGTACAATATATGTGGAAATCAATTTAATAATAAACACCCAGAAACTTTATATAATTGTGATTTTTGTTTTAATGCTACTCCTCAAAACCTAGGAAAATATTAAGAAATTGATACCAAATCTCATTAAATATAAAAATAAAAAACCAACATAACCTCCAAAATGTGGGAAAAAAAACGAATAAATATAAATTACATAGGGTAAAATATGAAGTAGTTCAATTCAATATATTTATGAAAGCACACATAATCCCATTCAATTAAAAAGAAAGAAATCATTGAATATATAGCAAGAGTTGGCAAATTTCTGTGAAGGCCCATATAGTAAATATTTCATGCTTTGTAGGCTGTGTATCTTTCACAACTACTCAATTCTGCTGTTGCATTTCAGACTTAGTCAAAAGCAATACAAAACTAAATGATGTGGTTGTGTTCCAATAAAACTTTATTATCAGAAAGAAATCAATGATTAGATTTGGCTCCAACCCATAGTTTTCCAGCCTCTAATACAGATTACTATTTGTACTGTAAAAAATTCATAGAAAAAAATAGCACATATTAATTGTGACTGTTATGATCTGTGAAGTTAGTATTGATTGTTTAAACACTTTAAAATGTGTTTATTTAAATGTTTATTCACATTTCAAAATATGCATTTATCATAAGTACACAGCATAATAAATTCACAAACTGAATATATATCTGTATAATCACCATCCAAATCGAGAAAAGGAATGGATTAATATTTGTTTCTTTATACTTGAAGAACTTTCCAAAATTCAGATGTTTTGTACATATTGCATGTATATATTGTAAAAAAAGATGTACACTTAAAAAATGTCACTAATGAGTTACATAATATTCCCAGTATTAATTCCCTGAACCATTTTTTTAAAGCTGGAAGATATTCTAATGAGAACTGGCAGGAAATTGTTTCAGAAGATATGTTTGTAAAATAGCCTCAGTATCATAAAATGGATTTGGTGAATTCTTTATTTCCTGGGCACCACAAATTCTAATATTTTTTCCAAATGTGAACTCTTTCAAATTTGGCTTCATCCCCACAAACCTGCATATTTAAACCCACCCTGCCACCTCCTATAATGACAATAACTTCATGTCTATTTCCTGTAATTTTTTTCATGGTTTCTCAGAAATCTTAAATCAATCAGTGTATTTTATTCCTCTTGAATATTCAAGATCTTTCTCAATTTGATCATTCTCTTCAGCTCTTAGCATGACTAATTATTTCCTGAATGAAATAAAATATTTATCTCGATCCACCTCCTAACCAAAACCTACCTTAAAGATATCACCTTATTTCTTGCTTTCTATTCAAAAGCCTTCCTATAGTTATCTCAAAGAGGTATAACTTGTTCATTCACTAATTCAGATTTAGGATATGGCTATTCTTTATTTTTAGAACTGACTTTTAATTTCTGACTCTGAGTCCCCAGTCTAACAACAGATAGCTGCTTTCAGTTAAATTTAATCCAATCCAGTAATTAATGAATCAATTTGAGATGTATAAATTAGTCACAGTCTAGTTAAAATTTTCCATTTTTATTTTCTTCCTCCAGTCCCAGGTTTTAAATTCAGAAGTAAGGGAAGTGAGTGGGAAGTCATGCACCCACAGCTGACAGCCACACCGTGTCTGGGAGGTGTTTGGCCCATTTTATGTGCTGTAATCCACTGTCGACATCATCCTCTTCCAAAAATAGGAAAGGCTCTGAGACAGGCTGGACAGCGTCAAATAAGAGTCCCATGTCACCTGTGGTCAAGGTCGTCTCACAGATATGCACACCTGGCCCTGCCAGCTCACTTTCTTACATGACCTTTTCATCTAGACCGCTTGAGCTCCCGAAGACCCAAGGATTTTCTCAGTTGCCCTTCTGGCACCAGGGCCTTCTTAGTACTAAGTGTGCCATGCCAACATCTCTTGCAATTCCTACATGTACTGACGTGTTATGCACATAATAGTTATCATTTTCTAACTGCAACCTGAAAGATGGTGGTGGTGGTAGAACTACTTTTATTTGAGATATCCTAAACTTTCGAAAGCAGGTGTGTGAAAAAAAAAACTCAGATTGACCTGTTAATCTTTTTGAAAAGAGTGATCTGCTTCCCCAAGCCAGAAAGTAGGGAATTGGGATAAAAATGAAATCCATTCTTCTGGCTAACATAAAATATGCAGCCTCTTTGTGTATCACCTGATTCATTATCAACTGACTCTCCACCTCAAAATTCAACATGTTAACTTCTTTGTTTTCTGGTCTTTAGCAACTATAGGTGCAACCTCATGCACACACATCTATGCTCTGCATGGATATTGGTTATAGGAATAAAAGAAATTTAAGACTCATTTCTGAAGTGCCATGTTGCCTTATTTATCTACTCCTTATTTCTGTTTTTTCCTTTGCCACTCACATCTTATTAACTTTAACGCAGCCATTTCTCTATTATATAACTGTAATAAAATGACACGAAACACACTGCATACATTTCAGTGTCCCTGAATATATTTCAGTTGAGCTTTCATCACCATCACCTCCATATTTTTCAACTTTTATTATGGAAATTTTCCAACATATACAAAAATACAGTAGTACAATAAATCTTCATGCCTGTTACCCAGCTTCAACAGTTACCAATTTATGGTCATTCTTGTTTCATATATATCCTTACATGCTACCTCCCTCCACTGTCTTATTTTAAAACAAACTGTAGACATCATATAATTTTATCAGTAAAATTTCCACATGTATCTCTAAAACAAAGAGTTTCCTACTGTAAATTTAAGAAAATTCTCTGATTATCTCATAAATTTTTAAGATTTCTTTTGAATCAGAATCCACAAAAGGGATGTACTTTTCAATTTGTTGATTCATCTCTTAAAGTCTTTGTTAATATATAAGTTCTCTGTTCTTATCTTCTTTATTTCCCTTGCAATTTAAAGAAGTCACCTTCCCTCCATCTTTAAGCAATATTTTCCTTAGTTTCTTCTCATTTAGGTTTCCTTCTATTCTCTAGCCATCCTTCTCTTGGCAATCTTAGTATTTTTCCACCTATGCTTACAGGGCATTGCTATTATATCTAAGATCCAAATGACAAAAAGTTAAATATGGATGTAGAGAAGGCAAAAAAATGTAAGCTACTCAGCAACCTTGAGTCGAAGGACAAAGAAAAAATTGTTTTGGTGGACCTCAGCCAAATTTCAAAAATGGCATCTATACAAACCCTTCCTTTCACACACAGATGACAATAGAGAAATGTATATATGCCTCATAATGTTTATACTCCCTTCATGATGAACAATTTTTAAATAAAGAGTAAAAATGTGTGGTATGTCAACAAATGCTTATAGAGAAAAAATTTAGGAAAAATACAGGAATGTTTAGGAAAAGGTCTCACTTTTTTGAGATGAGAATCGACATCTGAGTAGAGACCTAAGACAGGTAAGAGAGCAAGATGGTGTAAATCTATATAAAGTGTATCCTGTGCAGAAAGCAAGAACATGTTGCATCTGTTTAAAGAATAGAAAGTTGTCCAAACTGATAAAAAAATAATAAATAGGGAGGAAAATTGGGATAAGAGATCCAAGAGGTAATGAATAAAATAGGCTTTAGGGAGGAAAAGTAGGTGCTCGCTTTTTATATTATTCAAGATGCTTATTAGATACCCAAGTAAAGAAATCAAGTAGGCATTTGAATTGTTCTTGGCTTCACATTGTGAATTTGGAAGCTGCCAATGTATAATAGACATTATTTAGAGCCCAGAGACTGAACCATGTCATGAATAAAGTGGGGAGAGGAAAGAGAGGAGGTCTACTGGCTTATATCCCAGGGCAGAGCAGAGCTGAAAGGCCTAAAAGATGATAAAAGTGAAGAACACTGAGGAACAAATAAATAATAAGAAAAATTAAAAACTACTTTTTTCTGGAGTCAATAAAAAAGAAAGAAGTTTCAAAGAAAAAGAGGGAAACTGATCAACTCTGCCAAATGCTGTTGTGAAGTTTACTGACTGGAGCACTGAGAGCTGACTGTTAGGGTCAGCATGTGGAGAGTTTTTATTACATTAAAAATAATTTCAGCAGCGTCATCAGCACAAATGGGTATTTGGAGTGAGTTCAGATGAAAATAGAAAAGAAACTGAAAAGTGTGAATATACAAAATTCTTTGGAAGAATTTTTTTCTATAAACAGAATTGAGAAATAGAGTAGTAGTTATAGAAGCTGTGGGGACAAGTGGATTTTCATTTTCAGTATAGAAGTTTATTGTGTGACAATATGAAGCTCTGCTGGAGAGGGAAAAGTCGACAATTCAAAAGAAAGAAGTTATAATAAAAATTTTGTGAATGTCCTTCAATAAATGATAAAGAATGGTCTCTAGCAACCAAGTGAAAGTTTTGACAGTTTTGAGCACAGATTTCATCTATAGTAATAGAAGAGAAAGCAGAACTCAGATGCAAGTGGGCTACTGGTAGAGAAAGCTATTCCGAGTTGTTTTATAACTCGTTTTATTTTCAGAGTGAAAAAAGTGAAGATGTGAGCAGAGGTTTGAGGAAATCTGGAGAACACATGTAACAGTTATCAGAGCTGGACACTGAATGGAATATAGGAATAGAGCATGACTGTGAGTCACCATGAGAGAGCCGCCCGATGTCAGTGATCACAGAATAATGTGTGAACAGTTAGAATGATTGTACGGTTTTCTCTCGTGTGGCCAGCTACACAGTTCAAGATACATGTAGGGTTGGATTATTACAACTGTGGTTTTATCAAGACAATATGAAAAGCAAAGAAGCAAAACATGGACACAGAGAAGTTGAGGGCACATCCAATATGTACGTATAATTGACCATAATGTTTAAACTGAGAAACAAAGAAAAAGATCAGATGAGTGAAGTGAAGAATTGTATAAAAGAAGATTAATATATTGTAGATCCAGTGAAATGGAAAGTTTGTTAGATACTAGAGCAAGAACTCACTAAAAAATGTTGATTAGTAGTTGAGATTCTAGAGAGAATTACAATGCTGTATTTTAAAGCAAAACTGTGAAAAGGACTTTCTCTGATGATAGAAATGTGTATCTGTGCTGTCCAATACATTAGCCATTAGCCATGTATGACTAATAAAAAGTGAAACATGTGATATTGATTGTTCAAATAAAATCTAGAACTATATTTGGCCCCTTCAATGGCTTTGTCCTTGATGTACCCTGTGCCAGGAATAACTTTCCTTGTGCATATTTTCAGTTAACCTCAAGCTTTAGCAAAGGCACAGCATGTATTTCTTCTATCCCCTTTCCTGTCACTGAGTCGCCTGCCTTTCCAGTGTGCTCACACGGCATCTGTGGGATGCTCTATAGTTCACTGATCAGTTCTCCTCGATCGGGCTGAAGCTCTTGGAAAGACAGGTTCTATTTTAATAAAGATATACATAGCCTCTGTCATACTGCCTAGTACCTGGGGTGTTTTGGGTATATATTTGTGGAAGAAAGACAAAGGAAGATAGAATTAGGGAAGAAAGGAGGGAAGAAGGCAGGGAGGGGACAGGAAGAGGAAGGAAGGGAACATGTTCGCACGGGATGAAAAGGGAACATAAGGAAAGGAAACTATGGGCAACTTGTTATAAAAAATACATATTTTCCTTAAAGCAGAATGTGTCAATACATGGACTAGACTCTCCTCTGAGGGATGGAGTTTGTCCCTGATTAAGGTATTTAAAGAGAAAGTGTGTGAGTGAATGTGAGGCATATATAAATGGTAGTTTTTCACTAGGAGACATGCTTAATATAATAATTTCCAAGGTCCTGGAAGACTCCTAATATTTCTTAACTCTTTCTTGGAAGTTGCCCAGTTTCAATGAAAGGTTGTTATGCAAATTGAGAAACTCTTAGAACAATCTTCTTAAGATTCTTTTTTGCTTTCCTAGTTTACCACATATTAAGGTAACCATGTGATGTATATTCTTGTTTACCAATGACCAGCTAGAGTGTAGTTAAAAGTTCTTATTGATAAGATGAAAATTTAAGTTTCACTAGTATGTGTTTTTTTAACAAATGACATGAAATATGCAATCCTTAACTTCAAAATCGTCTCTGACCATACTTAATTCCTTTTGCATGCGCACAAAGTATACTGTAGAAATCCTTCAATATATTAAAGAATATATTCATTTAAAGATTTTTAAACTATGACTGTTTATTGCGTTTAAGTCCAATGACCTGATGCTTACACTTTATTCTTTTACCGCCGGTAATTTGCAAAGGCCATGTAAGCAGCAAATACTTTACAACTCTCATCAACAAAGAGTGAATTATATTGAAAAGTATACTCTGAGCAAATGAATTACAGAAAATCCACTCAAAATAAGTCCTCCAGAAAGAAGCCTAGCTTTTGGGAGAAGGAGAAATGCTAAGCCAGGTGTTTGTGCTATCGGTTGGGGGTATCTCACGGGCAGAGACTCAACAAACGAGTCGTATCACTCTGTAAGGTCAGTGACAGCTAACGACTTTGAAAAGAGTCAATAATAAATACAATAAAACAATCACTAAAATTAATTAATTAATTTTAAAAAGTAAATGGCATGAAGTAGAAAAATAACTGCATGTAAGTTTTCTGGGTATAAAATATTTAAAATATTTATTTAAAAATACACCTACAAGATAACTTTTCCATCACTAGAATTTTACTAACTTCTCACATTAAGATTCATATGACTCATAAATAAATGGCTCTGCACAGTTACTGTCAGTCAAGCATTTAAGTCATTGGAAATTACTGAATAGAATGCCAAGGAAAAGGCATTTTTTTATAAATTGATGATTACGCTAATTTTAACATCAAAATGACAGGCATTGGAACATTTGCACTTATGAAATAACTGAAATATCAGAAAAACATATGTGCGGGGAAACAGCAGAAGATCAAGTAGGAAGAGCAGCTCGAGAATTTATACAGAACAGGGTGAGCGCTGTCCAATCGTCCTAAATTCATAAATTTGTTGGAAAAATATTCTCTTCGGTGCGGTGAGAAGTTGGAAAGGGTGCTTACTCAGGACAATCAGTTTCAATGGTAGTTTTTAATTCATTATTAAATTTAATGCTACTGACGTATTCTTCATGGAGATCATAATCACTTTGAATGGAGGGAAAGGAGTTGCTCAAGACACTATGTAGACTCATATAGTCATTCTTCTCATAATTATTGGAATAAGCGGATGTGCATTCTGGAAAAGGTAGAAGTGCCATACAATGGAAAAGAGAGAAGTCCTGTTAGGCTCCTTATTCTGCTGGTGTCATCAGTAGCATGTTCTCACGGTGTTCGTGTATGTGGTCATGTGATCATGCAGTTTTAGGATGCACATAAACATATTTATGTAGAATTAAGTGAAAACACTGACCACGGTGTAAGAATGTCATCATAAATCATATGACTTCTAAGTGGTAATCCTTCATTTTGAGAGCCACTATAGGTATCAAAATTTCGGGCACCCTCAGAATATGACTCTAGGTGAAAAGTACTCACAGATACCAACTGAGTTTGGGAGCAAAGCATAGACCAGGATATGAGCGGTGGAGGTAGTCTGAATAAGTCAAATTCTGGAGATCATCTCAACATTGGGCCTTTAAGGACTTGCTGATGGATTAAATGCAATATGTTAGAGAAATTAGGAATCTAGAATGATTCCAGTATCATAGGCCCTTGCTAACGGTAACTCCTAAGAGTACTGTTCAAAAACATTAGCATTATCAAAATATTTTAAAAACCTGGTCTAAATAAACATTTTATATGTCTCATTACTGAAGATTTTCTCAGAAAGTACCCCATCAGTGAAATCAAGTGTAATTCTTATCTTTGTTGCTTTATAGTAAGCTGTTTTGTTTTGTTTTTTTCCTCTCTGACTTCCAGGATTTTTTCGTCTTTGATATTCTGAGTTCTGAACATGATATGCCTGCTGTAGTTCTTTCTCTCTTTTTTTAATTAAAGTACCACCGATATACAATCTTATGAAGGTTTCACATAAACAGCATTGTGGTTTCAACCTTCACCTTATTATAAAGTCCCATCCCGCCCACTGCAGTCACTGTCTATCAGTGTAGTAACATGCTACAGAGTCACTACTTGTCTTCTCTGTGCTATACTGCCTTCCCCGTAACCTACCTAATATTGTGTGTGCTAATTATAGAGCACCTTAATCCCCTTCTCCCTCCCTCCCAAACACCCTCTCCAACCTCCTCTCTTTGGTAACCACAAGTCCTTTCTTGAAGTCTGTGAATCTGCTGCTGTTTTGTTCCTTCAGTTTTGCTTTGTTGTTATACTCCACAAATGAGGTAAATCATTTAGTACTTGTCTTTCTCTACCTGGATTATTGCACGGAGCATAATACACTCTAGCTTCAACCATGTTGTTGCAAATGGTAGGACTTGTTTTCTTCTTATGGCTGAATAATATTCCATTGTGTATATGTACCACCTCTTCTTAATCCATTCATCTACTGATGGAC
Source organism: Phataginus tricuspis (assembly GCA_029783875.1). NCBI lineage: Eukaryota > Metazoa > Chordata > Mammalia > Pholidota > Manidae > Phataginus > Phataginus tricuspis. The sequence continues at coordinate 3,786,706 of JAQQAC010000477.1, forward strand.
ACTTAGGTTGCTTCCATATCTTGGCTATTGTAATTAGTGCTGCAATAAACATAAGGCTCAATATGTCTTCTTGAATCAAGGATCTTGTTTTCTTTGGGTAAATTCCTAGGAGTGGAATTACTGGGTCAAAAGATAATTCTATTTTTAGTTTTTTGAGGAACCTCCATATTGCTTTCCACAGTGGCTGAACTTACTTTACATTCGCATTAACAGTGTACAACGGTTCCCCTTTCTGTGCATCGTCACCAGCATTTGTTGTTCTTAGTCTTTTGGATGCTGGCCATCCTCACTGGTGTGAGGTGATATCTCATTGTGGTTTTAATTTGCATTTCCCTGATGATTAGTGATGTGGAGCATCTTTTCATGTGCCTGTTGGTCGTTCGAATATCTTCTTTTGAGTTCTTTTCAGATCCTCTGCCCATTTTTTAACTGGGTTTTTTGAATGTTGAGGCATATGAGTTCTTTACATATTTTGGCTGTTAACTCCTTATCAGATAAGTCATTTGCAAACATATTCTCCTATACTGTAGGATGAGTTTTTGTTCTGCTGATGGTGTCCTTTCTGTACATAAGCTTTTTAGTTTGATGTAGCCCCCCCCATTTGTTCACTTTTGCTTTTGTTTCCCTTGCCTGAATAGATGTGTTCAGGAAAAAATTGCTTGTGTTTATATTCAAGAGATTTTTTGCTCTTGTATTATTCTATGAGTTTTATGTCACATGATTTACATTCAGGTCTTTGATCCATTTTGAGTTTACTTTTGTGTGTGAAGTTAGGCAATAATCCAATTTCATTCTGTTATATGTAGCTATCCAGTTCTGCCAACACCAGTTTTTGAACAGGTTGCTATTTCCCTATTGTGTGTCCATGCCTCCTTTATCTTATATTAATTGGCCATATATGTGTAGGTTTACACCTGGGCTCTCAATTCCGGTCCATTGATCTATGGATCATTGTGCCAGTAACAAATTGTTTTTATTACTGTGGCTTGAAGTCAGGGAGCATAATCCCCCCAGCTTTGTTCTTCTTTCTCAGGATTGCTTTGGCTATTCTGGGTCTCTTGTGGTTCCATACGAATTTTAGAACTGTTTGCTCTAGTTTGTTGAAGAACACAGATGATATTTTGATAGGGATTGCATTGAATCTGTAGATTGCTTTAGGCAGGTTGGCCATTTTGACAATATTAAATCTTCCTATCCATGAGCACAAGATGTACTTCCATTTATTGGTGTCTTGTTTCATTTCTCTCATGAGTGTCTTGTAGTTTTCAGGGTGTAAGTCTTTCACCTCTTTGGTTAGGTTTATTCCTAGGCATTTTATTCTTTTCAATGCAATTGTGAATGAAATTGTTTTCCATTCTGCTCATTCATCATTAGTATATAGGAATGCCACAGATTTCTGTGTATTGGTTTTTTATCATGCAACTTCGCTGAATTCAGTTATTCTAGTAGATTTTTGGTGGATCTATAGGGGGTTTTTTATGTACAATATCATGTCATCTGAAAATAGTGACAGTTTAACTTCTTCCTTACCAGTCTGGATGCATTTACTTCTTTTCATTGTCTAATTGTCATGGCTAGAACCTCCAGTACTATGTTGAATGAAAATGGGGTGAGTGGGCATCCTGGTCTTCTTCCCAGTCTTAGAGAAAAAGCTTTCAGCTTTTTGCTGTTAAGTATGATGTTGTCTGTGGGTTTGTCATAAATGGCCTTTATTTCTTGCCCTCTATGCCCATTTTGTTGATATTTTTTATCATAAATGAATGTTGAATTTTGTCAAATCTTTTTTCAACATCTATGGAGATGATCATGTGATTTTTGTACTTTTTTTTTGTTGATGTAGTGTATAATGTTGATGGATTTTTGAATATTGTACCATCCTTGTATCCCTGGAATAAATCGACTTGGTCATGATGGATGATCTTTTTTATGTATTTTTGAATTTAGTTTGCTAATACTTAGGTGTTTTTGCATTTATGTTTTTCAGGGATATTGGTCTGTAATTTTGTGGTGTCTTTGCCTGGTTTTGGTATTAGAGTTATGCTGGCCTCATATAATGAGTTTGGAAGTCTTCCCTCCTCTTCTACTTTTTGGAAAACTTTAAGGAAGATAGGTATTAGGTCTTCACTAAATATTTGGTAAAATTCAGTGGTGAAGCTGTCTGATCCAGTTTTGTTCTTAGGTATTTTTTGATGACCAACTCAATTTTTTTGCTGGTAATTGGTCTGTTCAGATTTTCTTTTTCTTCCTGTGTCAGCCTTTGAAGGTTGTATTTTTCTAGAAAGTTGTCCATTTCTTCAAGGTTATCCAGTTTGTTAGGATATAATTTTTCATAGTATTCTCTAATAATTCTTTGTATTTCTGTGGTGTCCATAGTGATTTTTCCTTTCTCATTTCTGATTCTGTTTATTTACACTCTCTTTTTTTCTTAATAAGTCTGGCAAGGGGTTTATCTGTTTTGTTTATTATCTCAAAGAACCAGCTCCTGGTTTCTTTGATTCAGTTGTTTTATTCTTTTTAATTTTATTTATTTATGCTCTGATCTTTATTATGTCCCTCTTTCTACTGACTTTGGGCCTCATTTGTTCTTCTTTTTCTAGTTACATTAATCGTGAGTTTAAACTGTTAATTTCAGATTGTTCTTATTTCTTAAGGTAAGCCTGTATTGCAATATACTTTCCTCTTAGAACTACCTTCACCGCATGCCACAGGATTTGGGGTGTTGAATTGTTGTTTTCATTTGTCTCCCTATATTGCTTGATCTCTGTTTTTATTTGGTCATTGATCCATTGGTTATTTGGGAGCATGTTGTTAAACCTCCATGTGTTGTGGGCGCTATTGTTTTCTTTACATAATTTACTTCTAGTTTTCAACCTTTGTGGTCTTTTTCTGTGAAAAGTTGGCACAATTTCAATCTTTCTGAATTTAATGAGGCTCATTTTGTGGCCTAGTATGTGGTCTATTCTGGAAAACATTCCATGTACACTTGAGAAGAATGTGTATCCTGCTGCTTTTGGGTGGAGTGTTTTGTGGATATGTTAGGTCCATCTCTTCTAATGCATTGTTTATAGCCTCTGTTTACTTATTTATTTTCTGTCTGGTTGATCTGTCTTTTGGTGTGACTGGTGTGTTGAAGTCTCCTAAAATAAATGCATTGCATTCTATTTCCCCCTTTAATTCTCTTAGTATTTGTTTAACATATTTAGGTGTGCCTGTATTGGGTGCCTAGATCTTTATAATAGTTATATCCTCTTGTTGGACTGATCGCTTCATCATTATGTAATGCACTTTTTTGTCTCTTGTTTCTTTCTTTTGAAATCTATTTTGTCTGATATTAGTACAGCTACTCCTGCTTTTTTCTTCCTTTTATTTGTATGAAATACATTTTTCCATCCCTTCACTTTTAGTCTGTTTTGGGTTTGAAGTAAGTCTCTTGTAGGCAGCATACAGATAGGTCTTGTTTTTTTATCCATTCCGTGACTCTGTCTTTTGATTGGTACATTCAGTTCATCTACATTTAGGGAGAATATGTACTTATGGCCACTATAGGCTTTAGATTCATCATTACCAAAGGTTCAAGTGAAGCTTCCTTACTATTTATCAGTGTGTCTTAAGTCACTTATTACACTATTTCAAGCACAAGCTAAAGGTTCCTTATTTTTTATCCCCCTTTTTCTCTTCCTCCTTTTATATATTAGGTATTATTTTCTGTCTCTTTGTGTATCCCTTGACTAACTTTGTGAGCAGATTTAATTTTGTATTTGCTTAGTAATCATTTGGTCTCCTTCCTTTACTGTGGTTTTATTTTATCTGATGACAGCTATTTAGCCTTAGGGACACTTCCATATAAAGCAGTCCCTTTAAGATACACTGTAGAGATAGTGGTAAATTCCCTCAACTTCTTCTTATCTGGAAATTGTTTAATCCCTACTTCAAAATTAAATAATAATCTTGCTGGGTAGAGTATTTTTAGGCCCTTCTGTTTCATTGCATTAAATATATCATGCCACTCACTTCTGGCCTGTAAGTTTTTTATTGAGAAGTCTGTTGATAGCCTGATATGGTTTCCTTTATTAATGATCTTTTTTGTCTCTCTGGATGCTCTCAATACTCTCTCCTTGTCCTTGATCTTTGCCATTTTAATTATTACATATCTTGGTGTTGTCTTCTTAGGGCTCCTTGTATTGGGAGATCTCTGCACTTCCATGACCTGAAAGACTATTTCAGCAATTATTTCTCAAAGAGACTTTCTATCCCTCTGTGTTTCTCTTCTTCTTCTGGTACCCATATAATATGAATATTGCTCCATTTGGATTGGTCACACAGTTCTCTTATTATTCCTTCTTTTGTAGAGATCCTTTTCTCTCTGTGCCTTGGCTTCTTTCTGTTCCTTTTCTCTAATTTCTGTTTAATTTACCATATCCTCTACCTTATCTAATCTGCTTTTAAATCCCTCCACTGTATGTTTCATTTTAGATACTGTATTTTTCAGTTTCTATCTATTTCTTGAAGTCCTCCTTGAGATCTTGAATATTTTTCTGTAGCTCAGTGAACATGTTTCTGACTTTTCTTTTGAAATCTTTATCAAGAAGACTGGTGCTTTCAGGTTCACTTATCCCTCTTTCTGGAGTTTTTGTTTTTCCTTTGGACAAAATTCCTTCATCTTTTTATGTTTTTGTGTGTTTCTTATGGGATAATAGATTTGTGTAGTAGACACCCTCTAGTGCCCAGAAGCTCTACTGGGTGGAGCTGATGAGGACCTTCAGCAATGGCAGGGGGTTGCAGGTGAGCAGAACTGGCACCTGCCAGGAAGAAAGAGCTCCTTCTTGCCTTCCTGGCTGTAGCTCCTGCCTCCACTGCCAGGTCTAGTGGGCCATGTGTACTTGGAGGAGCCTCTGTGCTATGCCCTTGTGGCTGCTGTGGGTGGAGCCACCCTCTGGCTGGTTTGGCATGATGGCAGGAACAACAGGTGTGTAGGACCAGTGCCTGCTGGGAGGAAGGAGTGGTAGGCTGTGTATTTCAGTGTGGGCCTCAGGGCTGTGTTGCCATCTAGGGCGATGGAGCGTCTGAAGCCCCTAGAGTTGCCAAACTGCTGGGCTGAGTGTGCCAGGATGACTTTGTCCACCTGCCCTTTCTCCTGAGCAGTGAGCTCTCTGTAATCTTTGCCCCTTTAGTGCTGGGAAGTCTTTCAAATTGCCTGCCTTTCTCTTGTCCCAGAGGGGATGGTGGTGCATACCTGTTCTCCACAAGCAGCTGGAATCTCAGCCTCCTGAGTATTCAGTCCATCTTTGCTTTCCAACCTCACTAATCTCCAGAGCATCATGTAATGTGGGTTCATTACCTGGAGCAAATATCCTGGGCTGGGTGTTCAGCAGTCCTGGGCTTCTACTCCCTCCCCACTTTGTTTCTCTCCCTCCCACCTGTGGGCTGGGGTGTTTTACTATTTTACTATTTTACTATACTGTTCCATTTTACTATTTTAAACTTTTCTGTGATATCTTCTCTTTTCTCCACTGGAGGCAGTCTGTTCTTCAGTCTTTGGGTTGCTTTTTCATGATTACTTGTGTTTGCTGTATTTTCATGTAATATGTGATTTTGGGAGAAGGTTTCTGCTTTACTTCTCTCACCACCATCTTTTTCCCCACTCCTCCATGGTGTAGTTCTTTTGATATTTATGCTCATTCACTGATCTATTTGGCTCTTAAACATAAGACTGGTGTGGTTTCTGGGTGTAAAACCCATCAAAATGTGCAACCATCCAAGCAAAAGAATATTGGACAGAAAGCATCAATATTGTTATACCACAACTCTAAACATAGTTATCTCATGACACAAACATGTATTTCACATCACACGAAGTGAAGTTGAGAATAAGCAGAAAAGTCATGGAAGAGAGGGAACCTGAGGTTAAGGAAGAGTAAGAAGAGGTCCAGAGACCAGTAGGATGTGAGTCTAAGACCTGGCTGATGAGACTATAGGCTTAGACATCAGAGAGTTTGAACTTGGACTTAATATCATGGAAACTCTACAAGATATAGCAAAGACTAGGATCTAAGATGTCAAGGTTTAGACAGGGATGCAAGATGTAGAGTTAAATAGGAATTAACAGCCCTTAAAGATATAGGGTCTGAATTAAGCCTCTTGAAAGGCTTCAGAAGAGATATATTAGTAAAGGCTCTTAGGTAGGTAAATTTTTTTAAAGGCAGACTTTGCAAGATTATTTATATTATTGTATTAATAGAAAATTTTGAATCGAGATCCTGAATGACCGAGAACCAGTGACTTTTAGGGCCTTTGTTAAATTCTGGTAAATGAGGAACATTTAGTCAAACTTGGTAAATTGGAGAAGACGATGAGATTTGGGTGGGAGGGCATAGGCTGCCTTGGTTAATTCAAAGGACATTAGAAAGGGGCAACGCCATGCTTTGTCCACACTAAAAGATTATTGTATGTGGACTTTGGGTCACCATGGATCAAACCCAAAGATATATTTTGATTTGATATAAATAGTAAAATTAATGAATTTAACATATAGTACATTTTCTATAGGAGAAATTTTTGTTTCGGTTATAGTGCTAGCCTACTCTTTTTGACAGTTTATGTGTTAGATCCTTATATGGAAAATATTATAAATTAATATTTAATGTGAAGAGAAGCATAAATCATGGGGATTTTGAAAATGTTTATGAATTTGGAATGCATTGTTTTCAAAAAAGAAAGTCGTGAAAAGTTTGTATATGAAAAGGAGTGATTTTCTTTTTTAATTGATTGTTTTGTACAAGAGGAAAACCATAGAAATAAGCAAACAAATAAAATCCTCTTATCTATTCTCCTGCTTCTAAAGAGCCATCTTGCAGGTAAACAAAATGTTAGGAAAGGAATGAAGAATCTATGTGGAACAGGTCTCATCTGATGATGTAAAGGAGAACAAACATATATGTAGACTGATCTGGGTTGCGTGATCCGGTGACCATGCTGCTTGGTCTGATGGTGCTCCCGGGCCCAGCTCAGTTCCGCGGCTCCTCCTCGGTCCCATATTCCCAGAGAGGCACTACTGTGCTGCATACATCACCGTCTATACCAGTCTCAAGACAGGATGCCCAGGCAGGAGGCTATTCCAGGTTAGGACCATGGGATGTAGATTAGGTGCAGTGTATACTGTACAGCAAAGTAAAGGTTGCTGCCTTTACTTTTTCCTTTACCCTATGCACTCTCAATCAGTTCAACTGTTTTTAGAGCCTACGTTTTCAATGTACTTTATTTGATGAATTCATATGGATGGCCAAGAAAGTGAGATAAACTTTGTTCTCCAAACCTTAAATCTATCCTATTCAGTGGCCATGCATTCATTTATCGTATTTCATCCACTCAACAATTCTGTAATGTATGCAAAAGAACTACTTCTGTTTCGTTAAGAGTGCTAAAAATTAGAGATCTTAAGTGACTTGCCTATGTTTGAGCTAGCTAATAGTAGGATTTGAAATCAGCCTTGAGCCCCTCTGCTATTAACTTTCCTTCATCTTATTGCTCATTTATTAATTCCTTCACTTGTGAAATCATCTGAAAGGCTGAGAAATAAAAATAACACACAAAGCATTGTTTAAGGCACAAAAGTGGACTAGAAATAAATATTCTAAGAGAAACATTAAGGCCCATTGAGGATAAATGCAGACTGTCAAACGAAAGGGGATAAAAAAGAAACTCATGGCACTCTTTCTGCCATGGTGTTACAAATTGATTTAGAATTGGTTAATGGAAATTGATATTCAGAATGTTAATTAATTTAAATACTAGGCTGTTACTTAAAAGAGATAATCAAAATTATTTTTTTCAAAAATGAGATGGTAATGATATACATTGCCTTTTAGAGCTCCCGAATTGAAAAATAAGTCGTCTCCAGAGATATAAAATGATGATGCAGTTTTATATAATTGAATCAAAATAGTATACAAAGAAGCCCCTGTTTATTAAAATTCCTTTCTTATATTTCTGGAAATGAAGTATTGCATTGCTATCTAATATTTATTTGTATATGTAAAATAGATTATACATTTAGAAGTACCTTAGAAATCATTGTGCCAGTCTCTGACACGATGCAGGGGGGACTTTGACAACATGCCAGAAGTGTGTCTCTGTGAGTGTGTGATGAGCTGAGGGTTAGGGAAAGGGACTGTCACTCCATCTCCTTCTTAATAACAGATACTTGACTGCTTCAGCTGCAAACCGAGTACAGTCTCAGTCATAAAACTGCAGAAGTTCTTTCTAATAATAAAAAAAATGTTTCTGTGAAACTTACAACCATTGGCCCTAACTTCTGCCCTTTGGAGTTAAAAAAACAAGCAAATCCGTCTTCCATATGGTTCTAATAAAAGTATTTATTAAAAAGTGGGAAATTTTGATTTCCTTGTCCTGTGAGGGAGTAGAGAGAGGCGCCCGAAGGAATTTCTCTCTGTTGTTTTCCTGCCGACACGAACTACTTTGAGAATCTCTGCTGGAACATGGTCAGGGGTCAACGTGATGAACACTGTAGCTATAAAAATGACTAGTACGCAGGAAACACAAAATAAAGTACTGGGGAAATTATCTGGGGAATTTCAACTAAAAAGAATTCTCACTACTAAATAAAATGTAGGATTTTTTTCAGAGAATTAACAAAATTCCTCTTACCTTTTTCCAAGACAGAAAGTCAGGGAAAATGTATGGGGAAAGTTTATCAGGGCATATTTTTTAAATTATAGAAACAAAATCATACCTAAAATATTTCTTAAAAACTGTAAGTGTAGATATATATTCCCTGAGTTGTAAGTGATATTTTTAAGTTTTTACTTGAAGTATCAAAAATTTATAGGAAAAATACACAAAACCAGAAAATAAGACTATAATATGCAAGTATGACATATGTCAATAACATTTTATCATATTTGCTTCATATTAGTTTATATTAAAGAGTACAATATAAATATACTTCCCATGGTATTTAATCATTATTCTACTTATTTCCTTTTCCAGTGACCAAAAAAAAAGTATTTTGAAGTTTATTATATATTATTCTGAAGTATATAGTTATATCTGTTATCTATATAAAACCTATAAAAATACATCATATATTTGGTATTTTAAAACTTGGAGTAATATCAAAGTTCCTAACTTTATTTATTTAATAATCCATATGATTTAGGTATACTGACACAATTTTCCTAGTTCATTTCTTTTCACTATCACAGATAATTATAAGTAGATTATGTATCCTTTTTTTTTCGATGGACAGTTGTTTCTAAAATATCACCACACCACAGATAAGGCTGCAATAAAAATTCTCTAAGTTACACAGTTACATTAATCAATCAATTTCTCTCTATAGACATCTTTTTGCAAACATTTCTTGTCGTTTTAAAATTGAGTTTAGTGGTATGCATTATAAAAGATATGGTTATATATTTACTGGAACAGAAACAATTACGATTTAACATTTTATGGAATATTCTATACAATTATGGACTTTCTATTTAGGAAATTTGAACCTTTAACAATCCTAATTGTCTTGGTTTTGTGGTAATGAAATTATAGCACATTATTAGTTCTCACATGCCTTTGCATAGTCTTCTACTTTTGTATTTTATGCATGCTAGATTATCAACTTCATTTTATACTAGTTAATCTAGACTTTGAGCAGAGTGCTGAATGGATTTAATGTAACCAGGAACAAAAACGGCATGATTTGAGAAATGCTCATGTCCATTTCTGTGTGGCTCCTGGCCTTGAACTTCTGCATGTGGCAAAATTTAAGACATGAGCCAGGCCAACCCACTTAGAATTACCAGTGAGTAAGGCATTAATACATTCCTTGGATCAGTATAAATAGCTTGCAGTGAATTGGAGGAAAGATAGATTTTGTAGTTGTTGTAACAGAGATATAGCATAATATTTGAGGTCAGTTATTTTATTGTTCAAATTATGGTCCCAGCAATTGCTAGTTGTGTGACGTTGGATAAATTATTTAACCTCAAACTTTCAGTTTCCTTATCTATGAAGTGGGTATAATAATTCCAAGTTTAGCTCATTGGTAAATAATGATGACGGATAACATGTATTAAATATCCGTTTGTGCCAGGCACTGCATTATATGCTTCTAATGCATGTATTCACTTAATGCTCTTATAACTTGATGAAATAATTGCTTCTACAGTCCCTATAAGAGTGATCCATGACCATCACTCTTAATGAATTGAGAAATTGTGCCTTTAAATTGTACTTTGTATTTAATTCTCTATACTGCAGTGGATTGTTTCCAGTTGTTATCTGCAGAAACCTTGAAAGGAGTGGTCCATAAAGTCCTTTTTAGTTGCTCACATAACAATCAGAAAAATACTACTTTGGGAGTCCTAAGCCAGGTGTTAGCCTCAGGATTGTTTTAATTCACCAGAGGCCTTGAGAAATTTTTTTAGCATTTGTGGGCCTCAGATTTCCTCGTTTATAAAAGGCAGAAGTTGAAAAGTTCCACTTTCAAGATAGCTGAAATGTTCAATTAATTCACATGTATTTTTGTAAAAATATACACCCAATATAAGGTCTTGCTAACTGTGTTTAAAAAAACCCTCACAATTCACAAATATATAGACAACAAAATTTGACATTATTATATATTTGTGAAAACTATCTTGCAAGTTTTATATGACAGATATGAAGTGTTACTCAGTTTTTTTCTTGACACAATCATTTGTCTTATGTGAAAAGTTTCATTTATGAAGAGGTTTTTATACCAAAAAAACCTGTTTTTAAAGACAAGTAGTGGGAGAAGAATGTGAGATCAACCGCATACAATGCTGCTCATTATGAAGAATTTTGTTTACTTCTTCGCTGCTCCTGATTTAACAAATCCATTGACACTGAAGCACAGATACTCAAGAAAGATAATGACTTCAGCCTTCTTGCCCCGAAGTCCTGCTTTCACACTTACATGCTTGACGCTCAGCTGGGGTCGCTTGGATGCCCACACATGAATAGCATCTGTTAAGCTGATAATGTATTAAGCAAAGTGAATTTGTATTTTGGCAATTTACACCGCACCAGGAGTAATTTTTAAAACAGGCACTAAGTGTCCTATGTTACTGAAGCCACATTTTAAAAAACTTGATAGCATCTGCAGATTCTGAAAAAAATGATGCCTTGTAGTTGGGGGGAAAAGAAAGATGTGGTTTGGGAGATGATTTGCTTGTCAGAAAACCGGTGATGAATATGCATTAAATTATTAAGTTGCACAAGGTGTCAAATTACAAAAGCACGATGAATCAAATCTTTAAAAAGTGTAACCTAAGGGGATCCTTTAAACTGGGACTTCCAACTAAATAATCAAAACAAAATTAATGCAAATGCAAAATAAAATGAAGAAAAATGATTACATCTTTTTTAAAAAGCCACATATTTTGAAGAAGAGATATTTTGGCATTATAAAAATATTGTCAGTTTGGGAGATGTCACAAAATGTCAGGATAGGAGGCTCCTGACTTTCCCTACTGCCACAGATATACCAGATATACAGCTACACATGAATCAGATCCCTCTGAGAGTAATCCAGAAACTGAGTTATTCACACACAATGGACAACTGAGAAAATACTCACATCAAAACAAGTAAGAAAAGCTGAGACAGTCTTGTCATCAACCCCATCCCCAGCAGAGTGTCTTCCAATTAGGAGGGAATCCTGAACTCCCAGTTTCTCCCTGAGGAACAAAAAGTTTGTATCACAGATCTGTTACCCCAACCTTTAAGGTTGCCACCCAGGGGACAGGCCCCCAAATCACCCAGCTCTGACAGCCAACGTGATTGGGCATTCAGGAGTCCACCAGACCATAGTAAACAAAGAAGCAGTTTTTAAACAGGGAAGTGAGCATTTCCTGTAGCTCACCTATCCCAGCTCATACTTACCAATAATTACTTTAAATGTAAATGAACTAAATTGCCTAATCAAAAGACAAACAGTGGCTACATGGATAAAACAAGAACAGCAAAAATAAGACTCAACTCTGTGCTGCCAACAAGAGACTCACTTCACATAGACTGAAAGGGAAGGGATGCAAAGGGTATTCATGCAAAGGTAAACCAAAAGAAAGTAGGGGGAGTTATATTTATAAAAGTCAGACTTTAAGCCAAAAAACATAACAAAATGAAGAAAGTTATTATACAATGAGTAAGCCACCAAATAACTATGTGAGGTAATATATGTGTTAATGAGCTTGATTGTGGGAATCGTGTCACAATGTGTACATATACAGATAGTTACACTGAACTCTTTAAATATATGACAAATTTTGTTGGCAATTTTACCTCAGTAAAACTGGAAAAAATGTAAAAAATATGGCCACTTGATTATTTATTTAAATTCATTTGTTTCTGGCTTAGATATTTCTGATTAGTCTAGTGATCCATAAGTAAATCACCGCCATTATAAGCTACACTGCAATGTTATTTTTGGAAGCAAGTAGGACATCCTATTACTCTGGGAAAAAACGTCATTATCCAAACATCCTTCAGCATGTTAACATATCTTGAGCCATATTTTGGTGACGAGTCATAATTCACATTTAATGATGACAGAATTATAAAAAGAAAGTGTGAAAATCATCTTACATTATTACCATATGTTTATGATATCAGAAATATTGATTGGTTTTAGTTTTATTTACAAACGTTCAGCTAAGAAAAGGTATAGTGAATGCGGTTGACTAATTACTAACAGGTGGTAGAAAATTCAATATTTCTGGTGATTCAAATGTTTGGAAACTTCAACAGCTATAAATTATTTTTCTTTTAGTTTTATATAGTCAGTATTCATTAAATATGCAAATGTATTTTCTCTAATCATTTTGGAATATATAATTGGCTAGTTGTTTTTATTAAACAGATATCAGTATAATAATTGCTATGGTAAAGCCATAATCAAGTGAACACCTCCACCATCTCATTGTAGATGGCCTTATTTTTAGACTCTCTCAAATATGTCACTTCATAAATTTAATTTCAATATCAGCCTGACCAGTATGAAGCCTTTTGGTAACATTTTTAAAACCACTGTGAAGTCCTTAGTATATGTGTGTGAGAGGGAAATTACATCAGAAAGATAATTATACTCATATCTCCACAAATACTCCAGGACATGGCAAGAATGGCCACAAGTTTCTGGGATGTATTATGTCAAATTGGACATAGAAAAAATGTATATAGATAGAGAGAGAGATAACTTTGTTTCATTCCTTATTGCTTTTTGTAAATCTAAGGTAACTTCACCAGTAGAAATATTGATAGAATCCGAGTCATCTGTAAAACTTTTTTCACCTTATGCCATTAGTTTTCAAATTATTGTCTGCAGACCAACATCCTCAGGATCACTTGGGACCTGGTTGGACATGCAGATTCTTGGCCTTCACCCAAAAGGTCCTGCTAAATCAGAATGTCTGGGAATGGATTCAGCTATCTATTTTAATAAGTAATACATGCTTCTTATGCACATTTAAGTTTGAGAATCACTGCCCCATGCTCTTCCTCAACCCCAGAGGTGGAAGCTTCTTAAAAGGGGACCTCCGAAGTGATTTTGATATACTGATCTATGCAATGGAAATATTATTCAAGTATCTTAATTATTCTACTTATTTTCATAGAGAATAATTTTTTCCTTATTTTGTATTTATTAACACATCTAAGGATATATGCATGCAGATCTCAACTTTGTGTATATTTACTTTAAATCAGAGTTTTTTC
>JAQQAC010000477.1:3800957-4013797 GCA_029783875.1 Phataginus tricuspis
ATGAAAGTAATGAGAATGGTATATATAGGCTGAAAAAATATACATATACTTGAAAAAATGGAATATGTTTGGGTTTGTCAATAATTTTATAATGCAAAAATCACTCATATTATTCCTTGAAAAACCAATTACCTTATAAGATACCCATGCTTTGTACTCATTGAAAAATAGAGTAATCAGACAAAACAAAATGACTGGCAATGTGCTCTTAAAGGATAGTGTAACACAGTGGAATGACTTATATTCCAGCCCTTTTTATGGCAGTCTGCTTATGTGATCAGAATTAATACATCAGTGTGGTCCTTATTTACTTCAAAATTTCTTGACATACGGAAACAAAGCCTAGGTGGAAATCTATTTCAGTCACTTGGAGAGTAATAAATAATAGAATAATCTGTTAATTAAAAATCTGAAATGTCCAGCAAAGCTGTTTAGTTCTAAATTACATAGTTTTAGATTTGAACAACATTCTAAATGCAGTGATTAGAAGCTCCCTTTCTTTTGTCTCAGCTGTTTCTGAACACAACCAATTTTTCAAGTATCCCAGGAGTTACCCCTACAGCAGACGCTCTCTGTACTGTCTGTATCAGCTGTCTAGAGCTTCAGAAAATGAAGATAAGACAATTCACACTTGTCCTTAAGAATTGACACAGTGTTCCATTGAATTATTTTCAAATGTAAATTATATATAGGTCATCTTCATGAAGCAGATACTGTTCTAATAAAAATATATAGACATATAAATAGTTGCTTAGGTCTCCAAAATCTGGATAGTTGTTTTGGAAGTCTTTAAAAATCTATAATACTGTTTTTTGGCATTTTTCCTCTCACTTTATTACATATATATTTTTTCGAAACATATCATGAAAAATACTAGTCTATTAAACAAATTAAATTGCTCCAAGAAATAAGTTTCATTTCCTATTCTGAAACAATCGATTAAACAGCCTATAATTTACTAAGGTAAATGCAGGGAAATTGCTACATTTTGATGGAAATACTTTAATAACCTTGAACATTCAGTATTTTAATACCTTAACCTGTAGTCATATTGGTTTAGTTTTACTGTAGCAGACACAGTAATGAGAATGGAATTAAGAGGATGTCTTGAATTTCTCTAAAATCCTCCGTTAAAATGTAGCAATAACTTACATTTTACCAAAGGCAGTAGACTAGGAATGAGGGTAATATTTAGACACAGTAGTCTGAATTTCACATTTAAGGAAACAAAAATGTCTTTATAAGGCAATGAAATCTTTAGCAATTTAAAAATGCTTTTAGTAAAGGTACACTTGACATTAAATCCACAGTACAGGTTAAAAATATATATTGAAGATAAAAAATAATACCAGTTATTCACAAATTTTTAGAGAAATGTCTTATCTATTAATAGAAGATTAACCAATTTCTCAGGCCAACCAAATCAAATGACCCATGTCTATGCACTCCTCTCGCTCTACTCGCCTCCCCGATTCAACATTTCAGAAAGCAAAATGTATGTAAATAGATGTGACAGAACTTTATATATTGAGTTGGCCATGAAAACATGTAAATATGGCATTTACAGTGAAAAGTCATGCTTAGCCTTCAACACACTCTTCTTTCCTGATAAGTATATTCTCAATCTCAGAACATATTCAGAGCAAGGCAGCTCAGAAAAGCAGTGGTGTTCAGCATGTGTACCATATCATTAATTAAATCATGGGGGGACAAAGGACACCTGATTATGTTTGCATTCAAAATTGATATCCTGATTTAAATGCATTTCAAAAATTTCTATTTGAAATCTACATATCAATGAACTTTTTTTTCCTTTTAAGAAAGGTACTGTTAGTTGAATGTAATGATGTAAGAAAGCTTAAACAAGATTTGTTTGTGCTTAAACAGTAATGTAATAGATTGCTTTTTGTCTTCACGTGCCTTTCCTCAGAGTAAACCCAAAAGCAGAGTTTCCAGTGAAAGTAGTTTATTTGGAAGATAATGATAGGAGAAACCAATAGAGAAGCAGGAAGTGTGAGGTGGGAAATGTCAGTAAAGGTGGGTCGTCAGACAAGGATACCTCTAGGCCACTGGAACTCAGTCCCACTCAGGGACTCTGAGACTAGGATTCAGACCTTAGAGTTAGTCTCCCTAAGGTGCTGGATCTGTGGTCCTTTCCACCAACACTCATTCACTGTTGGTTGAGGGCTGCTCAGAGGGAGCCAGATAATTCCCTGGCTCTCAAGTGGGCACAGTGTCCTCTTTCCACAAGAGAAAGCCTGTTACAGCTTTTTCACATATCATCTTGTCTGGATAATAGTCCCGTTATTCAGTCAAACATTAATCTAGGTACTGCTATTAAGGGATTTTGCAGAGTAATTAAAGTTCCTCTCAGTTGCTTTGAGTAAAGATTATCCTGGATAATCTGGCTGGTCCTTACTGAATCTGTTGCAATGCTTTGCACGTAGGCCTGACGCTTCCCCAAGAGAGGGAAACCGCCTGTGTGTGAGTGCTTTGACCCTGGCTCATGTGTTTGAGGCTACCATGCCCGTCCTTTCCTGACGCTGCCTACCCTATGGGCTTCGGACTTGCTTAGCCAACTTCTGCAGCTGTGTGAGCCAAGCAATGTCTTGAGAGATGCATATTATACATACCGACTCTGCTTCTGCTCCTCTGGTTGAAACCGGACTGATAAGCCCTCCGCCAAAGGTGCAGAGGTGCAGTTGCCGGCAGTTGAAAACTGAGCTGACATGTGTGGAAATGATGTGTTAAACTGATATAGGCAAGGAAATTGATAGAATCCGCACACTGCCCAGATAATAGCCCACATTAAATTGATTCCATTTGAACACTGATTTTGGCATGTTGATATCCTCTAGCAAGAGAAAGAGAGCCATTTATGTCAGCCTAAAGGGTTCATGGAAATCTGGAGATTCAAAGTTCTCACCTGCATCCAGAGGTGTCCCTGTTTGAGATACTACTCTTTCCTTATTGGTGCTGTTATTTTTGCACAGAGATATATCAGGCTTATAAATGCAGCCTTTTCTTTTAATTCCGTTGGAAGAGGTTAACCTGCAAGCTGGACTGGGGCAACGGGAGGCTTTCACCCTCACTCCGTCCTTAGAATGAGTGTTCTGCCCAGCATTCCTACACTAGGAGCTGTTTCCTGGCATGCAAACGTGAGACCGCAGTGTGTTTTAAGACCATGGAGACTGAACGTGTGGCTGAACACAGTTAAGGCCTCTGTACAAACGGTGGAGATCCTGGTGGGTGAGCGCAGAACTCTACATGGCCTGCTGCCACTCACGACAAGCTTATATGTAAGTTTTCTGGCTTATTAACCCTGCCGCCTGCCCATCTGGAGTGGCCAACCTCTTTCTTCAGTTTCTCCTTGCCCTCCTCAAATGGGGGTCAGTTTTACATTTCATCCAGGAAGCCCCCAAATTTGCAGAATAACAGATTCTCACAATCTGATATTAGGCCAGCCTGGACTTCTGGACTTCTAGCTGGACTTCTAGCTGCAGGAGAAGAGGGTCTTGTTCCGCAGAAGCCTTATGACTTTCACATATGCCCTGAGTCCATAGTTTGACTAACTAGATCCTGTTTTGGTTTTTGTTTCCTTTGTTTTAGGGAATCAATGCCAGTTAACAAGAATTAAAAAAAACAAACATTATTCTTATCATTTCATTTCCTCTTGTAGCTCCTAAAACTCAGAGATTCTAAATAAGACAGTGCATCCTTTTACCTGCACTCCGTTTAAAATGGTCATGCCAGAGGAATTACCACTGCCTTACTGCTAATCAGTGTCTTTTTTTTTTTAGTAATCTGGCTGAGAAGCGATCAAATTCCAGAAATCAATCTTGAAGCTTTGCTTCCTCGAATCACATACGTCTTATATATAGTTTTCACAGAAACGGAGTCTGAGACAAAAAAGATAAGTTACTCAATAAAATAGCACATAAATATTGATAGAGCATAATATATAGACTTGAATTTTTAGGTGGAATTGAGATAGGAAGGGAAAAAATCCAACGAAGACTATATTTTCAGGGAAGTTACAATATTTGGTAGGTAATAAAGAACATATGCCTCAGAATCATTTTCCCAGATGAGGAAGGATTCTCCGGAATTGCTGAATTATGCACCAGCTTCTATCACTGATTGATGGGCTGAAGGGGAAGGGTTTCCGTTTCCCAAAATTTCTGGCTCATAATTCACACAGATGGGGCCTTCTCCTTCAATAAGAGAAAGCCCTTACGGAAAGGCGCACAGGTGCTGACAACTGGTAGTCAGGCAGGCCTTCGAAATTCAGATAAAAATAAAGCATTTCAGTAATTAGGAGATATGGATGGGACGCTAACATGTGTCACATTTACCTTAAAAAATAATGTTGTAGACACAACATAATACCTGTCAACCTTTGATTACTTGGAAAGATGAAATGGGCATTTCTAGCCATCATGAAAAAAATCACAGTAACAATTTCTGGGAGTGTTATTAAACAAAAAACAGGACAATGAACAAACACTTAAATATCTCTACCCAATATTCTACCTCACTTGGATGCATGAATCTTAACATACATTTTTCTAAGAATTGTTTACGCAAACAGGAGCCCTGCAAAAATATTTCCCCCCCTCAAAAAAATACTGCCTTAGGGATTTCACACCCTAGGACTGACCCATTATGGCAGCAGGAAAGATATTTATATTAAAAATAAAGAAAAAATGGTTTGCACTTTACATAAGGCATAAAAACCTATTTTAAATGAATTATATACTTTATATTTTTGGAGACAAAAAATGCCTTTGTGAATTTGAAACAGGAAAGACATTTTTTAAAATAATTTTAATGTGGAGTAGGGAGATTCAAGATGGCAGTGTGAGAGGTGAGATAGAGAACTGCTCCCAAAACCATGGAGAGTGCGAAAATATGGTTAATACAACTAATCCTATAACAGCAACAGGAAAGAAGGCTGCACCAGACTGCATACAGACCTCACAAATAGAGCAGACCTCATGAAAAAGGGTAACATACCAAAGCTTTGATTTGGTGGGACCCAGGACCTTCCCCCACCCCAGCTCACCAGCAGGAGGAAGATAAATGGAGTGGGGGAGGGGTAGAAGCCTGGGACTGATGAACACCTGGCCCTGGAGGTCTGCTTTGTGAGCAGAAACCTACATTGTGTGGTCCTCTGGAGGATGGGGAGCTGGGACAGGAGGAGTGCTTGGGAGACAGATTCTGGCCATTTGTGGAGGACGGGATCCACACCCGGCTGCTGTGGGACAAGGGAAAGGCAGGTGGTCTGAGAGGCTTCCTAGCAACAAGATGGCTGATGAAAGGGCGGGCATTGCACAGAGCTTGCTGCACAGGAGAAGGGATGGGGAACAAGGTTGTTTGGGTGTGCTCTGCCCAGCATTGTGGGAACATTGAGGAACTTCAGGTGCTCCATCCTCCTGGCTTGCTACTGAGCTCCGAGGCCCCCCACTGTGATATGCAGCCTGAAGAGCCTTCCTCCTGGCCTGACAGCACCAGCTTGTAAACTGGCAGTCACTGCACTGGTGTCAGGCCAGTCAAAGGGAGGCCCCACCTACAACAGCTAGAGATGCAAAGCACAGAGGCTTACAACTGTGTGCTCAGCTACTGGCTCTGACACTGGAGACAGGCACCGCAGACGGGAATCAGGAAACAGATCTTTCCTTCCCCCAGGCACCAACTCTGCTCCCCTATAACCCCCAACCTCACTCTAGGGGCTGAGAAGCTCCAGAGACTGCGGCTTCTGGGCAATAGAGGGCACCATGCAGAAATATGAAAAGTGAAAAGAACATGGTTCAGACCAAAATATCACAAACCCCAGAAAAAGGGCCAAATGAAACTGAACTCACCAATCTTCCTGAAAGAGAGTTCAAAATAAATATCATAAACATGCTTATGGAGGTACAGAAAAATATTCAAGAACTCAGGACTTTCAATAATTGAAAAATTCCATATCTGAAATGAAACATACAATGGAGGGATTTAAAAGCAGATTAGATGTAGTAGAAGAGATAGTAAATGGAATAGAAACTAGAGAAGAGGAATACAAAGAACCTGAGGCACAGAGAGAATAAAGAATCTCTAAGAATGAAAGAATATTGAGAGAACCATGTGACCAATCGAAATGGAACAATATTTGCATAATAGGGGTACCAGAAGAAGAAGAGAGAGAAAAAAGGATAGAAAGTGTCATAGAGGAGGTAGTTGCTGAAAACTTCCCCAATCTGGTGAAGGGGATAGTCTCTCAGGCCATGTACGTACACAGATCTCCCAATACAAGGGACCCAAGAAGACAACATCAAGACATATAATAATTAAAATGGCAAATATCAAGGGTAAAGACAAACTTTTAAAAGCAGCTAGAGAGAGAAAAAAGATCACATACAAAGGAAAACCCATCATGCTACCATCAGACTTATCAACAAAATCTTACAGGCCAGAAGGGAGTGGCATGATATATTTAATTCAATGAATCAGAAGGGCCTCGAACCAAGAATACTATACCTGGCAAGGTTATCATTGAAATTTGGAGGGATTAAACAATTTTCAGATAAGCAAAAGCTGAGAGAATTTACCTCGCACAAATGACCTCTACAGTGCATTTTGGAGGGACTCCTATAGATGGAAGTATTCCTAAGGCTAAATAGATGTCACCCAAGGCATAGACAAATGGTACAGAATATGATTCATAACATACAAAGCATGGAGGAGGAATAAAAAAGAAGAAAAAAAGAATCTTTAGGTTATGTTTGTAATAGCATACAAAGTGAGTTAAATTAGACAGATAGTAAGGGAATTACCCTTGAACCTTTGGTAATCACGAATCTAAAACCTGAAATGTCAATAAGTAAAATACCTATCAAAAATCACCCTAAATGTAAATGGTCTGAATGCACCAATAAAAAGAGGTAGAGTCACTGAATTGATAAAAAAAAACAAGACCCATCTATATGCTGCCTACAAGAGACTCACTTCAAACCCAAACACATACACAGACTGAAAGTAAAGGGATGGAAAAAGATATTTCATGCAACTAATAGGGAGAAAAAAGCAGGAGTTACAGTACATGTATCAGACAAAATAGACTTCAAAACAAAGAAAGTAACAAAAGACAAAGGACATTACATAATGATAAAGGGGTCACTCCCACAAGAGGATATAACCATTGTAAATATCTATGCACCCAACACAGGTTCACCTACATATGTGAAAATAATACTAACAGAATTAAAGGGAGAAATAGAATGCAATGCATTCATTTTAGAAGACTTCAACACACCACCCACTCCAAAGGACAGATCAACCAGACAGAAAATAAATAAAGAGATAGAGGCATTGAACAACATATTAGAACAGATGGACCTAATGGACATCTACAGAACACTTCATCCAAAAGCAAAAGGATACACATTCTTCTCAAGTGCACATGGAACATTTTTCAAGAACAGATCATATACTAGGAAACAAAAAGAACCTCAGTAAATTAAAAAAGATTGAAATTATACCAACCAGCTTCTAAAAATACAAAGGTATGAAACTAGAAATAAATAACTCAAACAAAATGAAAAATCCTACAAACACATGGAGGCTTAATAACATGCCCCTAAATAATCAATGGATCAATGACCAAATAAAAATAGAGTTCTAGCAATATATGGAGACAAATGACAACAATAATTCAACACAGCAAAATCTGTGGGACACAGCAAAGGCAGTGCTAAGAGGGAAATATATTGCAATACAGGCCTACTTTAGGAAAGAAGAACAATCCGAAATGAACAGTCTAAACTCACAATTAATGAAAATAGAAAAGGAAGAACAAATGAGGCCCAAAGTCTGTAGAAGGGGGGACATAATAAAGATTAAAGCAAAATTAATAAAATTGAGAAGAATAAAACAACAGAAAGAATAAATGAAAGCAGGAGCTGATTCTTCGAGAAAATAAACTAAGTAGATAAACCCCTAGCGAGACTTATCAAGAAAAAAAGAGAGTCTACACACATTAACAGAATCAGAAATGAGAAAGGAAAAATCACAAGGGACATCACAGAAATACAAAGAATTATTAGAGAATACTATGAAAAACTATATGGTAACAAACTAGATAACCTACAATAAATAGAAAACTTTCAAGAAATATACAACCTTCCAAGGGTGACCCAGTAAGAAACAGAAAATCTAAACAGACCAATTACCAGGAAAGAAATGGAATTGGTAATAAAAAAACTACCTAAGAACAAAACTCCTGGACCAGATGGTTTCACTGCTAAATTTTATCAAACATTTAGTGAAAACCTAATACCCATCCCTCCTTAAAATTTTCCAAAAATTAGAAGACAGAATACTCCCAACCTCATTCTATGAGGCCAACATCACTCTAAAACCAAAACCAGGCAAAGACACCACAGAAAAAGAAAATTACAGACCAATATTCCTGTAAATTCTCAACAAAATATTAACAAACCAAATTCAAAAATACATAAAAAAATCACCCATAATGATCAAGTGGGATTCATCCCAGGGATGCAAGGATGGTTCAACATTTGAAAATACATCAACATCATCCACCACATCAACAAAAAGAAGGACAAAAACCACATGATCATCTCCATAGATGCTGAAAAGCATTCGACAAAATTCAACATCCATTCATGATAAAAACTCTCAACAAAATGGGTATAAAAGGCAAGTACCTCAGTATAATAAATGCCATATATGACAAACCCACAGCCAGCATCATACTTAATAGTGAGAAGCTGAAAGCTTTTCTTTTAAGATCAGGAACAAGACAAGGATGCCCACTCTCCCCACTTTTATTCAACATAGTCCTGAAGGTCCTAGCCACAGCAATCAGACACCACAAAGAACTAAAACGCATCCAGATTGGGAAGGAAGAAGTCAAACTGTCCCTGTTTGAAGATGACATAATATTGTACATAAAAAAACCTAAAGAATCCACTCCAAAACTACTAGATCTAATATCTGAATTCAGTAAAGTTGAGGGATACAAAATTAATACACAGAAATCTGTTGCATTCCTATACACTAATGATGAACTAGCAGAAAGAGAAATCAGGAAAACAATTCCATTCACAATTGCATCAAAAAAATAAAATACCTAGGAATAAACCTAACCAAAGAAGTGAAAGACCTATACTCTGAAAACTACAAGACACTCATGAGAGAAATTAAAGAAGATACCAATAAATGGAAACACACCACATGCTCACGGACAGGAAGAATTAATATTGTCAAAATGGCCATCATGCCTAAAGCAATCTACAGATTCAATGCAATCCCTATCAAAATACAACAGCATTCTTCAATGAACTAGAGCTAATTGTTCTAAAATTCATATGGAACCACAAAAGACCCCGAATAGCCAAAGCAATCCTGAGAAGGAAGAATAAAGTGGGGGGAATTACACTCTCTGACTTCAAACTCTACCACAAAACCACAGTAATCAAGACAATTTGGTACTGGCACAAGAACAGACCCATAGACCAATGGAACAGACCAGAGAGCCCAGATGTAAAACCAAGCATATATGGTCAGTTAATATACAATAAAGGAGCCATGGATATACAATGGGCAAATGACAGCCTCTTCAACAGCTGGTGTTGGAAAAACTAGACGGCTAAATGTATGAGAATGAAACTGGATTATTTCTAACCCCATACACAAAATTAAACTCAAAGTGGATCAGAGACCTGAATTTAAGTCATGAAACCATAAAACTCTTAGAAAAAAACATTGGCAAAAATCTCTTGTACATAAACATGAGCAACTTCTTCATGAACATATCTTCCCAGGCAAGGGAAACAAATGCAAAAATGAACAAGTGAGACTATATCAAACTAAAATACTTCTGTACAGCAAAGGACACCATCAGTAGAACAAAAAGACATCCTACAGTATGGGAGAATATATTCATAAATGGCATATCTGATAAGGGGTTGACATCCAAATTATATAAAGAGCTCATGCACCTCAACAAACAAAAAGCAAATAAGCCAATTAAAAAATGGGCAGAGGAGCTGAACAGACCCTTCTCCAAAGAAGAAATTCAGATGGCCAACAGGCACATGAAAAGGTGCTCCACATCACTAATCATCAGAGAAATGCAAATTAAAACCACAATGATATATCACCTCACACCAGTTAGGATAGCCACTATCCAAAAGACAAAGAACAGCAAATGTTGGCAAGGAAGTGGAGAAAGGGGAACTCTTCTACACTGCTGGTGGGAATGTAAATTTGTTCAACCATTGTGGAAAGCAGTATGGAGGTTCATCAAAAAACTCAAAATAGAAATACCATTTGACCCAGGAATTTCAGTCCTAGGCATTTACCCTAAGAATGCAGCAGTCCAGTTTGAAAAAGATGTATTCACCCCTATGTTTATTGCAGCATTATTTATAATAGCCAAGAAATGGAATCAACTAAAGTGTCCATCAGTAGATGAATGGATAAAGAAGAGGTGGTACATATACACACTGGAATATTATTCATCCATAAGAATAACAAAAATCCTACCATTTGCAACAACATGGTTGGAGCTAGAGGGTATTATACTCAGTGAAATAAGCCAGGTGCAGAAAGGCAAGTATCAAATGATTTCACGCATCTATGGAGTATAAGAACAGAGAAAAAACTGAAGGAACAAAACAGCAACAGACTCACAGAACCCAAGAATGGACTAACAGTTACCAAAGGGAAAGGGTCTGGGGAGGATGGGTGGGAAGGGAGGGATAAGGGGGAAAAAGTGGTGTTGTGATTAGCACACATAATGTGGGGGGGGCGATACGAGGAAGTCTGTATAACACAGAGAAGACAAGTAGTGATTCTATTACATCCTTCTACGCTGATGGACAGTGACTGTAATGTGGTATATGGTAGGGACTGGATAATAGCGGGAGTCTAGTAACCATAATGTTGCTCATGTAATTGTACATTAATAATACCAAAATAAAAAAATAATAGTAATATTAATGTGGTGTTGAACCACTTGAATGAGAATCACCCAGATACTTATTCCATTGTACATTATTTTTTAAAAAGTCTTTCCTGTCTCACATTGAAAAAGATATTTGTATTGAAACTAGAGTATAGGTTTTCTTTCCTCCTTAGTTCCAGTTAGCATTTATTTCATGCTGAGGCTGGCATTGTCATTACTCCTAACACTGCATCATGCACCGCAAATACCAGTTTCCAAGGACTCTCAAACATGTTACTGGGCTTTCTTAGTGATGACCACAAATGGGCATCTTACAAAGAGTATGCAGGTCAGCGTGGATGAACATTCCTTTTATAGCCATATTAAATTTACCATTCAGAATTTTATAATGTTGGTGTAGAACAGCGCATTCTCCAACCACATTTTCTCTTGAATTCTTCAGGCCATAATTACTTTATTTCTACACTATGATCTCTTTTAGTGATGACCACACCCCAGCTTTCCATACACTGTCAGGGAGGATAGCTGAGCAGCTGTGGGCAGAGCGAAAAGAGCGGTCACATGTCTGTCCCCCCTCTGGCAAGGCTTAACACTTACTAGGGAGAGAACAGTGTCACCGTATCTATCAAAGGCCAGGGATGATGCCAACTTAGAGTCTTGGCTTTGCGAAATGAGTCTGGAAATCTCTCAGAAGAAATATGGGAAAGTACCATGTGGGAAAAATGCCTGAACTGTGGGGTGGAGCGTGTCGAGGGGGTGGGCTGTAGGTATCCCAGGGTGCGCCTCAGATGCACGCTGGGGCCCGCGTGGTGAGACCTTCATACTCCCACTGATCAATCACTGTGTGTGGGTAGCCTGGGAAGGAGTGTGAGCTTGGTGGAAGTGTCTTTCTTCGGTTGAGGCAATCTCTAAAAACATTGATGCAGGCGCTGTCTGCAGGCAGAACTCCCTCATGGGAGCTCGTGCTGGATTTTAGGCCGTTCTTCATTCATGAACGGGGCTATGAGCAGACATCACAGTGTCCCCCACAGACATCTTTCCTAAATGCATTTTCTTACTGTTGGTTGCAGGTGTGTGGAAATGAAATTGACTTTTTCATTTTGCTTATATATCTGACATATCCACTAAACTTTGTCTCATAAGATGAATGTGGATACATTGATAAGGTAACTGAATTACTTTAGACTGAACTAATTTTGAATTCCTTGAAAAATATCCAACATTTTTATAAATTATATTTATATGAATTTAAAAATGCATTTTGCTGGTTCTATATTCATGATTATGATTGTCTATAATTTGTCCAATGTTACAGAATATTTCCTATTTTTATAATCTCTGGAAATATATTATGAAATATGAATATTTGTAACTAACAAAACACTACTACTTATTTCAGGAATCTTAATGTTACAAATGTATATTTGTTTCCAGATAGAATGAGTCACAACATTTCAGAATTCTAGCATGCTTACAGTAATTTAGTGCATTGTGCAATTATAATAGCAAAATAATTCCAGGTCTTGGTCCAGTCTTTGAGATAAGGATTCCCTCAAAAGAGAATCCTCACCTCCCACGCACGCAGACAAGCAAGCACATATTCCTGCCCAGGAGAGCCTGCTAGGGGACCTCCCCACCCCACCCCAAGCCTGTGTACCCACCAGTTGCCACAAGAATGTCCCTAGGACATAAGATAAGTGTCCAGTTTATATGCATGCAGAGACACAAACTGATTGAAACATTTCCAGCACTGTTAATTAACCAATTTCCCCTTTCCTTTCCCACCAAAAAGCCCTGTATTGTCTCCCTCTTGGCGAGGGCGTCGCGGAGGCATCCAGCCAGAGGCCCCCCTGTCTCCCTGCCCTTGCACCTGCTGCTGCACGGGCAGCTCCCCCTGCACCACTGGGCTGGTGCAGGTGTGACTAACACTTTGGTTTTCTGGGGTTACTTCAGTGTTGTCCCCGTCCCTCGTTTTTGTTTCATGTTTCATTCAGATACTTCTCCAGACCAGATCCAGTTGTTTAGCTGGAAAATGGTTTTGTCTGCATCTTCTTTCTCAAGATTTAACTCTGCTGGACCTCTCCACGTTTCCCTGGGGGGTGTTTCTCTGGCTGGGTTATAGTTAGAACTTGAATCTACTATTTAATTTCTGTGTTCATTTCCCAATCCTTCTCACAGTACTAGAAATCCTAGTCCTATACAAGAGTAAGAAGGGTGGATAAGCCCCCATTGTACTGTTTGCACAGATCAGCTTGGCCAAGAATTATGTCAGTAAATCTGAGAATTGTATTAAACACTTTACACATTGTGGAAAGGAATTTGTAAACTTTTCATTTATATACTAAGGTGTTTCTGGTGTGTGTGAGTGCACTTCCTATTGCAAAAATAAACATTTTCATTGAGAAAAAAAACAGGTGGAGGTGGGGCTGTCTAAGCCTGGAAATAAAAACAAGAAATAAGTGAAGATATATATTAAAGTTGCCACCAATCTAGCTCTTACAAATTTATTAATTAGATATGATTTCCTTTATTGCACCCTATAAATGTTTTACTTCTATGAAATAATTTTTTGTTGTTGCACTTGTAAGATTCTAAAAAAAGTTTTCCCTCGCAAATCATCTTTTATTTGAGCTAATTCATGAAACAGTTTGAATATCTCAGCACACTTCTTAATCCTCTCAAGATGTCAAATAGCTGAGATGCTCAGTGACGATAAGCTGCTTGGAAAGACAGAAAGGTTTAGATTATCCAATTCAATGCTATACTTAATGAAAATAATTGTCAAAAGGCTGAATATTCTGAAGCTGTAATGCTAAAAAAGAGCTATATAAATCCATTAGACTTAAAGTTCTAAAATGTAGAAAGTGTGGAAAATTTCCTGAAGTAAATTTTAATCGTGTCTCCTTCAAAAAGTAAATATAAATAACTGTGGATTGAAAATCAATGCAAAATTATTAATTCCTAATGCAATTCCTAATTATTATAAAGTAAATGTCATTAGATAATTAAGTGAAATAAACTTGAATAGTAATAGAAATGTTGAATGTAAAAATACTTTTCAATTATTTACAAATGCCTGAATTTTAGAAATTCTAACTTATGGAAAAAAATAAAGACATTTAAAAAAATCATCTAGAATCTAAATATCAAAAAATCAAGTATTAGGCAAAACACCCATGGGGGGGGAAAAACTATTTAAAGTTTTTATTAAAAATATAAACTAGGCTATTATAAAACAAGGAATGGGTAGAACAGATATTAAATATATACTTTGAATTGGACAATAAGTTCCAGGTTCTTACATGGTAGGTTGTAGGTTGTAATGATATATCTAAAGCACGACGAACAAATAAACAAAATAATCTGATGAGAATTAAAACACAATTGAAATTCAAGTGACTGAACCAAGCCCTGGAATTGTTGGGCTGTTGTAATCGCACAATACACTAAGTTATTTGTAAGCATGCTGGAATCCTGTGATGCTGTGACTCATTCTTTCTGAAAACAGATATAAATTAACATTAAGACTCCTGATAAAAGTAATAGTTGCCTTTGTATCTACAACAAAAATGTTATGTTGTAAAAAGAATAGTTTTCTTTCTAAAACTTAAAAAGAAAATTTGAAGAAATATCATTAAGATATTAGCTAACCAAATATTATAATTATGAATGAAAACTGTAATATAATAATATCTTCACATATGATAAAAATGCAAAAATTAAGTATAGAATTAGTCTTTATTTGCTATTTGATGGCTATTTTTTTAAAGCCAAAGTAGTTTATTCTAAAGTACAAATTATAGACTCTAATAACAGCATGTGATCAAATAAAAAAATAATTGGCTTTTAATGGGCATTCAAGACTTTTCTTTCATCTTAGTCCACTCCTCATAAATCGCCCCTACTCTAATTCATCCCCGGTAAAGATCAAAGACAAAGCCTCCCCATTTTAAAATAGGAGTTGTGAAGAAGCCATAACCTTGATTAATTTGACTCTAAGCACATGGGTTGAACCAATTTTCGAAAAGGTAGAGATCTTGAATTTGTTATAAAGTCAGCATATATTAATAAAGTGGCTTTTCTTAGCTCTCTTTCTTCTATGTATCCAGGGTAAAAAGACCTAGGCTCAGGCCCGGATGTCAGTTTTCCCCTTTTTGGATTCCGTGTCGTCCATATGGTCT
This sequence comes from Phataginus tricuspis, assembly GCA_029783875.1. Classification (NCBI taxonomy): domain Eukaryota; kingdom Metazoa; phylum Chordata; class Mammalia; order Pholidota; family Manidae; genus Phataginus; species Phataginus tricuspis. Next base: position 3,816,111 of record JAQQAC010000477.1, read on the forward strand.
CTGAGAAATGTCTGCTGCCTGTACTTGGTTGAAGATTGGGGCTGACATTTAAGTTGTTCATTTGGAGGACTAAAATACCTTGCTCACCCATTCTTCCTCTAGCTCTTTTTTATTCCATTGCCTTTTTACTAATAGATGTCATTTAATTTCATTGAATGAGAAGCTTCAAGTCTCATGTTGGACTTAGGAAAGTTTATAAGTAGGGGATCTGTACTACTTTTATTTTTAGGCTATTCAAACTGATTTAGCTAGCTAAATTAAGTAAGGTTTTCTTCAAATGCCCCAGAGGAGTTTATATAGTTCTGGAATTGGATTCTGGGGACAAGAACAACCAAAAATAGAGTTCTTTGGTCTGTCTATCATTGTTTTTTTTTGTTTTTTGTTTTTAGTAGATCTTATTTTATTTTATTTATTTTTTATTTTTAAATTTGTTTTATTAAGGTATTATTGATATACACTTTTATGAATGTTTCACATGAAAAAACCATGTGGTTACTACATTTACCCATATTATCAAGTCCCCACCCATACCCCCATGCAGTCACTGTCCATCAGTGTAGTAAGATGCCACAGAGTCACTATTCTCCTTGGCTGTGCTACACTATTTTCCCCTTGATTCCCCACACCATGTGTACTAAACCTAAAAACCCTCAATCCCCTTCTCCCACTCTCTGCACCTGCCCTACTACACCCCTCTCCTTTGGTAACCACTAGTTCCTTCTTGGAGTCTCTGAGTCTGCTGTTATTTTGTTCCTTCATTTTTGCTTCATTGCTATACTCCACAAATGAGGGAAATGATTTGGCACTTGTCTTTCTCTGCCTGGCTTATTTCACTGAGCATAATATCCTCCAGCTCAATCCATGTTGTTGCAAATGGTAGTATTTGTTTCTTTCTTATGGCTGAATAGTACTCCATTGGGTATATATACCACCTCTTCTTTATACATTCATCTACTGAAGGACATTTAGGCTGTTGCCGTTTCTTGGCTATTGTAAAAAGTGCTGCAATAAACATAGGGGTGCATATGTCATTCTGAATCTGAGAAGGTGTATTCTTTGGGTAAATTCCAAGGAGTGGGATTCCCAGGTCAAATGGTATTTCTCTTTTTAGTTTTATGAGGAACCTCCATATTGCTTTCCACAATGGTTGAACTAGCTTACATTCCCACGAGCAGCGTGGGAGGGTTCCCCTTTCTCCACGTCCTTGCCAGCATTTGATGTTCATAGTGTTTTGGATAGTGGCCATCCTTACTGGTATGAGGTGATATATCATTGTGGTTTTAATTTGCATTTCCCTGATGATTAGTGATGTGGAGCATCTTTTCATGTGTCTGTTGGCCATCTGAATTTCTTCTTTGGAGAACTGTCTCTACATATCCTATGCCCATTTTTTAATCAGGTTATTTGCTTATTGGGTGTTGAGGCATGTAAGTTCTTTATATATTTTGGATGTTAACCCCTTGTCAGCTATGTCATTTACAAATATATTCTCCCATACTGAAGGATGCCTTTTGGTTCTGTTGATGGTGTACTTTGATATACGGAAATGTTTTAGTTTGATGTAGTCCCATGAGCTCATTTTTTATTTTGTTTCCCTTGCTCAAAGAGATGTGTTCAGGACGAAGTTGCTAATGCTTATAGTCAGGAGAATTTTGCCTATGTTGTCCTCTTAGAGTTTTATGGTTTCATGACTTACATTCAGGTCTTTGATCCATTTAAGTTTACTTTTGTGTATGCGGTTAAACAATAATCCAGACTCATTCTCTTGCATGTAGCTATCCAGTTTTGCCAGCACCAGTTGTTGAAGAGGCTGTCATTTTCCCATTGTATGTCCATGGCTCCTTTATCATATATTAAGTGACCATATATGGTTGGGTTTATATAAGGGCTCTCTAGTCTGTTCCATTGGTCTATGGGTCTGTTCTTGTGCCAGTACCAAATTGTCCTGATTACTGTGGCTTTGTAGTAGAGCTTGAAGTTGAGGAGAATAATACCACCAGCTTTATTCTTTCTTCTCAGGATTGCTTTGGCTATTTGGGGTCTTTTGTGGTTCCATATGAAATGTAGAATGATTTTCTTTAGTTTGTTGAAGAATGTTATTGGTATTTTGATAAGAATTGCATTGAATCTTTAGATTTCCTTAGGCAGGATGGCCATTTTGACAATATTAATTCTTTCTATGCAGAAGCACGGGATGTGTTTCCATTTATTGGTTCCTTCTTTAATTTCTCTCATGAGTGTCTTGTAGTTTTCAGGGTATAGGTCTTTCACTTCATTGGTTAGGTTTATTCCTAGGTATTTTATTCTTTTTGATGCAATTGTGAATGGAATTGTTTTCCTGATTTCTCTCTCTGCTAGTTCATTGGTAGTGTATAGGAATGCCATAGTTTTCTGTGTTTTAATATTGCATCCCACATCTTTGCTGAATTCAGATATTAGATCTAGTAGTTTTGGAGTGGATTCTTTAGGGTTTTTTATGTACAATATCATGTCATCTGCAAACAGGGACAGTTTGACTTCTTCCTTGCCCATCTTGATGCCTTTTATTTCTTTGTGTTGTCTGATTGCTGTCGCTAGGACCTCCAGTACTATGTTGAATAGAAATGGGGAGAGTGGGCATCCTTGTCTTGTTCCCAATCTTAAAGGAAAAACTTTCAGCTTCTTGCTGTTAAGTGTAATGTTGGCTGTGGGTTTGTCATATATGGCCTTTATTATGTTGACGTACTGCCCTCTATACCCATTTTGTTGAGAGTTTTTATCATGAATGGATGTTGAATATTGTCAAGTACTTTTTCAGCATCTATGGAGATGATCATGTGGTTTTTGTCCTTCTTTTTGTTGATGTGGTAGTTGATGAATTTTTGAATGTTGAACCATCCTTGCATCCCTAGAATAAATCCTACTTGATCATGACGGATGATCTTTTTGATGTATTTTTGAGTTCGGTTTGATAATATTTTGTTGAGTATTTTTGTGTTTTTATGTTCATCAGGGATATTGGTCTGTAGTATTCTTTTCTTGTGCTGTCTTTGCCCGGTTTTGTTATTAGAGAGATGTTGACCTCATAGAATGAGTTTGGAAGTATTCCCTCTTCTTCTACTCCTTGGAAAACTTTAAGGAGGATGGGTATTAGGTCTTCACTAAATGTTTGGTAAAATTTAGCGGTGAAGCCATCTGGTCCAGGTGTTTTGTTCTTAGGTAGGTTTTTGATTACCAGTTCAATTTCGTTGCTGGTAATTGGTCTGTTCAGACTTTCTGTTTCTTTCTGGGTCAGCCTTGGAAGGTTGTATTTTTCTAAAAAGTTGTCCATTTCTTCTAGGTTATCCAGTTTGTTACCATATAATTTTACATAGTATTCTCTAAAAATTCTTTGTATTTCTGTGCTGTCTGGAGTGATTTTTCCTTTCTTATTTCTGATTCTGTTAATGTGTGTAGACTCTCTTTTTTTCTTGATAAGTCTGGTTAGGAGTTTATCTATTTTGTTTGTTTCCTCGCAGAACCAGTTCTGCTTTCGTTGATCCTTTCTATTGTTTTATTCCTCTCGATTTTATTTATTTCTGCTCTAATCTTTATTATGTCCCTCCTTCTACTGACTTTGGGTCTCATTTGTGCTTCCTTTCCTAGTTTCATTTATTGTAAGTTTAGACAGCTCATATGGGAATATTCTTCTTTCCTGAGGTGGGCCTGTATTGCAATATACTTTCCTCTTAGCACAGCCTTCACTGCATCCCACAGATTTTGCAGTGTTGAATTATTTTTGTCATTTGTCTCCATATATAGCTTGATCTCTGTTTTTATTTGGTCATTGATCCATTGATTATTTAGGAGCATGTTATTAAGCCTCCATGTGTTTGTGGGATTTTTCTTTGTATAATTAATTTCTAGTTTAATTCCTTTGTGTTCTGAGAAGCTGGTTGGAACAATTTCAATCTTTTTTAATTTACCGAGGCTCTTTTTGTGGCCTAGTATATGATCTGTTTTTGAAAATGTTCCATGTGCACTTGAGAAGAATGTGTATTCTGCTGCTTTTGGGTGTAAAGTTCTGTAGAAGTCTGTTAGGTCCATCTGTTCTTATGTGTTGTTCACTGTCTCTGTCTCCTTAGTTAGTTTCTGTCTGGTTGATCTATCCTTCAAAGTGAGTGGTGTGTTGAAGTCTCCTAGAATGAATACATTGCATTCTATTTCCCCCTTTAATTCTGTTAGTATTTGTTTCACATATGTAGGAGCTCCTGTGTTGGGTGCATAGATATTTATAATGGTTATATCTTCTTGTTGAATTGACCCTTTTATCATTATGTAATGTCCTTGTCTCTTGTGACTTTCTTTGTTTTGAAGTCTATTTTGTCTAAGTACTGCAACTCCTGCTTTTTTCTCCCTACTAGTTGCATGAAATGTCTTTTTCCATCCCTTCACTTTTCGTCTGTGTATGTCTTTGGGTTTAAAGTGAATCTTTTGATGGCAGCATATAGATAGGTCTTGTTTTTTTATCCATTCTGTGACTCTATGTCTTTTGATTGGTGTATTCAGTCCATTTACATTTAGGGTGATTATGGAAAGGTATGCACTTATTGGCATTGCAGGCTTCAGATTCGTGGTTACCAAAGGTTCAAGGTTAACTTCCTTACTATCTAAGAGTCTAATTTAACTCACTTAATATGCTATTACAAACACAACCTAAACGTTCTTTTTTTGTTTTTGTTTTTTTCCCTCCTCCTTTTTCTTCCACCTCTATTCTTTATATATTATGTATCATATTCTATACTCTTTGTCTATTGCTTGATTGACATTTGAGATAGTTATTTTAATTTTTGCTTTTTCTTAGTAATTAGCTGTTCTACTTTCTTTACTGTGGTTTTATTACCTCTGGTGACAGCTATTAAACCTGAGGAACACTTCCATCTATAGCAGTCCCTCCCAAATACACTGTAGAGATGGTTTGTGGGAGGTAAATTCTCTCTGTTTTGCTTTTCTGGAAACTGTTTAATCCCTCCTTCAAATTTAAATGATAATCTTGCTAGATAAAGTATTCTTGGTTCGAGGCCCTTCTGCTTCAGTGCATTAAATACATCATGCTACTCCCTTATGGCCTGTAAGCTTTCTGTTGAGAAGTCTGATAATAACCTTATGGGCTTTCCTTTGTATGTGATTTTATTTCTCTCTCTGGCTACTTTTAATAATCTGTCCTTATCCTTTATCTTTGCCATTTTAATTACTATATGCCTTGGTGTTGTCTCCTTGGGCCCTTTGTGTTGGGAGATCTGTGCACCTCCATGGCCTGAGAGACTATCCCCTTCACCAGATTGGGGAAATTTTCAGCAATTACCTCCTCAAAGACACTTTCTATCCCTTTTTCTCTCTCTTCTTCTTCTGGTACCCCTATAATGCGAATATTTTTCTGTTTGGATTGGTCACACAGTTCTCTCAATATTCTTTCATTCTTAGAGATTCTTTTTTCTCTTTGTGCCTCAGTTTCTTTGTATTCCCATTCTCAGTTTCTATTTCATTTATTATTTCCTCCACCATATCCAATCTGCTTTTAGAACCCTCCATTGTGCTCAGTGATTGGATCTCTGACCTGAATTAATTCCTGAGTTCTTGAATATCTTTCCCTACCTCCTTGAGGCTGTTAATGATTTTTATTTTGAACTCCCTTTCAGGAGGAGTCATGAGGTTGATGTCATTTAAATATTTCTCAGGAGTTGTATTCATAACTTTACTCTGAGCCAGGTTCCTTCAGCGTTTCATATTTGTATATGGCGCCCTCTACTGCCCAGAAGCTCTACTCTCTGGAGCTGCTCAGCCCTGAAGCAATGTCAGGGGTCACAGGGGAGTGGTATTGGTGCCTGGGGGGAAGAAAGATCTTTTTCCTGCTTCCCAGCTGTTATGCGTGTCTCCACTGCCTTATCCAGTGGGCTGAGCACCCAGGTATAAGCCTCTATGCCTTGCGTTTGTAGTTGCTGTAGACAGATCTTCCCTCTGTCTGGCCTAACACCAGTGTAGGGTTTGCCAGTTTTTGAGTCAGGCGGTACTGGCCAGGAGAAAGGTGCAGTGGGCTGCGTATCACGGAGGGGGTCCTTGGAGCTGTGTAGCCAGCCAGGGAGCTGGAGCACATGCAGATCATCTAAGGAGGAAGATTTCTTTTTCCTCCTTAAATATGAGAGTCTATATGGCAAAGTTCCCAACCTGCTGGGCAGAGTGCACCTGGACAATTTTGTCTACCTGTCCTCTCTCCTGAGCGGTAACCTCTGTACAATCCTTGCCCCTTTAGCAGCCCTCTTGCTAAGGGCTTCCTTGTTAGGAAGTCTCTCAGACTGCCCACCTTTCTTTTGTCCCAGAGCAGCTAGATATGGATCCCTGCTTTCCTCAAGTGGCTGGAATCTCAGTCTCTCCAGGAATTCTGCCTGTCTTAGCTTTCCAACCCTGTAGTCATGAGAGTATCCTGCAAGCACCATGAAATGTAGAGCTCCAGAATTAGGTATTCTGGCCCCAGGCCTCCACTTCCTCTTTGCTCCATTTCTCTTCCTCCTGCCTGTGAGCTGAGGTGGGGAGGGGCTTTGATCCTGCCGGGCCACAGCTTTGGTACATTTCCCTGTTCTGTGAAGTGTGCTCTTTTCTCCAGGTGTATGCAGTCTGGCGCAGCCCTCTTTCCTGTTTCTCTTTCAGGATTAGTTGTATTAATTATATTTTCATATTATATGCAGTTTTAGGGGAAAGCCTGTGTCTCACCTCTCATGCCGCCCTCTTTAATCCCCAGATAATTGAATATTATAAACAACTTTATTCTAATAGATTCAGCAAATTATATGAAATAAACAATTCTTCAAAAGTGACAAAATGTCCAAAGTTGCTGTAGAAAAAATATATAATTGAAACAATTTCATTTAAGAAATTGAATTGTAGCAAACATCCTTACAGCAGAGAAAGTTTCTGGCAAATATAGTTTCACTAATGAATTCTATCAAATATTTAAGGATGAAATAATATCAAATCTATGCAATCTCTTCTAGAAAATAGGGATGGTGGAAACTCTTCCTGATCCATTTTATGAAGCCATAATTACCCTGATACACATAGAAAGCAAACAAATTACAAAGAAAGATATGTACAAGTATCCCTCATCAACATACTTGTAAAAATATTCAACAGATATTAGGTAACCAAGTCTAGCAGTATATAAATAAAAGAATAATACGTCTTGAGTAGATGGATTTATCCTAAAAATTCAAGATTAACTCAACATTCAAAAATCAATTTTTATAATTCACTATATCAATATACCAAAAAACCCTCCAAAAACCAACAAAAACCATTATTTCAGTATTCAATACAGAAACAGCATTTAAAAAAATATCGACATCCATTTCTAATTTAAAACTCTAAATGAACAAGAATTAAAAGGAAATTTCTCAACCTGATATAAAGCCCATCTACTAAAAACTCAAAGCTAGTATATTTTTGGTTAAAACTTTATATATTTCCTTTAAAATCAGTAACAAGGGAAGGATGTGCCATTTTACCTCTACAATTCAACATTATGTTGGAGGCCCTTACCTGTGCAATACGGCAAGAAAGAGAAATAAAGGGCATTCACATTACAACAGAAAGGATAAGAGTGTATATACTAAATACAGACAACATGGATGCCTAATAATAAAATCCTACAATCTACAGAAAATAGAACTAAAATATGAGTTTAGCCTATTCATAGGACATAGGTGAGTATAAAAATAATTAATTATATTTCTATAAATAAGTGAGCAATTGGAAATTAAAATTTTTGAGTCAGATGACAGGTACAATGGAGTACTTATTTTTAGCCCTCATATTTATTTGATAATATTCAAAAAGAAAAAACTAAGTTAGATCATGTAACATCTCTGCTCAAGACCCTTAATTTATCTCCATTACATTAACAGTGACCGGCCTTAAAAACCTGCACAAAGTCCTATATAAACTGTTCCCTTCCCTTCCTAACAACATCTACTACTTCTTCACTCTGTTTCAGTCTGTTCCAAAAATGAGCCTCCCTAGTCTTCAAACACAGAATTCATGCTTTGTCTCAAGACCTTGGTGCTTTATAAGAAGAAAGAGAAGATTTACTTTTAATTCTTTGTTCTCTTTCATCCCAAATCATCTGCTTCTCCCCCTTCCTATCCTGGATTAACTCTGAATACTCTTTAGCTAGATACACTGCTAGGTTATATCCATTACCTCTGCTGGCAATAAAGCTCATCTCTAATTACAAACAGTGGGCAGGATAAAGGGGAATAATACTTATAGTGAATTAAAAATACAAGTTTGAATCTTTCAAAATATAATACTCATTATTATATAAAATAATTAAATGAGATTACTCAAATTCTATAGAACTTTTTATTGCTATTTAATTTTAAATTATAGTTTAGTATCAATATATATGTCTTGCTAGTATTTAATTTTCATCCTCAAAAACAAGCATTAAGAATTCCCTTCCTTCAAGTATATCCATTCTTTCATTTTTGTAATTAATGAATATATTGTTTTTCAAACTTTGTTAGAATACAAACATTTTTTTTTCTTCTTTTAGATTTTTTTCTTATTCTCAGGTTTCTTTCATATTAGTAAGGCCTCATATGGATTAACACCAACTTTAATTTTTGCTGCATATAATAATCACACCTCTGTTAAGTCCACTAAATCGTGTTTGTTATTAACGTGCCAACAAATACCTGCTTATTTATGCTGATTCCCTCCTTTTCATATTTGATTTTTAATTATCATCTCAAATTTTGTAAGTTCTCTTCAGAAACTTTTCTTATGAGACAATCAAGTTATCCCATTAATTAAGTGGGTAGACAGCAAATTTAAAACATATCTTAATTTTACCTGTGCATATTTGAAACAGAATACAAATTCTCACACTCTAACATGGTACAAGTTGGGAAGTACAAATGCTTGTAAGATAAATGGTTTCTAAATAAGTCTGACTTAGAGATATACTCACTGCATTATCCAGGATTTTCCAGAGAAACAGAACTAACAGGATATGTACATACAGAGAGGGAGATTTATTTTAAGGATTTGCTTCACATAATTGTAGAGGTACAAGTCCAAAATTTTCAGGTACACTGGCAGTCTTAGGCCCAGGGAAGAGTTGCAGTCTGGGTTCTAAGGCAGTTTTCAGGCAGAATCCCCTTTTGCCTGGGGGAGTTCCGTCTTTGTTCTATTAAGGCCTTCAACTGAGTGGATGAGGCTTACCCACATTATGGAGGATAATATGCTTTATTCAAAGATCATCTATTTAAATGATAATCTCACTCAAAAAACACCTTCACAGAAACATCCAAAATAGTGTTTGACCAAATATTTGAGCATCATGGCCCAGCCAAGTTAACACCAAATTAACTATCACATTCATATTGTACCCTTTACACGTTGAATATGAACTGTGTAAATTATTTTGTAAATGTTACAATCATACATATCTACATGCATTTGTTCAAAGAGTGAGAAATACAAGGCATAATCAATTTGTCTTTACAGTTTTAAACTGGCAAAGGTCCTTTATTCAGACATGCCATGCAGAGAGCATGAAGTTGTTTTGTAAATACCATTTCCATGTGTTAGGCTGCAGGCTATACTGTATGTAAGGTAACAGGTACCATCACAGGGAAGAGATTATAGAGAATTATACTACTACCTTCTCTATCACTTCTCATGAACATGTTCCAAATGTAAACATCCCTATTTCAAAGTTGCTGCAGTAGAAGCCTAGGAAATGTATATCATTAGGATCTACACTGTTGTGGGTAAAACTGCAATATTTTCAGAATCTCTTTCCTGGCTTTAGTGCATCTCACACAATAGATGTTTCCAAGGGATGGAGAGAAGCAGTCCATTTCCGTATGAATAGGTGATTACAAGGGCGAGCAAGGGCTTAACTGGTTCCCAGAGGCCGAGTGGGCACCTCTCTGCAGCCTGGTCACAAGACACATGGGAGAGCAGAGGTGGACTGCTTTCAAGAAATAAATGGGTTCCTCCCACTTTATTTCTATGTTTGACTGATTTCGGTTTCAAGGGTAGTTTGCCCTGGGATTTTCCTCGAGGGTCGCACTGTGATAACATTTCATTGACTACTGCTACTTTATGTTTTTTCATTAACCACCAAGGATCAGCCTGGGTGAAGAAAGTATAAGGAGTAATATAATTGAAGCAATCACCAAGAAAACTGATAGGAAAGGTCTCAGGTAAAACCATGATTTAGAAGTTTCAAGAAAACCCAAACACCATTAGTTAATACGGCTATTTCAGTACATCTTTCTTACACATTGCCAGGTATACCTGAGCTAGAGCAGGGAAATGGGCCAAGATTCATGCCATTGTACAATCCACTTTGCCTGCAAAAACGGCCCAGATAATTCTTAACTTAGTCTATATGCTGCTCTTCCTCTTCTGCCAGCCCCTTTATCAGTGCATTAACTTTGTAACCAGGATGAGACAGACCTCCAGAGTGTAAATGAGCCTATCTGGGTAAACAATGCTAAGATCCAGATCAACATGTTCACCTAAATAAGCACTATTCTTAAGAAAAAACTTCAGAGGAATCATTCATCCCCTGTCTGCATCATGCCTTATGCTGACCACTACTCAACAGGCCCTATTAAACACCAAACACTAAACCCTTAAGTGCGCCTCCCCTCTGAGGTGCCCTCCTTTCTGAGTGTGCTGTCTTGGCAAATGGGCTTCCTTGCTGCCTAAGCCTGCTGCACCTTGCAGACCCTGGGTGTCAGGTAGCACTGCCTTTAGGGATTGGCAAGAGATTCGTCCCATGCCGAGCAGAAGTTCAGTGAATTTGCCTCTCCTCCTTCTGTTCTTCCTTGCTCTCTGCTGCCTGCATGGCTGCTCACATTCTCTTCTACCTTCGCTTTAGTGAATTCCTTTGGTGCTGACACTTCATTGAACCTGATCGGTAATTTTTTCCCCATCAGAGTCAAGAGTGCTCCCTGATTGGGCTGAGGTTTCTCCTAGTCTGCAGGGAGAGGCCTCCCCAGACATGGCTGCCTGGCAATGTAGAAACCACCCAGATTGTTATTTTTTCAAATCATCAAGTTTTATTGTTGATGTCAGTAGATTTCAGTGCTTTTCAAGCGCATTTCTCTCAGCACTCTTACATTCCATATCCCAGGAAATCACTCAATTCTGGACAAACTGGAGGGTTTGTCCCCCTGGACCAGTGACAAATTTAGATAGTGACTCTCAGTATGGAGGGCATTTATAGGGAAAGTGGGAGCATATTGCTGTAGTATTCAGAGCTTTAGAAAAAAGAAAAGATTGGGCATGACCTTTCTTTAGAATTGTACCATGTAAGATTATAAAAACAAAAAACCCATACTGCTGTTCCCACTAACACTCAATAAAAGAAATTGGAGTTTAAATTTTAAATATAGCAAATTATAATCTCAGATTAAAAGTAAATCCTTAACATTGAGAACACTATATTTTCTCATTTTATCTCAAGTGGTGAAAAAACTCCCCCCCAGCACATTGACCTGTATTGGTGAATTCTGCCTTATGTGGCTGGTAAGCGCTACCTGTCCTCCTTTCCATCAGATGAGCCTGCCCCATCCCCTCAAAGATACAAGCCACATACATTTTTTTCTTTTTTAAAAACGTGGGTGATTTTTCTCTAATTTGAAAGAATAAGTAGCCACAAGGTGAGTGGTCCTTCATACTCGGGGCAGAGGAGGGTATGTGGCCATAAAACTTATTTTGGGGCTTCTTGATACTTTGGGATGTGCATAATTCAAGAGAATCTACTCCTTCTGAAAAAAAATGCACACCTGCACACACATACAAAACACTGCCTATCTTTTCAGGGGCTTCACAGAGCCTCTGGAGCCCAGGGACCCTGAGATCAGAACTCTTGTTCAAACATGGCTGACAAATGTTTAATTATCTTCTAGGCAAATACATTCAAATGGCTTCCGTGTACCTCACTAGGGCAGTGATGAGAAAATGCATGTGCTTCTCTGAGGCCTCCACTGAGACACATCCCTGAGATCTGCCACATCAAATGCACCAGCCAAAGCTCAGAACACCACAGGATGAGAGAGTGAAGGAGGCAACTGGCCCAGAGAGATTTTGTCACAGAGCGGCATTACAATGGAGAGACTTTAAAACATTTAAATTTCAAATAAATATTAGTCTTAGGCATACAGAGCCTCTATACATGGGATAACAGAGCTTTGCTTTCTGTGAAAAAGATTCTGGTAGGCGTTTGCTATTTAAATCTTTTCAGGTAATTAGTCCCTATGGTGCCTTCCAGTAAGGCTCCAGCTGTTCATGCTAATGAGATGTCACTTGGTGTCAGGAAGTCCCATCCTCCAGCATTAAGCAGTTAACCAATGAATGGGGTGCCTGAGAAGCTGCACACATAAAAGGAGCTGATAAACAACTTAAGCTTAATTATCACTGCTTTTATCCACCAAAAAAAAAGCAAGTGATAGCTATAGTATTAGTATTAGTAAAAGTTCCCCTCTGATGAAGCATATTTCAAAGGAAAGAAGTGGGAAAAGGTTAATATTTCAGCCATAATCAGAGAAAAGTTATTTCTTTAGATGTACAACCTGATTCCCAAAGATATTCAACCCACAAAAATGATCAAACGTTTATAAAACATCACCTCTTACACCTCACATTTACAATATTTACATGAAAAGGTTTAGCTGGCCAACATAAAGAGCTTTAAGAGGGGAGTTGAGCTCCATAGTTCTCACACTATCCCTTCGCAATCTTGTTTTACCCAGCTTGCTTGAGGAGTGAGTGGATCATAGCTTTAGAAATTGATTATCTGTGTAATGGTCTTGAATTTAATATGTAATGTATAATTCACAGATCAGACACTGGCACAAAGACACATTACGTATATTCCAAACAGGTATGTCGCAGAGCCCATTCTGATCAAAATGTAATATAACAAGATAAATAAATCTCTTAATTTAAATATGTATGAAAAATTGAACATCATTGTTCTGAGATAATTACAAGATGAACAAGTAAATTAAAATGAAAAATACGAAGTGAAAATTTGAAATGAAAGTGCCTCAAACCCAAACTTATGGATATTGGAAAAACTGTTTTTTGTTATTAAACAAGAAAATTTAAATAAATTCATTAAGTTTTAAATATTTGTTTTTGTTCTTAGGTTGCCAGTTTCCTAATCCCCTCTGAAACTATTTGGCTGTATGATTATCCAAGTCTGAAAATTCCAATTCCAATTAATTATTTTATGTTATTTCTGGTCTTAGTCCATTTAGGAAAACAGACAACAGTGGTTCTTTTACATAAGGGTTACTTCAAAATAGTTTTTGAAAGTCTTTTGAAGCCCATCACTGAAATCGTAACATACTAGAGAAAATTTTGAATAAAAGCGTAATTCCTATATGGATTTAGAAGAGTAGGAGGGTACACAAACTATATAAATAGGGGGTGAGGTTAATGTTGGGAATACAATTTGGAGCACAAGAAAGGGTAGTTGTTTCTTTTCTTTGACCTTTACGCAAAAGTCTTTGAGGGAAGATATGTTGAATTCAGTATTTCATTTTAAGGCCTCAGCATATTAAGCTAAAAAGACCAACTTTTTATTGTTTGATATTTCCCTTCCCTTTTTTTCTAGCATTCTGTTAGATGTATTGTACTTAAGATACAAAAAACTTACCAGAATGGCCACCGAAAGTCTAAATTATCCCTGTGTCATTTGGAGAGAGAATTACTGGAATCTGGATCACAGTGAATAAACATCTCGCAGTAGACATTCTATGGAAGACGGAGAGTGACTGTAGGTCAGCGGCAAACAGGATCGCTTTCTCTGTCAGACACCCTTGTACACACACACATCATGACAGCCAGTTTCTACTAATATTATACAAAATAAAATATTGAATTCTTGATGACTGTATGACTAATAATCCAGAAACTATTAGTTCACTAAATATTGAAATGGACAAGAAAGACCTCCTATGTTAAAGAAAGGAAACTTTCTTTGGATGGCCAAGGCAGAGAATTTCCTCATTAGATTTTTTTAAGGGACCCAGGCAATGTCTGCTTGTAATTCATTATCACATATATTACTTATATTACAATATTTATAATTATTTAACATGTATGATAACCTCCTGACATGAAAACTCTTAATATGAAGAAAATGAAACTTTGCTGCTTTATTTGAAAATGCTCATTGAAGGATATCTAAGTACTAGACTGGTAATAAAAGTAATAGGATGAGGAAAATTTTGAAGTGACAGATGGTTCTTAAATATACAAAAGAAACTTGATGTAGATGTAAAGGAAACAATGACAAATTTAGTAATGGTGTAAAAAAGGCCACTATATATTGTCAGGCTTGAGGAAAACGTAATCTTTGAAACTATTCAACAAAATTATTAATCACAAGAAATAAAACAGTTGCAAAAACTGATAACAAATATGATTCTCAACAAAACTGACCTACATGGGTGTAGCTTTATACTAACATGCCAACTTCCACAACTTTAGAGATTCTTAATTATTTCTTCCCATACATACCCTTCATAAATGTTTATGTCTAGATATGAATAAATATTTATCAGATGCTATGGGCATGTCCCTTCTTCTTCCTCCCTCCCTCCCTCCTCCCTCCCTCCCTCCCTTCCTCCCTTCCTTCCTCCCTCCCTTCCCCCCTTCCTTTCTTTCTTCTCTCTCTCTCTTTCTCTTTCTTTCTTTTCCTTTCTTTCTTCTTCCTTCCTTTTCCTTTCTTTCTATTGGACATAGCACAAAGGAACTTTATTAAACATAGTATCTACACAAGAAAAGATGTTTAAAAACATTTTATCCCAGCACTGAGAAAACAGAATTACAGTTAAAATATAGTAATTTGGGGGCTAACAGTATATAAATTCTCTGTGGGACCAAGTCCCAGCTCTAAGGACAAAAAGGGAGGATGGGCCAGTTGGCCACCCAGGAGGGGTCCTGTAAACTTTTTTCTCAGAGCTTCCTGCTCATATGTGAAGGAAATAATATAATATTCTTTTATATATAATATAATAATTTCAATTGTGGTGCATTTTTGATCAGGGAATTATACAATAATTACATTATGTTTTCCCTGAACTTATCCTTTGGAAACCATTCCATCCCCATGATACAATGTATCAATGAGGACCCAATCAGGATACAAAAATCATAATGTAATTCAAATAGGGATAGTTGAATATGAAAAATTATTAACTCTTAACTGGAGTATAACTATAAAGTTTCTATAGGGGTCCAATGAGTAGCTTAGGGATGCCAGAGGGTATTCAAGAAAGGGGCAAACTTGGAAAGGGCCCCTTCCAAGGCTGGGATTCAGACCTCATTGGAAAAGTATGGCTACAACCCAATAGAAGGCCACAAAGCTCTCTGAATGGTGCCAGGTAAGAGCTGGTGTGCAGTCATCAACCAAGCAGGAAATATGCTTCCAGGGTGCAGTTGGGCCAAGGCTACTGGGAAGGAAGCTTATTGAAAATAGGAAACACGTTTTCAGAATAGAGATGGGCATACTTTTCTGGGATGCAGGTGAGCCTGAAGTTATGGCTGAGAGTGGGAAGGAGAAAACACCCTTTCAGGCTGAATTAGGTCACGGTTGGAGGACAGGTACAGAATGAAATAAACTGTCCAGAGCTCATGTGCTGGCCGGATAGCACACAGTTCCAATGTATGGTGTTGGCATAAAGATGGCTTCACTGTGGCTGTCAGTGAGCCAGGGCTGTAAGCTCACTGAGGGACTACTTCCTGTAGGCTTATAGCTGGGCGGAATATAACTGGACATTCCCCCCAGCACACAATACTGGCAGCCGTTAGAGGAGCAGTAAAAATAAAAATGGAAGTACACTGGAACCGTTAGTCAGCCCTGCGCATATGTCCCTCCATACTGACAAAAGTTAACATCTCTAAGAAGAAGAAATATTTAAAAAGTCCAGCTTGATTATTGAAAAAAAAAAGGTAAAAAAGGTAAAAAGACTATATTTGGAGCTGAGGTGTAATAAATTGATTGTTGATATATATTATATGGCTCTTTTGAGACACCAAACATCATGTTTCACTTCCTACATCAGGAGGATAGCAGCAAGAAATGCAGGACTATGATTTTTGAGCCCCTGAATCCAGTCAGGCCTGATGTGAACTTGGCCCTGGGACTAACAGGTCACATGAGTAACATTGACCTTTGTCTGTAGCTAAGTTGAGTTGTCTTTTTCCATTTGTACCCGAAAAACTCCTGATGGGTACAAAGACACCGTCATAAACAAATCTACAAAACTAAAAGAAAGATGGTGTTAAAGAGAATAAGTGTATCCTAGGTCTAAGACTGCTTCACATTCTTTCATACTGTAGTTATTTAGAGACTTCTTTCCTTCCAGGGAATTTCTTCATGAGCTATTGAGCGTAGTTTAATTATTTATAATCAAACAGAGCTGAGATTAAAACACCCTTTTACGGACTTCAGGTCTGAGCTTCATTATGGAAAGAGTTGGGAATTCATCACTCCCATCCTCACAGGGAGATAAATATGTGCGAACCAAAATCATTGACTGTTTTTTTGGATCTTCAAGAGAACTGAGGCCACAGGACAGCGTCCCAGCGATCAGGAGAGACCGGCGGATGACGGCGCTCAGCTCGCCCGGGGCTGACACTGCTGGGGCTCATAGCTACTAGGGACACAGAAACGGTGACTTGGATGAATCTTTGCGGATGAAAGGGGTGCTGTCTTGACAGATAAAGATTTTTGGAGGCCCAGTCTGAGTGTGGTCCCTGCATTTTTATGGGCTGTTACCTACTGCATCCATACCAGGTGTTTTTTGTGAAAGGTGGAAAAACAACTCCAAATATTTTGGTCAGGAGAAGAAGAATAGTACCCATTTTGAAGGACAGTGAGAAGATAAGTAACCATTTTGGACTATGCCCAGAGCTGCCTCCATAATAAGAGTTTGCCCTCCAGGGGAAATGACTTTACCAGAGCATTATCTGACTGGGTGAAGACATAACTAAACACTCAGACAAGTCTAGGCCCCTCTATCTATTCCATTTTATGTAAGGGGAGGAAAAAAGCCTGTGAAATGCTACTGAGTCACATCCCAGTGACTTAGGCTAACCAAAAACCGAGATTTAAGTGTAAGATTTTAGAATGCCTCTCCTCCCCAACTTCTAACACCACATTAGCAGGGCTCCAGATTAATTAACAGTGGGCCAAAATTGAACTGCATGACACAGACTCTATTTAAGAATTTCTTAGGGAAACCCATGAAAATGGAGGAGAAAAAAAAATACAAGCTAGAAAACTAAAGCCTCTGGCACCCACACCTATAGCAAATATGAAACACTGTCCTATACCTAATACCTCAGTTTCTACTACCCCACATATCATGTCCAATTGTTAACAATTATAAGAACAAAATGTAAGACATGCTAAAATATATCACATGGCCTTCAAAGACAAAGCAAGCACTAGAACCAAGCTGAGATATGGGACAGATTTTAGAGAGATCAGACGGGGAATTCAAAATCACTATGATTAATATGTTAAAGGTGCTAATGCAAAAAGTAAGCAAAATGTACAAACGGATGGGTAGTGAAAGCAGAGATGTAGACTCAAAGCAAGGATCAAGAGAGTTTGCTATAAATCAAAAATATTTTACAGAAATGCAAGATGACTTTGATGAGCACATTGGCAGCCTCGACATGGCCAAAGAAAGTACCAGCGACCTTGAACACATGTCAATCGAAAATTTCCAGACTGAAATGCAAACAGATAAAAGATGGAAGAAAAGGGAAGATGATATGCAAGAACTGTAGGACATTTATTAAAAACCTGCACCTAATCATATTTAAGGTGGGAAACTCAATGCTTTCCTCCTAAGATCATGAACAAGGTGGGGATTCCTCCTTTTACCATTCTTTTTCAATATCGTCCTGGAAATCCTGGTTAAATGCATAAGGCAAGAAAACAAAATTAAGGTGTGAAGTTTGGGAAAGAAGAAATAGAACTTTCCATTCTCTGATGACATAATTGTGTATGTGGAACATCTTAAACAATCAACAAAAACATTCCTGGTTCTAATAAATGATTATGGCCAAGTTGCAGCATACAAGGTTAATATACAAAAGTCAATTGCCTTTCTATATACCAGCAATGAAGAACTGAATTTGAATTAAAAACATACCACCACTGTCTTAGGCTGCACAGGCTGCCATAAACAAATAGCACAGACTGAGTGGCTTAAACAGTACAAATTTATTCTCTCACAATTTTGAGGTTAGACATCCAAAATCGAGGTGCTGGCAGGGTTGGTTTCTGGTGAGAACCCTCCCCTTGGCCTACAGACAGCTGTCTTCTCACTGTGCCTTCACATGACCTTTCCTCTGGGTGCACACACCCCTGGTGCCTCTCTTTTTATAAGCACATCAGTTTTATTGGATTAGGGCATCATTCTTATAAGTTCATTTAACTTTACCTCCTTAAAACCCTATCTTCAAATAGAGTCACACTGGGAGTTGGGGCTTCAACCTATAAATTTCAAGAGGACACAGTTCAGTCCATAACAACCACTGACATTAACACAATAAAAAATAAAATATTTATGTATAAATCTAACAAAATAAATATAGGACTTATAGGTGAAAATTACAAAACCCAGTTGAAAGAAATCAAAGATGGTCTAAGTAAATGGAGACATGTTTGATCCTCATAGGTAGGAACACACAATATTATTAAGATGACAATTTTCTCAACTGTACTATAGATTCAATACATCCCAGTCAAAATTCCAGCATGCTTTTATAACTACTGACAAATTGATTCTAAATTTTATATGGAAAGCAGAAAAACCCAGAATAGCAAGCACAATACTGAAGAAGGAGGTAGAAGATTGACACGTTTTGACTTTAAGACTTACTATAAAGCTACAGTAATTAAAATAGGATGGTACTAGTGAAAGAACAGATAAATAGTTTAATAGAACAGAAGAGAGAGCCCAGAAACAGACTCCCACAAATATGGTCAACAGATAATTGATAAAGGAGGAAAGGCAACTCAAAGAAGGACTATCTTTATAACACATGGTGCCAGAATAACTGTACATCTACATGAAAAGAATAATCTAGATACAGACCTTATACAGTGTACAATAACTAACTCAAAATGAATCATAGACCTAAATGTGAGATGCAAAACCATGAAATTTCTACAAGATAGCATAGGAGAAATCTATGCAACTTTTGCCTTTTGATGTCTTTACATAAAACATAAAAAACATGTCCCGCAAAATTTAAAAATTGTTATTTTGGACATTATTAATATTTAAAACTTCTCTGTGAAAGATACTGTTAGGAAAAGAAAAGATAAGTCCCAGACTGAGAGAAAAACATTTATAAAGTAGATATCCAATAAAGGACCTGCTTCTAAGAAGTACATAGAACTCTGAAAATTCAAAAGCAGGAAAACAAACAACCCAATTAAAAATGGACAAAAGATCTAAGCAGACACCTCCATAAAGAAGGTACACAGGTGGCAAATGAGCATATGAAATGATGTTCAACAAAGGAGGTTCTGTACACCAAAAAAATTAAAACAAGATATCAGATACTTATTAGAATGGCTTAAATTAAAAGTTGACAAGACCAAATGCTTATGAGATGTGGAGAAAATGCAAATTGGTATGGCCAGTTCAGTAGAAACTTTGGTATTTTTTTATGAAGCTCAACACAGTATCATACAATCTAGCAGTCACACTCCTAGGTATTGAGTTGAAAATCTATTTGGCACAAAAACTTGCACAAGAATGTTTATAGCAGCTCTAAGCAGAATCACCCCAAACTGGAAGCAACGGATACGCCCTTCAATATGTAAACAAACTTTGGTGTACAATTGAGTGTTAAAAAGAATGCGCTATCAAGCCATAGATATACACTAATGAAACTTAAATGCACATTTTCTATGCAAAGAAACCAATACTGAAAAGCCACATACTTTATGACTCTATTTGACATTTTGTAAAAGGCAAAACTGTAGAGAAAGTTAAGAAGTCAGTGGTTGTCGGTGGTTCAGCGGGAGAGAGGAAGGGATTAAAAGATGAAAATGGGATTTTTAAGCAGTGTATCTAGTCTGCATTTATTGTAATGGTGGATACATGCTAATAGGCATTTGTCAAAAATTCATTGAATTGTACAACACAAAGAATGATCCTTATTGTAAACTATGGACTTCAGTTAATGATAGTATCAATATCAGTTTGTATTCCACACTAACGCAAGATGTTAATTATAGAGGAAACTGGGTAATAGTGAAGGGGTGTATATGAGAACTCTATGTGCTACTACCTGCTCAGTGTTTCTGTAAATATTTAACTGTTATAAAAATAAAGCCCATTAATTAAGTACATGTACACATAACACCCACCCACCCCCCCACACACACACCCTTTACTACTTATTTAGCATGTTGTCTTGGACAAATTACTTCACCCTCATATTATTTATAATGAGCGTTAATTTAAATGTAAGAATGACAAATATATTAGTGTCTTATAAAATTACTGAGCCTTTATAATATTAACTTACTCCATACAACTTGTTCATTATTATATTTTTTATGATGTCTTATTATACAGATTTTATCAAGGAGGATTTTGTTCAACTGAAATTTACCTAAAATAAAAAACTGAATTTTGTAAGATACAAGCAATAATGAAAATTTATTATCTTATATGGCAGGGGTTATATAGATAAGGAATGATCACCTGATAAAAGACATCCAGGAAATATAAAAATTTTTGCTTTACCCAATATTTTGGCATTGTATTGAAATATAGTCTTATCACTATTATAATTTATTTTTGAACTGGTTCAATAATGAATGTGCTTTTGCCCCTTCCTTGACAACTTTGTAGTCACGATTTCTATAATGCTCTTTATTTTAATCTCCTCAATTATTTTTGCCTCCAGAGAAAGAACAGTGTTTTTGTTGACACACAGTTGTACCTGATTTTCAATCATATTATTTTTGCAGCATGGGGGGTGCCAGAGATTCATAGCAAAGGCAGAACACTATTATTAAATCCATTCTGCTTTCCTAAGATCATCATGAAACTGAAGTTAAAAAGAAAAAAGGCCCTATTGCTTTTCTTGTAAACATTTATTTTTCTAAATGATTATGACCAATGCTATTATTTTCATTCATTCACAATATATGTTTATGCCCAGACTGTCATGGTACAAAATTGCTTTAGGTTAAAGTTAATAAATTAGACTTTTGGAAAACATTTATATTTCAGATGAACTGAACTACTGTTAAATTCTATATTTACAATTAGTAAATTATAAAGATCAGCAGAGAATTAGTTAATATCTCCAAGTAATTATTGTGTAATTGGTCTAAGATGCCCCATCTTTTGAATCCAGAGGGCACCACAATGTAATAGGCGTACCAGCTACTATTCCAGGCATGTTCTCTTAAAAGACTTGAGCCAGTTATTTAAATTGAGTAGTATTTGAGAATTACCATAATTTCTTAAAGTGTTCCTAAATCAGGACATACAGTGATGGCTGGAGATATAACTTAGAAAAAATAATGAAATTCCTTATAAAATATGATCATTCATTGAATTAAGGATCATTTAATTCAGCTTCCTGATTATAATGGGGGAAATCTCTAAATCACAGAAAGGTTTCCTTGTTAAAGATCATGTTCCTAGTTATTGAGTTATAAATGCTAGAAAATAAAAAATTATATTCCTGACCCACTCCCAGGTTAGTGGATTTATTTTTATTTTTGCCCTGTAAGGAAGCAGTCCACCATATTACAAAATGAATAAATAAAATATGTTACTTTGTGGTCGGTGGCATGTAAAGGAACTTTTCAAATATCTAAGCTGTTTTTGTTCATTGCTTGAAAGAATTCTAATTTACCAGGCTTTAGCTATTTATTTTTCACTGTATTTTATGTGCTATTTCCTCATTCTGCATGTCTTCTGCCTTCGTTCTAATTACTTTTGTTGGAATTTTGAAAATAAGTTCTCCCTAATAGGCTTCAAAAGTCAGGGTTGTTAGAAGAGGATCTGTTCACACACCGTCCTGGCACATCTCTGCTACCCTCTATTTCGCAGTGGACTCCAGGGTCTTATCTATCTATATGGATCAATGCCTTTAGTATGGCCTCAGCATTCCTTGGCACTTTAAAATTATTATGCCTGTAATAGGGTTGGTGGGGGGGACCTGATGAAGGGGGTAGTTTAATCATCACAATATTGCTCATATAATTGTAGGTTAATGATACTAAAATAAAATAAATTGTAAAAAAAAAAAAACTCAAAATAGAAATATCATTTGACCCAGGAATCCTACTCCTAAGAATTTACCCTAAGAATGCAGCAGCCCAGTTTCAAAAAGACAGATGCACCCCTATGTTTATTGCAGCACTATTTACAATAGCCAAGAAATGGAAGCAACCTAAGTGTCCATCAGTAGATGAATGGATAAAGAAGAGGTGGTACATATACACAATGGAATATTATTCAGCCATAAGAAGAAAACAAATCCTACCATTTGCAACAACATGGATGGATTTAGAGGGTATTATGCTCAGTGAAATAAGCCAAGCCGAAAAAGACAAGTATCAAATGATTTCACTCATATGTGGAGTATAAGAACAAAGAAAAAAACTGAAGGAACAAAACAGCAGCAGACTCACAGAACCCAAGAACGGACTAATAGTTACCAAAGGGAAAGGGACTGGGGAAGATGGGTGGGAAGGGAGGGATAAGAGGGTAAAAGGGGTATTACGATTAGCAGACGTAAGGTAGCGGGGGCACGGGAGGGCTGTACAACTCAGAGAAGACAAGTAGTGACTCTGTAGCATCTCACTACACTGATGGACAGTGACTGTAATGGGGTTGGTGGGGGGGACCTGATGAAGGGTGTAGTTTAATCACCATAATATTGCACATGTAATTGTAGGTTAATGATACCAAAATAAATTGTAAATAAAATAAAATAAAATAAAAATAAAATTATTATGCCTGTCATCTATAAACATCTAAATACAATTAAAGGGAAAATTAAAATTAAAGGAAATAGATAAAATTATTTTTGTAAGTTTTTTTCCTGTTGTGAATAAACGATGTACTGTAAGACATAGAAATAATTTTTCTTCAAATATTTTTAGGCTAGTATTTTCTTTATTTTAATTGCACTTATTAGTGGAAAAGAGGGCAGACAGAGACTGTGAGAGAAACTGACTAAAAAAAAACAAACAAAAACAAGAATAACATAAACCAACCATGACATAAGCAATTTTATGTGAAATCCTTTCAACCAAGAGCTGTCTGAAATTTCACCTGCTTGGCTGATAGCAAGTCAGCCTGCTACAGGTTCATGGAGTCTGGTAGAAGACACGAGACCCTTAGGGGAGAGGAGCAGCACAGAATGGCAGTAGCCTGAGCTCAGTGTTGCCGTGGGGGTTCTGTGAATGAGAAAGATGGGTTCCAAGAGGTGAATGAGAAAAAGAACCAGATGACATCTTCACGTGAATTGATTGCACTGAAGTAGAGGAATGCTAAGCTTAGAGACCCTGCATTTTTATTGTTGTTAATAATGGACAGTAAGCATGCTTACCCTTTCCTCCAGAGAAACTATGGTTCTTTTCTAAGGTTGTTCACTCCTCAAACATTTTTGGATAATAATTCAGAACCAAAAGCAGGTCCCCACTTATCAGGCATGCAGAATTGTGAAAGACACATGGAGAATTATCTTTCCAACACCTTCTACCTTATAAAAATGTTTTTTAGGATATCCTTCTAAGTTAGAGTTTTTGGAAACTTTTGGAGATGGAAAGAAGAGAATTCCATTAAACCCTGTTTGAAAAGACATGCATGTTATATGATTCTAATGAGGTACACGATAAAAGAAAAATAGAAAATAAAGCCAGTGGAATTGCTTTTAACGGTTCTTGTGTGTGCCGATCCCCTAGCTCCTCTGCAGGTTCTCTCTGACGGTCCGCACCGCGACTCTTTCGGGGACTTTCCCCTGGGATAGCGATGCTGCTTTGCCTACTTTTGCAGAGTTGAAAGAGGCCAGGAGTTTGTTCCCTGATGGCAGCTCTTAGCTAATGATTGATTGGTGCTTGGATTGAAGGCTTACTTACTATGCTGCTAATCAAGATGAATGTTGTAAGTGGTGGAACTTACACTTCCCAGTTTTCCAGAGAACCCAGCTAGATTCACCATGTGGGACTTTCTGGAAATAACATAATCCTTGACTTCTTTTTCATTTTCTGTTTCCCCTACTACCTTCCTAATTTCTCCTGAGAGAACTTTTTATATAAATAATTTTCACAAAAATTCTTGTCTAAGATACTGTTTTTCATTAACCATGCAAAAACATACAAAAAAGATTAAAGAAAATGATGGCTACCACCATTGAGTGCTTACTACATGCCAGCACTGGGTAAGCACCTGATTTCATCCTAATAACAATACTATGAAGTAAATATTGTCACTCTGTTCTACTTAGGAGAAAGGGAAGTTCAGAGAGGTTAGCAAACTGTTCAAGTCCCATGGGTGATAAGCGGCAGAGCCGGTCCGGAGCCACTCCCATCCAAAGGCTGCTTCTAAATACGGTCAGTTTTAAGAAAGATGAGTCTCTCTCTCTCTTTCCCTCTTGCCCTTCAGAGTTTAGGAAATCTAGTTCAACTTTGAGTCTTTTAAACTTTAATCTTGAACTAAAAGAGCAGCTCTGAAGAATATTTTAATGAGCCTTTTGGTTAAACTGTTAATAATATTTGAAGAATACAACCCATGGTTATATTTTAGCAGTGACCATATATACATAGAAAATACTTCCAGACTCTACTGGTACCATTCTATTCTACTCCATCTACTAGTAACTTTGTAATGTGTTCCTCAAATGTTAGGGTGAATTTAAAAATGTAGGAATTCTCTGATTCACTATGTAGGAATTGTTGAATCAAGCTTATAGAAAAATCTGTATCTTTACTGTCAACACCAGTTTTCATTCAACTTGGGCAACTGCAATTGCATATGGAATTGAATTATGGAAAATAAAAAGAGCAAATGAGAAAATCAATTAATACTTAAAGTATCGACACTGATTCATCCTAGCATGGTGATATGCTATAGAATATTTATAAATTCATTTTTAATATTCTGATGTTGTTCTTTTCCTTTTCTGTTCTAAATTCTTGCATTTTTTTGCTTTTTACCTTATTTCCAGTATAGATATGCTTCAGTTGGAGGTGCAAGAGCCAATCCTTAGAAAATGTTAGTTTACCTAACCTATGGCATTTGAAAGCCTCTAGCGAAGTTCCCAACTTTCCTGCATATTCTTCAATAGATAAACCTACAGTGGATAGAGGCCACTGAGATGAGCCACTATGAAGTGTCCAAGAGCATGGACTTTGCAAGGGAAAGCATGTTTCCAGTGGCTTCTATTTTGTTGGAGTCTAATTCAGCAGGCTGATTGACACAGAAGCAGATTTCTGGATATAATATCTTTGTGTCATCAGTAACTAACTGAAATGACTTGATTAATTCCTGATGAATGAGTTTGTTCCCTCCTTCCTACTCTCAACATAAGCTTGCCTTTGTTTGATTATGTATAGCACCCGTGTGGATGAGAAAAGGAACAGATAGAAAGGCTTCAGTCCATTTCTGAGGATATCATTCCACTGAAAGTTAGTTCAAAATCTGGAATGAATGCCACACCTAACCCAACTTATTCAAAATTCATATCTCTTTATACAAACAAAACCATTATAAATGTCTTTATAAATTATAAACGTGTCTTAAGTTATAGTTCACTAATTGAAGAAAAAAAACCAGCAACAAGGACACAGGGAACAAGGAAAGTATTTCTCTTTTGTAAGAAATAATATATGAAATTGTTCCGAGAAATTTGTCTTATTACTTTAGTTAGATCGTAAAATAGTAAAGGGGGAAATTACATTATATTATTGAATGTATTAGGTTATATGATTTAAAATTGAAAATGAAAAAAATTGACTTCATGAAAATGATGAATTGTGAGTGATTTTAATTTGATATGTTGTCTCAGTGGAACATGTTGGATGATAAGGGATATGAAATATTTGATTCTCACAGTATCATATCAAAGTGAAGAATATTCAATACATTTAAATTTATATTTATTGTGCCTTGTAAAAGAACAGATTTACCATATAAAATTGAAATATGAGACCTTTAGAAAAAGCTCAAATTTCGTTACGTTTATTTCCAGTATTTTTTCAACTAATGCTTTTTGGACTTACGAGTATCCACAACCATTTTCATACAGTTAGTGTGTTGGTCTTACCCAGTTTTCTCACATAATGATGTTTCCTCACATTTCTCACATTCTTTGGGCCATACATGATGGTACTGAAAGAAAAGATTTGATAAGTCATTTTATTTTATTAGAAAATCTCTCCAATTACTTTAATTGGATAACATCAATTAACAATCTGAAACTGCTTTATACAATTTGAGCCAATGGCCAAACATACGTTCAAATCTCTAAATTAGTAATGTAAGGAATATGCTCCACATAATTAACTGATGAATACTTGGTTTTATACCTAGTCAGGTTTTCATGTAAAACCTTGGACATCATTATAAAATCCAACACAAGTTTTAGTCTTTACAACCTAGTTTCATCTTTTCTTGTCCCCTCATAGATATTCTAAATAAAATTTCTTTCCCACAATTCTCTTTTAAATTCAATACAGTACAGTTTCTAGGCCTATCATTCTATTGGAATTACTGTATCAAAGCTGAAAATCCAAAATGACTTAGGTCATCAAATGAAGTATGTACAGTTCCTATCTAGTTAATCACTACTTTTCTACTGACCACTTAGCCAATGCTATTGGCAACTCTGAACATACTCTTTTAATTAAAAATACCTTTTGCCATTATTTCCATGGTAGTATAATTCTCTAATTTTTGCTCTAATTCTATGGAAACTTCTCTGTGTCATCCTTAATTTCTTTCTCCTCTTCCTAAAATTAAATGTTGATTGTTATTTCTAGGATCCACTTCTCTCTTTATATAGTCTCCATGGGGCTAATCTTAGATTTACTAAAACTAATTATGATCAGAGTGATGATTTCAGAATGAATTTCTTTAGTATTTATCTCTCTTGAACTTCTGACCTGTGCAGTAATTTTCCTTTCAAATGATCTGTATTTCTATCTCAGAGTGATTAATTCTTCATTTCCTATAAAACTGAATCCTAAGGCATAAAGTGAAGATACGAGGCTAATTTGTAGGATGGCCTTGTATTTGCTTTCACTGCTGTTGATAATTTGCTTACTGAGATTCAGATTTGTTTGTTCTCAAATCATTTTGTGTGTTTGTATTTATTACTATATTACATAATTTAATTCAAGGTTAGGTAAAATGATGAAATAAAAGTGCAAGGAGATAGAATTTATTCCTGAAACAATGATGTTTAATGCTTTAGAAATTCTAAATTAAAGTGGGTTGCTGATAAATTATGTCAACTCTGTCATGTGTACGACAACAGAGTAAGAATGAGAAAATAATTTTTAAAAACTTGATTTCTTCATAAGTGTACATTAAATAAATAATCTGAAAGTCACAGATAATTTATTTTGAGTGTGAACTACATAAGAAAAGATGACCAATAACTTCAATGAGAGAACAAATATTTAAATAAAAGCCTATAGCACAATATTGGCAGATTTAATATACAATAAAATAACACAGTTAATATATGCTGGTTAGACTGTCCTAATGTGTATATGTGCTCTATCTTATGTGTACTTTCCCAGTTTAGTCACATAACTGACAAACCAGTTCTGATTGTATCAGATAAGAGAATTTCTATTACATATTGAAATATTTGCAAGATAAGCTCTACTTGTATACATCCTAGGTGCCTTAAATCTAATGTAGCCAAACATTGAACATAGTATCTTCAGTTCACCTCACAGTGCTCAAGCTTTTGCAAACTTTCTTCCACGTCTGTCTTGTTTCCCGTTATTCGTGAATGACCGTGTCGTCCTACCTGCAGGAGCCTGAGACTTGGGTGTTATTTTTAAGACCTTTTACTCTCTTCCAAAGCCTTCCCTGCAAAGTCAGCCCCTAAAGAGCACTAGGTCATCTAGTCTCTAGATTAGCTAACCAGTGTTATTTCTATTTGCAAATTCACTTATACTAATGCGTTTTTCCTCGTATAATCCTCGTGATATATCTACTCTGTTACTCTAATAAAGGTCATTCATTTAATTTTTTAAAAATTTCAGTGACTATCACCCTAACTATAAAGTCCCAACCATCTGTCTTTTACCTTCTTATCTCTCAGCCTCATCTATCAGGTTCCCTTTCACTCTTGTTTCTTTAATGTCATATCCTCTCACAACATACTGTTTATCACAGTTATATTATGTGGTGCATCTTATTAAAATGGCCCATTTACTTATCTATTTCCTCCTTTTGACTCTACACTCATTTTTGATAGGCTTTATTTCTACCTCCCAGAGCCTAGTGTAGACAAAAATGATCATCAGAGAAAAATTTGCCTAAACAAGGTATTAAGTTTAAGGGTTATCTCAAAGACGAGAATAGTGTGGTAATAGTCTGAAATTATATTATTAGACATAGTTTATTCCATTCCCTCACTGACGATTAATACTGAAGACTAGAAACCTTGGGTTAAGCATTTATTCAGTAATTTACTAGAATAGTTTTCATGACATTTTCTATGGAAGACCTAAAGAAACATTATATTTATTGATGACTTGGAAAAGGATGGCATATTACAGTTTTCCAAGAAAGATTTCTTTTTTATATCTTAGGCTATATGTATCTGAGGATACATTCCATTCTATGTCTGGACTGTGACCATGGAGAATCAGAGAGTAGCGTCCTGTTAAGTGGACAACACTTAGGACCATTGGCTAGTCCTTGGAAAGTGTGTGCGTGTGTGTCTGTACTGCAATGTCTGGAGAGACTAAATTCATCCTGCAGACGGGGAATACCAGTGCCTTGAGCTCTGGACTCTTGTGGAATTAAGAGTGATGACCAGCTGAGGACAGTCTGCCAGCGCCCTCTCTGGATGCTCATCCTAGCTGAATGATTGGACTTCAGAAAATGTATGAGTTACTGACACAGAATGATAGTATCTCTCAAAATAGGATGAAGGTTTGAAGGACCTTTGAGAGGGATGCCGCACCCCTGATGGCAAGAGAGCCCGTTTAGGTACAAAATGTTACCTTATTGTAAATGGCTGAGTTTATTAGTTGGGAAAGCCAGCGTCTGATTTTTGCTTACACTCTCACTTTGTAACCTCTCCATCCCTTCAACATTTCCCAACCCTTCGATTCAGAAATTATATATGCATTTTTCTTGGAAGGCATTTTGAGACAGTATCACATAAGAGAAGAAGTGTGGCCTGTTCCACTCCCCCTCTTGACTGTGACTATAAAGAGAGAGAGAAGTATTGTCAGGGGACAACATTCAGGCATTCCAGGACTTTCTAGCATGCAGTGCAATGAGCAGTGGTCTTAGGAGGGAAGGGAGAAAGGATGCAGTTCCAAAAGGCAGCTTCCAAGCAGAGATTCATGAGATTGAAACAAAAAGCAAAACATTATGCCACTAAGCTCTGAGCTCACAGTTTATAGGTGGATTCAATTTAAATTTGTGCATAGAAATACTATAATGTATTATTTTTCAAGTAGATGGAGTTTTACTTTTATATTCCATTTAAACATGTACATTCATAGCCATTTTTAAAAACATTTTTACTGTTAGTAAACTCTCATTCCAATCAAATTACATAAACTATTCTTAACGTAGACATGGACTCTCACAACTTGACAGTATAACTACAATGAGCTTTAATAGCTACCTCCAATTGTAGCTATATTTATTGGTATACAAATGCATTTCTGTAGAGTCCTATCTGTGCTGACACGTGTAAGCAAAGATTATCTACATGAGAGAATGATGTTATATGAATACTGGAGAAACATTCTGATTCTCAGTTTTACAAATAAATCTTTGTTTAGCTACTGGAAAGGACAATGTCAAATTAGTGTTATGTATTCGCATAGTAGGCAAGAATATTGGCAATCGTTGGATATACAAAACCCAATTAAAGTTAGTAATGTCTAATGCACTTAAAACATCAAATTATGTTTCATGCTACCTGAGAAATGGTATGGCTTCATAAGGTCATGGTCAGTTGCATTTCAGGGCAGAAAATAGATTTCTTATCTCTGTAGGACATATTCATATTTCTATCATATTTGTTTCAGTACAACAGTTGGGATAGAAGCCATTTAATAAAACCTGTAATCAGTTTTAGGTTTATCATTTTAATGTGAAGATTAACACCCTGCCAACTTATGTGAGTTAAAGTATTAACTAATTTAAAAATCATTTAGATTAAATAAGTTGAAAAAGGTAAGCAGATTAGTTGAAATGCAAAACATTAATTTGAAACTTGTTTCAAATTTATGGTAAATTTAATATAGGCTACAAAATTAAAGCGGCTGAAATGTTGGTCTTTTAAAAACTTACTTTCTTTGAGTTTAAAATGTTACAACTCGGGCAGGTTCAAACCAGATAGAATGGGAATTTGTTCAAAAAGGGGTAATCTGTAACGTGTGTCAGAAAGCGTTTAGGACCAACATCATTAACTTAGGTATAGATGCCAGCTTCGACAAGTATCATTAGGAAGATGAGATACACTGTCCAGGTAGCAAGTTTAGGCAGTAACAAGGGGCTGAGTCAGCAGGGGCCACAAAAAAGGGGCAAATGCCGGGCTGCAGGTAAGTTCTTCAGAACACAATGTAGCTCTGACGCCGATGGGAGCTGGAAGGAGCCCAAGATGTAGCCTTCCTTAAAGGGGACTATGGGCTGGGTAAGGTGGCCAACGCACGTATGCACCGAGAGCATTTTCTAGTTGGACATGCACTTGTTGAGCAAAGCCAGTAAGCGAGAGGAACTGGGCTGTTTCTTACGTGCCCATGAGAATCTTACCTCTAGTTTACTGACTCCTGGATATTGTAGGATATGATGAAAATTCAGTGCTGGGTGTAGTTGATGGTTATAGGAATTAAAAATTGAAACGGATAGGAGAAACTTTTGGAGAAGTCTAAGAGTTGATACGATCCTGTCACCAAAATGTCTTTGCTTGATACCTGGGAATTTCCCAAAGAAATATGCTTCCTCACTATATTACCAATAAACATACTGAAGAATGTAATAAGATTCATATTCAATGAGGGGATTAAAGTAGTCTTAGAGATAATACAAATGAAACATGGAAACTATGGTAAATAAGAAAGTATGATTAATTAGATTGACATAAAATGAGATCTATTTTGTAATCTAAAATATAATTTAATAGCCTTAATAATAGGAAGATAATTATATAGAAAATATACTCCATAAGAAAATGTTAGGAAGTAATTTATAAAAAATTAAAATATAGCAGTTAAAACCAGAATCAGAGAAAAATACTACTAATCAAATATGTAAACAATATATTGAAAATATTTCCACAGAAAGATACAATCAATAAAAATAATTAGGTTATTTTGAAATAAAATTTTAGGAGATTAAAAGAGAAGAAAAGCTTGTTACACTCTTAGTTTCCTGCCAGGAGTTTCCAGGCTTAAGTGGATTCCAAGCTCATGTTCTCAAGGGTTAAAAGCCCAGGGCGGTCCTAGTCTACACGATGCCTCTAGGAGTGAAGGATCTGGCTCTGGGCCTTCGGCTTAGTGAGCAGCGATGGATGTCTTTGTGGGAAGACAAAGTAGTCTCTTCCTCTGCACCCATGCAGACCAGGCTGGGTCGGGGAGGGAGACGCAGTCCATAGTGCTGGCGGTTGGTGGGCTGGATTTCAGGTATGCTCAACACCTCAGAACCAATTGTGCAGCTCTTTACTGCTGCTTCTAAGGCTTGGACTTTGGGCCTCAACTTATGACATAAGTTAACTTTAAGCCTTTATCTAATTTTATTTGTGAAAGTAAACGGTTCATTGGAAAACATCTCTGGTGAGAGCTTTCACTCCCAAGGATAGTGGCTTAGCTAAGCAAATAAGCATAGGGGAAAAAAAGTGGAAACAAGAATGAGAAAAAGAGGGAATACTGTACAACAGAAAAAAAGCATTGATGAATATAAATTCAATCCATTTTGACTGATAAGTAATGAAATAGCAAATTTCGGATAGTTAAATATCACACTTTGCACGTCTGCCCTTCTTACTAGACTTGAATATCTGAGTAGCAGGTGTGTTCTATGCATTTTTTGTATCCCCAAACGCTAGTTTAGTATCTGAGACATAGTATGTTAATGTTTGGTGACATAGGTGCTGATAGATACAATGAAGTCTGAGCCTTCCTCCTGGGACCGGGGAATGTGTTCAGGTTATGCTTTGATTACTGGTTAAGGAGTTTTATTTTAAATGATTATTAATTCCATTAAAAAGAAGTTCTTCATGCTAAATGGTGTTTTGAAGTTCCAATTTTAGGGAAAATACATTTTTATTTAGACTTATTTGGGACCAGTTTGGAATGAAAATGGACAACAGTTCTGGAATTCTGTAATATAATATGCATAGGTTTTAACTGCATTTTTCTAACTCGTTTTATTCCCTCATCCAAAAAAACTTCCATTGAGTTCTTATTATGGGTCATATACTACACTGACTGAAGTAGCTCTTAATCTAGTTAATTTAACAAATGAGACAATACATTCAACACAGAAAATACTTTATAATAAAACTTACGCACAGCATGCTACGTGAGGACACAGGACTGAAGTTGACTTATCTGGGGAGAGACGGAACCTGGGGAAGAATCTCTACAAGAGCTGGCACTGGAGCTGAACTGTGCCTTGTTAGTAATTACACAACTGAAGAGCGGTACAGAATGTGATCCCACAAATTCAAAGGTGATATTTTGATTACGTAGATTAGAATCGTTGGCTGAGCTAAGTCCTGGAATGGATGGTCCTGAGTCAGGAGGTTGGCCCCTGAGTTGCCATAGATTTCCCATGTCATGCTAAGGACTTTGAAGTTTATCTTGAGAATAATTGAGAACACATACAGGTTTCACAGTAGAGGAGAATCACAGAATAAGATTATATTTTTTAAATGTATCCTTGTCAGCAGTGGGGAGCATGGATTGTAGGGATAGGAAATTGGGGATAGAGCCATTAACCTATGATTCATTCATTATAGAAATTAATAATTTATAATTATTAATTTCTGTAATGAATTATAGCAGCAAGTCAGCAATTCAGCTTTATGGACTATAAAGTGTACAAGTGGGATAAAGTTGAGAACACATCAAACTAGAGCCAAAATGGTTTGCTGATTGATTTGGTGTGGACATGACACCTAGATTCGGACTTGGATAATAGATTTTTTTTATAATGGAATTCACAGAGCTTAGAAACACAGGACAAAGAACGGGTTTCAGTAATTACCTATAAAGAAAGATCATGAGTTTTTGAGTTCAAAGAACTTGGCAGATGTCCGGGTTGAGATGTTCTATGGACAGTTTGATATAGGTCTTCAACTCATCAAAGAACTTGGGAATATATGTATGTATATATTTATATATATATACACATACAAGAGAGGGAGAGAGAGAGATGCTAGTTGAAGTTATGGATGAGTTCCCTTCTTGTCATTCAGTGGTTACTTGTCTACAATTACTTTCCATGTTCAAGTTTTATTCTGTATTCTAAACCATTCATCTTCATAATATAACAAATGCTATAGCAATGCCTACAAGTAGCAGACTAGAGATGATGGGTAAGAGGTAGTGTTAGAATCATTTAAGTTTCCCAATTATATAGTAGTTATTTAGGCCTGGATAGGCCTGGGATTTCCGCTCCAGGACTTAGGCACAAGCCATCCATGAGTGCCCAAACCTGCTTCCCGAGTCTGTTTCACTGGCCTGACTCTTGCTGGCATCAGTATGAGCTGAACTGGCCGTCTCCTCTGACGCCATTGCCTAATGAATCCACCCTGACTTACCTGCCTGATTGCCCTGCTCGCTCTTCATCTTCAGCCTATCAGCCTGATTCCCTTATTCTGGGGTTGGTGTTACCAGAATAGATTATAAGTGTCTTATACTGTATTCATTTTGAGTCCCAAAGTTATAAAAGATGCCCAGGCTATGTATGTTGATACCTTATCAAATATATCAAATACCTAGAATAACTGTCTATAACCAGAATAGCTGATTTCACATGCTTAACTAACATTCATTTCTTGACCAGCTACTGGTATCCATTAGAACCAATTTGCCCAGTTGAGTTTCAACTAGTCTTCACTGAGAACATCCCCTCTCAAAATTTTCAGAAATTTCTATCTGATAGCTAGCCACCAGGTATTTTTCTGCTACAATGACAATGTTAAGCATGACTAACCATTTCATAAAAAGCATATCATTTCA
This sequence comes from Phataginus tricuspis, assembly GCA_029783875.1. Taxonomy (NCBI): domain Eukaryota; kingdom Metazoa; phylum Chordata; class Mammalia; order Pholidota; family Manidae; genus Phataginus; species Phataginus tricuspis. The sequence goes on from JAQQAC010000477.1 coordinate 3,850,609, forward strand.
CAAAAAGAAACGTAGGAGATCTGCATAATTAAAAAACATAAAAAGAATCCTAATAACATAAAAAAGAAAGGAGTCATAAATACACACAAATGATGTGTACAATGAAATGAAGAAGAAAAGATAGGGGGAAAAAGGAATTAAAGAGAAAGCTCAAGAAGTGAACAGGTAGAATGATAGGAGATGCCAAAAAGGAGAGAAAAAAAAATCTGCATAAAGTCAAACACTAGGTCTGATTTTAAACAGCAGAAGCAACCATCCTGCTCTACCAGATCAAAAGCAAACCTGACCAGCACTCCCCAGCAGACATCCCCAGCTATGTTATCTCCTGAGATAGCTCCAAACATTTTGCTTGGGGAAGAATCATCCATTCCAATTTTAGTTTCCATTTTGGAACAAGTTATCTTAGAAACATTTGAAATGGAATTGATTTCCTTATTATTTTTATCTTCTTATTTGTCCATCGTAAAAGGATATAATGCAGTCTTTCACAAACCATATTTCAGGAGAACATTTAAATCAATGACTATTAGGGAAAATAGGGCAGTACACGACCTAGATTTTTTCCCCTTATTTCTCTATTTCAAATAGAATTCCATATAGATTATTCTAAGAACATATGTTTATACCAAATATTATCTAAGGTAACCCAGTTCCTACAGTGGACACAGGAAAGAGACCTTCCTCAGAATAGCATCACTTAAATGTTGCTTCCCTTTAGGACTCAGTGGCCTCCGATGCCAGGGTTCACTGCCAGGCGGCCATAGCCCTTTACTGTTTGCACATGGCGAGGGAACCCTACCACGCATGAAGACTTCGTCTTACCGAGTGGCGCAGAATGGGGTAGGTGCATATTGGAAAACTGTTGAGAAATGTGTGATGTTCTCTAGCGTTCTATTGAACAGTTTTATTCTTCAGCACACGAGGAGCAGTTGAGTGAAAAATAATGCAGAGGTGTTAAAAATAAGACAGAATCTGGAAGGGTGATATGGAGACTTTCTAATTGTTCCTGGGTAATTTGGGAATATGATACAAACATGACTACTGGAAAAATTTGCAGAAGGAAGAGCTATTTATTTACTCTCCTTCCCACTTCCAGATTCTCAATTAAGAGTATATTCAGATACAGAGTGTGTTTATGCCATTCTTCCCAAATGTTATTTATAAAGTGATTTATTAATTAAACTCATGCCTTAACCATGCCGACATTTTTATGTATATATATATATATATATTTTCTTCAACAATTGAAAATAAACAAAATACATTTGAAAATTTTAACATACAAAAATGTTATAAAAACATATATTTACTATTTCTTGTCTACTAGTACTCCTTTACAGTTCTTGGAAGAATACTATGTACTTTGCATATATCTGAGTTATCCCTTCCCCCTGCCCAGTACTCACAGTACTTTAACAAGACTTGCCATGGTGTATTGTCTAGAGGGCCAATTGTCCAGAAAATACAATAAACTCTGAGTGTAAGCAACCTTAGAACAAACAGAAAATAAATGGAACTGTTATACTTATTCTGAAAGATGGTATAATTAAAGTAATGCTAGAACTCCAGAGATATTTCACCGAGTCTCTGTGGTTCAAAGATGCCAACGGACAGAAGGAACAATATAAATCTCAAACCTTCTGTTACTATACATTTCCCAAACAGTGCAAACCACTAAAAGCAAAGTTTGATTTACTTAAATACTTAACAAAAATTTATTGCAAGAGATATTTTTCACTGAATTTTACAGTTTCAAGGAACATGGTACAAAACATAGTGCCATCAGCTTTGTCTAAACATTAAATAGGTGCAAATACACAAAGATTAAAAAAAAACAAAGAGCATACTTTACAACATAAATTACAGTACTATAAATATATCTTATGTACATTATACATAATCTTAAGACACCATTTTAATATACAGCATATATTGTATTGATTTTCAAACTATTCAGTGCCTTAATAATATTATATATGGGAAACTTAAGAATTTATTTGCATCATTACACTTATAGTAAAGGACTTCAAATCAATGAGGCCAGATTTTGGCTATTTATTTCCACCATTTAAATGGGCAGTTATTCCACTTAGATGAATGTTTACGCATACAGCAATAGTTTTCACGTGAATATTTTCTTTCCCTTTTATGGGGATGGCTAGAAGAGGGGCTGCAGCGGGATGACAGCGGTGTGTGGAGACAGCAGCGAGGGAAAGAGGACATGGGGTAGGGGAGGGAAGGCCAGGTGGCCGGGATGGAGAACTGAAGCTGGGGTGACGGGCAACTGAGGAGGAGCGACAAGGGCTGGCTGATCCCCAGGACAAAGCCTTGTTGCTGGTCCTACTGAGATCTGAGGTAACGATGTTCTGGTGAGAGCTGGGACTTGGGACAGAAACTGTCGGTGCGGCTGAAGCACTTTAAAGGTTCCTGCAGCTGCGGCGGCCGCGTGCTGCTGGAGAACAGTGTGGTGTAGCGTGGTCACAGAGGTAGAGCAGAAGGGCTGCTGCAAAGGCAAAGGCTGCAGGGGTGCGCTAGCGGGTGGGAGGGCGGCTGGAGGAAAAGTGAACTTGACCTTGTTGGCCAGCACGTTGGGTGGTATGACGTGCTGGTAGACCTCACAGGGCGGAATTTTGAATTTGTCATGGTTTTCTACTGGGATCAGTAACGCTTGCTCCGGTAGGGCCAGCGGAGCCAGGAATTGCTCTGTGGTTACAAAGGCGTGACCGCTGACATGTGCTTCTTTGAACGGTAATGGTGGTTGTGCGTTGAGGAGCCCTGAATTAAAGCGCAGCCACTCAGTTGGTGCCTCGTTCATTTTCCCTCGTGGAAGGGCCTCAGGCAGTTCATAATGGCAAAGGTAAGATTTAGGTTGTGACTGTCTAAAGTTCCTGTCAACGTGAGGCACCTTGAAAGGGATTTGCTTTACATTACTGTTTAGAGTCTCACTTCTTTCTTTGTGTTCGAGCACAGTACCGTCCATTTCTCCTTTTGCTGGGGCACTCGATCCGGCAGGTCCGTTGGAAATCCCTGACAGTTCCCCGGAAGTGGTCTCCATCACTAAAGGCTCAGTTTCACCATTGGTTTCAGAAAGCAGGGGGCTTCCAGGGGGCTGCAGAGTCAGTTTGTTTTCTACCTGATCTGTGGGTTCTGAATTCCTTTGAGCATTTGCGATTTCTTGTGGTTTTACTTCCTCCTTTTTGTCTTCACGTAGTAACTCATCCTGGTGACATAAGGAAGTCTTGCCTTTCATGGCATAATCTGTATTCTCTCTGAGTTCCACAGCTTCAAATCCAGTGTGGAATCTGCTTCTTTTTCTCCTCCGTTTCCTTCGAGGCTTACAAGGGGCAGAAGCACGTGGTGGCCTCGAAAAGTCTGGTGAGTAATTCGGTCCATTTAAACTCTCATCTGAAGAATAAGAATATGAATGTTGTCTGCGTTTTTGATGGTATCTTTCTGATTCATTAAGGAGAGAGTTGTAACCTCTTTTAACAGCCTGATTCTGAGTCAGGCATTTCATGCTGTTTTGAAGAACTAGGCATCTGTGATCCTGACTACAGCTGGACATTTTGGCTTTCCAACTACAGTAAGTTCTGGAGTATGTTAAATTATGTTTCCCAGAATTTATCCTTGTTGGATTAGATTGTCCATTTAAAACAATGGAGTTCTTCGTACAGTGTTTTTTGGAATTGATAGCATCACTACTACTTTGCTCAGCGTTCCAGGTTTTACACATGTCTTCATCCTCACTTAAGTATACGGATGCTGATTTGGGCCTTTTATCAGGTAATTGATGTGAGTCCAATAATTGCTCTGCAGCTAAATACTGCTTTTCAGAAATTGCTTCCAGCAGATTTTTCCCAGCTGTATCAGTGTAAATATTTTTCATTTCCATTTTACAGTGAATTTCTGAATCTTTGGTTTTCTCCCCATGACGATGCTGACATAACTTTCTTCTTTTTTTCTTTCTTCTATTTTTATGAAACCAGTGTTCAGGAGTTTCTTTCAACCTTATTTTGTTGTATTTCTCATCTAGGGTGTCTTGTTTTGTTCGTTTTTTAGTAAATGATTTTTTTGTTTTTCTGATCCTACAGGAAATATTTTTATACCTCTGACCCAGATTCTCATTTTTTCCAGAATCACAGCTATTGGCAAGAGTACCATCAGACAAAAGAGGAGTGACTTGAGTGCATTCATTTCTGCTACCTCCTGTTTCATGGCCAGCGGGTCCTGCAATAGATGTGCCCTTGCAGTCTGACACTGGTCTCTCGAGAATGTCTTCTCCCTTCTGCTGTGGATGAAGGTCATTTAAGGGAAGCTTCTTTTTATCTATATTGTTGTTTAATTTAGTGGACTTGAAGTCAAAACAAAGAGGATTACAGCTATAGGAAATTGACGGTTGAGTAATTGTGTAAATCAGCATCTCTGACGGCCACTGAAGAACTGTGGATCTGTCTTTGTTAAGTACGGGTGCAAAGGGCTCACTTGGCCTTTTATTTAAATTTGCTTTTTTATGTAAGGGCATATTATCCTCTTCAGAATTTGAAGGGGCCAACATCTCAGGACCAGGATTTTTATTTTCAACTTGAGCTGTAGATGGATCATTGTCTTTAACATTTTCCTCTGTGGTGGCTTGCAAAGATATGCGATCATTAGCTGTATCAAGGATTGTGGATTCATTTCCTAACAACACAGAACCGTTACCACTGATAGGTACGTCTTCATTAATAATAACATCTTGCAGTGGTATTTGATCTGCTGATGGGACTAGATGTTGGCAATTATCTGCATCAGAAGATAAAGGGGGTTGAAACTGGCAAAATGAAGGTAATAATAATATATCTTTTTCACTAGAAACTTCTTTTATCTCTTGAGTTTGAGCAGTTTCTTTGACAGTGCACATTCCCTCCTGTGGATGAAAAGAGTTAGCTTTCTCCTCGGAACTCAAAAGCACATCTATTGGTGAAGAGAGCTGAAGATGACAAGCACCAGGGACAAATCTGCTTTTTCTGCTAAACCCTTTCTCCGCAGAGGTATCATCATTGCACTCAGAGAAGGCTGCCGCGGAAGACTCCAGCTTCACGGATGCTTTCTTTGGAAATGCGAAAGAAAAGCCAATTTTGTGCCTGTGAATTCCCTGGGCTTGATCCCCAACTTGGTTATTTTTTGCTGTATAATTATTTGCGTTTTCTGGATCTGCAGCAAGAGTGGTAACATCTTGAGTATTCTCTTCATGAGTCAAACTGTATTTGAAATCTTCCTGGTTATTGACTGAATCCACAACAGCCCTTTGGGAAATTTCATTACAATTTTCTCTCACAGTAACAGTTGTTGACTTGAACATGGGGCCGCTTCCAGGAGCACTACAAAAAGAAACAAAAGTGTATATTACATAGAACGCATTTGAGGAAAAATATTCAAATGCTTACATCTTAGAAATGTCATAAGATTTTTTTCTTCAAATTTTAAAATCTTTGTCAGAAAATCACTTTCATATGGTGCAACTGCCTTCCGGAGTGCCACATCTAATTGTTTGGCATAACTTGGAGAAGCTGTTTTGAAGTTACTTTTACAGCTATTAACAACGATGTTGAGGACGTTCAGGTGCCCTCAGCCAGGACTTCCCGACCAAGAATTTTTACTCCCATGGTCTCTTCTGTTTTGTTTTGGTGTGCTGTGGAATTCTCTATAATAAAACTAATTCACAAATACTTAACATCATTGATACTATGTAAGAATATGAAAGAAGTTAAAAAAAAAATTATGAGTTCCAAAGGGCTGGGGATTCAGGTCAACTATTTAATTCAACAAACGCTCGCTTGGAGTCTACCTACCACAGCTGAGTTGAATGTTGTAATGCAAAAGTAACTAAGAGATAACATTCACTCGATGAGAGCTTTGGGTCTTTTAGAATTGCTGTCCTTAATATTTAAAACTTACCTAGAAGTTATAAATAATATAGCATATAGTAAGTGCAGGATAAAAGATTACTTATCTAAGATGCAATTTCTATTTATTTGGTACCACAGTACACCGTAATGAGTTCTGATTAAAAGAACTCTACTGTCCGGCACATACACCAGGAGCTACCTAAATATCATGTTTATCCAACCGGAATCATGCGCAGAATTTTCCATGCCATTCTAAAAATTTCATTTCTTAGAAGTTATAAATGGTCCCAAATTTTTTTAGTTAAATATTTTCTTTATCTAATCTCTAACACAATGGACTGCTTCATTGCTTTGTTTGATATTAAGAAATTACACTCCTCCCTTTTTTGTACATACTTAGGGCCCCCAAATTAATGGGAAAATTGTGTATGTGCAGGTATGTGTTTGTGTTTGTATAATGTGAGATATGTACTGTATACTGAGGAAAGTAATTTAGATAAGTTTTGCTTCTTTTTGTACATATCCTATTATTTACTCTGTTTTTTTTAAATATATTAGAATTTACATTTGTAAAGCTACATATAGGTCTGATGATTCTCTACAACATAAAACTTGCATCTGTGTAATATTTCATTTATTACCACACGTAGTAAAAATATATGGTTGGTATAATTGCATAGCAGTTAAGTTTGATTTTAACAGTTCCCTATGGGATTCTAAATACATTTAATTTTAATTTTTCCAAACAATTAAGCATCCTAAACATAGTTATGATATACTAGTTTATCTCAACACTATTTAGTATAAAATAGATTTGGTGTAAAATGGCTTTGTTTTGCACTTTAACAAGAGAGACCTATTTATTTGCCAGGGTAGAGGGGTACGGTCACTCTAAAAATTATCTTTTTTCATAACATCTCCCTGGCCTGAATTTTAAGTACTGAATTGTAACACTACAGCCGCTCACTGTTAGAAGCAGATGAAAATGTAAGAGTTGTGAACTTTTAAGGGGTCTGCTATCTATTCAGAGTGAAATTAATTTTGACCTGCCTCTGAAATGCACAGGGTCTCTCTGACCTTCATTATTTTTAATATAATCTTAAAGATAATTTCAAATAAATGTTCTCCAAATTTTCCATTAAAAAGGAAGTTCTCTTGAAACCCCATTTATAACAAAGGTATGAGATGGTGCTTTGGTCTCTTTATCAAATGTTTAATGGCAGAATAATGTGAAATTTCTTTCTTCTTACATACTAAAATTATAGTAATTTTGGTTTTTTATTGAAATGTACATTAAACAGGTGTTTGCATAAAATTCAAAATCTAATTACTGTCTGCAGCCCGCAGAAATCCAGAAGATGAGAGTGTCTTATTCTGGGTACAGAAATAAATAGATGTGTGCCCTTTATTTCTATGTCCCTTTTTGTTGTCATTATTGTTTTGCTTATCATGTTTTAAGAAAACTTAACATTTCATTGTACACTCACCATACAGTTTCCTTTCTTAACTCGGCCAGTTTGTGCAGACGTTGGAGGGCCTTTTCCTGTTTTCTTTCATCTTTCCTGGATTTGGATGCTACATTTCGAGCAAATTCCCTTTGTTTCAGTTCTTTGAGCCTCTATTAAAAAATACAGAAATGATTAGTATTATTTGGGTCTATGGCAATGTTCAAGTCACTATTGTAGCTGTTGGAATTTTCCAATACATTACCTTTGACCTCATCTAAGGAAAATGCAGTATTTGTGACAATTCACTTTTAACAAAGATATTTTCTTGCACGTTTGCCTTGTGAAAATGCCAAAGTGCATTAATTACATTACATTAAAAGATATGCTTATGCCTTACAGAAACTGAATTGAATCTCTGCTTATCGTTTCCTGCCAAAGTTCTCTAATTCAGATGAAGTGGTGGAATCTTACAAACCCTTAATTTTCAAAAAAAATTTCAATTAGCTTGTGTATTTCAGTTTGTATAATAAATTCCATCACATTTTATATGTACTCTATTAGAACGGTATCTGGTCCTTTCCATATTTTCTAAGAAAAGCAAATGTCTTATATTAATCCATAGACAAAAAGTCCCTACTAATGTGATTTAAAATAATCCCTCCCCTCAAATATCAGGTACAGTTCACAAATGATTCAAAATCTGGGAAGAAAATCAATACTGTTTTGTGGAAATTCTTTTTACATGAGGCATATTTTCCATCTCTATTAAAGGAGCTCATTTTTTGGGTTGAAGGCCAGAGAAAGAGCATGTCACCCTTAATCGAACTGACAAATGGTCATGTATGTGACATAATTTATGGAACACCAAAATAGTCCTATGCCCCAAACAAATCCACTATAGTCTTTCATAGTGTATAGTTATCAAGAAGGACTAAATCACTATTTTCTTTCACAAAGGCACATGGTGTTATTCATTTGTAATATGTCAGAGTCTTAAAGTAAGACAATAAGAAAATAAAACACATATTAATCATATTTTTATGAAGTAATTAAACCAAGTCTTAAAAAATGCCTTATACATATACTCTGATGTATACCAGGGCTTAAAAAAACACCTGGTATACAAAATGTTTGCTTAATAAAAATTTGTTGATTTATACGTGAATTGCTTAGATCCTTCAAATTAGGAATTTTCCTATTGCAAAAAAAAGTCATGTTCATGAAATAATATTAGACTCCTGATAATCCTGGATTGTATCTACTTAACTTTATCTAGACAGCACCATAACTTAAACTTCAAATAATCTCTATTATTTTAATTGATTGGGTTTATATAAGGTATGTGTATATGTCTGAGATTATTCTAGAATAATTATTTAAAATAATACAAAAATATTTTGAGAATGCTTATTTGCATTGATAGATTTGTGAAGGAGTTTGAGTTGACTTTAGATAAATAATATACCATGTCATAATATCTAAATTGTACCAATATTTCATAGAAAGTAATACTTTTATGCCATTATTTTGATGTAACTATTAAAAGTATCTATAATTTTATATGCATTAAATTATTTATTGGTCATAAGAAAAGATCTAGAATTAGAATGTAATAGAGCAAGAAAATTTTACTTCTAGATGTTAGGTATTCACAAGCTCAGTTATCTTTATTTCCTTGAAACCTGAAGTCATCAAGATTCATTCAACAGACAGTTATTGACTAGCAACAGCCATTCTGTTAAATGGCTGGGGTTTTTTAAAATGTTAAAAGATAAGACACCCACCTTATCTAATGTGTGTCTGTGAGTCTGTGATTGTGTGGGTAAGTGTATGTGAGTGCATGTTTATATGCATTTTGCAGAAATACAGAGAGAACGCACACACCAAGAAATAATAGCAATTATTGCTTATTGCGCCATATGAAGAGAGAAAAGTGGTTCCCAAAAAACGGTAGGGAAGGCCACCTGGGCAAACTGGTATCTGATCTGGGTCTCAAAGGCTATAAAAGAGCCTGAAGAAGAAGGGTTTGATCTTGAGGGTGGGAAGATATTTCAGTGAAAATAAGCTGTTTCATATAAACATAGAAACAGGAGCATGAATATTCTAAAAATAATACATGTAAGGAAAAATGGCTAGAGAAGAGTGTATGTGCGGAAGTGATGATAATTAATGAATTACAGGGTCTAATCAAATCATGGGGACCCTGTCTATCATGTTATGAAATATACAACAATTGTATGACTGGAGGAAATGCTGAAGGACTTTAAACAATGCAATGCCAAAATAGGATTTTCATTTTATCAAAATTCTTTTAGGCATCAGTATGCATTACACTTTGCCATGGAACAACGTTAAAGACAAGGAGGACATTACAGTGATCCAGACAGGAAACATTAATAGCCTTTTCTAAAGCAGTGGCAAAGATAGAAAAAGTAGAATTGGTGACTTATTTGATGTGAACAATTGAGTGAGCTAAAAGATAAGCATTAGCTTTACTGAGAAGTATTACCTGCCATTATAAGAAAGAGATTCAATCAAGAGAAAGTTTGGGTGCTAGGAGGACGATGCTAGAGAAACTGAAAGGAAATAGAAGCTAAATTCTCTAACATAAACACTTAAAAGAATTAAACTGCCAAGTAAAATAAAGTAAAAAAGAAAGCTGCAATACCAATATAAGAACGAATGTTCAAAAATTTTTTTTCATTCTTACTTATAAATAGTGATATTTTAACAAGTTGAGATTACTTATTTCCTAAAAGATCATTTGGGAAATTTGAGACAACAAACAAACAAAAAATAAACTTGACTTTTTAAAAAAATATTTAGGATAAGAGTTAATTTTATATTACATATATACAATATGTAAGTTAAAAGTACAATGCTTCTAACAAAAAGCAAAGCTTCTTTTCTAAAACATCTATGAAATGTCAAGACTATCACTATTGACTGTTTTAAATTAAGCATTATGATTTTAATCTGTTTCCATTGATACAGTATTTAAATACCAATGAGCTCATCAAATATCAAACTAATACTATTGTGTTACCTGTGATATAATTGAGTGATTGAAATGGCTGGAATCAGTCACTAAATATGGATTTAGAGAGCTGTATATATTTAGCATGTAAATATTTCAGTCTTGTAGAAGTTGTCAAGAAGCACAAGCTACATTCAAGTGTAGCTATTGATCTCAATCTCCCTCTATGTACATTTAATTCTCTTATCTCAGTGACAGATTTCCAGATATCAAAGCAAATGAGCTTGAGAAATATTAAGGGACTATCAGCTGCAGAGCTTATAGGCCTGGCCAAATAATTTGGTTACTTTTAGCTTTGAATTTATCAATCTTCATATCCTGTCTCCTATTTTTCTGCAGAAAAAATAAAGTCCTACATCATATTTTATATCTGGTAGAGTAATTGTAAAAGGTAAATAGTAGAAACCAAGTAAATTCTTTTGTGAATGCCAAATAAAAAGAAAACTTAAGTTCTTAACAAATAAATAAACAAGATACTACCTGTGAAGTTTATGGAAATATCAATGCTATTTCAAAAGCTTCGTCAACAATTTATTGAGAATCCTTCAAAAGAAATTCTTACTGATAAATGTCAAGACAGGAATGGCATTCAGCAAAAACTAGAAGTTCAAAGGAATTTGTGGGAGGATGTAGTCTATCTACTTACAAAACAATTCATAATGTGTGCTGGTATATAATTCAATATATCTTTGGAAATATGCAAGCAGAGAATGGAAATACATGAAGAATTAATATCCTCTGGTTATCATACCATCTCAGAGGGTCTACTAAACTTTCCCACTGATTTACTTCTAATAGTTTATAAAGAACCAAAATGTCACAAGGGCCACACAGGTCATTAATCCTCAGATATGGTCTTAGGAAACCCATAGAGTTGGATGATTGGAAATGTTATTATGATCCTGGCCTCAGGTCAGTGATAGTGTTCAGAGACTGGCAAAGGTTTAATCAATATGACAAAGAGGAATAGAAAAGACAGAGAGAGAGAACCATTTAGATAATTCACCATCTTGTGCTTACACATTTAAGTAAATTACATTGTTTTACAATTGCACAACAAACTTTCATGAATATTTATATATATATATATATACATATATATATTACAACTGTTTAATTACATCCAAAAGATAGTTCCTACAAGCAGAACTGCTGGAATAAAAGATATGCAGATGTACTTTTGAGATTTTCCAAACTAAAGTCAGGCTGCTTTGTCTGTGATGCATATATTTATTTGTCTTTCAGCAAGTATTCATTGAGTGTCCATTATGTGTCAGCAGCTATCCTAAGTCCAGTTCCTATATCTCTGACAAAGGAGAAATAAAAGCTCTGTTTCATGAAATTTTCATCATTGTTGAAAGAGAAAGACATTACAACATGAAAATAGCTGAGCTGCATAGTTCGGTAGAGAGCGAAAAGTGCTATGGATGAAACAAAGTTAAGCAGAGAGGGCATGTGGTGAGGGGGTAGGGATAGTGATTTCAAATAGAGTGATTAGGGAAGGTTTCCTATTATGTGAGTTTTCTATTTTTGTTTAACAAATTACAGCAAACTTAGCAGCTTAAAATAACACATATGTATTATCTCACAGTTTTATAGCCATTTTGCCTATGCTCTGCTCAGTCAAGGGTTGGCCAGGCTGTATTCTCAGCTGGAGGCTTGTCTTGGAAAAGAATCTCCTCCCAAGCTCCCTCAGGCTGTTGGGGAATTCATCTCCTCGTGGCGCCAGGACCGAGAGCCCCAGGTCCCTACTGAGCCCCAGCCAGGGCTGCTCGCAGCAACTGGGGCTGCCAGCAGTTTCTGGCCACACAGCCCTCTCACCATCAGCAAGTCTCTGTCTCCCTTCTGCTGAGACTCTTATATAACATAATCTATATAGAGTCGCCTAATCAATGAAGTGTCATCCCCTCACTTTTTCCAAATTCTTTCAGTTAGAAACAAATCACAGATTTCATCCACATTCAAGGGAAGGGGATTATATAAAATAAGACTCACTGGGGGGGGGTCAACATAGGCTGTGTTCCCCTTAGAAAGTGTGTCCCCTCATTGAGAAGGTGACAGTCGAGCAAGTAATTTTAGGAGTCAGGAATAAAACACATAAAGTTATCTCAGGGAAAAAAGTCTCTGGGCAGAAAGAACAGCCAGAGTGAAAGTAATAGTGAACTGCAGGTTTTTGCTTTGATCACTGCTCTCAGGTGCACGTTAGTGCAGGGATGCTCATTAGCTGCAAGTTTGCAAAGGCTGGGAAAAGAATCATCTGAATCAAGACACTAGGCAAGTGACAGTTGATAGAGGAAGAGAAAACTTGGGCCTGGTTTACAGATGGCTCTGCATGATATATTGGCACCGCGCAGAAGCTGACGGCTGCAGCACACAGCCGGTTTCTGGGACATCCATCAAGGACAGAGACCAAGGGAAAGCCTCCCAATGGGCAGAATTTTGGGCAGAAAATGAACAAGAAACTGCCTGTTCATTTCATTTGGGTAGAGAAGTGGCCAGACCAGAAATTATACAGTGGTTCACAAGCTGTGGCCAGTGCGTTGGCTGGATAGTTAAGGACTTGCAAGGAACATGTCTCGAAAGGTAGTGGCAAGGACATCTGCAAAGAAGTGTGTGGCTAGATCCCTCTGAATGAACTAAAACTTCCTATTTGTGTCCTGATACTCACTAAAGGGTTATCTCAGCAGAGAAAGATTTGTCTAACCAAACGGATAGGGTGGCCTCCTCGGTGGATACCGGCCAGCCTCTTTCCCCAGTCACCCTGCCCAGTGGGCTCATAAACAAAATAGCCATGGTGGCAGGGATGGGCTCAGCAACATGGACTTCCACTCACCAAGGATGACCCAGCTGTGGCCACCCCTGGGCACCCAGTCTGTTGGCAACAGAATGAACACTGAGTCCACAATTCAGCACCTTTCCCAGGGGTACTTGGCCAGTTAACTGGTGGCAAGTTGATTAAATTGGACAGCTTCCTTCATGAAAAAGGCAGTGTTTTGTTTTTCCTGGAACAGACACTTACTCTGGATATGGACTTGCCTTCCCTCCATTCAATGCTTCTGCCAAAACTACAATCCATGGACTTACAGAATTCCTTATCTACCATCATGGTATTCCACACAGCATTACTTCTAATCAAAGGATTTAATTCAAGGCAAATAAAGTATAGAAAGGGAGCTGTGCTCATGGGATCCAGTAGTCTTACATGTCCCCCACCATCCTGAAGAAGATGGCTTGATAGAATGGAGGAATAGCCTTTTGAAGACTCAGTTACAGCTCCAGCTGGGTGGCAATACCTTGCAGAGCTGGAGCAGGGTTCTCTAGGAGGCTGTATATGCTCTGAATTGGTGTTCAATATATGGTGCAGTTTCTCTCATGACCAAACTGAAGGATCAAGAAACAGAGTGGAAATGGAAACCACTTACTATTACCCCAGTGATCAACCAGCAAAATTTTAGCTTCCTTTACCCACAACTTTATGCTCTCTAACCTAGAGGTCTCAGTTCCAAATGGAGGAATAATTCCACTAGAAGATACATCAGTGATTCCACTGAACTGGAAGTTAAATCTGCTGTCTTGCCACTTTGGGCTCCTTGCCCCACTAAACCAACAGGAAAAGAAGGGAGTCACTACGCAGGATGCGCTAACTGATCCTCATTACTAGGGGGAAAACGGACGGCTACTCCACGATGAAGGTAAGGAAGACTGTATTTGGAATACAGGATATCCCTTTTGATGTCTCTTAAGATTACTACATGGCTTGTGATTAAAGCTGATGGAAAACACAACCCAATTCTGGAGGATGACTAACGGCCCCGGCTTTTCAGGAATGAAGGTTGGGGGGTCACTCCAGCAGGGAAAGAACCTCCCAGCTAAGGTGCTTGCTGGGGGTAAAGGGAACGGGTAGCAGAAGAAGGCAGTTTTAAATGCCAGCTACAACTGCATGACCACTTACAGGAATGAGGACTACAATGGTCATGGGCTTTTCTTCCACTGTTTATTATCAATGTGTATACATAAATATATTTTCTTTATTTTCTTTCCTGTTCTATCCTCTTATTATATAACATAAGATGACCTGAATATGTATTATAGTGTTTGAATTACAGGTACTAAGGAGAAGATTAAACATCTATTATATATTAAGAACAAGAGTGAACCAACTTATTGTCTTTATTTGGAGATTAAGTTTAGTTGAAGATAATACATAGATATAAACATATAGATGTCTATAGGTGTCAAATCGACAAGAGGGACTTATGTTGGTTAATTATATGTGCCAACTTGGCTAGGTCACGGTACTCACATATTTGGTCAAATGCTAGTCTAGGTGTCACTATGAAAACATTTTTTAGATGAGATTAACATTTAAATCAGATGAGTAATACAAGATACTCATATCTCATTAAAGCAGATTATTCTCCTTAACAGAGGTGGGCCTCATTCAATCAGTCGAAGACCTTAAGCGAGAAGGCCGAAGTCTTCTGGGAAAAAAGAATTATACCTTCAAACAGCCTTTAGATTTGAGATTGTAACGTCAGGTCTCTCTGGGTTTCTAGCACGGAGGCCTGCTCTACAGACTGTGGGCTTGTCGGCTCCCCATAATTGTGTTAGCCAATTCATTAAAATAAATCACATGTCAGTCTCTCTTTCTCTCTCTCTCTCCACACACACAAACACCAACACACATGCAGAGTTCTGTTTCTCTGGAGAACCCTGATTAATAGTTTTTCACTAGAGGACAGGTAGTGTAGTTGTGACGTCCGTGGTAAACTTTGCAGACTGCCTTCACATTATCAATTCCATCCCACTTCATTAATAGAATTCCCATTTTGGGCGGGCAGGAAGATACTCAACTAAAATAATAAAAACCCCAGGCTCTTTTGTAAATAAGAGGGACTGTGTGGTACAGTCCTCACTAATTGAATCGTAAGCAGATGTCTCTGAGGGGGATATCCCTAAAAAAATAAGGAAAGCCTCATGAGAAGAAAGATTCCCTCTGTTTCTTTAACTACGATGCTGGCTTCCTACCCAGGTGTAATTGGGAGGCTTAAACGGGCAGCGGCTGTGAGGCTATCATCTCGGCAGCGAAGGCTTTGATGGCAAAAACAGCAGAGCAAAACTAAAAAGATTCCTGTTCCCTCATAGCATCATTGAGTCACTGCATCGCCCTAGGACTGGTCGGTCACCTTTTGGAATGGGGAAAGCCAAATTTATTTGAGTTTTCTCTTATTTTCAACTGAGTGTAATCTTAACTTTTACACACACCCACTTACTAGATGTGTGACTGGATAATTCACTTCATCCTCTTAGACCTCTGTCTCCTCAGATGAAGAGGCTGATGATATCTAAAATTCCTTCCAGTTTTTGCCTTCTAAGATTCATATTTTCAATGCTATCTTTTAAACTGGAATTAGCTGGTATTAAATATATACTTAGAATAATAAGAATTGCTTTGTAAAGTGTTTTTTCTATTATGAATATATCTATTACTCCTTTGAATTGTTCTAATACTTCTGTTTCTAGTTTCATATTTCTTCATAAGTTAATATATTACCTACTATTACGGTTTCCACAGGCTTAAAATTTCCCTTGACATCCCCAGGGTTGTTTCTATCAAGAGCTATTTTCAATGGCTTTTGAAATATCTAAGTATGCTTTCTATCTAACAGAGAAGTAATACCCTCAAAGAATTACAACTCAGTCACCATCTCTATTTCCTGAATCAATTTAGCGCTCTTGGAAGACACTATGCAGTATGTTTTATTAGATTATTAGCAAGTATATTTCTTCAGAGAAGGTTAAGATTTTCAAGTGAATGGTATCACACTTCATTGTGTAGTTTCCTTCTAGTCATTATTTAATCAATGGCATTATGCTGAGTGAACCCACGGAAGCCCCTTAAAATGTCTTTTCCCATTACTGTCATGAATGTGGATCATGTGGACATTTCTCAAGGCAGCTTTAAAAGCATCTAATCTCTTAATGGCATATCATATATGAACAATATCTTTCCCCGAGGCCTGTCACTCTTTAGATTACATTAGCTTAAGTTTCTCTTTGTGGACAAAAACAGATTCTAGTTCTAATATAAAAGTCTTTGTAATCTGTGTGTTATGTCTGAACTGATTTTCCAGCCCTCCAGTTCATTTTCTTAAGTGCCGGATGAGAAGTGTCTTGTGCATTCTAAGTGCTCATGAATGCTTATCACACTGAATTGGCACAGGATGGCAGCGATTGACTTCCTCATATCCTAGGAGGCTTTGAAAATTTACTAACAAAAATCTCAGAAAGAAATAGAGATGGTAGTACAGAGAAAGCCATGGAAACTTGAATATAAGAAATATTGACACTCATTAAAAAAATAAAGAACCAACTTGAGTGGTCTGAAATTAAAGAATCATTAGGAATTATAGTTCAATTTTGAAAGGAAATACTATGCTTCTCCTAACAATAGTGAGAAAAGTTGTAAACTCTTAAGAATATTTTTGTATTATGCTATCTAAAAAATACTATGCTAACAATTTTATAATATACTCAAATGTATTTGCATTTATAGAAATAGAGTAAAAATGCCAGAAAATACACAAAACATTAATGATATTTCTCTTTGCAAGGTAAAATCAAAACTGCACTTTCACTTTATACTATACGATATTTTTCTACTTTTTTCTTACTAGTACATTTTACTCTGAGATTTTTACATGTAAATTTGAAAATTAAAATTACAAATATTTTCAAATAAAAACAAAAATTACCAATATGCAGACCATCATATGTTCATAGCTATGGCCTAATACATAAGACTGTTCTAAATATTTCCAAGCTCTCTGAAGATGTTCAAGGAGATCAATATACCCTCAATAAAGGATAGAATCAAACTAATGAATTTTTACCTTTGTGAATTTAACCAAATGAAGTATTTGTGGATTAGTTATTATTTTTATCATGTCTTTGGAATAAATACAGTGGAAAAATAGTATGTAGAGATAACATTAGTCAAAACCTGCAGGAAACATATTACACTATATAGATTTAGATATATCCTTTTGCTCCTTCTTTTCCCTTAAAAATATTTTTATATGTGTAATTACAAATGATTTATAACTTAGTATATGATAGAAATTATGAGTAAAGGGTTAGCAAACATTTTGTCCTTTTTAATAGAGGAATTTAAGCTCTGTTTGACTTTGTAGCTGTGTTTTTAGATATGTAATAAGGGTAAGATATTATGTTGTGTTATTAGGCAATTTTGTTTATGACTGAAAACAACTCCTGTTTTGCAAACTGTATTTGGACCAGGAAGACTGTGAAGGATTTATTAATTCTTCATAGGAAACCATAACTAGTGACTTCCCTGAATACAAACTAGGCTTGTTCCTTGTCAGGACCATGGAAGTGATACTAAGGGAACCTTTTGCAAGAGAAAATAGTGAGATGGGACTTATAAGCCACAGTGGCTCTTCCATCCATCCATGTGATCTCTCTGCAACCAGACTGTAATGGGATCCCCAAAGAAAGAGCTCCAGAACTGCTGCGGGAATGCTAAGACTCCTCAGAGACAGAACAATCCTGGTGTGAGATGTTGGCTTGTATCCTAAATGAATCTAATGTTCAATAACCATTCAAAAATGCAAGTATGGCAGGATGGGCCAGGGCAAGATAAGCTGTGTCTTCTGGACGTGGAGACCAGAGCTGGGCATGGTGACCGTGCTGACCTGCATCCCAAAGGGTGCTTGAAATTCTACTTCACACCTTGAGAGCACGTAGATATTCTGACACAGATAGCCAAGAGCCAGAAGTGCAAACCCAAAGGTGACCATTGAGCATCTGGGACGGAATCAGCCTAGGGAGTTTGAAGGAGAGGGATCATGAGGTCGGAAAGGAGCCCTACCCACAATTAAAAGGTGGTCAGACAAAGCATTACAAGAATGTGATCTTGGGAATCTACAGTAATCCAAATTCATTATGAGAGAAGTTAAATACATTTCAAATGTTCAGAAACTATTATTGGATGCATAATATCAATGAAAATGGAAAAGTAGGGAATTCTAAGGATCTATTCTCCATCAAAACAAACAAAAAACTACCAAAAACTGTCAGAATCAACTTTGTCAGAACTCTGGAAGATAGTCAAAGTTTATAGCAACCATGTGATTGCTGAATCAAGAAGGAGATGATAAACACAGGAGGAGAACCTTGTGGCACCTTAATTCACCCTTGACTCAGTTCTCTAAGCTGGGATTGAGTTGTGCAAAGGAGAGCTGTCAATCAAGAATTTGCATCTACCAAAACTATCCTTCAGAAATAAAGGGGAAAATTAAGATATTACCAAAAAAAAAAAAACCACCCTAAAAAGGCCTACTAAAAAAGTTCTTAATCACCTTAAGAGGTTGAACTGTTTCTAAAGAAGCTAGTATATTAGCATTTCAAATTATACTTAAAAGTAGGTAGAAAAATGCAGTGGTGACATTTCATCTCCCAAAACTAGTTAGTTGTAAGCTTGATCAAAGTCACAGAACAAAGCAAGTGATGTTGCCTTTGTTTTTGATTCCACTGCTAATTTGACCACTTTTATTGCATACCTGTTTTAAAAACAATAAACACTAAACTCAAACAACTGAGTGGCAACTTGCATTCTGTATGTAACCCATTTTGTGTCACCATGGAAAACCTGTAAGGAGATATTTGTTTATTTGAAATATGTATATACTATGTAAATATAGTGTACTCAATACATTTTCTATACTGTTTAAGTATACATGAAACTGTGTAAATGTAGTAGTCTTGAATGAAGGTTTGCCTTTATAAAGTCTGCTAATCCTATTACTTAATACCTATTCATGTGGCTATCCTATAGTTCTACTATTGGCACCTGTGCCCCTGAGTTTTTCATGTCCTAATACCCAGAACCTGCAAATACATTACGTTGCATGGCAGAGGGACTTTGAAGATGTGATGTTGGAAGGGCAATCTTTTCCTATACCACCTGGGTGGGCCAGATGTAATCACAAGCTTTCCTATACGTGAAAGAGGGAGCAGAAGAGTCAGAGCCAGAGAAGATCAGTCACAGAAACAGAAGACAGAGAAAGAGGGAGAAGGAGAGGTGCTACAGTGCTGCTGGGTTTGAAGCTGGAGGAAGGGGTCTCAACCGGAGGCATGCAAGCAGCCTCTTAAAGCAGAAAAAAGCAAGGAAATGGATTCTCCTCTGGGGCATCCAGAAGGGACCCAGCCCTACTGACACCTTGTATTAAGGGCTTCTGACATCCAGAACTGTTAACATAAATTTGTGTTGTTTTAAGCTACTAAATTTGTACTTATTTGTTACAGCAAAAACAGGAAGCTAATAGAACCTAAGACATCATTATTTTCTAGCAGAATGATCCACAAAAGGAAAGTACGGATGTTTTGGGAAAAGATTAGGTTTAAATTATGAGATTGATTAGGAGTTTAGGATTCATTAACATTTATTTGTATGACTTTATAAATCATTATGAAGACATTTGTGGCCTCATCTATTAACTGTGAACTTTCCACCTCTTATAACACTGAAAATCAATTTTTTAAAAAATAAAACAATAAATGTGATAATGTTTCTCAAATTATAAAATGCTGTGTAATTATGGTGTAAGTATTGCTATTTTTATTGTTTATAGGATGAACCCTTTGATAATTTGAAACTGAAATCCAAAACCTCTGGTAGCATTCCATTATTTTAGAGTCAACAATGTGATATTTCCTTTTAAAATCTTTCCTCCATTTGAAGGGGTACATTTAACTTATTAGAGGGCTTATCCCCACAGTGTCACAATTTAATTATGCAATATGATTTGTTTATTTCCTATGTATAAGACACTATCAAAGGTGCCATGGACATTGGTAAAGGAATACCTCTTAATCTCAGCAACAAAAATTTGGCAGAATAAAATATATCATATATGGGATACAAAGTGATATTTATTTTCAGAAAAGGAAGGTGTCATATTTACCAGAAGGGATTTATGAAGAACTTTAAATAGGCTTTAGGTAATTGTCAAAAACAAAATGGTGGGGGAAAAAAAAAACAAACCTTTAAGAGAGAGAATAAAGGGTATCACAGATGGTTTTCTCATCAGGACAGTACCATAAGGATGCAGAAAGAATGTTTAGAGTTTAATGTAACAAATGTAGAATGGTGAAAGAATGTATGTTTTTGAGGGATTAAAGATGATGCTGTGAGAGGCGAGACACAGGCTTCCACCTAAAATGGCACATAATACGAAAATATAATTAATACAACTAATCCTGAAAGAGCAACAGGAAAGAGGACAGTGCAAAACTGCACACACCTGGAGACAAGAGCAGACCACACAGAACAGGGTAACGTACCAAAGGCATGGCCTAGCGGGAACGAAGCCCTTCCCACACTCCAGCTCACCTGTGGGATGAAGAGAAATGGAGAAGGGAGGGGGTGGAGGCCTGGGAATGCTGAATACCTAACTCTGGAGATCTGCTCTGTGAGCACAAACCTACAATTCATAGTGCTTGCATGATACTCTCATGATTATGGGGTTGGAAAGCTAAGACAGACAGAATTCCTGGAGAGACTGAGATTCCAGCCACTTGTGGAAAGCAGGGATCCACACCCAGATGCTCTGGGACAAAAGAAAGGTGGGCAGTCTGAGAGACTTCCTAACAAGGAAGCCCTTAGCAAGAGGGCTGCTAAAGGGGCAAGAATTGCACAGAGGTTACCGCTCAGGAGAGAGGACAGGTAGACAAAATTGTCCAGGTGCACTATGCCCAGCAGATGGGGAGCTTTGCCATATAGACTCTCATATTTAAGGAGGAAAAAGAAATCTTCCTCCTTAGATGATCTGCATGTGTTCCAGCTCCCTGGCTGGCTACACAGCTCCAAGGACCCCCTCCGTGATACGCAGCCTACTGCGCCTTTCTCCCAGCCAGTACCACCTGGCTCGAAAATTGGCAAACCCTACTCTGGTGTTAGGCCAGACAGAGGGAAGATCTGTCTACAGCAACTACAAACGCAAGGCATAGAGGCTTTTACCTGTGTGCTCACCCCACTGGTTCAGGCAGTGGAGACAGGCATAGCAGCGGGGTAGCAGGAAACAGCTCTTTTCTCCCCCCAGGCACCAATACCACTCCCCTGGAATCCCTGACATTGCTTCAGGGGCTGAGCAGCTCCAGGGAGAAGAGCTTCTGGGCACTAGAGGGCGCCATACACAAATATGAAACACCAAAGGGACCTGGTCCAGAGGAAAATTATTAATACAACTCCTGAGAAAGATTTAAATGATATTGACCTCTTGACTCTCCCTGAAAGGGAGTTCAAAATAAAAATTATTAACATGCTCATGGAGGTACGGAAAGATAGTCAAGAACTCAGGAATTAATTCTGGTCAGAGAGCCAATTGAAGAGCACAATGGACGGTATTAAAAGCAGACTGGATACAGTGGAGGATATGATAAATGAAATAGAAACTAGAGAAGAGGAATAAAAAGAAGCTGAGGCACAGAGAGAAAAAGGATCTCTAAGAATGAAACAATATTGACAGAACTGATTGACCAATCCAAACGGAACAATATTCACATTATAGGGGTACCAGAAGAAGAAGAGAGAGAAAAAGGGATAAAGTGTCTTTGAGGAGGTATTGGCTGAAAAATTCCCCAATCTGGTGAAGGGGATAGTCATGCAGGCCATGGAGATGCACAGATCTCCCAACACAAAGGACCCTAGGAAGACAACAGCAAGACATATAGTAATTAAAATGTCAAAGATCAAGGATAAAGACAGACTATTAAAAGCATCCAGAGAGAGAAAAAAGATCACATACCACAGAAATCACATCAGGCTATCATCAGACTTTTCAACAGAAACCTTACAGACCAGAAGGGAGTGGCATGATGTATTTATTGCAATGAAGCAGAAGGGCCTTGAACCAAGAATACTTTATCTGGCAAGATTATCATTTAAATTTGAAGGAGGGATTAAACAATTTCCAGATAAGCAAAAGTTGAGAGAATATACCTCCCACAAACCATCTCTACAGTGTATTTTGGAGGAACTGCTATAGATGGAAGTGTTCCTAAGGTTTAATAGCTGTGACTGGAGGTAACAAAACCACAGTAAGGAAAGTAGAACAGCTAATTACTAAGCAAATGCAAAAATTAAAATAACTATCTCTATAGTCAATCAGGGATAGACAAGTAGTAAAGCATATGATACCTAATATATAAAGAATGGAGGAGGAAGAAAAAGGAGTAAGAAGAAGAAAAAAGAACCTTTAGACTGTGGTGGTAATAGCATATTAAGTGAGTTAAGTTAGACTCTTAGATAGTAAGGGAGTTAACCTTGAACCTTTCATAACCTCGAATCTAAAGCCTGAAATGCCAATAAGTACATACCTATCGATAATCACCCTAAATGTAAATGGAATGAATGCACCAATCAAAAGACATAGAGTCACCGAATGGATAAAAAAACAAGACCCATTTTTATGCTGCCTACAAGACACTCACTTTAAACAAAAGATATACACAGACTAAAAGTGAAGGGATGGAAAAAGATATTTCATGCAACTAATAGTGAGAAAAAAGCAGGAGTTGCAGTACTTATATAAGACAAAATAGACTTCAAAACAAAGAAAGTAACAAGAGACAGAAAAGGACATTACATAATGATAAGAGGATCAATATAACAAGATATAACCATTACAAATATCTACGCGACTAACACAGGAGCACCTACATATGTGAAACAAATACTAACAGAATGAAAGGGGGAAATAGAATGCAATGCATTCATTCTAGGAGACTTCAACACTCCATTCACTCTGAAGGACAGATCAACCATACAGAAAATAAGTAAGGAGACAGAAGCATTGAACAACACAATAGAACAGATGGACCTAACAGACATCTACAGAACACTACACCCAAAAGCAGCAGAATACACATTCTTCTCAAGTGCACATGGAACATTTTCAAGAATAGATCATATACGAGCCACAAAAAGAGCCTCGGTAAATTCAAAAAGATTGAAATTATACCAACCAGTTTCTCAGACCACAAAGGTATGAAACGAGAAATAAATTATGCAAAGAAAATGAAAAATCCCACAAACACAGGGAGGCTTCACAACATGTTCCTAAATAACCAATGGATCAATGACCAAATAAAAACAGAGATCAAGCAATATATGGAGAGAAACGACAACAATAATTCAACACCGCAAAATCTGTGGGATGCAGTGAAGGCCATGTTAAGAAGAAAGTATATTGTAATAGAGCCCACCTCTGGAAAGAAGAACATTCCCATATGAGCAGTCTAAACTCACAATTAACGAAAGTAGAAAAAGAAGAACAAATAAGATGCAAAGTGAGTAAACGAGGGACATAATAAAGATTAAGGCAGAAATAATTAAAATTGAGAAGAATAAAACAATAGAAATAAACAATGAAAGCAGGAGCTGGTTCTTCGAGAAAATAAACAAAATAGATAAACCCCTAGCCAGACTTATCAAGAAAAAAAGAGTCCCCTCACATAAAAAGAATCAGAAATGTAAAAGTAAAAATCATGACAGACACCACAGAAATTCAAAGAATTATTAGAGAACAGTATGAAAAATTATATGCTAACAAACTGGATAAGCTAGAAGAAATGGACAGTTTTCTAGAAAAATACAACCTTCCAAGGCTGACCCAGAAAGAAACAGAAAATCAGAACAGACCAATTACCAGCAACAAAATTGAACTGGTAATCAAAAACCTACCTAAGAACAAAATATCTGGACCAGATGGCTTCACCACTGAATTTTAACAAACATTTAGTGAAGACCTAATACCCATCCTCTTTAAAGTTTTCCAAAGAGGAGAAGAGGAAGGAATACTTCCAAAATCACTCTATGAGGCCAGCATCACTCTAATACCAAAACCAGGCAAAGACACCACAAAAAAAGAAAATTACAAACCAATATCCTTGATGAACATAGATGCAAAAATACTCAACAAAATATTAGCAAACCAAATTAAAAAATACATCAAAAAGATGATCCATCATGATCAAGTAGGATTTATTCCACGGATGCAATGATGGTACAACATTTGAAAATCCATCAACATCATCCACTACATCAACAAAAAGAAGGACAAAAACCACATGGCCATCTCCATAGATGCTGAAAAAGCATTCAACAAAATTCAACATCCACATACATGATAAAAACTCTCAACAAAATGGGTATAGAGGGCAAGTACCTCAGCATAATAAAGGCCATATATGACAAACCCACAGCCAACATTATACTTAACAGCGAGAAGTTGAAAGCTTTTCCTTTAAGATCGAGAACAAGGAAAGGATGCCCACTCTCCCCACTTCTATTCAACATAGTACTGGAGGTCCTAGCCACAGCAATCAGACACCACAAAGAAATAAAAGGCATCCATATTGGCAAGGAAGAAGTTAAACTGTCCCTGTGTGCAGATGACATGATATTGTACATAAAAACCCTAAAGAACCTACTCAAAAAATACTATATCTAATATCTGACTTCAGCAAGATTGCAGGACACAATATTAATACGCAGAAATCGGTGGCATTCCTATACATTAACAATGAACCAGCAAGAGAGAAATCAGGAAAACAATTCCATTCACATTGCATCAAAAGAATAAAATACCTAGGAATAAACCTAACCAAGGAAGCGAAAGACCTATACTCTGAAAACTACAAGACACTCATGAGAGAAATTAAAGAAGAAACCAATAAATGGAAACACATCCCATGCTCATGGATAGGTAGAATTACTATTGTCAAAATGGCCATCCTGCCTAAAGCAATCTACAGATTCAATGATTCAATGCAATTCCTATCAAAATACCAACAGCATTCTTCAATGAACTAGAGTAAATCGTTCTAAAATTCATATGGAACCATAAAAGACCCCAAATAGCCAAAGCAATCCTGAGAAGAAAGAATAAAGCTGGGGGTATTATGCTCCCCGACTTCAAGCTCTACTACAAAGCCACAGTAATCTAGCCAATTTGGTACTGGTACAAGAACAGACCCATAGACCAATGGAATAGACTAGAGAGCCCTGATATAAACCCAAGCATATATGATCAATTAATATATGATAAAGGAGCCATGGACATACAATGGGGAAATGACAGCCTCTTCAACAACTGGTGTTGGCAAAACTGGACAGCTACATGCAAGAAAATGAAACTGGATTATTGTTTAACCCTATACACAAAAGTAAACTCGAAATGGATCAAGGACCTGAATGTAAGTCATGAAACCATAAAACTCTTAGAAGACAACATAGGCAAAAATCTCCTGAATATAAGCATGAGCAACTTCTTCCTGAATGCATCTCCTCGAGCAAGGGAAACAAAAGCAAAAATGAACATATGGGACTACATCAAACTAAAAAGTTTGGTGTAAAGGACACCAGCAACAGAACAAAAAGGCATCCTACAGTATGGGAGAATATATTTGTAAATGACATATCCGACAAGGGGTTAACATCCAAAATATATAAAGAACTTATGCACCTCAACACCCAAAAAAAGCAAAGAACCTGATTAAAAAATGGGCAGAGGATATGAAGAGACAGTTCTCCAAAGAAGAAATCCAGATGGCCAACAGACACATGAAAAGTTGCTCCACATCACTAATCATCAGGGAAAGGCAAATTAAAACCACCATGAGATATCACCTCACACCAGTAATGATGGTCAGCATCGAAAAGAGTAAGAACAAGAAATGCTGGAGAGGATGCAGAGAAAGGGGAACCCTCCTACACTGCTGGTTGGAATGTAAGCTAGTTCAACCATTGTGGACGGCATTATGGAGGTTCCTCAAAAAACTAAAAAGAGAAATACCATTTGACCCTGGATTCCCACTACTTGGAATTTACCCAAAGAATACAAGTTCTCAGATTCAAAGAGACTTATGCACCCCTATGTTTATTGCAGCACTTTTTACAATAGCCAAAATATGGAAGCAACCTAAGTGTCCATCAGTAGATGAATGGATAAAGAAGAGGTGGTACATATACACAATGCAATACTATTCAGCCATAAGAAAGAAACAAATCCTACTATTTGCAACAACATGGATGGAGCTGGAGGATGTTATGCTCAGCGAAATAAGCCAGGCGGAGAAAGACACGTGCCAAATGATTTTCCTCATCTGTGGAGTATAACAGCGAAGCAAAACTGAAGGAACAAAATAGCAGCAGACTCACAGACTCCAAGAAGGAACTAGTGGTTACCAAAGGGGAGGGGTGTGGGAGGGCAGGTGGGGTGGGTGGGAGAAGGGTATTGAGGGGTATTTTGTTTAGTACACATGGTGTGGGGGATCACGGGGAAAACAGTGTAGCACAGAGAAGGCAAATAGTGAATCTGTGGCATCTTACTACATTGATGGACAGTGACTGCATTGGGGTATGGGTGGGGGACTTGATAATATGGGTAAATGTTGTAACCACATTGTTTTTTCATGTGAAACCTTCATAAGAGTGTATATCAATAATACCTTAATAAAAAATAAAAAGAATGTATGTTTCTATTACTGCCTAAAATTTCATCACAAACTAAATGCCTTAAAATGTCACACATTTATTTATTACAGGTCCTTAGGTCAAAAGTCAGGTACAGAGTGGCTTTTTTCTATACTCAGGGTAGATAAAACTAAAATAAAGGTATCATTCAGACTGAATTTTCATTTGGGCTCTAGAGAAAAATATACTTCCAAGTTAGTATTTATTGTTGACAGAATTCTGTTCTTCGTGGTTGTAGGACTGAGATACCTGTTTTCTTGTTGATAGTCAGCCATAGACCTCTCTTAGCCACAACGGTGCTGCCCGCCTTGTTCAATAACTCCTGCCATCTTCAAAGCCACCAACCGAGAATTTTTCATGTGTCAAATTCTCCTCCTTTTCCTAATGTCTTACTTATTCTCAGACAAGCCAGAGGAAACAATTTTTAAAAGGTTTATGGGATTAGCTCAAGCCCAATGAGATAATCTTAAACTAATTTGTGATCTTAATTGCATCTACAAAATCACTTCACAGTATGATACAGATGAATGCATGATGGAATAACTGGGAGAAGGTGTGTGCGTAAGCGGCCAGAAGTTCTGCATGTCATAGTAGACTCCTACCTGCCACAGAAGAAAGTAAGATGATATTGAAAAGGAAATGCATGAATTGTGAGGAGATTAAGATTTGAACATTCCGCTAAAACGGTTGGATTCTATTCTACAATTTTACAAAACGGGAGCAAAAATCCTCCTATATATACTTTAATGAAGCGTGTAATAGAAAACTAGCAATTTCAAATGAGGTGAAAATGCAGTATTTTTCTTCCCTTTCTAGTGCTCAAATAAGATAACAAAATGTAATTAAGAAAAATTAAAAATAATAACTATTCTTCAACCTAAAAAACAGACAGAAGTAGACCTAAATAATTTGAAATATCTGAATTATGGAAAGCCAAAAAATTGGGAGGATAGGAACTATAGATAAGGAACATGGAATCCCTGAATACTGAGGGAAGTATGGTGATTTCAGAGGAATTTGCAAGCTGGATCAGCAAATTTAAAAATGATGAGTGGGCCTTGATGCAATTATCAGACTAAATTTGAAACTGGACTGTGACCAGCAAGACCAGTGTGTCTCTTTCAGCAAAATAAAGATGTCTTATTTTAGTAATGTAAGAGGTTCATCTCTCCCAGCTAAGTATTCACCATAAAACCACTCCAAGTGGAAACAAGGTCATAAACACATTGTACCAGTGAACACGAAGCCCAGAGTGTGCACTCCAGTTCAAGGAAGAAATACACTGGAAACAAATTTATAGATCCCAGTTCTCTGTACTGGTCATCTTAGTGCTCTCAGAGAAAAAATTAACACATAACTTAAAAAGAAATGAGAATGAAAGTGAGATGATCAGTAACACTGAATGACAGAACACAAATAAAAAATGCTACAAATTCAAATTTCTGCAGGAAAGCTATTTGAATCCAGAATTCTATAATCAAGCAAATGCTGAGAGCAAAGAAAAAAGTTTTAAACATGTCAGAACAAAAAAGTTACCTTCCTATTGTAAGTATGATGTTTTGTCAAGATAAACCACAGTAAAAGAAAAAGAAATACATAAGGAAGGACAACAAGAAATACAAGAATCAGTGGCAGTTGAGTATCATCAGAAAGAATCAAAGAATACTTAGAAGAAGTTAAAAGGAACCTCTTTGAATCTTGAAGGCAAGGATAATTTCTTTCAAGCAGCTGGATTTAGTAACAAAAGATTACATTCCCTTCTTCATATGTTCAGTTACTAACCTGGTTCTGTAAAAACCACTAACTTAATCATAATAACAAGTATGTTGGTGTTGGACATAAAATGATCCAATATAAAAACAATGCATTGAAGACTTAATTATAATTGTAGAAAGAATAATTTTAATGGTATTCTTTTAACATTTTCAAGTCATCTAACTTAAAAAAAGGTGAAAGGAATGGTTAAAATGTAGGCATCTAAGTTCTTTATCTCTTGCATCAGGAGATAAATATATAATGTGTAATGATGAAGATATAAAGAAGAAAGCATTATTTAAAGCTATGGCGTAAATGACAAGATTTAATATGGATAATAGTATAGCTAATAAAAATCATAAGTAGATGGGGAATGCAAGTGGGAGATACAAATACAAAATTCTTTATCCTTCATAATGGGACATCAGCGATCAATCTAAAAGTAATAAATTAATATATATATACTTAAATTTGTAATTTTAATCAAAAGAACTTTTAAAAATGGCTAAATTTGATGACCTCTTACATCTGAGAATGGGATGGAGAGATAAGAAAAGGATTTTTATAAATAATTCTGGATGATTTTATATCTTACAAGTATTTGTACATATTTGGTTAACAACTTTAAAACCTTTTTTACATTAAAAAAACCTCATATATTCAAATGGTCAGGAGCAAACATTTAAAATAAAATAAACTAGAAGATATTATGTGAACAGAATTTAATTATCCCTATATAATACTAATTGTCTTTATTACCTTTAAACATAAAACAGCTCCTTTTTAAAACCTGGTAAAGATAGATGGAGTTCCATTTCTAAGTTTCAAAGAATACTAATGAACTAATACTACAGTCAACAGTTCTTGCTTAGAAATAGTGCCAAGACTGAGTCATGATTCAATTAAAATTACTGATTAATAAGAAGCCCAGAACTTAATTTTGTCATCCTTTTTAGACACAGTTATACATGACTAAAAGATCTGAACTCCTTCTAAGCTAATAAAGCAATTCTTCTTTGACTCAAAGAAGTAGGGTTCACACTCCTGGAAATGCAATGCTGTAATCATGCTTGTGACCTTTAAACAAACGTACAAAATTTAATCAACAGGTTGGCTAGTATTCATGCCTCTAAATTATCTAACGGGACAATAGTTGGAAATATGCAACTGGATTCTAACATCCTTTGTTCTAATTCCCTGTCTTACTATTTTTTAACTATTTAATGTTTCCTTATTTGCAAGATATTTCTAATATCTACTTGATAGGGTTATGGTAAGAATTAAATGAACTAAAACATTCAAAACATTTTGCATAATTTCTGGCTTAGAAAGAGCACTGAAATGATACAGACTTTTATGCTATATTTGTATGACCTTCATGTTGAAAGTGTGGGTTACTGGTGATTTATATTTTATTAGTGTTAAATCAGAAAAATGGATTGCTGTTGGGTATTAGAAAACAAGAGAACTAGAAGGACCTGAAAAAAAAAGAGGAGTATGGAGCTATATAGTATGGAAACTGACCTACTTTGAAATTAAGACTCGATCAAGGTACAACTAGTGACAATCCACAACTCTTAAGAAAATAGCTCCTGATGTCAGGAATTCTTTCTTTGTTATGGCTGAATAATATTCTATTACATCACATTTTCTTTACCTATGCATTCATCAATGGACTCTTAGCTTGATTCCATATCTTGACTATTGTGAATAAAGTTGGGAGTACAGGTATCTCTTCTAGACACTGATTGTATTATCTTTGGATATATCCAAATTTGGGATTGCTGCATCATATCATATTTTTAACCACCAGACTCTTTTACATAATGGTTGCACCAATTTACGTTCCTACCAACAGTGCAAAGGGTTCCCTTTACACCCTATCACCAACATGTACCATCTCTTCTCAAGATTAATAATAGCCATTCTAACAGGTGTGAAGTGGTAACTTGTTGTGATTTTCATTTGCATTCCCCTGTTGATAGTGCCATTTCAACAACAAGATGAAACAAGAGGACATTTTGCTATGTGAACTAAGTCATACACAGAATAGACAAATATTCTATGGTCTCATTTACATGTGGAATCTTTAAAAAATTAATTGATAAAAGCAGGAAGGAGGTTTCTGGGGTGGAAGAAATAAGATGTTGGTCAGAGTGCACAACCATTCACTTATGCAGGATGAATAAGTTCTAGGGACCAAATGTACAATACAGTGACAATAGTTAATAGTACTGTAATACTGCACTGTATACTTGAAGCTTGCTGAGAGAGTAGATCTTATATTTTCTCCCCACACACACATACACAAAAGGGAACTATGTGAAATGATGGATGTGAAGATTAACTTAATTGGTAATCATTTCATAATGTATACTGATATTAAATCATACTATACAACTTGAAAATACCATGTTGCCCAACTTAAAAATACACAATTTCAGCTCAGCAGGGGATTCTCAAGATGGCGGCATGAATAGGGTGGCAGAAATCTCCTCCCAAAACCATATATATATTGAAAATACAGCGAATACCACTGTTACTAAAAGAGTGACCAGAAGATACAGTACAAGAGCCAGGCTATATCTGCGAGAGCCCAACGTCTCATGGAAAAGGGTAGGATACAAAGCCATGACACAGCGGGACCCGAGCACTCCCCAAACCCCAGCTCACCAGCAGGAGGAAGGGAATCAGAGTGGGAAGGAGTGGAAGCACAGGACTGCTAAATGACCAGCCCTGGTAGTCTGCCCTGGGAGCACAGACACACATTGCATGGTGCACTGGATATTGGAGGAGCAGAAAACCAAGGTCAGAGATTGAGACTGTCCCACAGCTGGCTGCCCTGGGACAAAAGAAAAGAGGGCGCTTTAAAAGTCTTAAAGGGACAAGGGTTTAAAAGGTGGACAAAATCATCCTGGCACACTCAGCCCAGCAGGCTGGGAAGTTTAAGGAACTTCAGGTGCGCTAACCCGTGGGTGGCAATGCATCTCTGAAGAACCTCGCGGCATGAAGCAGTCTGCTGTTCCTTCCCCCTGCTGGCACTGCAAGCAAACCGGCTGACCGCCATTGCCACAGAACAGCCCGGGAGAACTCCTGCCTACAGCAACCACACAGCTTAGGACAGAGGCTCCTCCCTGCATGCGGCTAACCAGCCCAGACCCAGAGGCTGCTCCCAGCACGTGGTTGACTGGCACAGACAGTGGAGACTGGCGCAGAGTCTGGGATGCACAAAGGGGCTTTATTCTAGCTGCAGAACAGGTGCCATTCGCCTGCGACCTCCGCCAGTGCCCTAAACTATCCGAAGGGCCACACTGCCCATGGCAGCTCAGGGGATTAACCCAGAGCCTGCTCCCTGCATGCGGTTGACTGGGACAGATAGTGGAGACAGGCACAGAGCCTGGGAAGCACGAAGGGGCTCCGATCTCACAGCAGAACACAAGCCGCATGCCTGCGACCCCCGCTAGTGCCCTAGGCAATCCTGAGCAACGCACCGCCCACGGCAGCTCAGGGGATTAACCCAGAGGCTGTTCCCTGCATGCGGTTGACTGGAACAGACAGCAGAGATGGGCGAGGAGACCAGGAGGCACAAAGGGGCTTTGCCCTTGTGGCAGAACACGTGCTGCTGGCCTGCAACCCCTGCCATTGCCCTAGGCCATCTTGAAGGCCGCCCTGCCCATGACGGCTTAGGGGATTAACCCAGAAGCTGCTCCCTGTGTGCAGTTAACCGGCACGGACAGCGGAGATGGGCAAGGTGGCCAGCAAGTAGGAAGGGACTTGTTCTCCCAGTTGACACATGCACCACTTGTTGGTGACCACTTCCATCACCATGGAAAGGCAGAAGAACCTTCTTCAGTCCAAAATCCCTCAAACACCACAGAGAGAGAGGGCTTGGTGAGACTGAAATCACCAATATTCTTG
Organism: Phataginus tricuspis; assembly: GCA_029783875.1. NCBI lineage: Eukaryota > Metazoa > Chordata > Mammalia > Pholidota > Manidae > Phataginus > Phataginus tricuspis. The sequence goes on from JAQQAC010000477.1 coordinate 3,883,213, forward strand.
AAAAAGAATTCAAAATAAAAGTCATAGCATGCTAATGGAGCTAAAGAGAAATATTCAAGAGCTAAGGGATGAATTCAGGAGGGAGATAACAGAAATGAAACAAAAAATGGAAGGATTTAAGAGCAGACTGGATGTGTTGGAAGAGACTGTTAATGATCAGAGAACAGGAGTACAGAGAAGCTGAGGCAGAGAGAGATAAAAGGATCTCTAGGAATGAAAGAATATTAAGAGATATGTGTGACCAATCCAAGTGGAACAATATTCACATTATAGGGATACCAGAAGAAGAAGAGAGAGAAAAAGGGATAGAAAGTGTCTTTGAAGAAATAATTGCTGAAAACTTCCCCAAGCTGGGGAAGGAAATAGTCTCTCAGAACAAGGAAGCCCACAGATCTCCCAGCACAAGGGACTCAAGGAGGATAACATCAAGACAAATTATAATTAAAATGGCAAAGATCAAAGACAAGGACAGAGTATTAAAAGAAGTCAGAGTGAGAAAAAAGATCACCTACAAAGAAAAACCCATCAGGCTATCATCATATGTCTCAGTAGAAACCTTACAGGCCAGAAGGGAATGGCATGATATATTCAATGCAGTGAAACAGAAGGGCCTTGAACCAAGAATACTATATCCAGCAGGATTATCATTTAAATTTGAAGGAGAGATTAAACAATTCCCAGATAAGCAAAAATTGAGAGAATTTACCTCTCACAAACAATCTCTACAGTGTATTATAAAGGGACTGCACTAGATGGATGTATACCTAAGGCTAAATAGCTGTTACCAGAGAAAATAAAACCACAGCAAAGAAAGTAGACTAACCAAATACTAATTAAAGGCAAAATAAAATCAGCTATCCACAAAAGCAGTCAAGGGAAACACAAAGACTACAGAATAAAATACCTAACATATAAAGAGTGGAAGAGGAAAAAAAAGAAGAGAAATAAAGAATAATAAGACTGTGTTAATAATAGCATAATAAGTGAGGTCAGTTAGATAGTAAAGAAGGTAAAGAAGCTGTCCTTGAACCTTTGGTAACCATGAATCCAAAGCCTGATATTGCAATAAGTGCATATCTATTGATAATCACCCCAAATGTGAATGGACCAAATGCACCAATCAAAAGACACAGAGTAATAGAACGGATAAAAAAGAAAGACCCATCTATATGCTGCCTATAAGAGACTCACTACAAACCCAAAGACATACACAGACTAAAAGTGAAGGGATGGAAAAAGATATAGTTCATGTAAACAATAGGGAGAAAGAGGCAGGTGTTGCAGTACTTGTATCAGACAAAATAGACTTCAAAACAAAGAAAGTAACAAGATAAAAAGAAGGACATTACATAATGATAAAGGGGTCAGCCCAACAAGAGGATATAACCATTATAAATATCTATGCACCCAACACAGGATCACCTACATAAGTGAAACAAATGCTCACAGAATTAAAGGGGGAAATAGAATGCAATGCATTCATTTTAGGAGACCTCAACACACCACTCACTCCAAAGGACAGATCAACCAGACAGAAAATAAGTAAAGACACAGAGGCACTGAACAACACACTAGAACAGATGGACCTAACAGACATCTACAGAACTCTACACCCAAAAGCAACAGGATACACATTCTTCTGAAGTGCACACGGAATATTTTCCAGAATAGACAACATACTAGGCCACAAAAAGAACCTCAGTAAGTTCAAAAAGACTGAAACTGTACAACCAACTTCTCAGATCACAAAGGTATAAAACTAGAAATAAATTGTACAAAGAAAACAAAAAGGCTCACAAACAAATGGAGGCTTAACAACATGTTCCTAAATAATTAATGGATCAATGACTAAATGAAAAAATAGATCAAGCAATATATGGAGACAAATGAAAACAACAGCACAATGCCCCAACTTCTGTGGGACACAGCGAAGGCAGTTCTAAGAGGAAAGTACATAGCAATCCAGGCCTATTTTAAGAAGGAAGAAGAATCCCAAGTGAATAGTCTAAATTCACAATAATTGAAACTGGAGAAAGAAGAACAAATGAGGCCCAAAGTCACCAGAAGGAGGGACATAATAAAGATCAGAGAAGAAATGAATAAAATTGAGAAGAATAAAACAACAGAAAAAATTAATGAAACCAAGAGGTGGTTCTTTGAGAAAATAAACAAAATAGATAAACCCCAAGCCAGACTTATTATGAAAAAAAGAGAATCTATACACATAAACATAATCAGAAATGAGAAAGGAAAAATTAAGATGGACACCATAGAAATACAAAGAATTATTAGAGAATACTATGAAAGTCAATATGGTAACAAACTGGATAACATAGATGGAATGGACAACTGTCTAGAAAAATACAATCTTCCAAGACTGACCCAGGAAGAAACTGAAAATTTAAGCAGACCAATTACCAGCAATGAAATTGAATCAGTAATAAAAAAACTATCCAAGGACAAAACCCCTGGACCAGATGGAGTCACCACTGAATTTTATCAGATATTTAGAGAAGACATAATACCCATTCTCTTTACAGTTTTCAAGAAATAGAAGACAAGGGAATACTTCCAAACTCATTCTATGAAGCCAGCATCACTCTAATACCAAAACCAGACAAAGACACCACAAAAAAAGAAAATTACAGACCAATATCCATGATGAACACAGATGCAAAAATACTCAACAAAATATTAGTAAACTGAATTAAAAAATACATCAAGAGGATCATACACCATGATCAAGTGGGATTCATCCCATGGATGCAAGGATGGTGCAACATTCAAAAAATTCATCAACATCACCCACCACATAACAAAAAGAAGGACAAAAACCACATTATTATCTCCATAGATGCTGAAAAAGCATTTGACAAAATTCAACATCTACTCATGATAAAAACTCTCAACAAAATTGGTATAGATTGCAAGTACCTCAAAATAATAAAGGCCATATATGACAAACCTACAGCCAACATCATACTTAACAGTGAGAAGCTGAAAGTTTTTCCCCTTAGATTCTTCAATGAACTGGAACAAATAGTTCTAAAATTCATATGGAACCACAAAAGACCCCGAATAGTGAAAGCAATCCTGAGAAAGAAGAATAAAGCAGGTGGGATCTTACTTTCTAACTTCAAGCTCTACTACAAAGCCACAGTAATCAAGAAAATTTGGTACCAGCACAATTAAAGACCCATAGACCTGTGGAACAGAATAGAGAGTCCAGACATTAACCCAAGCATATATGGTCAATTAATATGTGATAAAGAAGCCATGGATTTACAATGGGAAATGACAGCCTTTTCAACAGCTGGTGTTGGAAAAACTGGACAGCTACATGCAAGAGAATAAAACTGGATTATACACAAAAGTAAACTCAAAATAGATCAAAGACATTAATGTAAGTCATGAAAGCATAAAACTCTTAGAAGAAAACATAGGCAAAACTCTCTTGAATATACACATGAGCAACTTCTTTATGAGTATATCTCATCGGGCAACGGAAACAAAAGCAAAAATGAACAAGTGGGACTATATCAAACTAAAAAGCTTCTGTACAGCAAAGGACACCAACAGTAGAACAAAAAGGCATCTCTATGGGAGAATATATTCATAAATGACATATTCAATAAGGGGTTGACATCCAAAATATACAAAGAGCTCACATACCTCAACAACAACAACAAAAATAACAAATAACCCAATCAAAAAATGGGCAGAGGATCTGAACAGACACTTTTCCAAAGAAGAAATTCAGATGCTTGAAAAAAACATGAAAAGATGCTCCACATTGCTAATCATCAGAGAAATGAAAATTAAAACCACAATGAGATATCACCTCACACCAGTTAGGATGGCCAACATCCAAAGACAAACAACAACAAATGTTGGCAAGAATGTGGAGAAAGAGGAACCCTACTACACTGCTGGTGGGAATGTAAATTAGTTCAACCACTGTGGAAAGCAGTATGGAGCTTCCTCAAATAACTAAAAATAGAAATACCATTTGACCCAGGAATTCCACTTCTAGGAATTTACCCTAAAAACGCTGGAGCCCAGTTTGAAAAAGACATATGCACCCCTATGTTTATTGCAGCACTATTTACAGTAGACAAGAAGTGGAAGAAACCTCAGTCTCCATCAATAGATGAATGGATAAAGAAAAGGTGGTATATATATATATATACAATAGAATATTATTCAGCCATTAGAACAAATCCTACCATTTGCAACAACATGGATGGAGCTAGAGGGTATTATGCTTAATGAAATTAGCCAGGTGGAGAAAGACAAGTATCAAATGACTTCACTCATCTGTGGAGTATAAGAACAAAGAAAAAAACTGAAGGAGCAAAACAGAAGCAGACTCACAGAACTCAAGAATGGACTAGTTACCAAAGGGAAAGGGGCTGGGGAGGATGGGTGGGAGGGAAGGATTAGGAGAAAAAGGGGCATTATGATTAGCAGACATAATGTAGGGGTGGGCACACGGAGAAGGCACTATAGCACAGAGAAGACAAGTAATGATTCTATAGTATTTTACTATGCTGATGGACAGTGAGTGTAATGGGGTATGTGGTGGGGACTTGATAATGGGGGAATCTAGTAACCACAATGTTGTTAATGTAAGTGTATATTAATTCCAAAAAAAAAAAAATAAAAGTGGGAAAAAAAGAAGCTTCTATCCTATATAAAAGTAAACTATCAATTATTTTCAAATTTTATTTTTGCAAGCCACATAAATTCAATGTGGAACAAAATGAAATGAAAATAAATTGAACACTTTTTCCTAATGCTTCTTCAGGCCCTTTATGCTATGTCTCATTATCTATAAGATTTCTTGCAGTATGTGAGAAATTTGCTATTGAATATTAATTCTATAGCATCTCTCCAGGCCGAGTTTACGTATGAACTGGAAAAACAGCAAATTTACATTTAAAAAATTGTTACTTTGGAGTTGGTATTCTGTATTCCTTGAAGCGGTGAAGGAGAGTAAAACCACATAGGCTGTTCCCTGTTCATTGCTGCTGTATCCACTGCTAGGGTGGCTGCATATTCTTTTTGCAGATTATGCAGTGTGAGAATTAAGTCACCTATATTCAAATATCATTGTAAACCATATCCAACACAAAATAAGGTGACTTCCGAATGCTCTACCCTTCTTTACTTTCTATACATTAGTAATGTTCACTGAACATAGCTAACTCTGGGCTAAGCATTTTCACATATATAAACACAGATTTTTATATTAAATAAAAATAACAAAACATTAACATGATTTATGATTTGTATCTAAAATATAAAATGAATTCTTAAATCTCTACATTAAGAAAATAAACAACTGAATTTAAAAATGGGCAAAAAGATCTGAAAACCCATCTCACTGAAGAAGGTAATACAGATGGCAAATTAACATATGAAAATAGGCTCAACACCATTTATCATCAGGGAATCATGAAATAAAACAGTGAGATACTATTATTACACACTATGTAGAAAGGCTAAAATACCAAAAAATGACAATAGCAAAAATTGATGAACATGTGCAGCAACAAAACCTCTTTACTGCTGGTGGGAATTCAGTTCTCAGTGGTTTCCTACAACACTAAACATACTCTTGCTACGTGATCCAGCAATCGTGCTCCTTGTTAAATATCCAAAGGAGTTGGTAATATCAATCACTGCTCGTGGGAATGCCTAATGGTACACCCATTTTGGAATACAGTTTGCAGTTTTTTAGAGAGCTGAACATAGTCTTATCACAAAATCCTGTAAACGCACTCTTAATATCTACCAATTCAGTTGAAATATATGTCCTCTCAAAAATTTGCACATGCTTATGAGGAGCTTTGTTCATAACAACAAAGAACTGGAAGTGACCAAAATGCCCTTCTCCTGCTGAATGGATGAAAATCTGTGTTACATTCATACAATAAAATATTATTTCACAATAAAAATTTTAAAAGCCATCAAGCCACTAAAAGATATGGAGGAAATTTAAATGTATATAAGTATATCAGAGAAGCCAGTCTGAAAAGGATACATACTTTATGACTCTAATTATATGATAATGTGTAAAGGACAAACCTATAGAGACAGCAAAGAGATCAGTGGTCACTGGGCATTCAAAAGGAGGAAGAGAGAGATGAATAGGCAGATCGTAAGGGATTTTTAATGCAGTGAAACTGTTCTGCATGGTACTAGTATTGTGGTTATGTGGGTGTTATGTACAGACCCAAGCAACTTTACAACACAAAGAATAAATCTTAACACATGAAAACTTAAAAAATCATTTAGGAAGCTGGGATCTTAGAAAAGAATGCAGACTGTAACAAGGCAATCTAACTGTGTTCTAAATGTCTGAAGCAGCCTCACAGAGGGGCTGTGAGGAAGGATGCTGACCTAAGAAATTAGGGAAATCAAGGAAGTCTGTATGCTAAAGGTAAATAGAACTCCCTAAGTACTGTATTTTAGTTAATAGAGTTCTCCATGGAGTATGGATTAATAATTTGGATACTGCCATACTTGCATACTGGAACTGAAAAATTAAGTAAATAGATCACAGATGGTGGGAGCTAGGGTTCTTACTGCTAGGGCAGGAATATACTGATAAACAAGAGGAATAGCCCTCAAGAATCCACGTCTTAAATGATTGTAATTGGAAACATCAGCATGAACATAATATAGATAAAAATTATTATAAAAAGAAATAGAACATAGAAAAGTATAGAAATTTATACATATGTGAATAAACAAAGATTTACTCTCCACACATATATCTCTTGGTCTGTCAGCTGAAAAGTCTAGGGGCACTGGTCCTCACAAGAAGAACCAGGGACCAGGTCTGGCTTCTAATACCATTCTCCAACAAAGGTATTCAGGGCTCATTGGAACAATGGCTGATTCTAGGTCCAGAACAGCAAATATAAAAGAGGAGCATGGATCATCAGAAAGTAAGATGGTGCTAAAAACAAAGAAAGAAACAGATAAAAAAAAGCAATGATTAGAGTGTGGGAGTATGTCAATAGGACACAAAAGCCAATTGAAAGAGTTCCTAATGGCCAAAGCTGGAATGATTTGTACAAAACATAGGTGAATTAAATTACAACCCAAAGTATAAAACACATATCCATACTTATGTAAATAAATGACTGAATAAATAAATAAATATGGAAGAACGACCAGATGTCGCATGCAGAAAGACTCCACAATGATTTATGCGCATCCTCTTTAGGAGGTGGGTCATAACACCTCATTCATTAAGTTTGGGCTGCACAAAATGATTCCATCCAAAATATTATGGCATGGAAAAGGGAAAAAGAGTAAATTTACATTGGAGAAATGCAGTATGTACTACCTCACCTAGGTGATTAAGTCAAAACCAGTTCAGAATAACTCATGATGAATGCATGACTCTTGAAATGATGACAAAAATGGCACTTTTCCTTTGTTGTATTATTGCCTCCCCAAGCATAAACCAGTCTAATAATGAAAAATAAAAATATAAGGTAAATCCCAGTTGAGGGGCATCATACAAAATACCTAATCAGTACTCGTAAAAAATGTGAAGGTCATTAAAAATAAGGACAGTCTAAGAAACTGCCACAGCTAAGGGATGCCTAGGGAGACATGAAAATCACATGTAATGTGGTATCCGGGATGGGATCTTGGAATGAAAAATGTTAGGGGAAAACTAATGACATATGAATAAATTAACATGTCTAGTACCCAGATTTTAGTGAATAATATATCAACATGTGTTCATTAACTGTAGCAAATGTAACATGCCAATATAAGATGTTTAATAAGGGAAACTGAGTACATGTAAATGGGAACACGCTGTACTATCCATTCAATTGTTCTTTGTAAATCTAAAACTGTGCTATAGAGTTTATTAATAATAATGATAGATAAGGGAAAAGATAACCAAAGGAAAGTACCTAATGTTTAGGAGTTATGAAACATAAATGACTTGTGGGTTAAAAATAATTTCATTAGAAATATTTACAAATGAAATGAAAATGCCGTGTAGCAAGTAGCAAAAGCTAAAATATAAAGCAAAAAATGGAGGATGATTTTTGACTTAATGTCTATCTTAGGAACTGCGAAAGGTTAAAACTTGATATTGCTAAGACATGTCTAAGAAGTTTGTAACAGATGATAAAACAAGAAAAAATATTAAGTATGTATGAAGAAATTAAAGACATGGAAGATAATCATATAATGTGGGGGGGGCATTGTCAATGAAGTCAAAAATTGGTTCTTTGAAAAGACTAAGAAATTGGCATACATGACAAATTTGCTGACGAGATGGAGAATGATAATCCCTAAGAAAAATTTTGTGACCAACTCTATGCCAAAATATGTGAAATTTATAGAAATTTTATACAAAATTTCAGGCAAACACTACTTACTAAAATTTAACCAGTCCTTATTCCAGGATCTTTATCAAAGGGTATTTTTTCCCTAATTGAGAGGTGCTTATTTTAAAAAATATATTTCTACCTCCTGCCTCCTAGAAAGCCTCTACTTTACCTCTATAAACATCAAAACATGATAACTAAACCAATCTAAACTATTCATCACATTATTTTCCTCCCACAGTCACATATTCTAGAGTAAACAAAACTCCTCTTCTCTCCACTTAATCAGATCTTACCCAAATTCTGAGTCCAGGCCATGTGATAACTTTTCCATAAGAACTTCTTCAATCTATTTTTTCCTAATTTGTTTTTCACTTTCTAAGATGCTTGATAGTACTACTCGGTTTAAACATGTCCTTATAGGCCTTAGAATGTTCTTTTTTATATTTAATCCCAATCACATTTTAAAACTCTGGACCGTGTAGGTCTTTAATATTTCCTTCACAGTTAACTAAAGGGGTTGGATAAATGAATGGCTACAGGAACAAAACCACAAATAGAATAACAATGCACTTTCCTTCTGTGCCAAACACTTGCCTCTGTTTCTTAGTTATTACTTAATAAAACTCCAACGCTTTTTAGTGTCTTACTGAAATGTGGTTTCTTTTGGAGTAACTTTTCTTAATAGGATAAATAATCATAATAAGCAACATGAAGGTTGGGCAAATACAATTTCTTTCAACCTCTAATATAGACTTTGGGTTCACACTCTGGAAGTTATGAAATGAGAGAATGAAACGTGTCTTTCACATGATCTCTAGAATTCTTCCTCAAAGACTAATGAGTATGTAATTAAAGCAAGTACACTAGGAAATATGAATGCCCATTTCTAGCTTTATGTATATTCTTAATAATTATATCCATAATTTTCTTGAAATACATTGTAAGTAATGTAAAATCTTCGTCTAACTATTTGTGCTCAAAGTGATGGAAAAAATGAGAGAAAAATTACATCCCAGGTCATAGTACTTACAGTAAGTGATGAATAATTTTTCTTTGCTATAAACATTACCATATGATGAAATGACTTTATTTTAATGAAAGGGGTATAAAATTATCAAGTCCTATAGTCAGAGGTTTATCTGTGATCTCAACTATGTATTGATGTGTATAAAAACAATCCATGCAAACTTCAAGCTTTTGAATATTTATATTAGTTTCAGCAAAATTTTACAGAGTATTTTTTTAATATTAAGGTTTCTACTGTATAGAAAAACATAAAGAGAATGAGTAGCTTAACTATTACTCTCAATAATGAGAATGAATTATTTTTGTCTAAGAAGTGGTTGCAAATGATAAATATTAGATGGTTTAATTTGTACTGTGTTTGTCATTTTTTCTTTCATTAAGAAACAACAAAACCACCAATATTGATTATAAGACAGGCAATATTGAGTTAAATATAACCAGGTAGAAATTAAGTTCCCTTATGCTTGCAGGCAGATATGAGAGACAAGAGTCTCAGGTTTCTGTGTCTGTTTTCAAAGAAACACAACAATATGAAGAGCAAAGGGGGGTCTCCCATCATTTCTCATCCTCTCTTACCCAGTCCAGACAACCTTTCAATCAACAAAGAACTGCACATTAACCTTGTCTTTCTCTGACCCTTCACTACTGGCACACCATGTGTTGTGGCTCCACTAAACTTATTGAGCCAGAATTTACACGTTAGGAACATCTTTCCCTTTAAATAAATATAATGTGAAGGAAAGGTGAGAGAAAAATATCTTTGTGTGTCAAATATCAATATTTGTTGTAATAGAATTTCATTAGAAAAGAATGAAAGTCATATAAAAATGTTGCTTTGGTTTCCAAAAGTAATAATTATGCAATACATTTTGGTGAATAGATGTAAGGAAATTCCTGCAGAGAAGGATGAAACTACTACTGAACCTACCAAGAGTTTGGTAGTAATCCATCAAAGTTCATTTTTTCTCACTGTAATTTCTTTCTGTTTTTACCACCATTGGGGCAAAATTTTCAACCATTAGCATTTTGACTTTTCCTAGAGATATTGATTTCAAATCATTTTTTGTTTGAGGTAAAACATTGTAATGTGACTAAGATTTTGTCAAGATCATAACAACTTATAATTTTGAATTAGCAAGCTTTGAGGTGACCATAAAGGACACTACTCTATATAACACTGTATATTGTTCATCCTGGAAAAAGTTACATATTTGCAGATTATGTAGAATCTGACAGAATAAAATTAAGAAAAAAAAGTTTTTTTCCCATTATTTTAGTTTCAGTACCCTAGATTCTGGTTTAAAATAACTTGGGAAAAATGCCTTGAAATTAAAGAAAGAAAGTATACCCTTTTCCTGAATAGAGTCCAAGAAAGAAGAGTAACAGTTGGAGATTTCCTACAGGGGATAATGACTTACAAATATCAGTAATAATATGTCAAATAGACATAGGAGAATGCAATCAATTTGCTGGATGTCTTCATTAATTTTTGTTTCAGTTTATGAACTAACCAGATGTGTTTTTGGAATAGCTTTTCCTTGAAATAACCTCAGAAGAAAAAAGTGGAGATATTTAAATTGGGTTTTAAGCAAGAGTGAACTCTGATGTTACAGTTGCAAATATAAATTAGAACGTAAATATTTAGAATATTTATAATTGATAAAGACACGGCTTCTTGCAATAAATCCAAGGTGAGCAAAGTCTAAAACTGCAATAAAACTTCTTCTTTGTGCTTTCATTCTCTCTCTTTATTGCTAATATATTCTCCAGGGATGTTTAGTTCTAAGAGGCATTTGCTTCTAAATAGCAGAAACTGAACTCATTTTCCTTGCTATGTTCCTACCTAAACCTGCTATAGGCAGACACTTGTCAAGCGCCCGAATTTCCACATCCAAAATCAAGTCACCATCTCTTTTTGCCTCAGTTGTTTACCCCTACTCCTTAACGACCTTGTTTTCCTTTGGCCTCACTTCACTTGTTTAAGACCCATAACAAGGTCTTCTTCATTTTCCCAACTTCTAAATCTATACTAAGTGTTCATTTTTCTTACCACATCTCTGTCTCTGCTTACTCTCTAGATCACCACCACTTTTACAGTTTTAAACTCCAGATTACTATATCTGTGTAACTATCACCTCCATTTAGATGCTTAATAGGCATCTCAAACTTCACACGTCCACAACCAAATGACTGACTCTACACCGACAAACATTTGTTTTTGTCAGTTTTCTTTAGCACCATTCACTTAAATGCTCTGACAAAAATCTTGAGCTCTTTCTTAAGCTCTTTTATATGCAAATCTAATCGATCAACATATCTGTTAGTACTGCATGCAATTCAAATATTCAGATTCTGACCACTTCTTACAATGGGTACCATTATTCTCTAACTCAAACAACTGTTATCTGTACCCAGAAATTGTAGCATCAGCCTCTTACTGTCTCCTTTCGGCAAATTCCCTTCTTCCAGTCTATTCTCCACGTAACAACCGGAGTGATTTCTTTTCCAAAAAAGCAAATCACATGATCTTACTTGCCAGACGGACACTTTCCATCATCTTCCTGCCTTTAGAATAAATCCTATAATATTTACAAATAGCCTACAAAAAGTTCCCTAGCCTACACTTCTTGCCAGTCTCCTCGGCTTCCTTTCACTCTGGTAAGAACCTAAGCAAAATTCCGCCCCAGTGTATTTTGGGAAGTATTCTTGCAGACATCTCTATTATTTGTTCACTCACTTTAAATTACTGTCTGACTGACACCTTATCAGACAGGTCTTCCTTCATTTCCTTATCTAAAATAATAGCTACCTCTCACTTAGCTTCTATATTTTTGTTTTCTTCCAAATTGTAAATATCTGAACTTAAATATTGTGTTGTCAGATTGCTTCTTGACTTAACAAAATTAAGTTCTATGAAATGAAAGTCTTTATTTTTTCACTATTGTTACTCACCTAGATTAGTTCCTCATGTGTTTGTGTTGGTGTATATTTGTATATACACATTTATTGACTAAATGTGCCTATGATCTGTGTGTGTGTGACTACATATGCCCGTGCAGACACACACATGCAGAGACGACAGACAGACACAGACAAAGAGACAAGACAGACAATTCTGCCTGATTTCTTTCTTTTCATCTTTTCTATTGTTATTTTGATATCTTTTTTTTCTTTCCTAGTTTGCTCAATGGGTTTTGGAGAGAGGAAATGAGTCAGAAGATGATAAAACTTAGAAGTAAAGAAAGTTCATATTTCCTATCCTTCACTGTAATAAAATTAGTCATTTTAGTAAACATATTTCTTGTATTAAAATTATGTATTAGATAATACATAATTTTAGAAACTATATAATATGCAGCATTATTTACAATAGCCAGACCATGGAAACAATCAAAGTGTACATGAGCAAGTGAATATATTTTTTTAAATGTGATAAGTATTATGCAATATTATTCTGCCATAAAAATGAAAGAAATCGAGGATTAAAGATGGCGGCGTGAGAGGTGAGACAGAGGCTTCCTCCTAAAACCGCACATAATATGAAAATAAAGCTACTACAACTACTCTTGAAAGAGCAACGGGAAAGAGGACGGCAACAAACTGCATACACCTGGAGACAAGAGCAGGCCTCACAGAAAACAGTAATGTACTAAAGCTGTGGTCCTGTGGGATCCAAGCCCTTCCCCCATCCCAGCTCACTGGCAGGAGGAACAGGAACAGAGCAGAGAGGGAGTGGAGAACTGGGACTGCTGAATACCTAACTCTGGAGAACTACTCTGGGAGCACAAACCTACATTTCATGGTGCTTGCATGATACTCTTGTAATTAGGAGCTTGGAAAGCTAAGACAGGCAGAATTCCTGGAGAGACTAAGATTCCAGCTGCTTGTGAAATCAGGGATCCATACCCAGCTGATCTGGGACAAAAGAAAGGCAGGCAGTCTGAGAGACTTCCTAACAAAGAAGACCTTAGCAAGAGGCCTGCTAAGGGGGCAAGGACTGCACAGAGCTTACTGCTCAGGAGAAAGGACAGGTAGACAAAATTGTCCGGGTGTACTCTACCCAGCAGACTGGGAATTTTCTGATCTTCAGGTGTGCCAGCTCCCTGGCTGCCTACACAGCTCCAAGAAACCCTTCTGTGACAGGCAGACTAGTGCACCTTTCACCTGGACAGCCCCACCGGGCTTGCAGACCTGGAAACCCTTCCCTGGTGTTAGGCCAGCCAGAGGGAAGATCTGTCTACAGCAACTAAAAAGGCAAAGCACAGAGGCTTATACCTGTGTGCTCAGCCCACTGATTCAGACAGTGGAGACAGGCATAGCAGCCAGGAACCAGGAAACAGCCCTTTCCTCCCCCGAGGCACCAATACCACTCCCCTACAATCCCTGACATTGCTTCAGGGGCTGAGCAGCTCCAGAGAGTAGAGCTTCTGGGCACTAGAGGGCTCCATACACAAATATGAAACGCCAAAGGAACCTGGTACAGAGTAAAATTATGAATACAACTCCTGAGAAAGATTTAAATGATATGGACCTTATGACTCTCCCGGAAAGGGAGTTCAAAATAAAAATCATTAACATTCTCATGGAGGTACGGAAAGATATTCAAGAACTCAGGAATGAATTCCGGTCAGAGATCCAATCCTTGAAGAACACAATGGACTGTATTAAAAGCAGATTGGATATGGAGGAGGAGATGATAAATGAAATAGAAACTAGAGAAGAGGAATACAAAGAAGCTGAGGTACTGAGAGAAAAAAGGATCTCTAAGAATGAAAGAATATTGAGAGAACTGTGTGACCAATCCAAACGGAACAATATTCGCATTATAGGAGTACCAGAGGAAGAAGAGAGAGAAAAAGGGATAGAAAGTGTCTTTGAATAAATAATTGCTGAAAAATTTCCCACACTGGGGAAGGAAATAGTCTCGCATTCCACGGAAGCCCAGAGAACTCCCAACACAAGTGACCCAAGGAAGACAACACCAAGACACATAATAATTAAGATGGCAAAGGTCAAAGATAGAGTATTACAGACAGCTAGAGAGAGAAAAAAGATCACCTACAAAGGAAAACCCATCAGACTATCATCAGACTTCTCAACAGAAACCTTACAGGCCGGAAGAGAATGGCATGATATATTTAACGTAATGAAACAGAAGGACTTTGAACCAAGAATATTGTATCCAGCATGATTATCATTTAAATATGATGGAGGGATTAAACAATTTCCAGACAAAGGAAAGTTGAAAGAGTTTGCCTCTCATAAACCACCACTACAGGATATCTTAAATGGATTGCTCTAGAGGGAAGCACCCCTAAGGCTAAAAAGATGTCACCAGAGAAAATAAAATCATAGCAAAGAAAGCAGACCATCCAAATACTAACTAAAGGCAAAGAATGAACCACCCAATATATAAAGAATGGAGGAGGAAGAATAGGTAGGGAGAAATAAAGAAACATCAGATGGCGTTCACAATAACTTAACAAGAAAGTTAAGTTAGATTCTTAGATAGTAAAGAAGCAACCCTTGAACCTTTGGTAACCACGAACCTAAACCCAGCAATGGCAATAAGTACATTTCTATCGATAATCACCCTAAATGTAAATGGACTGAATGCACCAATCAAAAGACACAGAGTAACAGAGTGGATAAAAAAGCAAGACCCATGTATATGCTGCTTACAAGAGACACACCTCAAACCCAAAGATATACACAGACTAAAAGTGAAGGGATGGAAAAAGATATTTCATGCAAGCAACAAAGAGAAAAAAGCAGGTGTTGCAGTACTTCTATCAGACAAAACAGACTTCAAAACGAAGAAAGTAGCAAGAGATAAAGAAGGACATTACATAATGATAAAGGGGTCAGTCCAACAAGAAGATATACCCATTAAAAACATTTATGCACCCAACACACAAGCGCCAACATATGTGAAACAAATGCTAACAGAATTGAAGGAGGAAATAGACAACAATGCATTCATTTTAGGAGACTTCAACACACCACTCACTCCAAAGGATAGATCAACCAGACAGAGAATAAGTAAAGACACAGAGGCACTGAACAACACGCAAGAACAGATGGACCAAACAGATATCTACAGAACTCTGCACCCAAAAGCAACAGGATACACATTTTCCTCAAGTGCACATGGAACATTTTCCAGAATAGACCACATACTAGGCCACAAAAAGAACCTCAGTAAATTCAAAAATATTGAAATCCTACCAACCAACTTCTCAGATCACAAAGGTATAAAACTAGAAATAAATTTTAGAAAGAAATCAAAAAGGCTCACAAATGCATGGAGACTTAACATTCTCCTAATCAATCAATGGGTTAACCACCAAATCAAAACAGAAATCAAAGAATATATGGAGACTAATGACAACAACAACACAAAGCCACAACTTCTGTGGGATGCAGCAAAGGCAGTTCTAAGAGGAAAGTATATTGCAATCCAGGCCTATTTAAAGAACGAAGAGCATTCCCAAATGAACAGTCTAAAGACACAATTATTGAAATTGGAAAAAGAAGAACAAAGGAGGCCCAAAGTCACCAGAAGGAGGGAAATAATAAAGATCAGAGAAGAAATAAATAAAATTGAGAAGAATAAAACAATAGAGAAAATCAATGAAACCAAGAGCTGGTTCTTTGAAAAAATAAACAAAATAGATAAACCCGTAGCCAGACTCAGTAAGAGAAAAAGAGAATCTACACACATAAACAGAATCAGAAATGAGAAAGGAAAAATAACGACGGACCCCACAGAAATACAAAGAATTATAAGAGAATATTATGAGAATCTGTATGCTAACAAGCTACAAAACCTAGAAGAAATGGACAACTTCATAGAAAAATACAACCTCCCAAGACTGACCAAGCAAGAAACAGAAAAACTAAACAGACCAATCACCACCAACGAAATTGAATCCGTAATCAAAAAACTACCCAAGAACAAAACCCCCGGACCTGATGGATTCATCTCTGAATTCTACCAGACATATAGAGAAGAAATAACACCCATTCTCCTTAAAGTTTTCCAAAAAATAGAAGAGGAGGGAATACTTCTAAACTCTTTCTATGAAGCCAGCATCACTGTAATACCAAAACCGGGGAAAGACCTAACCAAAAAAGAAAATTACAGACCTATATACCTGATGAATGTAGATGCAAAAATACTCAACAAAATATTAGCAAGCTGAATTCAAAAATACATCAAGAGGATCATACACCATGATCAAGTGGGATTTATCCCAGGGATGCAACGATGGTACAACATTCGAAAATCCATCAACATCATCCACCACATCAACAAAAAGAAGAAAAAAAAGAAGAAAAAAACATGATCATCTCCATAGATGCTGAAAAAGCATTTGACAAAATTCAGTATCCATTAATGATTAAAACTCTCAACAAAATGGGTATAGATGGCAAGTACCTCAACATCATAAAGGCTATATATGACAAACCCACAGCTAACATCATACTTAACAGCGAGAAGCTGAAAGCTTTTCATCTAAGATCGGGAACAAGACAGGGATGCCCACTCCCTCCACTGTTATTCAACATAGTACTGGAGGTCCTAGCCACAGCAATCAGACAAAACAAAGACAGACAAGGCATCCAGATTGGTAAAGAAGAAGTCAAATTGTCACTATTTGCAGATGACATGATACTATACATAAAAAACCCTAAAGACTCCACTCCAAAACTACTAGAACTAATATCTGAATTCAGCATAGTTGCAGGATACAAAATTAACACACAGAAATCTGTTGCTTTCCTATACACTAATGATGAACTAACAGAAAGAGAAATCAGAAAAACAATTCCATTCACAATTGCATCAAAAAGAATAAAATACCTAGGAATAAACCTAACAAAGGAAGTGAAAGACCTGTACTCTGTAAAGTACAAGACCCTCCTAGGAGAAATTAAAGAGGACACTAACAAATGGAAATCCATCCCATGTTCTTGGCTAGGAAGAATAAATATTGTCAAAATGGCTATACAACCTAAAGCAATCTACAGATTCAACACAAGCCCTATCAAACTACCGACAGCTTTCTTCAATGAACTGGAACAAATAACTCTAAAATTCATATGGAACCAGAAAAGACCCCGAATAGCCAAAGCAATTCTGAGAAGGAGGAATCAAACAAGGGGAATTACGCACCAACTCTACTACAAAGCCACAGTAATCAAGACAATTTGGTACTGGCACAAAAACAGACCCACAGACCAGTGGAACAGAATAGAAAATCCAAACATTAACCCAAACACCTACAGTCAATTAATATTTGATAAAGGAGCCCTGGATATACAATGGGGAGAGGACAGCCTCTTCAGCAGCTGGTGTTAGAAAAACTGGACAGCTACATGTAAGAGAATGAAACTGGACTACTGTCTAACCCCATACACAAAGGTAAACTCAAGGTGGATCAAAGACCTGAATGTAAATCATGAAACCATAAAACTCTTAGAAAAAAACATAGGCAAAAATCTCTTGGACATAAATATGAGCGACTTCTTCATGAACATATCCCTCTGGGCAAGGGAAACAAAAGAAAAATGAACAAGTGGGACTATATCAAGCTGAAAAGCTTCTGTACAGCAAAGGACACCATCAGTAGAACAAAAAGACATCCTACAGTATGGGAAAATATATTCATAAATGATGTAACTGATAAGGGGTTGACATCCAAAATATATAAAGAACTCACGTACCTTAACAAACAAAAAGCAAATAATTCAATTAAGAAATGGGCACAGGACATGAATAGACACTTCTCTAAAGAAGAAATTCAGATGGCCAACAGGCACATGAAAAGATGCTCCACATCACTGGTCATCAGAGAAATGCAGATTAAAACCACAATGAGATATCACCTCACACCAGTGAGGATGGCCAACATCCCAAACACAAACAACAACAAATGTTGGCGAGGATGTGGAGAAAAGGGAACCCTCCTACCCTGCTGGTGGGAATGCAAATTAGTTCAACCATTGTGGAAAGCAGTATGGAGGTTCCTCAAAAAACTCAAAATAGAAATACCATTTGACCCAGGAATTCCACTCCTAGGAATTTACCCTAAAAATGCAGCAGCCCAGTTTCAAGAAGACATATGCACCTCTATGTTTATCGCAGCACTATTTACCATAGACAAGAAATGGAAGCAACCTAAGTGCCCATCAGTAGATGAATGGATAAAGAAGAGGTGGTACATATACACAATGGAATATTATTCAGCCATAAGAAGAAAACAAATCCTACCATTTGCAACAACATGGATGGAGTTAGAGGGTATTATGCTCAGTGAAATAAGCCAAGCCGAAAAAGACAAGTATCAAATGATTTCACTCATATGTGGAGTATAAGAACAAAGAAAAAAACTGAAGGAACAAAACAGCAGCAGACTCACAGAACCCAAGAATGGACTAATAATTACCAAAGGGAAAGGAACTGGGGAAGATGGGTGGGAAGGAAGGCATAAGAGGGTAAAAGAGGTATTACGATTAGCACACGTAAGGTAGCGGGGGTACGGGGAGGGCTGTACAACTCAGAGAAGACAAGTAGTGACTCTATAGCATCTCACTGCACTGATGGACAGTGACTGTAATAGGGTTGGTGGGGGGGACCTGATGAAGGGGGTAGTTTAATCACCATAATATTGCACATGTAATTGTAGGTTAATGATACCAAAATAAATTGTAAATAAAAAAATAATAATAAATAAATAAATTAAATTAAAAAAAATGAAAGAAATCTTGCCTTTCACAACATTGATGAACCTTGAGGGGATTATACTAAGTGAAATAAGTCAGAGAGAGAAAGACAAATATTATATGATCTCACTTGTATGTAGAATCTAAACAAAACAAACTCATAGAAATGGAGAACACATTGGTGGGTTTTAGAGGCTTAGGGTGGGGTTGGGAAAAATGGCTAAGGTGGTCAAAAGGTACAATTTTCCCGTTATAAGATGAGTTCTGGGGACGTAATGTACAACACAGTGATTATAGTTAACAATACCGTCTTGTATGTTTGAAAGGTGCTAGGAGAGTAAATCTAAAAATTTTTCATCCCAAAGAAAAAAAATATTTGTGAGGTGTTAGATGTGAGGTGATAGATGTTAACCAAACTTATTGTGGTAATCATTTCACAGTATGTACATAGATCAAATAATTGTGTTGCATACTTCAAACTAAAAAAGAAGGAAACAATGTATCATATAAATATACTATTCATGCCCATCTTCCTTGAATGCATAATAATCTGAACCATTTCTGATTAAATCACTGTGTAGGCTTTTTTTTTTTCCTGTCAATTCCCTTCGTAATTTCAGGAAATGTTATAACACATATAATTACAGTAACTTGATTAGATGCATACATTGCATTTACAGAAATAAAATAGAACAAAATCCTATGTAAATGATTTTTCCCCTCTCTTTCCCCCTAATAACAGCCTTATTATTCTTACATTAAAGAAAAAGAGAAGGCAATTCCCTTAACATTTGTTACAGTATAAAATTATGAAAGTGCAGTTTCAAAATGAAGTTTCCTGAATACTGGCAGTTTTCACTACATTTGTGTTTTGTGATATAATATGCTACTGATCTGACATACATTGCTCATACCTGGAGGGATGAACATTGTATGACCTGTCACTGAAATTTTTCTTCAACTTCTTGAAAAGCCAATAATATGGTTGTAAGGTCGCTCTTGCACTCCAAGTTATAATAAAGAATTTCCAAGACTTGGAAATAGTCAAAAGAGTGTATTTTAAGGGAAGTACTGGTCATCGTATAAGGAATCCTGGAAGGATAATCTGTAACTACAAGGAGGGCATCTTTGTGTTTCCATTGATTAGGCTATTTTAGAACTCAGTAAGTTACGTTTAGAAAATGGAGAGTAATACAAATGATTACTGTCCATTGCAATCCAAATATATTTTGCCCAACAGAGATACAATTGATTTTTGTCCTTTAGGAAAGATGGCCCAAAGTATTACATTTTATTGTCCTATAAGATATAACCAGTTCTGATGCATTATATATTAGCATCAGCATTCTTGACTGACTATATAGCATTCAACTTTATAGAACAAATATATATTCTTTAAATGATCCTTTGAACCAGACCGTTTCTGATTGCTTTCCTAATTCAAGAGCTGAATAAAATGTTTGAACACATCATTTTACATTTTATCACAGTCATGATTTTATCATTTGAGGGAGAAAAGGTAACATATACCCATATGTATCTATACATGCATATGTGAATATGATAATTGATGTGTCACTTCCAAAAATAACATTTTTGCAATTTTCTATTTTATATTTCTGAATTTTACTCTATAAAAACATGTGGTCAAAGGTAAGCTAAATAAACATGTGTGGCATTTTTTTTTAACATTTTGTCTTGACACTTTTTAACACAATGCCATGCTTTTCATTCTCCTTATGTGAGTCATATTTGGGCTGCAACATTGATGATAACATCTCTTATGGATTCAAGGATAAAGCAGTTTCTGTACCCCACCACAATACTTGGGGAGAAAATAAAGTTGGGGTTAACATCTAGCATTCCTTCTTTGTATCAGACATGTCACTTAAGCTTTTAGCACAAACTTTTTTATCTTTAGAAAGATCACTGATCTGCTGAGAAAAGCAGTTTTAAAATGTTGTAGAAGATTTTGTCGGCAGATTTTGTGTCGTGAATCATGCTCTCTTGGTTGGAGGACATCATGCTGGTGATTTGAACCCCACCTTTAGTGGCCTTGGGGAATAGCAATGAAGAGGTGTCAGCGGTTTCCCCATTAATATCTTGTGTATCCTACAAATACAAGTGGTTTTCTATGACTGAGCCCATAGGCAGCGCTTTGGAAACTGCTACAAATACACTGAAGTAAAATGTGAGCACTGGTAAGGACACTGGAGTACTGTGCTGCACAGCATCCAAGTTTCCTAAACAGTAAAATCTGTATGAAGAAAATGATTTTTGTATTAATATATTTACTTTAACAGATGTTTTTAATTGAATGTATTTTATATTATGTACAGTGGGTACAATGTCTTTAGTCAGGCATGCAAATGAGTTAAAAGCAACACTAAATAACAGCAATAATGGTTTTCCCACTGAAATAAACACATACAGACATTTGTATTTTTGTGTGCACACCTTTAGAATACATATGTATCTATACTTAAATGTAAAAATATACTGCATGTTAATATATGTATCTTTAATACACAGTACCTGTAATACAAATTAAATTTATATCAGATTTACTTCTCTTACTAATTAAATTTCATATCAAATGAGTCATGGCATATTGCAAGAAAAAAGAAATTTTTTGACTATGATAAAAATAAAATTGAAAAATAAGGAAATTTTGACATGTGTGACCACTTTGAAATCATTCCTATGAAATTAGTATATCAAGTCTCAATTAGTTTGTCAGATATTTTATAAACCCAAGAAATATTAACATGGTTTCTGTATTTCATATTCATTTTTGGGATCTTGCAGGATTGAAAATTGAGAATCTGAAGCAAGTATGAGAGCAATTAGGTTATCAGAATTTGAAATACTGATAGGGTCCAAACCCAACAATAGGGAGTTGTTAAGTTAAAAAGAAAAACAAAAACTTGATGGGATATTATGAATCCATTAGGACAATTACTATGAAAATTCTGTAAAAATGGAAAAATGCTATGAACAATATTAAAGTGAATGCTGTCGAGTACAAAACTGTATCTATCTAAAAATATGCACAGATGAAAAAAACTGAAGAAAAAGTCAGTTTTTTTAACTAGGGTAAACAAATGTGGGAATTTTTTTCAGATCTCAAAATGGTTATATATTGTATATATATATGTATATGTGTACATATGCATATATAAATACAACATAAGTGTGTGTATATGTTTTTAAAGAAGTAAAATGAAATAGTAAGTCATGCAAATTTAAGTAGCTTTAAAATTTAGTATTTGAACAGGAACATTTGTTTAAGAGCAATTAGATTTATCAGGAGGAACTGTCCTCAGACTTTATCTTTCCTGACATTTCTTCTTTTCACTGTCCCTCTATGAAAACAAACACCAACAAAATCCCTGCATCCCAGGTGCCTGAAGCGGTCGTCTTCTTTCACAGGCACCTGTCAGGACTCGATGATGCTCACACCGTGCTGCTCAGACTTAACACAACACAGTGCAGGGGAAGGTTAGATTCCCGAAAGTTCTTCCTCTCACTTCGGACTTCGGTGCTTATGCTCAGAATATACACCGACAGACAGAGAAATCAGATTCAATCAGGCTGAGCAAAGGGTTTCAAAGGGGAGGTTGCTTTAGTGGGCCTAGGGATACAGCAGACCATGTCCTGAAATTGGGTTCTCCATACGCTCTCCAATGGATACATACATGTTATATCTTTTATGTGTTTGATTTTTAGCAACTGGGCAGAAGATGCAGAGGAGAGGCAGGACACAGGATGGAGGGAGGAGAGAATTCCATGAATAGTTTTGTTTGAAATTCTGCTTTACTTCTCAGGGCTATTTCATCATTTTTATGTACTAATTTTTATAATTTGATGTTAAATAATGGTATCTGGATATACTCCAAAGTACCTTCTATACAGAATTATCTTTACAGCGTCAATTATTTTTAAATTGTGCTTAGACATGTTTTTACACACTAGGAAAAAAATTTTGAATACTACTGATTACAGCTAGAGAAATCAAGACGAAGCCAGAATGACACATGCTGCAGGGAACAAGAAGGTGTTTAAAAAAATAAGTCTCTACCATTAAGAACAGAATATCATCATTAGGAAGAATTGCTATTTTCAAGTAGATTACACAACACTGAAATTAAAAGGGGGAAGATTGGAAAATAGCAAGTCATAAAATACTCAATGATTATTATCTTTATATATTTTTAGAAGGAAACATATTGTATGAAGTACTTAGGATAAAATGGTGAAAAATAACTAGAATCTTATCTAATGGAATATGACTATTTGCATGGCATGGTCATATGAATGCTGTTAGGATTATGTGATCAACTACAAATAATCCATAATATTTTAAGCTGTTTCTTACATTTCTTAGAATAAACATTTCTCTTACAGTCACCTTGAACATATGAAGAACTGATGATACCAGGTTACACAAAAACTATGTTTGCCAATTTTACTTCTCTGAAGTCCAGATGTTTTTTAAAAAGTGTATACTTTTGGCAACTTGAAAAAGCACAGATGACTCAATCATGCAGTAAAGATGAAAGGCATTTATTTAAAAAAATAAAATGTTTCTTAGGGATGTGGTTGCCCACATTCTGCTATCGTGGTATATGATCATAATAAAGAAACCAATTTTACATCAATTCAGCGAGTTAAAGATTGCCAGAATTCTCCTTTGTTAAAGCTACTCATAGAGATATGAATTATTTATAGCACTACAAACCTCAAATTATCAAGATCACAAATTTGTGCCTTCCTGGATATATTAAGAATGTGGATGAATTATAATATATATACTATATATTATATATGAGAATAAACATATATATATATATATATAATCCCTTCACCTTCTTGTTCTCTATTTCTAGTATTCCATGAAGCACTAATATCTATTTGTACAAACATAGCTGTTTGTTCTTACACAAATTTTCCAGACACTGAAATTGAGTTATTTTTGAGATACTAATTGGTGAATTCTAATGGAATAATGTAATAATTAATATTTTGTTTCAATGTAGGTGAATATTAAAGTACCCAGGCGAACATAATAAGTGAACCATTTAATAGACTATTTACTTTTAACTTGTTCATGATCAAATTTGAAATAATTTAGAATACGCTGGCAATTTGGTTGGGCTTGGTTATTGCCATAGCCTGAAAAATAAAAAGAAATACATTTGAGTATTTTTAAATGTAATTACAAATAATTGGTAAAATATATAGCTGGATGAAAAATTTATATACATTAGGTCACTAATGTTAAAAGACATATTTGCTTCTTTATTGTTAAAATAAATTATCTTCTCTACCACCTAAGTCATCTTCCACTAGATAGTAGAAAATAAGTAGTGTTCTAACCTATATTTAAATGGATAATTTATTGATAACAAGTTAACTTCTAAATATCCTTAATCTCCTACTAATTCTCCTTATTCCTTCCAAGAATTCTTACTTCCCAGAAGTGAGAGGGGAGTAGGGAGGAAGGGCACAAGAAGGAACTTACAGAAGCTTCTGGTTCCTATACACTCTCCATATATAGTACCTGATTTCTCTAATCACAGGTCACATTATAAGTGCCTCCATTTCTGAAGGCAATACCTGTTGTATCCCCTTGCCTGTTTTTTCTCATTTTTATGAGGACTCAGTAGGCCTCTTTGGATGACTAAAATTCAACCCCATACTAGTTCTCTCTGACAGGATAGACATCTCTGAAGCTAGTCATACTCTTCATCCTGCTTATTAGCTAAGTTAATCCACCTGTCATTTCTTCCCTCTCCATGGCAAGATCCCCAGCTCTCAAATCAATAGCCTTCTGAGTTCCCTTGAAAGGACCTGGGGAAATTCTGGGCACTATTCATTGTATATTTAAATAGGAGGAGGAGGCCAAACAGCAAAGCTTGTTGCTTAAACACATTCTGCTGCCAAATTTATTTTGATATTGTCTGAGTTTCATATTGGTAAGGAACAGGCAACCCAAAAGCATTCTCCTTCCAGAGTCCCTACTTTCTCCACCTCTTTGTGATACATGTGCTCTCTGGGTCTTTGCCTGGAGAGGAGAAATCAGAATATATATGCCTAACTGCTTCTCTCTAGATTCCTTTGCTTCTTTCTCTTTTCTATTTCAATTGTTTTTACAACAATTGTTCTGGAACAAGAAGAAATGTACTTTTGCTATACCTGAGAAGTATGCAGAGGTCATCAGAAGGCAACTTGAACAGTGAACTCACGACCCTTGGTATCTCAACTCTCCTTTTCAACCCTGGCTTCACATAATCATGTAGAATGCTTCAGACATACGATGTATGATGTGCACCTGCACTAGACTCTGGAATTACTATTATAAGACTCACTGAATGGAAAAAAAAACAAGACCCATCTATATGCTGCCAACAAAAGACTCATTTTGAACCCAAAGATATACACAGACTATAAGTGAAGGGATGTAAAAAGACAGTTCATGCAAACAATAGGGGGAAACAAGCAGGAGTTGC
Organism: Phataginus tricuspis; assembly: GCA_029783875.1. Taxonomy (NCBI): domain Eukaryota; kingdom Metazoa; phylum Chordata; class Mammalia; order Pholidota; family Manidae; genus Phataginus; species Phataginus tricuspis. The sequence goes on from JAQQAC010000477.1 coordinate 3,908,849, forward strand.
AGTACTAGTATCAGACAAAATAGATTTTAAAACAAAAAAAGTAACAATAGACAAAGAAAGACATTACATAATGATAAAGGGGTCAGTTCAACAAGAGGATATAACCATTATAAATATATATGCACTCAACCCAGGAAAACTTATGAATGTGAAACAAATACTAACAGGAATAAAGGGGGAAACAATGCAATGCATTCATTTTAGGAGACTTCAACACACCACTCACTCCAAAGGACAGATCAATCAGACAGAAAATAAGTAAAGAGACAGAAGCACTGAACAGCATATTAGAACAGATGGACCTAACATGGAGATCTACAAAACACTCAAAAGCAGCAGGATACACATTCTTCACAAGTGCACATGGAACATTTTCAAGAATAGCTCATATACTAGGCCACAAAAGAGCCTCAGTAAATTCAAAAGACTGAAATTGTACCAACCAGCTACTCAGACCACAAAGGTATGAAACTAGAAATATATTATGCAAAGACAATGAAAAAGCCCACAAACACATCGAGGCTTCACAACATGCTCCTAAATAACCAATGGATCGATGACCAAATAAAAACAGAAATGCAATATATAGACACAAATGACAACAATAATTCAACAGTGCAAAATATATGGGACACAAGAAAGGCCATGCTAAGAGAGAAGTATACCGTAATACAAGCCTATCTCAGGAAAGAAGAACAATCCCATATAAAAAGTCAAAACTCACAATTAATGAAACTAGAGAAAGAAGAACAAACGAGGCCCAAAGTCACTAGAAGGAGGACATAATAAAGATCAGAGAAGAAATAAATAAAATTGAGAAGAATAAAACAATAGAAAGAATCAGTGAAAGCAGGAGCTGGTTCTTCAAGAAAATAAACAAAATAGATAAACCCCTAGCCAGACTTATGAAGAAAAAAAGAGAGTCTACTCACATAAACAGAATCACAAATGAGAAAGGAAAAATCACTATGGACACCAGAGAAATACAAAGAATTATTAGAGAATACTATGAAAAATTATATGCTAACAAATTGGATAATCTAGAAGAAATGGACAACTTTCTAGAAAAATACAACCTTCCAAGCCTGACTCAGGAAGAAACAGAAAATCTGAAAAGACCAATTACCAGCAACGAAATTGAATTGGTTACCAAAAAACTACCTAAGAACAAAACGCCTGGACCAGATGGCTTCACTGATGAATTTGATCAAACATTTAGTGAAGACCTAATACCCATCCTTCTTAAAAGTTTTCCAAAAAGTAGAAGAGGAGGTAATACTTTCAAATTCAGTCTATGAAGCCAGCATCACTCTAACACCAAAACCAGGCAAAGACACCACACACACAAAAAAATTACAGACCAATATCCCTGACAAACATAGATGCAAAAATCCTCAACAAAATATTAGCAAACTGAATTCAAAAATACATCAAAAATCATGATTAAGTAGGATTTTTTCCAGGGATGCAAGGATGGTACAATATTAGAAAATCCATCAACATCATCCACCACATCAACAAAAAGAAGGACAAAAACCACATGATCATCTCCATAGATGCTGAAAGATGCTTTGACAAAATTCAACACCCATTCATGATAAAAACTCTCAAGAAAATGGATACAGAGGGCAAGTGCCTCAACTTAATAAATGACAAACCCAGAGCCAACATCATACTTAACAGAGAGAAACTAAAAGCTTTTCCTTTAAGATTGGGAACAAGACAAGGATGCCCACTCTCCCCACTTTTATTCAACACAGTTCTGGAGGTCCTAGCCATGGCAATCAGACAAAACAAAGAAATAAAAGGCATCCAGATTGGCAAGGAAGAAATCAAACTATCCCTGTTTGCAGATGACATGACAGTGTACATAAAAAAACCCTAAAGAATCCACTCCAGAACTACTAGATCTAATGTCTGAAGTCAACAATGTTGTGGGATACAAATTAATACACAGAAATCTGTTGCATTTCTTTACACTAACGGTGAACTAGCAGAAAGGGAACTCCGGGGAAAAATTCCATTCACAATAGCATCAAAAAGAATAAAATAACTAAGAATAAACCTAACCAAGGAAGTGAAAGACTTATATTCTGAAAACTACAAGACACTCATGAGAGAAATTAAAGAAGATACCAATAAATGGAAATACATCCCGTGCTCATGGATGGGAAGAATTAATATTGTTAAAATGGCCATCCTGCCTAAAGCAATATACAGATTCAATGCAATCCCTATCAAAATACCAACAGCATTCTTCAATGAACTAAATCAAATAGTTCTTAAATTCATATGGAACCACAGAAGTTCCTGAATAGCCAAAGCAATCCTGAGAAGGAAGGATAAAGCCAGGGGGATTATGCTCCCTGACTTCAAGCTCTACTACAAAGCCACAGTAATCATGTAAATCTGTTACTGGCACAGACCCATAGACCAATGGAACAGACCAGAGAGCCCAGTTAAAAACCCAAGCATATATGGTCCATTAATATATGATAAAGGAGCCATGGACATACAATGGGGAAATGACAGTCTCTTCAACAGCTGATGTTGGCAAAACTGGACAGCTACATGCAAGAGAATGAAACTGGATTGCTGTCTAACCCCATATACAAAAGTAAACTCGTAATGGATCAAAGACCGGAATGTACATCATGAAAACATAAAACTCTTACAAGAAAACAAAGGCAAAATCTCTTCAATATAAACATGAGCAATTTTTTTCTGAACACGTCTCCCCAGGCAAGGGAAACAAAAGCAAAAATGAACAAATGGAACTACATCAAACTAAAAAGCTTCTGTACAGCAAAGGACACCATCAGCAGAACAAAAAGGCTACAACCTACAGTATGGGAGTAAATGACTTATCTGCTAAGGGGTTAACGTTCAAAATATTTAAAGAAGTCACATGCCTTAACCCCCCAAAAACAAATAGCCCAATTAAAAAATGAGTGGAGGATCTGAACAGATACTTCTCCAAAGAAGAAATTCAGGTGGCCAACAGGCACATGAAAAAATGCTCCACATCGCTAATTGTCAGGGAAATGCAAATTAAAACCACAATGAGCTATCACCTCACACCAGTTAGGATGGCCAACATCCAAAAGATAAGGAAGAACAAATGCTGGTGAGGATGTTGAGAAGGGGAACCCTTTTACATTGTTGGTGGGAATGTAAACTAGTTCAACCATTGTGGAAAGCAATATGGAGGTTCCTCAAAAAACTAAAAATACTATTACCTTTTGACCTGGTAATTCCACTCCTAGGAATTTACCCAAAGAAAACAAGATTCCTGATTCAAGAAGACATATGCAGCCCTGTATTTATCACAGCACTATTTACAATAGCCAAAATATGGAAGCAACCTAAGTGTTCATCAGTAGATGAATGGATAAATAAAAAGTGGTATATACACACAATGGAATACTATTCAGCGATAAGAAAGAAACAAATCCTACCATTTGCAAGAACATGGATGGAGCTGGAGGGTATTATGTTCAGTGAAATAAGTCAGGTAGAGAAAGACAAATACCAAATGAAGGAAACAATTTATGGAGTATAACAATGAGGCAAAACTGAAGGAACAAAACAGCAGCAGACTCACAAACTCCAAGAAGGGACTAGTGGTTACGAAAGGGGAGGGTGGGGAGGAAGGGAAAAGTGAATTGAGGGGTATTATTATTGGCACACATGGTGTGTGGGGGTTCATGGGGAAGTTAGTGTAGCACAGAGAAGAAAAGTAGTGTCTCTGTGGCACCTTACTACACTGATGGACAATGACTGTAATGGTTTATGGGGGAGGGGAGGACTCGATAATATGGATGAATGTCATGACCACATTGTTTTTCATGTGAAACCTTCATAAGAGTATATATCAGTAATACCTTAATAAAAAAAGGGCAAAAAAATTCTTTTTTCACATAGTTATAGAAATAGGTGGCATGCAGCAGAAACCTTTATTTAAAGTTGTAGTATTTTTCATGAGGCCTCAACATCAATTGACTCAATAAACATGCTTCAACTGAATAGATGGCGGAAGACGGGAGGGCAGGAGACCTGCATGCCAGTGGAGAAGGTATACGGAAATGGCATCAGCCCAGATACTGGAAATAATCATTTTGTCCAGACTCTCTCTCAGAGTCAAAAGTGGACAAAACCTTCAGTTTAATTTTATTCAAATCATGGCTTTGATTCTGAAATATCAAAACAGTACAGTTCCACGATTAGCTAGACATATACGTGTGTTTCTGTTAGGACAGTTATTTCTGGGCATTGGGGATTCTGTGTGGAAGGAAACTGTAATGTCTTCCCTTGTTCAGATCCTAAAAGAGTTAAAGAAAAATCAGAGTACAGTTTGGCTATGCACAACAGTTAAGAAACAATGAGTACATACCATAAGAAAAATCCAAGGAAGATGTTTGAAATGGATTGAATCACGCATTGCTTTACCCGCATCTCATATTCTCTTAATAGACTTTAAATATTATTTTGCAGATAAAAATGTACACCCAAATATCAAGAAGTGATTCTCTTTTAAAGTGTCAGATTACTGAACAGGAGTTTAAATTATTAGGAAACATTAAAATTTGAGAATAAAGCTGCGCCATTTTTTATAGCCATCCAGGCCGTTGCAGGAACAGCATATTCCAAAAATCCGGCCTGACCGTGACCTCTGGAACAGAACAGAACAGCATGCCGCTAAGCACTCGATCTTGACTGCTGGCTGAAGGTCACTTCAGTGCCTTTTGGGAGGTATTTCAGCCACACTGAAGCCACTAAAGTAAAAATCAAAATGTTTGAGAGAAGGCAGCAATCAGGCAATCATTCCCTTTTCTATCTCTTCATAGCATCAGTGTGACAAACTTCTTACAGTGAAAATAGCTCTGAATTGCCCGCAGGCTGCCAGGTGAGAGGGCAGACACAGTGAGGCTTTTGTTTTAAGGTCAGATGAATGGGTGAAAGGTTCAGAGAAAACTCTTTTCTTTTCACCTGATGCTGACTTTCCCACTCAAAAAAAATATCTCAGTGAGTAGAATGCAGAATGACATACTTCACTGGGAACTTTTATATGAGAGACTCACTTAGAAAATGTGGAATTGAGAATTAAGTACATATTGATTATTTATGATGAACATATAGGCCTTAACTCTGTATTATATTTGAGGAAACAGAATTCTCAAACTTTAGAACCAGAAAGGCCAACAGAAGTCATCTAGGCGAAATCCTCTATACAGACGCAGAGACGGGGCCCTGGGAAGGCAAAGACAGAAAGCTTCACCCATGCCTGAAGGTGGTGATGGAGCCGGCCTGGGGTACTCAGGCCTCTCAACAGTTCAAAGGCCTTTGCTACACATACAAACGTATGTTTATATAGTTTCCTCAAACAAAAAATAGATGTGCTCAGCAATTAGGCTTTTTAAAAAATCCCCCTTGACATTCCAGAGAAAACACATAACATGAAATGTCAGACTTACTAGGCATTGCCTTTATATTTCCATCTTTTAAAAGTCTCCAAAAATGTTGTTTTTCAATAAACATATCTATTATAACCAGTTTTTATTATCTAAATAAGGATACTATTAATAATTAAACCAGGATGATGGGTATAAATTGAGACTTCTTAAGATATTATAGGGATGTATATTTATCCATTAAATATTGTATTTCCTGTTATGAAAAAATATTTCCTATGTTTTAAAAACAATATTATTGTGTAGGTGTATGCAGCTTAAATAATACTTTGCATTTAAACTGTCATTTATCTGCCTAATATTAAATTTTAATAAAAACCCATGCTTTTCTGGGCTTTTGAATAAAGTATCCTAAAACACATAAGTATGATGGAAAATTTGTGCACTTTCTTCATCAATTTTAAGAGGCTGTATGGTCAGATGATAATGAGAGAAATAGCAATGGAAATATATCTCTTCCTTTTTAATCTTTTCCTGGAAAATTTTATTTTGATATTGGTTGAAGTTTAACAAAATGAAATTTGAAACAAGATGATCTTGGTAACTACTAAATAGGACAGTTGTGCTTACATAAAAAAAAGGTGAAAGATTTGAATGGAACATGGAAGAATTAATGATAGCATCCTTTACAATTCTCCATTTACTACTGAATTACTACATTTAAGATGGCTTCAATAACTATGATACAATAGTTTCATATTTCCTCGACTTCTGCCTTGTGTTTTTACTTTCTTTGCTGAAAATTTACTGTAATAAAATTATTTTTGAAGTAGTGAAATTTAATCTTTTATAAATGCTTTGTGCTTTCAATGTTACTTAAGAAATAAATACCTACACACTCTGAAGTTATAAAAATATTTCCCTAGATATTGTTCTAAGATTTCTGTTTTTTTTTATTTTAAACTCTTTAATTCACCTTACATTGATTTTGTTTATCTGTTCACTTTTTTATTTTGTGAAGAAGGAATTAATCTCTTTTTTTAAAAATATAGATAACTAATGATCATATACATTTTTTGGAAAGTATATCTTTTTACCATTGATCTGCTTCCTTCTCTTAAAAAATTTCCAACAAGTGGATCTTAGTGTCTCAGCTCTAAATTCTGTTCCATTGATCAATCTGTCTATATCTGTACCAATAGAGCTGTATGAAATAGTCTTGGAATCTGGTAGGACAGATTTCCCCAGTTTTAGTTGCCTCTTTAGGGTTGTATTCATTCTACATATAAATTTGGAATCAATTTGTGAAGCACATTAAAAAAAATTGAGATTTTAATTAAAGGCTTGTTGAATCTGAGATCAATTTGGGGACAAATTGTTATCTTTAGGATTGTGTCTGTTTTTCTCTATGTAAAACATATCATCATGTTTTGGCTATCAGTGCTTTTCAAAAGCAATTTTATAATTCTCCTAAATAGAGTTGTATGACATTTTTAGGATTACCATTAAGTACCTTATGAAAGTTGTTGCTCTTCTTATTGGTATTTATTTTTATTTTCTAAAAATTTATTGAAAAAATATTTTCTAAAAATTTATTGAAAATATAGAAAATATAGCCAGACAGTTCCTAAACCCTCATTAGACAATGATGATATCTAGAATAAAATAATGATAGTTTTGTTTCTGCATTCCAACCCCTATTTTGTGGTTGTTTGTCATTTTTTGTTTATTTTGTTTTGTTTTTTATATAGGACCTCATTACAACACTCAAAGGAAGTACACTGTTCAAAGGATAATGAATATCCTATCTGATTTCTAATGCTAAAAACTAAGGGTCCTGTATTTCATTACAAAGAAAGGTGTTTCCATATATATGAGGCAGATAGTTTTTATAGGGTTAAGGAAACTTTATTCTCAATTTTAAAGAGCTCTTTCATGAATGGTCATTGAATTTTATGAAATTATTACAGACATATGCCCACATGTGTGTGTCCATACGTATTCAGTTATATGCATATATAATTCTGTGTTTAGTGATTCCCAAAGCCAAGTGACTGTTCTGTTGACTCTCACTCATTATCCTCCTTATATGTGGCTGTGTTGGTGTTTTGATCTTTCGTTGTGAACTCATGTTTTGTTAATCACATTCAAAGGAAAATATAAGTTGAGGTTGCTTTTTTTTTCAGAGTAATTTGTATGTGTTTCAGTCAGGAACTAGGGGCAACATTCATTTTAATCCACAATCTTAGATTTTACCAATTGCTGTCCACAGTTCACTACCAGACTACAAAGATCATAGTAGTATTTACTCACCATTAAATTTCACATTTTTGTAGGTGATTATTATTGTATGCCTAAGTTTTGGCTAGTAGCTTCTCACTCCTAGGTACTCCAGAGTGGTGGGATGCATCTTTGGAGGTATTATCCTTCCTAGACACTCAGCAGTTCAGTATTGTGGAAGAACTATTTATTTTGTAGCACAAAGGTTCTTTGGAGTAGCTTGTGTGCTACTCTCCTGAGAGTGAAACCTTTAAGGTGTTTCTGAAAGTATTATTTCTTTTAATAATTTTCTCCTGTAACAAAAATATGTATGATTCATGATATAAATCTAAACTGTTGAGATTAAATGGTTTTATGCATAGAAGCATAGAACTCATGCAATTTAAGCTGTTGCTATATTATAAACACTAACATTACTGTCATGAAGGAAAAGTACTCATTAATGTAGGAAAGAGTTCAAATAACACCTCCATCTTAAAACACTAACTCTATGCTCATACATAATATTCTCTTTACAAATAGTTTCATCTAAGTATAAGTCTAAAAATAAATAATCTTATTCTTTTGAAACTCTCAACTACCTCAAAACTGCAGCTTATTACAAAATTTCAAAAGGAATTTTGACTCTAGCCTTTTTACATTTATTTAGGTGGGAAGCAGAGACCGAGCATTTAGACCGTGCAGGTTACTGCACTGTCGATGCCGTAAGAGATGACATAAAGGAAACAACCTTTGTCATTAAAGGGTTACAACCTAGTGGCTTCCAAGTTTCAAAGTTAAAAATAAAATATTCCAAAAATGAACCCTAAGTTGTGAACTGTTGTGATCACCTCTGCATATCTGTGCTTCTTCCTCTTTTTAACTTGCTGTTAGCAAGCTTCAGCGATGAGAGACTGACTGAGATTTTGAAGTTATCCAAAGAGCATGCAGACTAAAAAAAACAGATTTTCCTTTGAAGCTTAGAGTTCAAATGCAACACATATTCCCTCAGAACAAATTTGCAAAGATACACGAGGCAGGCAAACAGCTCTTAGGTCAACATTACCTGTACATGTTTTAGACTCTATTAGCCTTTGAAGCAAAAATAGATGTTTATTGGGAAGCTTAAATAAAGGCAGTCTAAAGGCGAATTGTTAGTGTAGGGGACATCCTAGGGGAAAATAAAATTTAGTAAGTATTAATTATAAAAACTAAATATTGAGTTTTACTATTTTCCAAGGACTCTGCAAAGTATGTTCATGTGCATTCTTTCATTTATTTTAACTAATAATAGTTGACTTCACTGAGCCTTTGCTTATTTACCCCGGTCAGGGAAGGGGCAGGGCTAGGACTCGTCCCACCAGTGACTCCTTCCTGCTCGCATCCAGTGGCTCCTGGAATCCTCTCTGTAGACAGTGAGTGCATTAGATGTGTGGCCTCTGCCTTTTGCTAGTTCCATTCCTACCTAAAAATTAAGTGCTGGTAATATGGGCTTTGAGTATACCTGCTTCTTGCATTGGATTTTTTCTATGGAAAACTAAAAAAAAAAAATTGTGTTCTTCTTCAGATAGATTACTATTTTATGAAAGTTTTGGTTGTTGTTGTTTGGTTGCAAGTAATAATAAAGTATTAAGCAAGGGTTTTGTTTTGTTTTTCCTTTTAAGTTCATTTATTAATATCTCTCAGAATCCAAGGATGGGATCTACGAGTTGGAAAGACTGCTTTTACTTGAAAGCCATTTGGAGTCAAAATTGTTATTTCCATACTCATTTTTCTTCAGCAAATGGCCACTTACATTCCACTCATCATGTACTGTTTTGTCCTCTTTATGCAAACCAGCTTCTCTGACTTTTCCGTGCACTTAGCCGTGCACAGGGTTACATTTTCTAGTATTAAGTCCAGGTGCCATCAGTAGACAGGGTTTTTTTGTATCTCAACCTCAAGTTCTCAGGAGAAAAAAATCTAAATTGCCCACCTCCAAATTTTGTCCCCCTTCACTTCATTCAAAGTAGCGTAGGTGTTGAAATCACGTGCTAGAGAAACTGTCATGGGGCGAGGTCTTTGCTCAGAAAAGGGAGAGCGTTTTCTGGGAAGGCACATGGATGGGTGTGCCATGATCTCATGGGGAGGGGATATAATGATCAGATAGATTTATATGTTTCCAGCTACTATAACACTGTCTAATGTTAAATCAGTTACGACTGTCGCCTCTCAGAGCTCATGGCCATCAGATTGGATCTCCGTCCCTGGGCTTGATGCCCCCAAGCATCATCAAAAGTGACCCTCTGGAACGTCAAAATAAAAACCCAGATTCAGCCTAAATTCCCTTAGCGTACCTGTGTCTGGTACATAGTATCCTAACTTCATTAAAAATGTGGAATGGGAAAGGTCTTTGTTATAATGTAAGCGAGCTTGATCTTCCAGGAAGTTTACTGTTGATGAAGCATTCTTCATGGATATTAATAGTTTTTAAGATAGTCTTAAAACACACATACACCTACACACAGGTATACAAACACACATTTTCTAATACCTACTTTACGCAATGAAACATAATGTAATGGCATATCTTGTGCTTTTAGATTAGGAAAAATCAGAGGAATGACTTTCTTTAATTTACCACATTGGGAACAGCATTCCGGAATCTTTTTATAAAACAAATGCCAGTAACTGTAGAATTAAATCAATACTATTTCCTAATGGATTTTAATATTCAAATCAAGCAATGATATGCTTATATGTATACATTTCTATATAAGAAAAGGAATGATATTTCCATCAAAACTTTTCCCTTAAACTGTGTGCCAGTGGATCTCCCAGGAAAGGTAAGTACAAGGGAAGATGATTAAGTTTAGTATGCATCAATGACTGGTGCATGTAAATGAACTCTGCTGTGCCCCCAGAACAGCTTCCCCCAGCACAGGTTTATTGGTGGGAGAGAACGGGAGGAGTGGTGGCAGGAGAAGATGCGTGCGGTTGGTTCTAAGCACTTAATGTGATTACGTCCTCCTATTCTTTCTTAGGTTAAATGACACTAATGTTAGTGGAAAGTTAGTGCAAGTTCATAGGTTAAAAAGGTAGCTTTTATTAACACCAATCTGATAGCTAGATGATATCTGTGAGTGATGGCTAAGAAAGGAAAATGTTTATACATTAATCGTGACTAGCACTGCTGTATCGTATCAAGTTAAACAACATGTGGCATTGCTTTGATGAATGTAAAGCATATGAGAAAATGGAACCTGTTATTAACTTCACTTACCACTATTTTAAGCTCACTTTACATAGACTGTTGAAAAAATCAACATTGAAATAAATTAAATTTTACCCATATTAAGTACTTGTTTAACCAATAATCCTGGATTACTTTTACCATACCAAACTTTTTTTTTCTTACTTTAAGGTAGTTTAAGTGGTAAATGCTTTCTATAGAGACCTATCAATAAATTCATTCACATTTGATAAATATCTTTAGTTGATTAAAACATTTAAAAATTAATACATTTTAAGATATTTAGAGTACTACCACCTGATAATTTTTTAACTACTGTCAATTGCTAAATGGCAATTGAATGATATTTCTTCATGTTGGTTATTTATTTCAGACTGTATTATCAACTTAGGCCCAATTTGATTTTCAGAAAAATTGTCTGTTGTTATAAGTCATCAAATTATTATCACAAATGACATCTTAAAAATTGTATAACCAAGAAAAAATAAAAATATCATATGCAGCCTACAGAATTCAAATTATTACACATGTTCAGCAATACGAGATATTTTTCGGGACACCTCTTTCATACCTGCTTGTGCGCATGGTCATATGAATTAATGTGATTGTCAAACTCCTGATGTTTATAGTACTGCTTGTCACAGAGTTCACAGTAAAAGTTGGCTTTCAGATCTTCCAGAGCTTTGGCTATTGTGTTCTCCTTCTCAGCATAATCCTAAAAAATAAAATTTAAAGGAAGGAGTTAGTTCTCCTGTGAGCTGACTTTGTTCTGCCAGTTGTCAACTTAGCATAATAATTAGAAATGAATATAAGGGAGATATAAAGCAAATATCATTAAACTAAGTGAGAAGAATTGTGAGTTAAAGAAAAATGATTAACAGAAGAAGGCAAAACAAATGATGGAAAGAAGAGCAGAAATAGGAGAAGAAAAGCACACCATACAAAGAAGCGGAAGCCCTCACTTAAACAAGTTCCTCAGCTGTCAGCATAAAAACAAAAAACGAAAATCATATAGTTATGTTGACTTAATTGTTGTTTTCTGGCAATAATTACGTTAACATAAAACTTCTAAATTCTAAATTCTGAACATCTAAAATGTGTCCTGTCTTAGTAAGCCCATATTGGTGCATAATTATTCATGTTGGGTATTTTAGTTTGCTTGTTTCTGTACATACCGATATTTATGAACCCAACTGGATTTCATTTTCATCTTGACCCATATCAATTTAGGTTTGACTTTTAAAACTTCTCTAGTCTTTAGAAAATGAAATTCTTTTGTGCAAGTGATTTTCCTAAACTGAAAAGGATTTACTGCATAAACAGAGTGCCTTCGCCATGTTCACAGTAAATAAAGATGGCTATATAATTAAAACCCTGAAAAGAAGAAAAATGTAGTCAGTTATTATTAGCTTTCATTTGATGCATAAAATAGCAAAATGTTTGTGGCTTTAGGTTTTCTTAAATCTAAATTTACTTGCTGTTTTATGCTTCCTTAAATGTTAACGTTGCCATACACGAATAAATTTGACATGTTGAAGCATCATCCAAATCTTTTGCTGAAGTGTTGATATGAAGAAGACCTTTACTTCAATCCCCACCATAGAATATATCATGTTTCTAACTTACAGATTCTCTTATACCAAACTCCTTTTAAATTTCAAAATTACTACATATTCAGGCCTCCTGTATGCTATCATAAGATACTACCTCTCTCAGGCACTGGGTATTGAGGTGAAATGACACAGTCCTGAGTATGTCCATTGGCAACTGCCCTCTTACTAAATACACAGGCTAGAATGGACTCTGTAAGAATGTTTAAATTGCTTCTACAAAAATTAAAAGTGGTTTCCTAATTTTAATTTAATGGTGACTAATACTTTCCTTGCTTAATTGTACTATATATTTGTGCATATATCATATATCACAAAGTTGATTTGTATGTATACCTTGTAGTATATCTTATAGGAATCAAAAAATACATTTGCCAGATTATATAAATACATGGCCCACTTTCTCACTTTAAAGATAATGATCCATTGTTCTATCAGTATTATTAACTGTACAGCAAGAAGTGATAAATCGCAAAATCAAATTGTTATACATGATTTATCAATTATTTTACCATTTCTTAGCAGACTTGTGAAATCTTCCCTAATATTCTTTTTAATTGTTTTCAATATATTAAAAATGGTTAGTTTAAAAAGATGAAAATAAGTCATATAGACCTAAACTGCTTACTGAATTTTTACAAAATCTTTAAAATAATACTTTGTGGATTAGCCAATTTAAATGAAACAGAACTTAAGTACTATGATTTCATGGCTAAAGTGTGTGAAGCAGAGATAAAATTCCAATCAATATGAGTTACATTATAATGGCAATAGCTTTTTGGCTCAAAAATGAATTAGCTCTCAGAACAATATTCTTGAACAACAATTTCTTTGCAAACTAGTTGATTCTTCTCATTAATTATAATTATGGTTAAGCTGCATCCTTGCTCTAAGTATTTGGTTATTCCTTATTTTGGTGTAAGTTTATTTTTTTCTCCTAAGATTGATATTCTTCCATAGAAATAATAACTATTTCCTATTATTCTTTCCACAAAAGTGGGACATTTTTGAGTAAAGCAAACTGATATTCTTAGGTAGATTGTATTTGTCCAATATAGTAGCCTTAGCCTAGATCTGAAGAGAAAAAGAAATCTAAAAAAATAGCTAACATTTATTCAGTGCTTGTTTAGGGTCAGTCACTGACTATAAGAGTTTGTATGTATTAACTCATTTAATCCTGATTGAAATTTTAGAGATGTGTATTCCAGATGTTTCCTCATTTTACAGGTAAGAATACAAAGCAAGAAAAAATTAAATAATTAGCTCAAAGATGTATAATGAATAAATGTGTAGCCCATATTTGAGCCCAAAGGATCTGATCCATAACATTTCACATTACGTTCAAACATTTAAGCACATTAAAAAAAACAGAGAGAGAGACATACCCATCACCCATCACTCAGCTTCAGCAGTTGTCAACTTAGGCCCAACTTGTTTCAATATAGCCCATCCTATCTCACTCCCTTAGCTCTCCCCAGTTAAATTTTTTTAAAATTCCCAAGTTCATATAATGTTATCTGCAAATTGTTCAGTATGTATCTCTAAAATAAAAGGATGTTTTAAAAAAATATTATCTCAAAACAAATATCAGACATAAACAAACAAACAAAAAAGAAAACACAATCATTCAGTCCAATCATCAAATGTATGTGTAGCTAGGTGCACAGGTGCCCTGTCCTTGAGGAATGTGTGCTCCATGAGGGCGGGAATTTGTATAAATTTTGATTACTGCTGTATCTCCAGGGCTTTTAACAAAGCCCAGCATTAGCCAACAATCAACATGGATATAGATGCTTTTACATGTATATAACATATGTCAGTGTGTTCAAATGACCTCAGTTGTCTAATATTTTAAACTAGTTTGTTCAAAACAGGATTCAGATAAGGCCCGTACATTACCATGATCTGATATGTTTCTTAGTCTCTTTTACATTACAGGTTTCCCCTCTCTTTGTTTTATTCCTCATTGCAATTTATTTTTCAGACTTGTACTGCACAGTTTGAAAAAAAGTTTCAGAACCATAGAAATGTTATAAGAATATGATATAAAATTCTGCAAGTAAAATCATTGCTAACATTTTGACAGGATTGTTCTCTTTCTTTCTCTCTCTCTCATCTTCCTCTAAGATATTAAAAGACACACAGCATAACTTAAGCTCAGGTTGCAATAGATGGCACAGTAAGAAACATTTTTAGGTTAGAACTTTCAAGCTGATATGAACTTCAGTAAGGAGTCAGGGCTGTAATCTAAAAAAATGTTAGTGGAATAGAAGAACTAGTTATTGTATGTGTGTCATAAGGGAAATGAATCATATGTATTGTTACTGATTATACATTTTTTAAAACATATGTGGACAAAATCAATCCACATCAGGTGACATGCCCCGATCCCCATAGCCCCTCTCCTCCTTCATTGTGGATGATACTAAAACGATTGACTGAAAGTATAAAACACAATAAATAATACATTTTTAATGCAGCCTTCCCACTGCAGAGGTAATACATCTGAATAAGATGAAAAGGGAGCGCAGCTGCTCATATATCCTCATCACATTTCCCCCTGCATCTGGCAAACCCATTCTGCTCAACTTCGCATACAACTTCCATAATGTGTCACTGAATGTGCTGGCAGAAAGTGAAGAAAGGCTAAGCCTCTGGTAGCTAGTCAGGTCATTCAAACCCATCACATGTGACATATACCTAAAACAGTAAAGGATAAATCCTTACTTTCAGAAAGCAAGATTCTTCTTATAGCAACCTAGCAATAGCACAGTGCAATATGCTTCACAGATCAGTGCACTGAAACAGAATTCATGGTTCATCAAACATCGTAGGGCCTTTTCATCTAACCTCTATTAAAAAATGAGGAGTACTAAAGTAGGACTTTGAAGTGACAGAATTTTCTTCTCCAAAATGACACATCTGGTGGCTTCAGCATAACACAGGGTGTCAAATAGTATTCAGCTTCTTTTAAAATGTATCTGTAACTAGATTCACTTTGAGGAATGTGAACCCCGTGAGGACAGGAATTGTTTTCTGTTGTTGTTGTTGTTGTTTTATTAAGGTATCATTGATATACACTCTTATAAAGGTTTCACCAGAAAACAATGTGGTTACTACATTCACCCTTATTATTGAGTCCTCCCCCCATACCCAAATGCAGTCACAGTCCCTCAGTGTAGTAAGATACCAGAGTCCCTACTTGTCCTCTCTGTGCTACACTGTCTTTTCCATGACCCCACACACACCATGTGCACTAATCATGATACCCCACAATCCCCTTCTCCCTCCCTCCCACCTGTCCTCCCCAACCCCTCCCCTTTGGTAACCAATAGTACCTTCTTGGAGTCTGAGAGTCTGCTGCTGTATTGTTCCTTCAGTTTTGCTTCGTTGTTATATTCCACAAATGGTTTCCCTCACTTGGTATTTGTCTTTCTCTGCCTGACTTATTTCACTAAGCATAATACCCTCTAGCTCCTTCCATGTCCTTGCAAAAGGCAAGATATGTTTCTTTCTTATGGCTGAATAGTATTCCATTGTGTGTGTGTACCACCTCTTCTTTATCCATTCATCTACTGATGGACACTTAGGTTGTTTCCACATCTTGGCTATTAAAAATAGTGCTGCAATAAAAATAAGGGTGCATATGTCTTTTTGAATCTGAGAAGTTGTTTCTTAGGGTAAATTCCTAGGAGTGGAATTTCCGGGTCAAACGACATTTCTATTTTTAGTTTTTGAGGAACATCCATATTGCTTTCCACAATGGTTGAACTAGCTTATATTTTCACCAGCAGTGTAGGAGGGTTCCCCTTTCTTCGCATCCTCACCAGTATTCGCTGTTCCTAGTCTTTTCAATGCTGGCCATCCTAACTGGTGTGAGGTGATATCTCATTGTGATTTTAATTTGCATTTCTCTGATAATTAGCAATGTGGAGCAATTTTTCATGTGACTGTTGGCCATCTGAATTTCTTGGAGAAGTGTCTGTTCATATCCTCCGCTCATTTTTTAATAGGTTTATTTGCCTTTTGGGTGTTGAGTTGTGTGAGTTCTTTATATACTTTGGATGTTAACCCCTTGTAGGATATGTCATTTACAAATATATTCTCCCATACTGTAGGAGGTCTTTTTGTTCTGATGATAGTGTCCTTTGCTGTACAGAAGCTCTTTAGCTTGATGTAGTCCCATTGTTTCATTTTTGTTTTTGTTTTCCTTGCACAAGAAGATGCATTCTGGAAAAAGTTTCTCATGTTAATATTCAAGAAATTTTTCCTCTGTTGTCTTGTAAGAGTTTTATGGTTTCATGGCTTACATTCAGGTCTTTGATCCATTTTGAGTTTACTTTTGTGTATGGGGTTAGACAGTAATCCAGTTTCATTCTCTGACATGTAGCTGTCCAGTTTTGCCAACACCAGCTGTTGAAGAGGCTGTCATTTCCCATTGTATATCCATGGCTCTTTTATCGCATATTAATTGACCATATATGCTTGGGTTTATATCTGGGCTCTCTATTCTGTTCTACTGGTCTATGGGTCTATTCTTATGCCAGTAACAAATTTACATGATTACTGTGGCTTTGAGGTAGAGCTTGAAATCAGGGAGCATAATTCCCCTAGCTTTATTCTTCCTTCTCCAGATTGCTTTGGCTATTTGGCATGATGTTGATGGATTTTTTAATGTTGTAGCATCCAGGCATCCCTGGAATAAATCCTACTTGATCATGATGGATGATCTTTTTAATGTATTTTTTAATTTGGTTTGCTAATATGAGTATTTTTGCATCTATGTTCATCAGGGATTTTGGTCTGTAATTTACTTTTTTTGTGGTGTCTTTGCCTGGTTTTGGTATTAGATTGATGCTGGCCTTGTAAAATGAGTTTGGAGTATTCCCTCCTCTTCTCCTTTTTGGAAAATTTTAAGGAGGATGGTATTAGGTCTTCACTAAATGTTTGAAAAATTTAGCAGTGAAACCATTTGGTCCAGGGTTTTTGTTTATAGGTAGTTTTTTGATTACCAATTTAATTCATTGCTGGTAACTGGTCAATTCAGATATTCTAATTCTTCCT
Organism: Phataginus tricuspis; assembly: GCA_029783875.1. Taxonomy (NCBI): domain Eukaryota; kingdom Metazoa; phylum Chordata; class Mammalia; order Pholidota; family Manidae; genus Phataginus; species Phataginus tricuspis. The sequence goes on from JAQQAC010000477.1 coordinate 3,926,425, forward strand.
GGGTTAGCCTTGGAGGGGTTTTTGATGACCAATTCAATTTTGTTGCTGGTAATTGGTCTTTTCAGTTTTCTGTTTCTTCCTCGGTCAGGCTTGGAAGGTTGTATTTCTCTAGAAGTTGTCCATTTCTTCTAGGTTATCCAATTTGTTAGCATATAATTTTTCATAGTATTCTCTAATAATTCTTTGTGTTTCTGTGGTGTCCAGAGTGATTTTTCCTTTCTCATTTATGATTCTGTTTATGTGAGTACAGTCTTTTTTTCTTGGTAAGTCTGTATAGGAGTTTATCTATTTTGTTTATTTTCTCAAAGAACCAGCTCCTGCTTTCATTGAATTTTCTATTATTTTATTTGTCTCAATTTTATTTATTTCTGCTCTAATCTTTATTATGTCCCTCCTTCTACTGACTGTGGACCTCATTTGTTCTTCTTTTTCTATTTTCATTTATTGTGAGTTTAGACTACTCATATGGGATTGTTCTTTTTTCCTGAGGTAGGCCTGTATTGCAATATGTTTCCCTCTTAGCACAGCCTTCATGGCATTCCACAGACTGTGATGTTGAATTATTGTTGTCATTTGTGTCCATATATTTCTTGATCTCTGTTTTTATTTGGTCATTGATCCATTGATTATTTAGGAGCATGTTGTGAAGCCTCCATGTGTTTGGGTGCTTTTTCATTTTCTTTGTGTAATTTATTTCTAGTTTCATACCTTTGTGGTCTGAGAAACTGATTGGTAAAATTTCAAACTTTTGAATATACCAAGGCTCTTTTTGTGGTCTAGTATATGATCTATTTTTGAAAATGTTCCATGTGCACTTGAGAAGAATGTGTTTTCTGCTGCTTTTAGGTGTAAAGTTCTGTAGATGTCTGTTAGGTCCATCTGTTCTATTGTGTTGTTCAGTGCCTCTGTCTCTTTACTTATTTTCTGTCTGGTTGATCTGTCCTTTGGAGTGAGTGGTGTGTTGAAGTCTCCTAGAATGAATGCATTGCATTCTATTTCCCCTTTTAATTCTGTTAGTATTTGTTCACATATGTAGGTGCTCCTGTGTTGGGTGCTTAGATATTTATAATGGTTATATCCTCTTGTTGGACTGACCCCTTTATCATTATGTAAAGTCCTTCTTTGTCTATTGTTACTTTTTTTATTGTAAAATCTATTTTGTCTGATACAAGTGATTATCAATAGGTATGTACTTACTGCCATTGCAGGCTTTAGATTTGTGGTTACCAAAGGTTCAAGGTTAATTCCCTTTCTATCTAACAGTAAAATTTAACTCAGTATGGTATTTCAAACACAACCTAAAGGTTCTTTTTTTTTTCCTCCTTTTTCTTCTTCCTCCATTCTTTGTATATCTGTACTCTTTGTCTATCCCTTGACTGACTTTGGGGGTATTTCCTTTGATTTTGCATTGCTTAGTAATTAATTGTTCTACTTTCTTTACTTTGGTCTTATTTCTCTGGTGACAGCTATTTAGCCTTAGAAATACCTCCATCTATAGCAGTCCCTCCAAAATACACTGTATAGGTGGTTTGTGGGAGGTAAGTTTCCTGAGGACGGGAATTTCTACAAGTGTTAGTTACTGCTGTATATCCAGAGCTTTTAACAGAGTACAGTATTGGCCGACCATCAATATGCATACAGATACATTTACCTGTAATAAAAAAGCAAACAGAACAAAAGCCAGCAGCACCAGATCTGCAATATGATTAAGATAATTGTGCCTATGTTTGGGTTTGTGGTACCCAGTCAACCAGGGGACACCTTTAGGACTAATGACAGTTCTGCTATGTAGGAATTACTGTTACTAAATAGGAGTTGTAATCATATATCACAGTGTAATATTTCTGCTAGATCCACTCTATTTAGAGTAGTTAAAATTACAAAGATACAAATAGGTTGGATACTGTTAACACATAATTATTTTCAATACTGTAAAGGAACATTTGTATGTAATTAATACTTAAAAGTTGTAAACTTTTTGGTGTTTTTTTGAATGTCTTGCTGACAAGCTACATTTTTATTTCCTAGAATAATTTAAGATGATATTATTCTTCAGTTCTAAACTCTTCAATAGTGCCCCATGATTATTAGAATAAATATCCTTATAATGATCAACAAGTCCTACCCCACCAGGTTGCTGGCTACATCCCTGGCATCAACTTCTATTGCTCTATCTCACTTTGCTTTAGTCACCTTTATTTCTTTAATATTTCTGAAACTTCCTTAATTATATACCCACCTTGACACTTGGAATTGTTAATTATTCCCCTGGAATGTTCTTACACCTGGAATGTTCATGTTTGCATAAAACACTCATTAATTTATAGCAGATCTCTGCTAAAATGCTGTTTCCTCAAAGATGACTTCCTTTGTCATCTGAGATGAGAAACACTTTTGGTTTTCTGTTTACTTCCCCTTTTTTATAGTAAAAGTTTCAGATGTACCAGCTTATCCTTCAACATCTGTACACACCACAAAAAGACTGCACCACAAGTCTACTTACCATCCATCACCAAACAGTTGACCCCTCTTCAGCCATTTCACCTACCCACCTAGCTCCCATCCCCTCTGGTTACTACCAGTCTGTTCTTTGTATCCATGAGTTTGTTTTTGTCTTATTTGTTCATTTGCTTTGTTTAGAGTCCAAATACGAGTGAAATCATATGGCATTTGTCTTTCTCTGACCACTTCACTTAGCATAATTCCCTCAAGACTCATCCATGTTGTCACAAATGGCAAGATTTCATTCTTTTAATGGTTTTTGATCTTTTAGCTTTCCTTTTAATGTGAAGAAGAGAAAGTTTATTCACAAAGAAAACAGCTATAGAACACCTTTGGGCCTTGGAGTGTGAAAGCTATATCAACAATAAGGGAAAGAGAGAGAGAGTACAAAAGAAGGCATTCAGCAAAACTGATGTTAGTCTTTATCTGGTTTAAAACCCTCCCTATTAGGCAAGATGGCAACCATTTCTGTGCAAGTGTCTCAAAATATATCTCATTCTGTTTTTAAAGGCTGGGTTCTATTATCTCAAAGGCTGAAAATGAATAAAAAGATGATTTTGAGGACTATATAAGGGGCATGAAGGAATGAGTCAGAAAGTTACAATTGTATCAAAAGTCACACATGTATTGAACAGAATTATAATAAACCATGTGCATTTAAGTGTGAGTGTTTTTTTTTAAGGATTCCACAGAAATACAAACTCATCTGTACCACCATGAAAGGCAGAGACAAAATACTGAAAAGGTTGTGTATTGACTATTATATTTTTACAGACAACTTCGGTGAGCTAAATTAAGTACACCCCATCAGCAAGGACAAAATATACCTTCGGTCCGCATTTATGAGAATTGGAGCAAATTTAAAGGTGTTTTTCAAAATTATAACTCTTTTCAGAATTAGTTTAAAAGCAGGAGGATTCAGTCAGAGAACTTTATCTATTTCTCTTCTGTTATTTCGCTGATAACAACCACCCCATAATTAGCATGGCTTCTATTGATAGAATCTGTTCATGCAAAGGAAGGATGAATCCCCAAGCCTCAGCTGTCAGAAAACAGTCTTGCCCATCCTCACTTGGCTATACCTATCAACATGATTTATCCTCAGAGATAATCGGTTTTTTTCTTCATCCATGGATTCTGCAGGAAGTCCTAGCCTGTGACTAGTACTTATAAGACACTCTGGTTGACTTAAACAGTATGTGGTATATCTTCAGAAGGTACCAGAAAAGTGAGTTAGAGTTTTCCCTTCACGTTTGGGAAGATCTGAGGGACAGCATGTTTTAATAGTTGGCTGAAATTTAACATCATCCTACAGTGCCCCGGCACATAAAGCAAGGTGGTTGGTAGATCTCATTTCCAAGGCAAACCACAAAAAGTATATCAAGTTTTCTGAAGCTGAATGCTAGCTGAGGTGTGTGGGATTCTAGTTCACATATGTAAAATCTCATTCATATATATATACAGAGAGAGAGAGAGAGAGAGAGAGAGAATTCCAACATGGAAATGCTATATAAATACATTCTGCAGAATCCCAGTATAAAATATGAATAGTAGTAAGTTTAGGGTTCTTACTTCAGCTTAGAAATCTCTTAACTTTATAGTCAGCAGCCATTTCTCTTGAGTAGTAGAAGAAAGGCATGTCTTATTGTGACACATACTTGTTACAGTCTCAGTTATAACAGTAAGCTAGGGTGAGACAGCAGTTTCTCTAGTAAATTGTCTCACTGGTTATCCTAGCTTGAGTTCTACCAGAAATAGATACTGAGACAAGGAGCTAAATTTAAGTGGCTTATTTGAGATCTCAGGAAAGACTGAAGATTGACAAAGAGAGAGTGAATAGGAGGCTGATACAGATTTCTGGTTTCAGTAAAGAGCTTGAAAGTTATCATTCCTGTTGGTACAATAAGAACAATATGTGGAAAATGAAAATTAATTATTTTTCTTGGAAGTGTCCTAGACAGAGGTCACAGGGTAAATCACCACTTTAAAATCTGAAGAGACAAGCACATTCAGAGATATAACAACTATTATCTGCTTGCTTGGATTAGAAACTGCTGTAGCCATGAACTGGAAGGAATTCTTAAATGTTAACTCGATGAATTTCTGTAGGCTGACTTTGGTCTAGTTTGTGAGACAAAAACTCTTGATGACTAAAACAATCTTAGAGGGACACCAAACACTTTTGTAAGCTTTCCTTTTATGAACCCCACAGGTTTTTATGATGATAACCTGAGAAAGCGTCCTTTGTGTGCCTGAAAGGTGAATGAGAAGAATAACTACTGTGTAATAAGCCAAGAGCCTTCTGTATAACTAAGCTACACCCAAAGGATAGGGTATTTCCACATCTCCATTCAAATACCTTATTCAAGCCAGGGAAAGGAATTTACTATCCCTGTAGTCTTCCTGACTCATATAATTTTGGAGGCAACATTGCTGAGGTCACAGATTCAAGAAAACAGAGTGGGAATTCTATAGCTTTCCCTGCAACTCCCCCAGAAAGTGTAGGGACCTAGGAGGCAGAAAGTAAAAGAAACTATACCACAAGAGAAACACATATGATGGCTATAGCCCCGAGACATAGATGTATTAAAGGATTAATACATAATTGAAAAGTTATAGATTACTCCTTCTCCCTCACACCCCAGCTACAGGACTGTATAATAATAGTGGATTAGAGTTGAGATGGTTGCACAATATACACTGTCTCTGAGGAAGTATATATACATAAACAGAAAGATAAAAAGGCACCCACAATCAAGGACACTAGAGGAATTGTTAGTTCCTTACATTTATAGCTATAGAAACTTTAGACACAGCCCAACACCTTGACCTATTGACAGTAATACACTAAAGGTCTGTTTACTTCAGTTCCTATTACCTGATTCATGTTCAGATTTCAATAAAAAATTAAAAAGTATTCTAAAGGTAAGAAAAAAAAAACAGTCTGAGGAGAAAGGGTAAGCACCAGAACAAGGCTAAGATCCCAGCTATTACATGGACATTGGAATTCTCAGAGCGGGAATTTAAAATGACTCTGATTAATGTGTTAAAATCCCTAGTGGTAAAAGTAGACACCATGCAAGAAGAGGCAGGTTATGTAAACAGAGATTAAAATTTTAAGAAAGAATCAAATGAAAGTGATAGAGATCAAAATAGCTTAAAAGAAATGAAGAGTTCCTTCAGTGGATTCGTCAGTAGACATGGTACAGAAGAAAGAATCAATTAACTCGAACATGGGTCAGTATAATCTTACCACATTGAAATGCAGAGAGGAAGGAAGGAAGAAAACAAGAACATCCAAGCACTATGGGATAATATCAAAAAGTATATCATATGTGTGTTGGCAGAAGAGACAGAGAATGGAACAGAAGAAATATTTTAAATAATAATGGCTGAAAAATTTTCCAATTAACAGATGCCAACCTATAGATACTTAGGAAGCTCAGAAAACACCAAAAGGATATGATAACACTACAACAGCAATAATCACCTTGACATACATATTTATACAGCAGAAAATCAAAGACAAAGAGAAAATCTTGAATTCAGATTTCAAAGAGGAAAGAAAAAAAAGCCTTATCTACTAAGAAATAAGGATAATAATTACACCAGAATTTCCACAAGAAACCACACAAATCAGAATATAGTGAAATGGTAGACTGAAAAATCTAAGTGTTGAAAAGAAAAACAAAACAAAACAAACCCCACACCAACCTAGAATGAAACATGGTAGCTATTACACCAGCCATATCAATAACCACTTTAAATATGAATGGTCTAATTACACCAAATAAAAGATAAAAGATTGTCAGAGTAGATTAAAAAGAAAAAGTAGACTAACTACGGGTTGTCTACAAGAAATCATTTTTTTAAAAAAAGACTCAGGTTAAATGTAAAGGGATGGGAGCCAGTAAAGACTGTGTTACAAAGAAATTGCTACACACGCAAATTTTCCAGCTTGTTCATACTGGAAACTAGAACCTAGTGGAGACACAAACCTCAGAGCTTTTGTATTTGTGAGGCACAGGAACTATGCAAATTCTCCAACAAATCCCTTTAATATATATATATTCCCTACTTGATATTACATTATGTATCTATTGTAATCTCACCACTGTAAGTTCTATGAAGGCAGGATCTTTATCTGCCATATCCCCAATGCCTAAATGAATTGCTCAAACAAACAAATGTTTGAAAAATATTTGTTCTATAAAAGAATGAATAAACAGTAGCTATATGTTGTACATATCATTTATTGTGTACAGTCTTGAACCATGTTTTTGGTAGACCACACTGTTTGATTGGGTAGAAGAGGTCTGAAATACCGAAGAAGGACACACATTTCTTTCTACTGAGATTTAGAGGCTTAATACTTACAGTCTTTGCTATCTAAATATTTGTGCAAAATTTAAAGTATTTCATAAAACAATTGTGTAAAGGGTGTTTTTAATACTGTAATATAAATCAACACTGATAATTTTGCATGAATTTATGGTCTCCTGAAGCAACGGCAAGAAGAACTGATGCACCCAGAAGTACAGATATCTGCCCTTCATAATAACTGATCAGACAATATAAAACCATTCAATCCATTCATTCAGTATTTATGGAGTACCTATAGGTATTATGTGCATCCTAGATACAAGTATACATAAAATAATCTGTTTTATATTAACACCATTATATTGGAGATGCAAAAAAATATAGCTTCATGATATATATAAGTGCATAGTAATTTAGATCTCCAAAGAAGGCTAGGGAGTACAGTGGTGGTCAAATTATCCCAGCTGAGAAATAAGTGTAGTCTTCCAATTAATGCCTAATTCACTGAGAACTGAATAGGTGTCAGCAGGTAAGGAAGGGTGCAGTGGATTTTATATTCAAAGAAAAGCAATTGTACATAGAACCGTAAAATACTACACTTTTGAAAAACTGCAGATGGTCTGGTGTGGCTGGAGAATTTGGTGTACGTTGCAGAGCAGGAAGAGGAACATTAGCCGTGGCAACTAAAGATGATGGGACATTTTCCAAAGATGGCGGCATGACAGGTGAGACAGAGAGCTCCTCCCAAAACCACAAAAAAGTACAAAAATATAGTTAATAAATACAACTAGCCTTAAAACAGCAACAAGAAAGAAGGCTGAACCAGACTGGATACAGACCTCACGAACAGAGCAGACCTCACGAAACAGGGTAACGTAGGAAAGCCTTGATCCGACGGGACCCAGGCCCTTCCCCCACCCCAGCTCACCTGCGGGAGGAAGAGAAACAGAGCGGGGAGGGGGTGGAAGCCTGGGACTGCTGAACACCTAGTCCTGGAGACCTGCATTGTGAGCAGAATCCTATAGTGTGTGGTGCTCTGGATGTTGGGGAGCTCAGACAGGCAGAGTGCTTGAGAAATTGACATTCCGGCCGTTTGTGGAGGAGGGGATTCCCCACCCGGCCGTTCTGTGTCAGAGGAAAGGCAGGGAGTCTGAGAGGCTTCCTAGCAGCCAGAGGGATGCTGAGGGGGCGGGGTTTGCATGGAGCTTGCTGTGTGGGAGAAGGGACAGCTGGACAAGGTTGTCTGGGCACACTCTGCCCAGCTGGTTGGGAACTTTGGGGAGCTTCAGGTACTCCATCCCCCTGGCTGCCTGCTCAGCTCCGAGGCCCCCGACTGTGACACACAGCCTGCCAAGCCTTCCTCCTGGCCTGCAGACACCTGCTCACAAAGCGGTAGTCGCTGTCCAGGCGTCAGGCCAGCCAGAGGGAGGCCCTGCCTACAACAGCTAGAGACGCAAAGCACAGAGGCTCACATGTCTGTGCTTGGCCCACTGGCTCTGACACTGGAAACAGGACTGCAGACGGGAATCAGGAAACAGATCTTTCCTCCCCCAGGCACCAGCTCTGCTCCCCTATGACCCCCAACTTCACTCTAGGGGCTGAGCAGCTCCAGAGAGTGGAGTTTCTGCACACTAGTGGGCACCACACAGAAATATGAAACAACAAAAGAACATGCTTCAGACCAAAATCTCACAAACCCCATAAAGAGGGCCAAATGAAACTGAACTCACCAATATTCCTGAAAGAGAGTTCAAAATAAAAATTATAAACATGCTTATGGAGGTACAGAAAAATATTCAAGAACTCAGGAATGAATTTAACTTGGAGATTCAATCATTGAGAAATTCCATATCTGAAATGCAATATACTATGGAGAGATTTAAAAGCAGAATTAGATGTAGTAGAAGAGATGGTAAATGGAATCAAAATTAGAGAAGGGGAATATAAAGCAGCTGAGGCACAGAGAGAAAAAAGGATCTTTAAGAATGAAAGAATATTGAGAGAACTGTGTGACCAATCCAAACGCAACAATATTCTCGTTATAGGAGTACCAGAAGAAGAAGAGCGAGAAAAAGGGATAGAAAGTGTCATAGAGGAGGTAATTGCTGAAAATTTCCCCAATCTGGGGAAGGAGATAGTCTCTCAAGCCATGGAGGTGCACAGATCTCCCAACACAAGGGACCCAAGGAAGACAACAGCAAGACGTATAATAATTAAAATGGCAAAGATCAAGGATAAAGACAGACTTTTAAAAGCAGGAAGAGAGGGAAAAAAGATCACATACGAAGGAAAACCCATCAGGCTATCATCAGATTTCTCAACCGAAACCTTACAGGCCAGAAGGGAATGGCATGATATATTTAATGCAATGAAGCAGAAGGGCCTTGAAGCAAGAATACTCTACCCGGAAAGGTTATCATTTAAATTTGAAGGAGGGATTAAACAATTTTCAGATAAGCAAAAGCTGAGAGATTTTACCTCCCACAAACCACCTCTACAGTGCACTTTGGAGGGACTGCTATAGGTAGAAGTATTCCAAAGGCTAAACAAATGTCACACAAGGGAAGACAAAGAGTACAGAATATGATTTATAACATACAAAGAATGGAGAAGGAAGAAAAAGGAGGAAAAAAAAAAGAACCTCTAGGTTGTGTTTGTAATAGCATACAAAGTGAGTTAAATTAGACTGTTAGATAGTAAGGGAATTACCCTTGAACCTTTGGTAACCACGAATCTAAAGCCTGCAATGGCAATAAGTACATACCTATCGATAATCAACCTAAATGTAAATTGTCTGAATGCACCAATCAAAAAAAAATAGAGTTACTGAATGCATAAAAAAACAAGACCCATCTATATGCTGCCTACAAGAGACTCACTTCAAACCCAAAGACATACACAGACTGAAAGTAAAGGGATTGAAAAAGATATTTCATGCAACTAATAGTGAGAAAAAAGCAGGAGTTGGAGTACTTTTATCAGACAAAATAGACTTCAAAACAAAAAAAAATCAAAAGAGACAAAGAAGGACATTACATAATGATAAAAGGGTCAGTCCAACAAGAGGATATAACTAGTATAAATATCTATGCACCTGAAACATAAAACTCTTAGAAAAGAATACAGGCAAAAATCTCTTGGACATAAACATGAGCAACTTCTTCATGAACATATCTTCCCAGGCAAGGGAAACAAAAGCAAAAATGAACAAATGGGACTATATCAAACTAAAAAGCTTCTGTACAGCAAATGATACCATCAGTAGAACAAAAAGGCATCCTACAATATGGGGGAATATATTCATAAATGACATATCCGATAAGGGGTTGACATCCAAATTATATAAAGAGCTCATGCACCTCAACAAACAAAAAGCAAATAAGCCAATTAAAAAATGGGCAGTGGAGCTGAACAGACACTTCTCCAAAGAAGAAATTCAGATGGCCAACAGGCACATGAAAAGGTGCTCCACATCACTAATCATCAGAGAAATTAAAATTAAAACCACAGTGAGATATCACCTCACACTAGTTAGAATGGCTAACATCCAAAAGACAAACAACAACAAATATTGGCAAGGACGTGGAGAAAGGGGAACCCTCCTACACTGCTGGTGGAAATGTAAATTAGTACAACCATCATGGAAAGCACTATGGAGGTTCCTCAAAAAACTCAAAATAGAAATACCATTTGACCCAGGAATTCCACTCCTAGGAATTTACCCTAAGAAAGCAGCAGCCCAGTTTGAAAAAGACATATGCAGCCCTATCTTTATTGCAGTACTATTTACAATAGCCAAGAAAGGGAAGCAACCTACATGTCCATCAGTAGATGAATGGATAAAGAAGATGTGATATATATACACAATGGAATATTATTCAGCCATAAGAAGAAAACAAATCCTATTATTTGCAACAGCATGGATGGAGCTAGAGAGTATTTATGCTCAGTGAAATAAGTCAGGTGGAGAAAGACAAGTATCAAATGGTTTCACTCATCTGTGGAGTATAAGAACAAAGCAAAAACTGAAGGAACAAAACAGCAGCAGACTAACAGAACCCAAGAATGGACTAACAATTACCAAAGGTAAAGGGACTGGGGAAGATTGGGGGCAAGGGAGGAAAAAGGGGGAAAAGGGCTACTACAATTAGCACACATAATGTAGCGGGGGTGGGGGTGGAGTGGGGGGATACGGGGAAGACAGTATAACACAGAGAAGTAGTGATTCTATAACATCCTACTACACTGATGGACAGTGTATGCAATGGGGTATGTGGTGGGAACTTGACAATAGGGGGAGTCTAGTAACCATAATGTTGCTCTTGTAATTGTATGTTAATAATAGCAAAATAAATAAATAAATAAATAACAATAAAAGACGGGACACAGGGCAGATTATGAAGATGTCTTAATGTATACTAAGAAGTCAGAATATTTATAAAAGCTGGCAGCGAAGTCAGTAAAGATTTTTAAGCAAGGAAGAATGTTCATCAGATTTGCATTTAGCAGACAGACAGGACTACAGGTTAGAGCGTGAAATAGGAATGGAGTTAACACTGAAAGCAAAGAGATTTGTTAGGATATTTTCTAGGTGTAAAAAAGTAAAATCCATAATAAAAAGAGCAGCAACCAGGGCACAGATGATGGGAAAGCACTGGAAAATTTGAACCAGAACCATAGGAGATTTTGACTGATGAAAAATGAAGGATTACAGAAGAGAATGTTTCCAGGTGAATGATGGAGACAGAGGCCAACTTCTTCAACAGTGATGAGTGACTGGGAGCTAAGAAAGTGCATATTCTGAGTATCTTCTTTTAAAAAGGAAACGATATTAGCTACTAATTTCAGGGATGACTGCTCTGTGTTGAATCTATGGAAGAGCTCTTGAGTTTTACGAAAACTTAAATTTCCTAGAGCTTGAACATGAGTTATTTAATATTTTCTGACTGTTACTCAGGTTTGAGTTCATTCAATTACAATGTTTTCCTATATATCAGTTCTTATTCTTTGTTTTCATTCCTAGATATTTAAAAACAGGATAAAACAATAAATCGAAAAGTTCATAACTTCTTTATTATTAAATAATAATAAACTTGAAAGGATATAATAAACATTTTAAGAATCAAAGTATACCCTGAATCTTGTCATACTCATTCAATAAAGATACTTCCTCACGAAAAAATTAGTCATTCTCTTTCTGCTTAGTTGGACTGGAATGGTCTGTGACTAAATTCAACAAGGGCTACTTGGAGACTAAGATGGTATTGTGGATTCTTTTGTATTAGATGAAAACTGTGTATATTTTCTAATGCTGTATTTTGAGAAGGAAAGATCTAAGAAGTTTTGTATGTATGTTAAAAGATATATTACTTAAAAAGATGGTCGCATGGAAAAAGAGAGAAAAGAGCACCTGAGATAGAGTGTGCGTGTGTGTACATACAGATTTCAAGAAAAGAAAAAATGAATTCCTAATTAATTTTAGGCTAGTTTTATTACTTCCTAAAGTCATACATTTCTTTTGTTTTCTTTTTTCATTTTCTGGCTGCAAAATGAAACTGTCTTGCTGAGAACAAAATAAGGTAAAATAATAGACGTCAAAACTTTTAGCTTTATGCATTTTTAGAAAATATTTTCTCAAAAAGTAAGCATGACATTGTAGGTGTCACATCACAGGAGTTCCCTAGATGCCTTGCAAAGATCATAATGCAACCGCAGCTTCCATAATGAGAGGAACACTGTATGGAGACCTGCTGTCCCTCCCATTAGTGTCAGCGGGTTCTGCCCTGTGGTTAATTCTGCTTTGTCTTGAACTCCAAATGGGAGTGATAGTCTGTACATTTGATACATTGTTAGCACAGTAGGGAAATCCCATTTGGAAATAATCATATGTTTCGGATAACCAAAAGAAAATGGATATTTTGCAAAAAGAAGCATTTTAACTTGAAAAACTTACAACTAAAATTGGAGTGGTTGAGGGAAGGAAGGACATTAGCATTTCTTGATTGACACAAATGAGCCCCACCCTCAGTTATCTTATCCCTGACAATATTCCTCTCCAGGTGAATATTTTTAGCCCATTTTACCTAGAGGGGTACAGATAACTGGCCCAAGACCTTACACCATGTCATGGTGCATCGGACTTTTAGCTGGAGCCTGCTGGGCTACCTACCGACCCTCTGTCTATGCCTGACACTGTTCTCTAGGGGGCATAATGGCCTAAATAATTAACCCAGCAAAAATACATATAACAGATTTTAAAGGAAATGAGAAGTTTAAGACTAATGTACTGTTTGTTAAAATATAAATTTAAGATGTAAACATATGATAACCAAAACACTCCTGTCTTTTAATTTAAATGTGCAATTGATGGTCAACTGATATATTTTACAAAGTTGTCATTTTAAATAGCAACATTTATATAAGGCTATACAAGTGCTACAACACAACTACAGTAATTTAAGGAGTAGATCAGTGATAGTTTTGCTTAACCATTGTAGGTTGTTTAAATTCATTAAAGACTATAACATGTCATAGATTGTAGTGGGATTAATTAAATAATGGTTAACAGTATGATGATTTTAAAAATTTATAAAGTTTAGCTGTAAGTAAACACTAATCAAAGTGTAGTAAAAAATATCATTTTAAAATATGGCATTGGTGTTCTGTTTGGTAGAAGAACAGTATTTACTTAGAAGATACGTTGATGGATTCTCTGTGCTGAAAGCAAAAGTATCTCCGACTATCACCCCCTTCTTTTGCATTCCTAGAATGGGCTAGGGTGAGACAAAGTCATGAACTGCTTTACCTGAAGAAGTTGAGGGTTTTCACATTTCTATAGCTCTTGGAAAGAAACACACAGGGATAAGACAGAAGGTCTTTGAAAAGACAGAAGGTCAGAAAAGAGGAGAACTGTTAGATTTAGATAAAAAGTTAATGTTAATTCAGAAGATAAGCAAAATAAGACATTACTGGGAGAAATAAATTCCTGTAGAAGACAACAGGAGGGGTGTAAGGGGTGTGCGTGTGTGCATGTGTGTGTGGTTTAAGGGGGGAATTGGTTGCTGGGTTTTGTGCCATACAAGGGGTCAGTAAGGACTTGTTTTGTTTTGTTTTTTACTAAAAGAAAAATTTATTCTGTGACATTGGAGGACTTAAAGGACACAAAGAATTTGATTACCTGAATTACAAATGATGTTTCTAATCTAGAATATCAATTTCAATTCAGTTTTAAATATGTTGTTTTCTGAGAACTGGAAATAAAAAGTTTCATTTCCAGGGAACAACAGGGATAAACAGGAAAATTGCTGAAACTTGAATCTCATTTAATCTTAGCAATCACATGACTTTGCTTAATTCATAGATTAGACAAATAGGTTTAAATAGGTTTTTCCAGAGAGTCCATCCTAATATTACGAAGATTTTATTAGAGTGCATTAGCAACTGGGCACAAACCTAGATAAGGGGTTCATGGGACACCTGAATCTCAGTTAAAGGGGTTGAGCAAGATTCTTCCTTAAAAAATAAAAAATCAGTTCAGATAATTTTTCTTAAAACAGATTTTATTAAGAACTGGTGATGAATAATTATTCCAAGATGGGAAAATCTCCAAATTCTCCAACTTTCACAATGTATAGTTTTCATATTTATATATATTTTACTCTAGAATTACATGTATTGAAAATTCTAGGTTGGAATACCACTAAGTCCTGAATTCTTTATACAGGACTTTAGATATTAGTGTTTTTTTAAGTGTATATTCAATTCTAGACATTATGTTCTTTCTTTTAGTACTGCCAAAATTATTCTAAATATGGTCACTTTTGAAGATAGGTCAACTATTTCCAGTTTCTCTGCTTTGGGAAACATAGTCAGCTATGAGTTTCCTTTTGATAAAGAAACATAATATCTTTAGATATGGATTAATATTTTAGTTCAGAATATAGATTTTAAATAAGTAATAATATTTTTAAATGTGAAAATACACAACTCAGCATAGGAGTCCCAGATTTTAAATTATATATGAGTGGCTAAAAATTCATTTAAAGTAATAATTTACACCTTACTGTAACAAATTACTATGCAGCTATTAAAATTATGATGTCTGTTTAATTGGCATGTACAGCTACATCATGAATACATTTATTAAAATTACATACATATATGTGCATAAATGTTCATAGCAACAATATAATGTTTGTGCTTTAGTGGTCTGGCAGTTTAGGGTTAGATTTACTCTTTTTATGTCTTCTGAAATACTACTTAAATTATTCAGTGAACATATATACTTAAAAAATATAAGACTGCTTGCTTGAATAGCAAAATGAGAATAATCTGATACTTCAGTGACTGATGCTCTGAACATCATAAGAACTGAGGAAAGAACTGAAACGTACACATTAACTTCCAGCCCACGTGGATTCATCACATCAATGGATAAAATTGTATACTTTAGTTTTCTAAAAAGTTAGGAAAGAAAACAAAATTTATGAAAAAAATGTGTTCTATATATTCAATTTCTAGTAAACATTATATGCATGCATTTTAAGAACAAATAGTGAACTTCCAGTCTATACTGAATTTTTTCTATAATAGACATATGCCTCTTTTTATTTAAAATATCCCAGACTGCTATAATTTATGGCTGTACTTTGATAAAGGTGTTAAAGGTTCATATTTATGTTAAGACAAGCCATATAAATAAGATACACTAGGAAGAATATAAAAATGTTATAAATTATGTTTAACAATTGATGATAATTGAGAATTTGAACTTTCAATGTCTTACATAGTCTAGGAATTCTATCCTTTCTTGAGGGAAAAATTGGCTTGCAAAATAGAGAAACTTCTAGGAAATTTCTGTAGAATAAATGATATCAATACCAAGAATAGAGAATATTTATATAGCACTTTGTGCATGCCAGGCGCACTTCAGAGCACTTTACAATTTTTTATATCATAATTCTTACAACATCTTTATGTAGTTGACCCATTATTATTGCTAATGTATAGATGAGGGCATGGGGGCACACAGAGTTTAAGCCACCTTCCCAAGGTCTCACAGTTAGTGGCAGACACAGGCCTCCTGGCTCCAATGTTGTTATAACAGTGAAAGCTGATGACAAGGAGCTGTAATAACAAAATCCAACACAGCTCATAATTACCCAAACTACTATACGTTTGAACTAAAAATAGGACCACAAAGGCAATAATAATAAATTTCTCTGTCCTAAACTCCTACCTGCTATTTTATTTGTCCTGACTCCCTGCAAATACCCAGCAAGGAGAATTTCCTATGTCCTCATGCATGTTCTTTTTCTTTGTCGTGATTTCAGAAATGACTGCTGTCAGGGCCCCCCTGCCCACTGAGCAACGTGACCAGCTTTTTCCCGCCGTCCCTCCCGGGGCAGGCTCTCAAGGCCCCGGTCATCGTACTAAGGCTGATAACTCCTGTCAGGACGAAAGCAATGGTGGAGGCCTCTGCTGGTGTGAATGAGAGCAAAGCTGGATGCACCAGGCTGCTGCTGAAAGTAGGAATGCTATTACATGGGGTAAAATATGCTCAGTGAACTTTCACATGCAGCCTTTTAAAAAAAGTACAGATATGACTCTCAAAGAAAATTAAGTACTTGTAAGTAAATGCTAAATGAAAAGCACAAAAACATAATATTTGCTTCAGACTATTTTTGTTTTCTAATTTACGACTTTTTAGAACATTAAGTCTTTAGACACTTTGTTATTATTCTCTCTCTTTCTGTGTGTGTGTGTGTGTGTGTGTGTGTCTTTAGGAAACAGTTACTACTAGGATTACATCTTTTACTGATAGTATGTGCCACAAATGACTAACTTTCTCCTTTTAAATTTCAAGTCATAACAGACTGAAAAACCAGGAAAACCTGATAAAAATATGAGAATTGCATTCAATATGAAATGTAAGGTGAATATTATTTATAAAAGACAATAAGCTATGAAATTTGATGTAACCTTTACGAACTTTAAAAACATTAAGGTAAGTCAAATTAAGGCTAGAGAGCATTTTATAATCTGAGGACTAAATTAGGTAATGTTTTACTTCAGAAGCTAAATTACTCAGGACAGAGTGGTAACCACCCAGTTCTGCCCTTATCCTATTGTTCACCAAGCACTATGCTAGTTCGATTCTGGGTTTACAAAGAACAAGCAGGGTCTCTGGGATAGAGCAACACAGGAGCTAGTGAGATAGACAGTCACATAAATAGATGTTGTCAACCTAGTAACGTAAGTGTTATGGTAAAGATTTCACAGGATTCTTGGGAGCACTTAAAGGTCAAGGGAGACTTCTGGAGGTGGTAACAGAACTGAGCCGTGAAGAATCAGTAGTAATTGCCCGAGAAAAGAAATGTCTGAACAGATTCTCAGCAGGAGGAGACACCATAAACATAATCACAGAGGCTTGGAAAAGACTTCTCGAGGTCAGGGAACAAAAGCAATGTGAAATTGTTAGGCTTTAGGCTGCTAGGCAGAGTGCGTAAGAGATAAGGATGGAGAGTGAGGTAAAAGCATAATCACCCAGTGTACGGCACACGAGGCAGTTTGCAGTTGTTTAAGTTATGGAATATGATGAGAAGAAGGATTAGGAAAAAGGAGTTAAACATTTTTAAAACTGCTCAAGTAAGAGATGCTGAGGGTCTGTATCATAAGACCTATAGGTTAAAAAAGTCGTCCAATTATAAGTCAAAAGTCACATTGATTTTTAATATCACAATTTTATGGTATCTTTATATTTAAATAATTTATAAAGAAAGCCTTTATCAAATCTTACTTTGAGGCCTCTGTTCTAAGAGTTCTATAGAATTGTCTATAATGACTGATTTTAATCAGATAGTCCCTATTGTTCAATGTGACTTATCACTTTTCTCTCTGAAGGCACCAATTCTCCATCCTAGGTGTCATGAGCTACGCCCAGTGTCTGTAACACTGCTTGGGCAGCTCCCACAGGTCTGTGAACATGGACAGACCTCAGGCCTGGGTGACTGCTCCTTGTTTTCAGTAACAAATCCATGAAGAACAGACTCAGCCACACTGTCCTTCATTGTTGGTCCCTGCTCTCCATCCCCGGGAGGCTTTTCACTAGTATTAAACAATTTAATTCTAAAGAGCAACTCTAAAGTGCGCTAAGCAGATGCTGGGCATTTCTGATTTAGCCCTTCAACAACCCTCCAAGATAGGTATTATGATCCCTAATTTACAGATTAGGGAAAGGAGGTCCAAAGAGCTCAAGTAGCTCTTCCAAATTTCAGAGGCTGAGTGGCAGAGTTAGTATTTAAATCCACCCTTTTGTTTCAGCTTCAAAGCCCTGACCATTAACATACATCCCTGAAGTTATGCAATTCAGCTTAACACCAAAAATCAATGAGTACCTGCAATCCGTATGGCACAGAATGAGGTTCAAGGAATGCAAACATGAAAACCAAATTATTTCTTACAAGCCAACAGATAGAAGATCCAGGTAGAAGTCCTCAATGCCATGCCGTAAGTACAATAAGAAAATGAGAGAGAAATAATTCATTTAGTTCAGGAAGGCAAAGAAAATCAGGGAAAGATGAAAAGGAGATGGCACCAAGTGGAACTCTAAAAACTTGGCAGACTCCAGCCCAGATGGAGAGCATTTATTGGAAAGAAAAGCAAAATGAAAACAGAAATGGAAGGTTCATGGAGTGTTCTAGAAAGAAGTTGTTCAGTATTGCCTGAGTAGTGAGTACATTTGTGTAGGTACTCAGAAAATAAAATTGGAAAGACACCCGGGCCTGAGACTTGTATGTCATGACAATATAGAGACGATGGGGAGCCATCAGAAGTTTTAAACTGGAAAAAATGGATTAGACTCATCTGGGCAGGTATTACAACTTCCTGAACACTTTTTTCTTCAAGGCAATTTTTAAAATGAAAATGCCTCCTTAAGATAATTCAATATGTATGTGAAAGTCATTTACGGAAGGTGATTTCAGGTTTAATTCATTTCTATATTCAATGGACAGAAAATAATGTCACAATAATTGTGGTTCAGAGGGAGGAGAAGTAGCAAGTGGAGCAAACTGCTTCCTCACCTTTGGGTTCAGGTACATACAACATTTTTTGCAAGAAGAATTAATGGATAGCTCATATTTTTAAGTTTTACTTTCATATGATATCAACACATCATTTAAAAAAAATAGTGCTTCATGCTTCTTCCTTGATAGACCATGGCTACAGTTTTATGATTTTTAATTAGAAAAGAATAATACTGAGAATAATTTTTTGACAAACAGTTGAACAAGTGGTATAACGATTATCTGACCCAATATCTGTTTTAAACAGGAAGACATTAAATCTTAAAATTCAAAATGA
Organism: Phataginus tricuspis; assembly: GCA_029783875.1. Taxonomy (NCBI): domain Eukaryota; kingdom Metazoa; phylum Chordata; class Mammalia; order Pholidota; family Manidae; genus Phataginus; species Phataginus tricuspis. Next base: position 3,945,613 of record JAQQAC010000477.1, read on the forward strand.
TTTTGGCCAAGATCATAGATGTTTTCAGTTATTCATTAATTAAACAAATATTTACTAAATGCCCATTATGAGGGATAGTCTCCCTCTCAACAGCATCCCTAATACTGTCCAACAACCACACGTATTTTTTTTTTCCTTTTAACGTGAGGCAGAGAGAACTAATAAACTTTGCCTCTTGTCAATATGCAAAAAACGTAAACAAGAATACTATTTTTTTTCAAGGTGATAGACTATATAACATAGTAGATATAAAGAACTTATCAAGAAGAAAGAAGATAGGTAATGATTGAAAATTTCCTGCTTCTTATTTTGACTGAGTGCAGGGACTGCATTGCAAGGAATAGGTAACCGTTTCCCTTGCCAGCTCTTGCTTATCAAGCGGAAATGAGAGCTATAGGCCCTGGACCACTACAAGTCTGGAAGCAGTACAGGTACAAACTTAGTATTAAGACATAATACAATACACAAACATTGTTTCATATTATCTTTGCTATGGAGAAAAGAACAATGAAAAATTGTCTCAATCTGTTCCTTAGTATTTTGGATTTTTCTCTCATATAGTGAAAAATGGAGAAAAAGTTATACATGGTCCCTGTCTTCATGGAACTTAACAATCTAGTGGGGATGAATGAACAATAAAGACAATATTAAGCACATAATTATAAGGATATAAAAATAACTCCAATTGAGTTATGTTTTTGGGAGGAAAAAAGAGTTTTTATGGGAGAAAAATGATGAACCAGACATATGGGAGGAAACAGCAGAGAGAAGAGTTTCCTGAATAGAAAATAGGTAACCAATAGACAAAAATTACAATGTTGGTTCTTTGAAAAATAAACAAGATTGGCACACTTTGAGCTAAACTTACCAAGAAAATAGGATAATGAAATTACTAAAATCAAGAATGAAAGTGAAGGCAAGGCATCACTACTGAGTTTGTAGAAATAGTAAGGTTTACAAAGTAATACTATAAACACCAATATGCCGACATATCGGGTACCTCAGCTGAAATGGACAAATATGGTGAAGACACAAACTGCTGCAACTCACTAAAGAAGAAATACAAAATCTGGATATATGTGAAATACAAAAAGAAATTAATTAGTAATTTAAAAGCTACTAACAAAGAAAATGCCAGACTCAGATGGTTCCATAGCTGAATTCTACCAAACATTGAAAGCATTAACATCAATTCTTCACAAACTCTTCCAGAAAATGAGAAAAATTCCCAACTTATTCTATGAAACCAATGTTACTCTGCTCCCATGTCAAAGTTATCAAAAAATGTATCGACCAATATGACTTAGGAAAACACTTTGAAATTTCCCATATCCTCTAATGTGGGATAGCAATCAGAATCAAGTAACATATAAAATGTATTAGACACCATGGCCAAGTGGGATATGCCTCAGGAATGCAGGATGGATTTAACATCCTAAAATCAATGTAATACACCCTATTAAGTGACAAAAAGGACATGATCATTTCAATAAATGCAAAAAAAAAAAGCATTTGACAGAATTCAATACATTTTTATCATAAACAAAAACTACAAACTAAGAATAGAAAGAGGCTTCCTTCACCTGACACAAAATATTTACACAAATCCTACAGCCAACATTTTACTGATTGATAAAATGCCAAGTATTTTCCCTCAAGATAATGAACAAACAGGGATTCCTGATCTTGATCAATATTGTACTGAAAGTTTTAGCCCAGATATCTAGATAGTAACAAGAAATAAAATGCATGCAGATTGGGAAGTAAGAAGTAAAGCCATCTTTATTTTCAGATACTATGGTCTTAGAAAAGAAAATCTAAAGAAATCCAGTAAAGAAAAGGAAAACCAATTAGAACTACAGTAGAGTCAGCAAGTATGCAAGGTCTAAATAGAAAAATCAGTTGTATTTATAAACACTACCCAGAAACATGCCAAAATGAAATTAAGAAAGCAATTGCATTTATAATAGCATTAAAAAGAGAATGCTTAAGAATAAATTTAATAAAGAAGTAGAAGACTCACATGAATAATTATAAAATTTACTGAAATAAGATACAAGTAGTTGGAAATAAATCACATGTTCATGGATTGGAAGACTTAAAATTGTTAAAATGGGAATAAACCCCAAATTGATCTACAGATGCAGCAAATCTCTTTTATAATCTGATGAACCTAATTTTCAGAAATTGATGAGCAAATCCTAAAATTCATATGGAAAAGCAAGCAACACTACTGAACCAGAACAATCTTAAAAAAGAAGAGTAAAATTGGAGAAATTATTTCAAAACTTCTACACACCTACAGAGTAATCAAGATATTGTGATAGTATCATAAGAGTAAATACATACACTCATGTAATAGCATTGATAATCGAAAATTAATCCTTAGATTTATGATTAATTGGTTTTGTACAAGGGTACAGAGACAATTCAATGGCGAATAAACATCCTTTCATGAAATGACACTACCAGATACAAGCAAATTAGTGAGGTAGTACTCCTTTCTTACATTATACACAATAATTGACTCAAAATGGATCATAGGAAATAAGAGCTAAAATTATAAAAGTCTTACAAAAAAATATAAATACATCTTTGCAACATTGATTAAGTGAAACTTTCTTATATAGAACACCAAAAATCCACGAGAAAGGAAAAAAAGATATGCGATATGCTGGACATCATTAGAATTAAACAAAAAAACCCACTCATTTATTTATATTTTTATTCTTTTATTTTTTTATTTTACTATGATTAATGTCCAATTACATGAACAACATTATGGTTACTAGACTCCCCTTTTAACAAGTCCTCAACACATACCCCATTACAGTCACTGTCCATCAGCATAGTAAAACGCTATAGAATCACTACTTGTCTTCTCTGAGTTGTACAGTCCTCCCCGTGCCCCCCCACTTTATGTCTGCTAATCGTAATGCCCCTTTTACCCTCTTATCCCTCTTCCCACCCTTCTTCCCCAGTCCCTTTCCCTTTGGTAACTATTAGTCCGTTCTTGGGTTCTGTGAGTCTGCTGCTGTTTTGTTCCTTCAGTTCTTTTCTTTGTTTTTATACTCCACAAATGAGTGAGATCATTTGATACTTGTCTTTTTCGGCTTGGCTTATTTCACTGAGCATAATACCCTCTAGCTTCATCCATGTTGTTGCAAATGGTAGGATTTGTTTTCTTCTTATGGCTGAATAATATTCCATTGTGTATATGTACCACATCTTCTTAATCCATTCATCTACTGATGGACACTTAGGTTGCTTCCATTTCTTGGCTATTGTAAATAGTGCTGCAATAAACATAGGGGTGCATCTGTCTTTTTGAAACTGGGCTGCTGCGTTCTTAGGGTAAATTCCTAGGAGTGGGATTTCTGGGTCAAATGGTATTTCCATTTTGAGTTTTTTGAGGAACCTCCATACTGCTTTCCACAATGGTTGAACTAATTTGCATTCCCACCAGCAGTGTAGAAGGGTTCCCCTTTCTCCACATGCTCACCAACATTTGTTGTTTGTCTTTTGGATGTTGGCCATCCTAACTGGTGTGAGGTGATATCTCATTCTGGTTTTAATTTGCATTTCTCTGATGATTAGGGATGTAGAGCATTTTTTCAGGGGCCTGTTGGCCATCTGAATCTCTTCTTTGGAGAAGTGTCTGTTCACCTCCTCCACCCATTTCTTAATTGGATTATTTGCTTTTTGTTTGTTGTGCTGCGTGAGCTCTTTATGTAATTAGGATGTAAACCCCTTATTGGATACGTCATTTATGAATATATTCTCCCATACTGTAGGATGTCTTTTTGTTCTACTGATAATATCCTTTGCCGTACAGAAGCTTTTTAGTTTGATATACTCCTACTTGTTCATTTTTACTTTTGTTTCTCTTTCCTGGGTAGATATGTTCATGAAGAAGTTGCTCACATTTATGTCCATGAGATTTTTGCCTATGTTTTCTTCTAAAAGTTTTATGGTTTCATGACTTACATTCAGGTCTTTGATCCATTTTGAGTTTACTTTTGTGTATGGGGTTAGACAATAATCCAGTTTCATTCTCTTACATGTAGCTGTTCAGTTTTGCCAACACCAGCTGTTGAAGAGGCTGTCATTTCCCCATTGTGTATCCTTTATTATATACTAATTGACCGTATATTATTGGATTTATAGGATTTATATCTGGCTCTCTAGTCTGTTCCATTGGCCTAAGGGAATTCTCTTGTGTCAGTACCAAATTATCTTGAGTACTGTGGCTTTATAGTAGCGCTTTAAGTCTGAGAGTGTAATCACCCCTGTTTTATTCTTCATTCTCAGGATGGCTTTGGCTATTCGGGGTCTTTTGTGGATCCATATGAATTTTAGAAGTATTTGCTCCAGTTCATTGAAGAATGCTGTTGGTATTTTGATAGGGATTGCATTAAATCTGTAGATTACTTTAGGTTGTATAGCCATTTTGACAATATTTATTCTTCCTACTCAAGAGCATGGGATGAATTTCCATTAGTTAGTGTCCTCTTTAATTTCTCTTAGGAGTCTCTTGTAGTTTTCAGGGTATAACTCTTTCACTTCCTTCATTAGGTTTATTCCTAGGTATTTTATTTTTTCTGATGCAATTGTGAATAGAATTGTTTTCCTGATTTCTCTTTCTGCTTTTTCATTTTTTTTGTGGAATTTATTTCTAGTTTTATACCTTTGTGATCTCTGAAGCTGGTTAGTACAATTTCAATCTTTTTCAATTTACTGAGGCTCTTTTTGTGGCCTAGTATATTATTATTCTTGAAAATGTTCCATGGGCACGTGAGAAGAATGTGTATCCTGGTGCTTTGGAAGAAGTGTTCTGTAGATGTCCATTCTAGTGTTCTAATATATTGTTTAGTGGCTCTGTCTTCTTACTTATTTTCTGTCTGGTTGACCTGTCTTTTGTAGTGAGTGGTGTTTTGAAGTTTTCTAAAATATATGCATTGCATTCTACTTCCCCCTTTAATTCTGTTAGTATTTGTTTCACAAATGTAGGTGATCCTCTATTGGGTGCATAGATATTTATAATAGTTATATCCTTTTCTTGGACTAACACCTTTATCATTATGTAATGTCCTCCTTTGCATCTTATTATTTTCTTTGTTCTGAAGTCTAATTTTCCTGATACAAGGACTGCAACTCCTGCTTTTTTCTCCCTATTAGTTGCATGAAATATCTTTTTCCATCCTTTTAATTTTACTTTCAGTCTGTGCATGTCTTTCAGTTTGAAGGGAGTCCCTTGTAGACAGAATATATATAGGTCTTGTTTTTTATCCATTAAGTGACTCTATGTCTTTTGATTGGTGCATTCAGACCATTTACATTTAGGCTGATTATCAATAGGTATGTTCTTATTGCCATTGCAGGCTTTAGATTCGTGGTTACCAAAGTTTCAAGGACAATTCCCTTACTATCTAACAGTCTAATTTAACTCACTTCGTATGCTATTACAAACACCACCCAAAGATTCTTTTTTTGTCTTCCTTTTCCTTCCTCCTCCATTCTTTATGTTAGGTATTATATTCTGTACTCTTATCTATCCCTTGATTGACTTTGGGGCAGTTGATTTGATTTTGCATCTGTTTAGTAATTAATTTTTCTACTTTGCTGTGGTTTTATTTCCCTTGGGTGACATCTATTTAGCCTTAGGAACACTTCCATCTAAAGCAGTCCCTCCAAAATACACTATAAAGGTGGTTTGTGGGAGGTAAATTCTCTCAGCTTTTGCTTATCTGAAAATTGTTTAATCCCTCCATCAAATTTAAATGATAACATTTCTGGGTAGAGTGATCTTGGTTCGAGGCCCTTCTGTTTCATTGCATTAAATATATCATTCCACTCCCTTCTGGCCTGTCAGGTTTCTGTTGAGAAATATGATGATAACCTGATGGGTTTTCCTTTGTATGTGATGTTTTTTCTCTCTCTAGCTGCTTTTAATAGTCTGTCTTTATCCTTGATCTTTACCATTTTAATTATTATATCTCATTTGACCCTTTTTCTGGAGTTTTTGAGATTTTGGTCTGAACCAGGTTTCTTTGACATTTCATAATCCTATGGGTGCCCTGTAGTGCCCAGAAGGTCCAGTCTCTGGAGCTGCTCAGCCCCTAGAGTGAGTTTGGGGGTCATGGGGTTGTGGTGCTGATGCCTGCAGGGTGGGAAAGAGCTGTTTCCTGATCCCGGCTGCAGTGCCTGTCTCCTTTATCAGAGCCAGTGGGCTGAGCACACAAGTGCAAGCCTCTGTGCTTTGTGTCTCTAGCTGTTGTAGGCGGGGCCTCCCTCTGGCTGGCCTGACTCCAGTGAAGTGACTGTTGGTTTGGGAGCAGGTGCTGGCAGGCCAGGAGGAAGGCACAGCAGGCTGCGTGTCACAGTGGCTGCCCTTGGAGCTGAGTAGGCGGCAAGGGAGATGGAGCGCCTGAAGCTCCCCAAGGCTCCCAACCTGATGGGTAGAGTGTCCAGGCAACCTTGTCCACCTATCCCTTCTCCCGCATAGCAAGCTCCATGCAAACCCCACCCTTTCAGCAGCCTCTTGCTGCTAGGAAGCCTCTCAGACCACCTGCCTTTCCTTTGTCCCAGAGCCTCTGGATGTGGATCCCCTCCTCCACAAATGGCCAGAATCTCAGTCTCTCAAGCACTCCACCTGTCCCAGGTCCCGAACCCCACCAACCTCCAGAGCACCACACAATGTAGATCTGTGCTCCAAAGCAGATCTCCAGGGCTGCATGTTCAGCAGTCTTAGGCTTCCACCCCCTGCCTGCTCCATTTTCTTCCTCCCGCCAGTGGGAGTAAGGCTTGGGTCCCGCCAGATCAAGGCTTCCATATGTTACCGTTTCATGAGGTCTGCTCTGTTCATGAGGTCTGCGTGCAGTCTGGTGCAGCCTTCTTTCCTATCGCTGTTTTAGGTCTAGTTGTAATAACTATATTTTCACATTATATGTGGTTTTGGGAGGAATTCTCTACCTCACTTCTCACGCCGCCATCTTTAATCACAATCCCCAAAAAAACACTTCTTTCATACAAATGACACCCCAATAAAAATTTGAGAAGAAATTCCATAGGAGAAAATATTTGCAAATCATATATTTGATAAGGAACTTATGTCCACAAGATATGAAGACCTCCTATACCCAATAATAAAAAGATAATACAATTAAAATGGGCAAAAGATCCAAATAGACATTTTTCCAAAGAAGACATACAAATGACCAATCAGCACATGTAAAGAAATCCCAAAATATCAACCTTTTAGATAACAAATCAAAACCAAAAATGAGATATTACTTACCACACATTCTGATGGATTTAATTTAAAAAATTAACAACCAACCAAACAACAACAACAAAAAACAGCTCACATTTGTTGGAAAGAATGTGAAGATACTGGAGTCATATATTACTAATGTGAATGTGAAATGGTGTGATGACTTTAGGAAACAATTTAGTTGTTCCTTGAATTATTAAACATGAGTTACCATAAAACCCAGCAGTTTCACCCAAGAGAAATAAAAATGTCATATAAAAACATTTTTTTATGTTGTTCAGAGCAGCATTATTCATAACAGCCAAAAATGGAAACCACACAAATATCCATCAATTGATGATCGGCAATACGAAATGTGGCGTATCCAAACAACGGCGTATTATTCAGCAGTAAAAACAATGACATGCTGATGCAGACTACAACATGTGTAAGCCTTGAGAACATTATGCCAAGTGAAATAAACCAGTGACAAAAAACAATATATTGTACAAATCCATTTATATAAAAAGTCCAGAAGAGGCAAATCCATTCAGATAGAAAATGGCTCATGGCTGCCTAGGGCTGGGTGTGTGGCGAGAGGGAATGACCACTAATATGGTTTCTTTTTTGGAGGTGAACCAAAAGTTCTAAAATTAGATTGTGGCACTAGTTGGACAACTCTGTGAACATATTAAAAACCATTTGCTGTAAACTGTGAATTCATGAATTGGATTGTATATAAAGTATATCTCAATGAAGCTGCTAAAAGTGGCAATATAACTTCAAAGTATCACTTTGTTTCAGCTGATAGAAACTTTATTGTGTAAAATAAAAATTAAAGCACAGCTGAATATTGTCTTGGATTGTGTATGAGTCTGGTTTCATTCAAAGGTAGTTTACAAATTCATGTAAATTGAATAGTTTTATGTAAATGGAATTTCTTATAAGAAAAAAATTATAAAGGAGAATTAAGATCAAATCCTCTATTTTTGTGAATAAGATTATTAAGTTATTGGGGCCAGTGCTTCCACTGAAGTGAATAAAAGATCTGGATAAAAGATCAAAATCTCCTCTCAAAAGGATTGCAAGGGTGATATGATTTTAAGAAATCTCCAGAAAAATAAGAAAAGAAGTGGAAACCGGAGAGGAAATAAATGCATAAAGGTTATTTTGTCCTGAGTGCATTTTTAATATTGCAGGAACTTGAACTTAATTTCTGACCCCTTAGCAGGGTAGGTAGGTAGAAATGACAGCTCTGGGCTGGCCTAATTCAGTCTCACAGGATACACTCCACCTACAAAGACTGAATTGAAAAAAGCTTTACCATAGAGTAAGAGAAACCAGAAGTAATCTTAGCCTTACCAGCAACTCAAGGATATTACATGAAAAATTTCCTTTCCATAGAGCAGACCTGAGGTTTAAAATTTTCCTTGTATATTTTAATGACAAACTTGCCTCAAAGATCCTAGATTAACAGAACCCTATGATTCTTACAAAAGCAAAAGTAAATCTTCCTTGCAGATAGCTAACTTCAACTTCAGGACTCAAATTCTACAGATTATTTTCAAATGAAATGCAGCAGCTCATAAAAAAGAAAAATAAAGTAAGAAAATGAGGAAAACTAGACAACGCTCTTTTGTTGAATATTGGACCAGAATTGAGTATACCTATATCAACTCAGAAAGAGATGATAGAGGTAGAGATGAAATAAGATGAGAGAGAGAGAAAGGGGGAGAGGACATTATCTAGCTCTGCTCACTGAGAGGGCTTAAAAGTAATGACATTACAGCAGAAATAATATACTGAGTCCCAAATATTTGTTCCAATATCAAGCACCAAAGCATCCTGGATAAATGACTGATTCTAGAGCTAAAGGCAAAAGAAAATGAGCTTAGAATATCATATTTTCATCGTCAGTCAGGAAGTGTCTGAAGAATTATGGGCTATGTCAGGAATAAACAGAAGCCAGCTTGAAGCATCAACCACTGGCCTAATCCTTGGCATGTTTACATCAGGTAAACAATATTTAATATAAATAACTGGATGCAGTAGGAATTCATGAATATATATTAACATAAATAAGTAAATGAGTAAATACAAGACAGAGAAAAAAAACTTTTTTTAAATAATATGATACAAACTGCTAAGTGAAGAAATCAAGAAATCAACCATTTTACCAACATTACAGTAATTGATTTAAGCAAGAATCTTCAATATATTCTAAAATAAGTGGGTGAAAATTTAATGAAAAAACAGATTTTATGTGGACTCAAATCATTATTTATGTAAGTACAAAAGAAACCATACAAGGTTTACAGAGTAGAAGATAGGCATGCATCGTTTTCACCATGTGCTCAAAGTTAACATTGGAAGGGGAGGACAAGCGGGCACATGTGCCTCCTGACATGATGCACTGAGAAGCACATTTCGTCACTTCCATGACAATCTTGGGAAGGATTCAGAATGTATCAAAATATGAAATATACTTAAATAAAAAATACTTAAGATTAACACACAGTAAAATAGAAAAAATTATTACTGAAAACCAACAAGGCATCAATATGTAGAGCTGCATGTGAAACAGCCAGTAGCCACATCTGCTTATACAAATTTTAATCTAAGTTAGTTAGAACATATTTAGATGAATATTCGGTCGTGAGTCACCATAGTCATATCTTAGCGTACAGCAGCCCTGTGTGACTGGCACTGACCGTACTGCATAGCACAGACGAAGAATGTTTTCAGCACTGTAAAAATTTCTGTTGGGCAGAACTGATTTACAATTCTAGACACCACAAAGAACCCCCAAACAAGAAAATTTAGGAAACCAAATAGAAAAAGATATATATAAAAACCCAACAGACAAAACATTATCTGCAAAAAAGGGGATGCCTCCATGACTAATATGTAATCCAGAGAGTGCAGAGTAAAACAAGAATAATAAACACAGAATGAGAAATTAAAAAAAAAAAGAAGGATTATGCCAATGCTGGGGAAAATGTGGGTGGACAAAACTCTTGGGTATTGTAGATGATTATAAACGAGACCAATCTCACTAGAAAACAACCTTCCAAGAGTATTTAGTGAAATTATGTATGGATATGCTTGAAACTCAGGAAATTCCTTGCTGGGATAGTTATTTTAGATAAGTTCTTGCAACAATCCAATAAACTTTCAATAAAGGTTTATTTTATTGAAATAAATACATGAAAGTAATTAGGAGGCAATCTAAATGTCTCCATTCCTGGGGGCATGGAGAAGTAAAATCCAGATTAATGTTATTGATTGTGCAGCAGGACGAAACAACAGCTACATGGAAAAGTTATAAAACAGTGAAATTTGGGCACATTATCACTATATAAACTTAAAACATAAGAAACATATCAAAACTATATAGTACACAACACTCATAAATACTTAAGCACATTTATAAACAAGTTAGAATAGATGTCTTTTTGGATCAAAGTGAGGATCAAAGATTTAAAAACTTAACAAAGCTACAGTGAGGTCTTACAAATGAATGATAAATAACAATGTGCTCTGTCCTGGGAATATGAGTAACTCATTTTTGACATCTCAGTCTCAAAATAAAAAAGGAAAATAACTAGATCCAATATTTAGGTCAGAGCAGTTTTAAAAATTAACCTACAATTTTGTTTGCATAACTGATTTTATTGCAGTCTGTGATCATAATAAAAACTAATAGAAACAAAAGTATGTTTTACTGACAAAAATGGCATTAAAAATAATGCACCAATCAAAAGACACAGAGTAACAGAGTGGATAAAAAAGCAAGACCCATCTATATGCTGCTTACAAGAGACTCACCTCAAACTCAAAGATATACACATACTAAAAGTGAAGGGATGGAAAAAGATATTTCATGCAAACAACAAAGAGAAAAAAGCAGGTGTTGCAGTACTTGTATCAGACAAAATAGACTTCAAAACGAAGAAAGTAGCAAGAGATAAAGAAGGACACTACATAATCATAAAGGAGTCAGTCCAACAAGAAGATATAACCATTAAAAACATATATGCAAACAACACAGGAGCACCAACATATGTGAAACAAATACTAACAGAATTAAAGGAGGAAATAGACAGCAATGCATTCATTTTAGACTTCAACACACCACTCACTCCAAAGGATGGATCAACCAGACAGAAAATAAGTAAAGACACTGAGGCACTGAAAAACACACTAGAACAGGTGGACCTAACAGACATCTACAGAACTCTACACCCAAAAGCAGCAGGATACACATTCTTCACAAGTGCACATGGAACATTTTCCAGAATAGACCACATACTAGGCCACAAAAAGAACCTCAGTAATTTAAAAAATATTGAAATCCTACCAACCAACTTCTCAGATCACAAAACTAGAAATAAATTTTGGAAAGAAATCAAAAAGGCTCACAAATACATGAGACTTAACAACATTCACTTAATTAATCAATGGGTTAATGACCAAATCAAAACAGAAATCAAAGAATATATGGAGACTAATGACAACAAAAACACAAAGCCACAACTTCTGTGGGATGCAGCAAAGGCAGTTCTAAGAGGAAAGTATATTGCAATCCAGCCCTATTTAAACAAGGAAGAGCATTCCCAAATGAAAAGTCTAAAGACACAATTATTGAAATTGGAAAAAGAAGAACAAAGGAGGCCCAAAGTCACCAGAAGGAGAGACATAATAAAGATCAGAGAAGAAATAAATAAAATTGAGAAGAATAAAACAATAGAAAAAAATCAGTGAAACCAAGAGATGGTTCTTTGAAAAAAAAAACAAAATAGATAAACCCCTAGCCAGACTCATTAACAGAAAAACAGAATCTACACACATAAACAGAATCAGAAGTGAGAAAGGAAAAATAACGATGGACCCCACAGAAATACAAAGAATTATAAGAGAATATTATGAGAATCTGTATGCTAACAAGCTACAAAACCTAGAAGAAATGGACAACTTCATAGAAAAATACAACCTCCCAAGACTGACCAAGCAAGAAACAGAAAAACTAAACAGACCAATCACCAGCAACGAAATTGAAGCAGTAATCAAAAAACTACCCAAGAACAAAACCCCCGGACCTGATGGATTCACCTCTGAATTCTACCAAACATATAGAGAAGAAATAACACCCATTCTACTTAAAGTTTTCCAAAAAATAGAAGAGGAGGGAATACTTCAAAACTCTTTCTATGAAGCGAACATCATTATAATACCAAAACCGGGCAAAGACCTCCCCAAAAAAGAAAATTACAGACCTATATCTCTGATGAACGTAGATGCAAAAATACTCAACAAAATATTCGCAAACCAAATTCAAAAATACATCAAGAGGATCACACACCATGATCAAGTGGGATTCATCCCAGGGATGCAAGGATGGTACAACATTCGAAAATCCATCAACATCATCCACCACATCAACAAAAAGAACAAAAACCACATGATCATCTCCATAGATGCTGAAAAAGCACTTGACAAAATTCAGCATCCATTCATGATTAAAACTCTCAACAAAATGGGTATAGACGGCAAGTACCTCAACATCATAAAGGCCATATATGACAAACCCACAGCTAACATCATACTTAACAGTGAGAAGCTGAAAGCTTTTCATCTAAGATCGGGAACAAGACAGCGATGCCCACTCTCTCCACTGTTATTCAACATAGTACTGGAGGTCCTAGCCACGGCAATCAGACAAAACAAAGATATACAAGGCATCCAGATTGGTAAAGAAGAAGTCAAATTGTCACTATTTGCAGATGACACGATACTGTACATAAAAAACCCTAAAGACTCCACTCCAAAACTACTAGAACTAATATCTGAATTCAGTAAAGTTGCAGGATACAAAATTAACACACAGAAATCTGTTGCTTTTCTATACACTAATGATGAACTAACAGGAAGAGAAATCAGAAAAACAATTCCATTCACAATTGCATCAAAAAGAATAAAATACCTAGGAATAAATCTAACCAAGGAAGTGAAAGACCTGTACTCTGAAAACTACAAGACACTCCTAGGAGAAATTAAAGAGGACACTAACAAATGGAAATGCATCCCATCCTCTTGGCTAGGAGGAATAAATATTGTCAAAATGGCTATACTACCTAAAGCAATCTACAGATTCAACGCAATCCCTATCGAACTACCAACAGCTTTATTCAATGAACTGGAACAAATAATTCTAAAATTCATATGGAACCAGAAAAGACCCCGAAAAGTCAAAGCAATCTTGAGAAGGAAGAATAAAACAGGGAATTATGCTCCCTGACTTCAAGCTCTACTACAAAGCCACAGTACTCAAGACAATTTGGTACTGGCACTAAAATAGACCCACAGACCAGTGGAACAGAATAGAAAATCCAAACATTAACCCAAACATTTTCAGTCTATTAATATTTGATAAAAGAGCCTTGGATATACAATGGGGAGATGACAGCCTCTTCAGCAGCTAGTGTTGGAAAAACTGGACAGTTACATGTAAGAGAATGAAACTGGACTACTGTCTAGCCCCACACAGAAAGGTAAACTCAAGGTGGATCAAAGACCTGAATGTAAGTCATGACACCATAAAACTCTTAGAAAAAAACATAGGCAAAAATCTCTTGGACATAAACATGAGCGACTTCTTCATGAACATATCCCCCCGGGCAAGGGAAACAAAAGCAAAAATGAACAAGTGGGACTATATCAAGCTGAAAAGCTTCTGTACAGCAAAGGACACCATCAGTAGAACAAAAAGACATCCTAAAGTATGGGAAAATATATTCATAAATGATGTAACTGACAAGGGGTTGACATCCAAAATATATAAAGAACTCACGTACCTTAACAAACAAAAAGCAAATAATCCAATTAAGAAATTGGCAGAGGACATGAATAGACACTTCTCTAAAGAAGAAATTCAGATCGCCAACAGGCACATGAAAAGATGCTCCACATCACTGGTCATCAGAGAAATGCAGATTAAAACCACAATGAGATATCACCTCACACCAGTGAGGATGGCCAACATCCAAAATACAAACAACAACAAATGTTGGCAAGGATGTGGATAAAGGGGAACCCTCCTACACTGCTGGTGGGAATGCAAATTAGTTGAACCATTGTGGAAAGCAGTAGGGAGGTTCCTTGAGAAACTCAAAATAGAAATACCATTTGACCCAGGAATCCCACTCCTGGGAATTTACCCTAAGAATGCAGCAGCCCAGTTTGAAAAAGACAGATGTACCCCTATGTTTATCGCAGGACTATTTACAATAGCCAAGAAATGGAAGCAACCTAAGTGTCCATTAGTAGATGAATGGATTAAGAAGATGTGGTACATATACACAATGGAATATTATTCAGCCATAAGAAGAAAACAAATACTACCATTTGCAACAACATGGACGGAGCTAGAGGGTATTATGCTGAGTGAAATAAGCCAAGCAGAAAAAGACAAGTATCAAATGATTTCACTCATATGTGGAGTATAAGAACAAAGAAAAAAACTGAAGGAACAAAACAGCAGCAGACTCACAGAACCCAAGAACGGACTAATAGTTACCAAAGGGAAAGGGACTGGGGAAGATGGGTGGGAAGGGAGGGATAAGAGGGTAAAAGGGGTATTACGATTAGCACACGTAAGGTAGGGGGGGCACGGGGAGGGCAGTACAACTCAGGGAAGACAAGTAGTGATTCAATAGCATCTCACTACGCTGATGGACAGCGACTATAATGGGGTTGGTGAGGGGCGACCTGAAGAAGGGGGTAGTTTAATCACCATAATATTGCACATGTAATTGTAGGTTAATGATACCAAAATAAATTGTAAATAAATAAATAAATAAATCAACATTTATGTAACAAGTATAATAACTTCTGGAAAGAACTTGGCATTTCACTAAACTAAGTTATAATTAGAGTTGTCCCACTGATATTCAGTATTATACAGACTTACAGTTGAATCCTAAAGAAGTCACATGTGCATTTTTAAGCAAACAGCAAACGCTGTGTCAATAATTGTCAAAACAGGAGTAGTTTGGATGACCAGGATAACCACTGGCTAAAGTACCAAGACGTGATAGAATCTCAATAATTTCATATGGATTGGGGAATGGATGCACAATTATGATGTGGATAACAGTGAGGGACAAAATGCGTAATTAATTGGGAAAACCCAGTGTACTTTGAAGACTTTATAGGTCACTGAAATTAGAGAGGCTGCCTAAAATCGTGAGTATAATCTTTGATTGATTTTGTTTCTTCGAAACTGCTAGTTTTTCTGTATATATACGGTAAGACTGAAAACTGAGGTTTCTTTCCAGTCAAGGATAGCTGTCAGTGTTAAAAATTTAGAAAGAATTACTGACTTCTACATCAAAAATTTCAGAGTTCCCTTACATTCATGATGTTATATAGGAATCTGAAACTAATGGAATATTTTCAACAGTGAATAACACTCTTACCAAAATTGTGTTATTTCCATTGCCCTCATTGTCTTTTTTGCTATTGTACTCGTTATTTTATTTGGTATTCAGTGAAACCAACTTCACAAATGAGGATATTCCTTTTCTTCAGATATGAGACCTATTAAACTAACTGGAAACTATTTAATTCAGTGTGTTTCAATAAGAATATGCACTGAATCATCTGTCAAAGTTCAGATTCTGATTCGGTAGGTCTGGGCTCGGGCCTGAGATTCTGAATTCCTAAGACATTCTCAAGAAACTCTAACACTACTGAAATGCAGTATGATGGAAAATTTAAATCACTGGAACATCTAATGTTGCAAATATTTAATTTGTTTTCCAAAGGACATGAAAATAACATAAAAATGTTAATGTTTTCTTTGGTTGAAACCTCTGATAGCATAACCACCAACCAACTCCACTAAGAATAGTTAAATCAAATAATCTGGAGGCATTTATTGTAAAACTTTAAAAGTGTAGTACAAAATAAATGGGAAAAAAACCTCATTTAATATTAATTCTCAAAAACCCCCAAAATATGATGTTATCAGCACTAACACTAACCAGTGAGTACAAGCGTACTTGTCAATAATACACCACACAAGTAGGCAGCAGTATAAACAAGAAATTCCTCATGCTTCCCCCCTGAGGAAAATCTCTGTTGTTACATCTAGAACTGTACCTGTAAAGGAAAATCTGGCATTTTTCCGCTCACGTTTTAAAACTAAATATCCTCTATAGTCCTTTTTCATTCTGAAAGTAGCTTTCAAAAATATATGAAATATACCAGTTTTTTTCTGTCAGTATATTCTTGAGATTATAAAACATACTTGTTTCAGAGGTTTATTCTAGCAGAATAACTATATTTTTGCTTATTTACCCCCTAACTTACCCTTACAAATTGGGGATACAGTAAAAAACAATTTAAATTTTACTGTGTCATATAAGTTTTCCAGGAGTTTCTAATAAAAATTATAGCCATTTTTCCACTCAAGCTGGATTCCACCACCTAGTAAAATCTTTTATTCTGATGGAAATCTTTTCAGTGCTTCAGAGAACAAATTTCTTTCCTTAGGAGAGGATGGAAGGTGACTCACTCTGAAATTCTGATATTCAAATTTTGGTGACTAGGTATTTCAGAGTGCTCTTAATTGTGTACTAACAGTTTTCTTTTTAAGTCCAGTTCACCACTCATGAACTGCCAGTTATTTCAGTACTTACTAAAACACAGAGTTCTGTCTCAGTATTCCACATTATGCTGCACACGAATTACTTATTTTAATCACCTCACAAGGAAAGAAATCTGTCTCAAATGACAAAGTATTCAGGTAAACATCAATGTAATTACTTCTATCTTTAATTACAGTAAAAATTGAAACTTGGAACTAATACTATGTCAAAAAAATCTTCATGCTTTCCCCCGTGAAGAAAATCTCTGTTGTGACACCTGGAACTTGTGAGTTAAACAAATAAATCACATACTTTCTCCAGGCAAATAATTGGTTTATAACATTTTAAAACTTGTTTCAAAATAGACTTCTCACAATAAATAAATCAGGTAGATATCAAAACTCACCTATTAAATAGACAGTCATTAACTGTCACATTTTATCAATAAAGGAAACTGGAAAATAAATATGTATTTGTCACACAATACTTATAATTACACTTTACCTAATTAATATTTATAAAATTTAAAATTATTGTCAAGTAGGTTAAAAAGAAGTTTCTTCTTTATTTTATAAGTTTAAAAATGAGAAAACTGATCAACTGGATCTCTAGAGATTAAAAGACAATATATGAATTGACTAATAAACTAATTTTGGTAAAATAATATATGTCCCCTACTTGTTTGTCTATATAAGATAATATGATTCTAGATTTATTTTTACTTGCAAATTGAATGTTAGCTAACTGATATTATTTTGGAAGCAAACCAAAAAATAATTATTATCTTTGAAGGGAGATTACCCATTTTATAAGGCACTGTCCTAATTGTCTCATGAAATGTCTTATGATAGATAGAATATGTTCCATGAACAATCCAATATGACAGTTATTCTTTTATCTTTAAAATGACAGTGGCCAAGTCAGTAGGAAATTCAAAAGATGACAGTGTCTATTAATGGGATTGCTATACTTAAATCTTTCAAAATGCTCTAGTTTAAGGTATTTTTCACCTTTAAAATATTATATAAAAGATTTGAGTTTACGGTAGCTACTGAATTATATCACATGTTACGTTTGTGAACATAAATGTATAATCTAAAGCTAAATAAAATAATATATATGTAGAATTTATATAGATTCTATATATTATCTATAGAATTATGGTATAACCTACATATAATTTTATATGTAATTTATTTAGAGTTATGAGTTCAAGTTTCATTATCCCTATTAAAAAGTATCTCTGTGAAAAATTACTAGAACTAAATTTTGTTTTACAGGAAGTATATACAGTATATTGTGATGATTAAGTGCATTGGATGTACAATTGATAAAATTTAAGAAAAGCAAATTCTTTGAGTCTAACATTTATATGATTTTCCTTTATGAAACACAGTTTTAATGACCTATTAGTCCACTCGTTGGTTTACATATCCACTACTTTACAAGTCCAAAACTGTTTTAATACTCAATATTTTCATAATAAAAATAATAACAATAAATGCCATTTATTGATAATCAGTTTTTATACTCAAATTGTAAGTAATGAGAACAAGGTATTGGGGTAGTCCCAGTACAGAACATAGATCTACTAAGCTCTAAACATATAAAAGTAGAGTTGACAGAAGCTGAGAAAGTGGGATAGACCTTATTTTCTCATTTTATACAGCATGAAGTCAGGAGAAACTGTAAAAACTGATATATTAGAAAATAAGCATTTAAGTATAGTATTTAAAAAGATAAAAGTAACGAACAGGTAAAGTATAAATACTAAAATAAAGAGTAGAAAATTGAGGGGAAAGTATGTAATTCCTTTTTTCATACAGGAAAATTTATATAGAATTGACAAATCAAGATCTAGATGTGTAAGATTATTTAGAATTGTGGTCATCAAATAATGAGCAATTGAAAGGTTAGTTATTCTTTGTAGAAATATGGCAAGGATGTGAAAAAGAGGACTTTGTTTTTACTACCAGCTTCTGTTACTTTATTTTATTTTATTGTTTTATCACGTTGAAATTATATTAACAAAATGAAAATACATGATGACTCTGAGTATATTGGATGGAAAACTACTCACTTATTTATTAGCCATGAAATCATGGGCAGGTTCCATAACTTCTGTAAGTTTCCTCTTCTTTAAAATGGGAACATAGTACCTATCTTGTTTTTTATTGGGAAGAGTAAATAAAATATTACATAGGTACTTATGTGTTGTGCATTATACTTTCTATTAATTTATCTAATGTTATTTTGTCACTATCATGATTATGTTTGGGAAACTCTAAACTCACCATTAATCATGGTTTATGTAAACCCTAATTTATTATTCTTGGTGATCTCCTAAATGAAATAGATGGTAGGAGAATATAATAATGCTGGATTGTCTTAATACCAAATTATTTTATTCTAATTATGCAACATGAAGGAAAGAAAAATAGTATGATATTGGGAATAGCAGGCAGATGTAAATTTAGATGCATTAGAATTATGGTTAATTAAAATATTACACGAGAAAATTGGAACAAATTTATACACTAAATCAAATCAAATCATTACATAGATATATTTATTTTCTGGTATTATTACTATTATTTTCTTTTTTAGGAGGACGAATTTGTTTTATTCTTAAAAAAATCTCAAATACAAACAGGATTTCCCAAACCACATTCTCACAAATTCAAGAAAAATATTTCAATACCTTCCAAGAAATTTACACATCCTAAACAACGTTGCTAACCCAGAAAGGAGATGATTTCTAGACAAAAAGCAAAGACCTTAGTCAAACCAAGACATTTGTCTCCTAGGAATTTCATTTCTTTAAAAGAAAATTAACATTGTTTCACTTTTTAGGAAGAAATTGGTGTTTTAGCCTTAGCATGATATCTATTTGCCTTATAGTTTTTATTCTTAGGTATGAATATTTATGAACCAGGCAGATCCAATATGTGAATTTCAAACTGACAGTAATTTATCGCTCCATTAGAATTTAAAAAACAGATGCAGAATATAGAAAAAAATGTATTCATGTCTTACCTTTCTGCTTATTTAAAATACTACTTTAGAACTTCCATCTGGGAAGATGGCGGCATGAGCAGGGTGGCGGAAATCTCCTCCCAAAACCATATATATTTGTGAAAATACAACAAATACAACTATTCCTAAAAGAGAGACCAGAAGATACAGTTCAACAGCCAGGCTGCAGCTACATCTGGGAGAACTCAGCACCTCATGAAGTGGGTAAGGTACAAAGCCGCTACCCGGCGGGACCCGAGCACTCCCCCCACCCCAGCTCACCGGCGGGAGGAAAAGAATCAGAGCGGGGAGGGAGTGGAAGCACAGGCCTGCTAAATAACCAGCCCTGGTGATCTGGGCTGGGAGCACAGACACACATCACATGGTGTATTAGAGATTAGAGAAACAGAAGGGCAGGATCCGAGATGGAGGCTGCGAGCAGATCCCCACAGGTGGTTCCACTGGGACAAAATAAAAGCAAATGCTTTAAGTCTTAAAGGGACAAGGGTGTGGACAAAATCTTCCCAGCGCACTCAGCCCAGCAGGCAGGGAGTCTTGGGGAATTTCGGACCCCTTGGCAGGCGGCTGGGCAAAGCAGCCACACCGAGGCTTCCCACAGAGATCAGCAGCCTGCCATTCGATCCTCCCCGGCCGGCGCTGCAAAGGGTCCGGGATCCGCCACAGCTGCAGAACAGCAGAGGAGCCGCCCTGCCCACAGCAACCTCACCGAATCTCCTCCTGGATGGTCCACAGCTAAGTGGGAAGGGCCCCGGAACCCAGAACAAGGTCTGGAAGGCACCAAGGGGACCAGAATGCACCCAGCAAGACTGCAAACCCCGTAATGCTATAGGCTAGGCTGAGGGGGCCCCGCACACAGGCAGCTCAGGGGATTATCCCAGAGACTGCCTCCTGGTCGGCGGGAAACCAGCTCAGGCACAACAAGCAGGAAGGGACTTTGTTCTACAAGCGACCACTTCTATCACCATGAAAAGACAGAGGAATATAGTCCAGACAAGGGTAACCCAGACAACCCCAAAGAGTGGGCCTGATGAGATAGATTTACACAATTTTCCTGAAAAAGAATTCAGAATAAAAGTCATAAACATGCTGATGGATCTACAGAGAAATATGCAAGAGCTAAGGGAGGAAGTGAGGAAAGACAATGCCGAAATGAGACAAGCGATTGATGGGCTTAAGAGCAGGCTGGACAAGGTGCAAAAGAATGTTAATGGAATAGAAATAAGAGAACAGGAATACAGAGAAGCTGAGGCAGAGAGAGATAAAAGGATCTCTAGGAATGAAAAAATATTAAGAGAACTGTGTGACCAATCCAAACGGAACAATATTCGCACTATAGGAGTACCAGAAGAAGAAGAGAGAGAAAAAGGGATAGAAAGTGTCTTTGAAGAAATAATTGCTGAAAACTTCCCCAACTTGGGGAATGAAACAGTTTCTCAGACCATGAAAGCCCACAGAACTCCCAGCACAAGGGACCCAAGGAAGTAACACCAAGACACATAATAATTAAAATGGCGATGATCAAACAAAAGGACAGAGTATTAAAAGCAGCCAGAGAGAGAAAAAACATCACTTACAAAGCCAAACCCATCAGATTATCTATCATCAGACTTCTCAACAGAAACCTTGCAGGCCAGAAGAGAATGGCATGATATATTTAACGCAATGAAGCAGAAGGGCCTTGACCCAAGAATACTGTATCCAGCATTATTATCATTTAATATGAGGGAGGGATTGAACAATTCCCAGACAAGTGAAAGTTGAGGGAATTTGCCTCCCACAAACCACCTCTACAAGATATCTTAAAGGGACTGCTCTAAATGGAAGCACTCTTAAGGATAAAAATAAGTTACCAGAGAAAACAAAATCATAGCAAAGAAAGCAGACCATCCAAATTCTAACTTAAGGCAAAAAGTAAAATAAACTATCCACAAAAACAGTCAAAGGAAAAGTAAAATAGTACAGAAAAAAAACACCTAGTATATAAAAATAGAGGAGGAACAATAAGAAGGGAGAGAAATAAAGAATCATCAGACTGTGTTTATAATAGCTTAACAAGAGAGTTAAGTTAGATTGTTGGATAGTAAAGAAGCTACCCTTGGACCTTTGGTAACCATGAATCTAAAGCCAGAAATGGCAATAAGTACATACCTATTGATAATCACCCGAAATGTAAATGGACTGAATGCACCAATCAAAAGACACAGAGTAATAGAATGGATAAAAAAGCAAGATCAATCTATATGTTGCTTACAAGAGACTCACCTCAAACCCAAAGGTATACAAAGACTAAAGGTGAAGGGAAGGAAAAAGATATTTCATGCAAAAAACAAAGAGAAAAAAGCAGGTGTTGCAATACTGGTATCAGACAAAATAGACTTCAAAATGAATAAAGTAGCAAAAGATAAAGAAGGACATTACATAATGATAAAGGGGTCACTACAACAAGAGGATATAACCATTATAAATATATATGCACCCAACACAGGAGTGCTGACATATGTGAAACATGTACTAACAGAATTAAAGGAGGAAAAAGAAGGCAATGCATTCATTTTAGGAGACTTCAACACACCACTCACTCCAAAGGATGGATCAACCAGACAGAAAATAAGTAAAGATACTGAGGCACTGAAAAACACACTAGAACAGGTGGACCTAATAGACATCTACAGAACTGTACACCCAAAAGCAACAGGATACACATTCTTCTCAACTGCACATGGAACATTTTCAAGAATTGATCATATATTAGCCCACAAAAAGAACCTCAGTAAATTCAAAAATATTGAAATTCTACCAACCAACTTCTCAGATCACAAAGGTATAAAACTAGAAATAAATTGTACAAAGAAAACAAAAGACTCACAAATACATGGAGGCTTAACAAGATGCTCCTAAATAATCAATGGATCAACGACCAAATTAAAACAGAGATCAAACAATATATTGAGACAAATGACAATAATAACACAAAGCTGCAACTTCTGCAGCAAAGGCAGTTCTAAGAGGAAAGTATATTGCAATCCACTCCTATTTAAAGAAGGAAGAACAATCCCAAATGAATAGTCTAAAGACAAAATTATGGAAATTGGAAAAAGAAGAACAAATGAGGCCCAAAGTCACCAGAAGGAGGGACATAATAAAGATTAGAGAAAAAATAAATAAAATTGAGAAAAATAAAACAATAGAAAAAATCAATGAAACCAAGAGCTGGTTCTTTGAAAAAATGAACAAAATAGATAAACTCCTAGCCAGGCTTATTAAGAGAAAAAGAGAATCTGCACACATTAACAGAATTATAAAAGAGAAAGGAAAAATAATGACAGACCCCAAAGAAATAAAAAGAATTATTAGAGAATACTATGTATGCTAACAAGCTGGAAAACCTAGAAGAAATGGACAACTTCTTAGAAAAATATAACCTTCCAAGACTGACCAAGAAAGAAACAGAAAACCTAAACAACCAATCACCAGCAACGAAATTGAATCGGTTATCAAAAACCTACCCAAGAACAAAACCCCCAGGCCAGATGGATTCACCTGTGAATTTTATCAGACTTATAGAGAAGACATAATACCCATTCTCCTTAAAGTTTTCCAAAAAAACAGAAGAGAAGGGAATACTTCCGAACTCATTCTATGAAGCCTGAATCACTCTAATACCAAAACCAGGCAAAGATCTCACAAAAAAAGAAAATTACAGACCTATATCCCTGGTGAACATAGATGCAAAAATACTCAACAAAATATTAGCAAACTGAATTCAAAAATACATCAAGAGGATCATACACCATGACCAAGTGGGATTCATCTCAGGGATACAAGGATGGTACAACATTCGAAAATCCATGAACATCATCGACCACATCAACAAAAAGAAGAACAAAAACCACATGATCATCTCCATAAATGCCGAAAAAGCATTTGACAAAATTCAACATCCATTTATAATAAAAACTCTCAACAAAATGTATATAGAGGGCAAGTACCTCAACATAATAAAGGCCATGTATGACAAACCCACAGCCAACATCATACTTAACAGCGAGAAGCTGAAAGCTTTTCATCTAAGATCGGGAACAAGACAGGGGTGCCCACTCTCCCCACTGTTATTCAACATAGTACTGGAGGTCCTAGCCACAGCAATCAGACAAAACACAGAAATACAAGGCATCCAGATTGGTAAAGAAGAAGTCAAATTGTCACTATTTGCAGATGACATGATATTGTACATAAAAAACCCTAAAGACTCCACTCCAAAACTACTAGAACTAATATCTGAATTCAGCAAAGTTGCAGGATACAAAATTAATACACAGAAATCTGTTGCTTTCCTATACACTAATGATGAACTAACAGAAAGAGAAATCAGAAAAACAATTCCATTCACAATTGCATCAAAAAGAATAAAATACCTAGGAATAAACCTAAGGAAGGAGGTGAAAGACCTGTACCCTGAAAACTACAAGACACTCCTAAGAGAAATTAAAGAGGAGAGTGACAAATGGAAATTCATCTCATGCTCTTGGATAGGAAGAATAAATATTGTCAAAATGGCTACACTACCTGAAGCAATCTACAGATTCAGTGAAATCCCTATCAAAATACCAACAGCATTCTTCAATGAATGGAACAAATAATTCTAAAATTCATATGGAACCACAAAAGACCCTTAATAGCCAAAGAAATACTGAGAATGAAGAATAAAATGGGGAATTACACCCCCAGACTTCTAGCTCTACTACAAAGCTACAGTAATCAAGACAATTTGGTACTGGCACAAGAATAGACCCACAGACCAGTGGAACAGAATAGAAAATCCAAACATTAACCCAAACATATACGGTCAATTAATATATGATAAAGGAGCCTTGGACATACAATGGGGAGATGACAACTTCTTCAGCAGCTGGTGTTGGCAAAACTGGACAGCTACATGTAAGAGAACGAAACTGGATTACTGTCTAACCCCATACACAAAAGTAAACTCAAAATGGATCAAAGACCTGAATGTAAGTCATGAAACCATAAAACTCTTAGAAAAAAACATAGGCAAAAATCTCTTGGACATAAACATGAGCGACTTCTTCATGAACATATCTCCTGGGCAAGGGAAACAAAAGTAAAAATGAACAAGTGGGACTATATCAAGCTGAAAAGCTTCTGTACAGCAAAGGATACCATCAGTAGAACAAAAAGACATCCTACAGTATGGGAGAATATATTCATAAATGACATATCCGATAAGGGGTGACACCCAAAATATATAAAGAGCTCATTCACCTCAACAAACAAAAAGCAAATAATCCAGTTAAGAAATGGACAGAGGATATGAATAGACACTTCTCCAAAGAAGAAATTCAGATAGCCAACAGGCACACGAAAAGATGCTCCACATCACTAATCATCAGAGAAATGCAAATTAAAGTCACAATGAGATATCACCTCACACCAGTAAGGATGGCCACCATCCAAAACAAACAACAACAAATGTTGGTGAGGATGTGGAGAAAGGGGAACCCTCCTACACTGCTGGTGGGAATGCAAATTAGTTCAACCATTGTGGAAAGCTGTATTAAGGTTCCTCAAAAACTCAAAATAGAAATGCCATTTGACCCAGAATCCCACTCCTAGGAATTTACCCTAAGAATGCAGCAGCCCAGTTTGAAAAAGACATATGCACCCCTATGTTTATCGCAGCACTATTTACAGTAGCCAAGAAATGGAAGCAACCTAACTGTCCATCAGTATGAATGGATAAAGAAGAGGTGGTACATATACACAATGGAATATTATTCAGCTATTAGAAGAAAACAAATCCTACCATTTGCAACAACATGGATGGAGCTAGAGGGTATTATGCTCAGTGAAATAAGCCAGGCAGAGAAAGACAAGTATCAAATGATTTCATTCTTCTGTGGAGTATATGAGCAAAGGAAAAAACTGAAGGAACAAAACAGCAGCAGACTCACAGATCCGGAGAAAGGACTCACAGTTACCAAAGGGAAAGGGACTGGGGAGGATGGGTGGGAAGGGAGGGATAAGGGGGAAAAAGGGGCATTGCGATTAGCAAACATAATGTTGGGGGGGGCACGGGGAGGGCTGTACAATACGGAGAAGACAAGTAGTGATTCTATAGCAAGCATCTCACTACGTTTATAGACAGTGACTGTAATGGGGTAGGTTGGGCAGAACTGATGAAGTGGGGAGTTTAATAATCATAATGTTGCACATGTAATTGTAGATTAATGATACCAAAATTAAAAAATTAAAAAATAAAAAGACTACTTTAAATGATACTTGTTTGCATTCAGGATTCATTAGATCCCATCTCCAAACCGCCTAGCATAATATCCATAACATTTCAGGACTCCAAGTAGCTAAAGAGTATCCTGTTGACGTGTGTGCCTACTGCCTGGGACGGCATATTTACAATGAATTTAAGGAAATGCTGGAGTTATTTCTTGGAGTTTCCCAGAATATTTTGGCAACCCGACGGTGTCCTCTGGTAGCTTGATAGGCGAGTTGACGACAATCACGAGTATTTGGCACTGGGACACAGGAAGAAACATCAGACCCAGGTCCTCTCCATCCAGAACATCCACTGTGAGGGTGGTCGTGGTGGTTCGCTGTTCATTCAGATTTTGTGCACGGTCATTGGCTTGGATGATGATGAAGTAGTGAGTCTCATCTTCATTGTTGAGCCTCTTCCTTAACACTACATTTCCAGTCAACATGAGGGGAATTTCAAAGGCGTCATTTGATGCCAGATCATCTGGATCATGTTGAATAACATATTCTATCTGTCCATTTGGGCGGTCATCTATGTCTGTAGCTCCATTATCCCCTGAAAATCCTCTAAATACTGTGGTTCCATCTGGAATGAGCTCAAGGAGCTCAACCAGGTTCTCCCAGCAAATGTCAGAGAAAAATCCGTTTGTGTTTCCTTCTGGTATTATTTTGAATTTCATTTTCTTTTGGGAAACAGAATTTCTACACAGGGTCACTAATTGAAATAAAATGGAAAATAGGACATTTATATATTTAGTTATTTTATGTGTGAGATAATTTTGCAAAGGGTGTATGTGTGTGTGTGTACAATGTGTACAGAGCACACACACACACACACACACACATATCCATTACCAGGTAAATGGATTCATTTACTGTAGTATTTCCGTAGAGTAGACTACCAACCAACTATAAAAAGGAACAAACTACTGATTCAGTCAACAATCTGGATGAATCTCACATATATTGTACTGAGTAGAAGACGGTGGGCTCCAATTAGTAAATATTATCTGATTTAAGTAAAAGAACATCTAGAGCATGCAGAAATAGTCCATCTCTTGGTTGCCTAGGGTAGGTGGTCATGGGTCAGTGGGAAGATTGACTGCAAAAGATATGAGTAAACTTCCTGGAGAGATATTAGTATTCCACGTGAAAGTTGAAGTGACATTTACATAGGTGTATGTATGTGTCAAAAGTCACGAACAATTAAAATATGTGTCATAGTATATGAAATGTACCTCTGTGTTGATTTAAAATGGAAATATTAGGTGTATGTATATATGGGATAGTCTTTTCTGTACAAAAATATAACTCGACTTCACATTTAACATTGTATAATAATCTCTTTTTCAATGAAGAGACATATTATAGTCTTACATATCCCATTTAAAATAAACAAGATCATACAACAAATCATTTGATTTTCTATTCTTCAATAAAGCTAATCTTTCATTCTTAGTCAAACATGTTGACCATATTCTAGTTGAATACTGGCTTAGGGCGTTTGCTGTAGAAAACACTTTTAACAGCTTAAAGATATTTAGACATCTTGCTAGTATATTTTCTTAGGTAAATTGGTTGAATCCTTGTCAGTAGGACAAAAATACATGACCAACAAGATTTCATGTACACTTGTTAAGATTAAGTAAAAAGTATATGAAGTTAAAATAGTCTCCCAAAATGTTGATGGTGAGGACTAGTTTCCTAGGTAGTGCCATTTATCATTTTTCGACAGATTTGCTTTAATGCTGTTGCCAAAAAAAAACATGCATTTGGTGTGAGAGATTACAGGAATAAACAATCACCACAGGCTTTGATAATTCAATTTTTTGCAAGTTTTTCTGAACTGTTTAAGTTCATAGAATAAACTTCAAATAAATAATCAACTGGTGTTCCAAGTGCCTATTAATAAAATTTCAAGGATCTATTAAAAATTTTAAAATTCCCACTTTGGATGAAGATAATGAAAAGTGATGTTTTGTTTTTCTGTGGTTTTAAGAATTATATCCCTTTTTTGTTTGTTTGTGGTTTTAAGAATTAGATGGGAAGGAAGCCATGGAAATGCAACAAATATTATTTTAGGGATTCCACAAATAAAGGGAAAATAATATTTGGTTCACTCATTGCCATATAATTTAAGGAAAAAGTGCAATTCCTCACAAGGCAAGAAAATTCATGTTCTTAAATCAGAATAGTAGGAATATCTGAAAGTCTAACTACAGAGTTCTTTTTGCATAAGATAACAGGATACATTAAATTTGTTTATTACATTTTATAATACTTGTCTAGCTTCTAAGTTATACAAGTCATCAAAGAAGATACTGTTAAGTATGTTCAAATAAATGTACGATTTTTCAAAGTATTAAGTGGGCAGTACTAAGTTATTATGAAAGTGCATAAGGCAAGGATACACACACACATATACACATACATACATGTCCATATATGGAATACATGTCCCACCCATTAATTTATTTTCAAAATATAAATGTGGGTCAGCTCCCATTCCAGACCCCTCCCTCTTTCCACCTGAACCATGACCTTTGAATATAACATTCCCTAGGTCTGAAATGCCAGTGTGCCTCTTCTTGTCTGACTTAGTCAAGAGTCCTTTGCTCAAAGAAGCCTTTTTATCACACCTTTCATCACTTGAAGATATAATACTAATATGTTGTCCCTTTCTTTTAGAGCCATGGTACAAAATCTGTTTGATAAAAACATTGATTTTTGTATTTGAGTAAGTCTGTCTCCTTCAATGCACTACAAGCTACCAGAAAGCAAAAGGTATAACGTTTTGTTGTTATTTTTCACCAGTGGACCACTACTCTCCCTAGCAAGAAAGAATGAAAAACAATCAGAGTTTCATTTTGATCTATAAACTGTTCTTTCTTGCCATAATAGGCATATCAAACTGCCTATTCTAGTATTTTTACAAAAACTATATATTACCTTGTTTTCCTCACACATAAAGATTTAATAAACTTTATCAATGTATAGTTTTCAATTCAGCTTGACTGCTTTGCTCCAGATTTTAGTGACAATCCAAAGATAAGCCCTGTTAATGTTTACAGTAAAAACTGTAGCATAAATGTTATGTGCATTATCTGCTATTACTGACTGATGCATTCAAAATGCGAACATAATGTGAATTTGTCCTCATTTGACAAAATGTTTATTTTAAATTCATTTGCAGTATGGCATTTAATATGACCAGATTTGTTTCAATTCTGCCTGTTTTATGAGTTATACCCTGCTTTGTGTTTGAAAAAAGACAGTCCAAAGTAGGAAATCATCTTGTTTTCACCCAGGGAGAACATTACAGGCATGTCTGTCAATCTTTGTCAATAGTTCATTAAAAATTAAATCTCGAAGTGGGGGTAAAAAAAAACTTTCAATTTAAATTAAAATCTATCTTACGTTTTATTTGTAAAATGTATTTATAAAGGGATGAAATGTGTTTTGCTCTTTAATATTTTAATATATTTGAAAGGCAATTTATATGAATTTTTCTTACCAATAGCCTACAGTGAAGATCAGATATTTTAGAAATATAATGTTCTGCCTAATTAACACACTAAGTGCATTATTTAAATTTTTTTTTTTACTGTTGAGAATGGTTTTTAAAATATAGGGAATATTTTACTATGTAGGTAATTGTTATTGAAGCATTAACTACAACAATATCACAAACACACTTACTGGGCATATAATATTCAGTGGGTAGTTCATAATTAATCTCTCCGTTTCCTTACAATAGCATATGGATTTTGCCAAAAATCTTTTTATTAATTAAAGATATAATGAATAGTTTTATGCACATAACTTCCCCTTTGGTTTAAGATCCTTGTATAAGAGAGCTCCTTATATAAAAGAGTGGAAATCTGCATTAAAAGAAAAAGACAAGTGTTTTCCTAGGCATGCTTTAGTAAGCACAAGATTCCTAAATGGGAAAAGAAGTGCTTATTTGTTAATGCCATACTCACCATCATAATTTGAATATCGAGAATCTTAATGTTGATTTACATGTTTCAGTTATGTGCACATCAATAATCTAATTTTTATTAACACCTTAACTTTCTAATTATGTCTTAGAAATTAATAAAAATGACAAACTATAAGAAATATCTCCAAGTTCACTTTAAACATTTTCTATAAGAGTCATGCTGATATGAAGGAGTTCTTCCCTTATTCATGTACACCAGTGGTGGATTGAGAGCTTGATACATATATTCAGAAGATCAAGAAAATAGCGTACCAGAGGGGAAACAGCATATTTCCTTCTTTTCTCCCCTTCTAAGGTTGTTTACCACATAATAGAACAAAAATACCATCTACAACAAGTGTCCCATTAATGTGTGATATACATATTTTGACAAAAGGATTTTGTGAACATCAATACATCGCACGCTATAGATTAATGTTACCTCTGACTTTATTCGACTTGCCTTTGGTTCTGGGATATATCAGAGGTTCTGGGTGGGGTCTGGGACCACAAGCAACATATCACATGATCAGAAATTCCTAAAACTTTGAGAATAACAGCTCTCTTATCAGAGGACTTCCATGACTATTTCTATTATTTTGCTCTTCAAAAATACAGGTATTCTTCTGACATACACTACAGAACACACACAACACACAGTCACATTTTCTTTGGATCAAACTGAATTATCTCAGTCTTCAGGAATAGAGATAATACTGTGGCTTTTGGATAATCTGAAATACAACAGTTGATTGAAACAGCAGTGCATTTACTTTTTATTAAGTGCACAAATTTATCTACT
This sequence comes from Phataginus tricuspis, assembly GCA_029783875.1. Classification (NCBI taxonomy): domain Eukaryota; kingdom Metazoa; phylum Chordata; class Mammalia; order Pholidota; family Manidae; genus Phataginus; species Phataginus tricuspis. The sequence continues at coordinate 3,976,626 of JAQQAC010000477.1, forward strand.
TGCTTCTTAAATATCTAGACTTTTAAGTTACACAGGATTATTACATATACATTCTGCTAGCTAGAATTTTATCACCTTCCTTCCCCGAAAGATCTATCCCATCTTCTAAAAAGGGTTTCAAATAAAAATCCACAAAATCTGCCCAAGAGTTTAAGCAGAAATCAAGAGGTAATCTTAGCTACTACTCTTTCACTCACCTTCTTAAATCCGATTTCATATATCAATCTACTTAATATCTTCCGACTTCCTGCTCTCCCTCCTTACGGCTCTGGCCACTTTTTCTTGTCTCCCTTGGACCAACTGGTCTTCTAACCTCCCCTTTAGCTCCAAATACAGTATTCACAATGTTAACAGCACCCTTTCTTAATGGCAAATCTTAAATTATTTGCTGCTCTGCTACAGTTTTTTTAATTATCCAAACTATTTAAAATAAATTTAAAAATCATTAGTTTATCATAAATATCAGTTATAATCTCACCCCTTCTGATCTCAACCCTCCCTCTAAACACTAGCAATGTGTGACCAATGACAAGGAAGCAGTTTAGCTGCTCACAGTGAGCCCAGCATCCATGCCACCCCTCATCGGAGTAGGAAACGGAAAACCACCACCACCACCAGCACCAACGAACAGCATGGGCAGATAACATTTGCTTTCAAAACTTTAGTACTCAAGGGTAATACATGGGCATCTAAGGTTGATGATACAAATTTGTGCACACTTAAATATGGCATGAACAAATCAACTTAAAGGTCAAATTTCAAAGAAGGCATGAAGAATGTAAAAAAAAATGAGCCCATTTGCCAGTATGCAACTGTGTTAAGTGGCTGGTGTGTGGAAATAGGATAATCGGAAAAAATACCCAGAAAAGGAGAAATTTCTGAAGTTAATTGTAGAGATAGAACATTATATTATGATGCTTTCACAATCTTACAAGTATTTAAAAGAAACAGAGCCCACCTCTCGAAGTGTTGAAATTTTCTGATGGAGAAATTGCCAAACCGTAACTGCAGCCCCAGCACGGGCAGAAGCGTCTTCCACATGTGAATGCAGGACACGACTGATGGCCCAGCTCCCTTTGTAAAAGGCAATTCGGTGTTAAGATCGGGATAGCAAACAGTCTCTTGGGGGAATTAGGTATCACTGCTGCCTAGTGGCTTGCTGAATCCATCTGGGAACAATTTGCCATGTTCTATGCTTAATCTAATAAAGTTGTGGCCTAAAGTTGTATTCTGTTAAGGAATCTCTGAAGTCTTTTATTGCCTGAGGGGACCAGGAACCAGCAGTGAGGAAAATGGGATGGTGAAAGGTGTTATGTTACTGGGTTCACAATGCATTTGCCAAATGACAGTTTATGTACTATACTTGTATATTTTTAAATGACATTGGAGATTTAAGGCACTTGGTGTTTACATGTATCAAAACAAGAAAAACTGACAAGGGGCCATAAACTAACAAGCTATAGTGACACAAAAACAACAAAAACCAGTCTTTCACTTCCTTTTACATGCACCCAGATCTCATTTCCTCATCCTGATAAAGTCAGTGTGATAGCACTTCATTCATTGTAAGGTGTTGGCTGTATGTATTATATGGTATGATTACTTCAAAGATTAGTAGATTAACTTTCTATAATAGGCTTGTTATGGTTTCTGCCCATGAAAAAAAATCACTGTATCCCAAGATTCTGGACACTAGCAAATTAAAAATATATGAGTAAATTAATAAGTGCTTTAAAAATATATAGGTAAAGTGAAAGTTGCTTTTAAATAAGACATTAAAAGCTGATTTTATAATGTATTTCTATTTTAGACATTTTTTTGAAAATATGCATTGTGAGAATAAAGTCAAGTAGTAATATATTGTTCTTATTTTGATAACCTGTTACTACCATTATTTCATAATCTAAATTTGTTTTACTCTAAGGATAAAAAAATGCATACAATTATGTACATAACAGGACACCCTCATAATTTATTTACTTTTCTCATGAACTCAATATTTTAAAATAAGGACTACTTAGGAATGTCAAACACTTTGTGTACTCCCTGTGAGGGTTTTATTTTTAGCATATATTATTTGAGAAAATATTAGATGACAAAATCTATTATGGATATAATAATTATGAGTTAATTTGCTATTTTTTTTAACAGCAACTCTACACACCTACAAAAATGAATGTAGATAATTTAATCTGTGGATAGTATGGATTTCTGAAGTTCTTACAGTAACTACATTGAGTCACTGACTTTCAAATCCTACAAATTCATAATCTTATCAGACCACTAACATTTGTGCCAAAATACTAAAAAGTTTTGCATTGTTTGGACCAAGTGATTTATTCCTCAAGCACAATTTTAATTTTCTAAAAAGAAGATCCTATATATCCCAAAGTAGAGCTCAGAGTTGAGACTAATAAATGCCTGTTCTTGATAGTAAAGATCTGGTGCAGACAGAAGCCACAGGACTTTAAAAAATGTCAGGTTCTTGATAGAAAAGATTATCCCTTATACTCAAAATTCTACCTCAACGAAAGAAATGCTCAAAGCCATACCTATTAAACCAACAGATATTCAAGAGCTTCTGCCCAGGTGAAGGGAATCTCATTTACATATGTCAAATTAAGTCCCTGTGTTCCAAAAAAGATGCCAGAAATTTAAGTGGGTTTTAAATAGGTCAGGAAAATGTACTCAAGTTTAGAAGGGCCTCTCAGCTAGTAGACAAGTGATTATATCCCAGGCAGCACTTGAAAGCCAGCAACTGCCATGCTGTGCTGAATAAATTCTCCTCAGTGACCTTTCCATGACAACTTTCTCATTTTCTATAATGTGAAGACAATTAGGTGTTAAATTATGTGTTTGTGGAGCAAAGAAGCAACCTTTGAAGCAGAGGTTTTGCTGAAGAATGTATTTGGTGAACATGTAAAAATAGCTCCTAACAAGTAATACAGTTGTACAATGTCCAACTCCTCAATTCTAACAAATGAGAGAACTGATGTCCAAATAGCTTTACTGACTTGATGAGGGTAACACAGCAATCCTGAGTCAGAAAAGCACTGAAACTCATAATTAAATTCTCAGGCTAGTGATCTTTCTGTCAAAACATTCGTTTTGCACTTTTAAATGATTCAAGTTAGCCATTTGTCTTTCCAATCATTCATTCACTTAATAGAAATTTATTGATGTCTATGAGACAAACTCCAAATAAACTTGTGTTGCATGGAAGTTTCTAGCTTTCAAGAGATTAATACAACACATCCCCTACCTCTAGGTGGGCATAGTCTTCAATCAATAATACATAGACTTTTGAGAAATTCCTATGTGTCAAGTACTGTTTTAGGTGATGGGCACAGAGCAGTGGACAAAGATAAAAAGTCTGCTTTTCTCTTTGAGAGTAACCAGTAATTTCAGGGATGTTAAACATGCTGTATTTAAAATGTACTTAAGTATTTCAAGTACACAGAGGTAAAGAACCTAATGTGTATACTGAAAAATCTACAAAGGAAGAGGTCAAACACCGGCTTCATTTTGATGGGACAAATAGTAGAGGCTAGAGGAAGAAAATAACCTAAAGTAAAGGAACAGCCAGAAGAGAAAAAAAAAATATTGGGGCCTGTAACATATTTTGGTTGGTTAGCGTAGAGTAAGTGGAGTCTTCTGGGAGACAGACCTGTAGAGTTAGGCAGGTGCCATATAATACTAAACTTGGCTTTAAAAACTCCTTACAGGTGGTTAAATAAAATGGTAAATAAGTGGCAAAGTAAAACTACATCTTTTCACTCACTTCACAAACATATTTAAATTAGAATAAAGAAGATCTTTGAACAGTTCTTTAATTCTGCCCCTGGTACTTTATACTACATTATTTAAAATTCCCAATCTAGGCAAAAATCATCTAAAAGATGGCCAGATTCTCAACTAAAACTTTTCGTACTGTTGTCCCTTTCAGAAATGCTCTATTTTCCATTAATTTATATTCTGCCAAAATTTCAACAGCCAACTTAAATCCTAATTCTCCCCAGAATTCTTCACCATTTATAAATGAGCACTTGACAGTTATGGGTTTTCTCATATTAGTTATCTTTACATGAATAACACATATTATTTCTCCAAATAGATTTTAGCAACTGGAGGTTAAAGACAAATTTTACACATTTTTTTTTATTCTCATAGAAGCTATCAGATGTTCAATAATGTATAAAAAAATTGCTCTATGAATAATTTTCTGGTTAAAATGAGCATGGAAATATAGTAAAACCCGGCAATGATGTGATTTCTGATAACACCTGGTGGTTGACTCTCAGACTTGTGGATCTTTCATCCAGTTTCACTTAAGTTAATCAACTCGTAAGAACACAAACATGCAGTTTATAAGATTGAATATTTATACCGGGCTTTGCTTGTACATTATTGCATTACTGGCATGAAGGAGTGGCTTGATATAAATACTAGTGCCTTATTTTGTCTGTTGCTATTTTTAGTATTTATCTTTATTATTCTACAAAGGACAACAAACATAAGAAAATGATGCTCCTCCCCATTTTCTGGAGAATGGGAGAAACTCTGCTATATCAACAAATAGCCCCACATAGAGTAAACGCGAGAGCCTCATAATCAATAATAATCTTCTTAGTTTTTAATTAATCATGTTTTAACTCTTTGTCCTAGGAACAGAAATACCTTAGAACAACGAGGACAGCCCAGCTCCCGCACACAGAGCTTTCCTCTATCTTCTGGTACTGCTAGGGATTTTATTCCCTGGCTCCTTGTTGCCGACGGCTTTCCTGGCCACTGCCTACATACCTTCCCAAAGAGTAGCTTCCTTCCAGATTTTTCCCTCAGAAATCTTCCAAGGTCAAACATAATAGAGGGAGCTGTCAGAGAAGTAAAGAAACAATTTGTAAAAATCTTGATTCCGTTGTGTTTTTTTTTCTCCTCATCTTAGCTACAACTATTAAAAAGGAAGAGAAATAAAATGTAAAGAACTGTTTTCTGTTTTACTTGACTTTTTTCTCCTTATCCAGAAGTCCCCGCTACTTTCTCCTCTTTCAGACTCTAACTAGATTTCAAAGAAACTCTCAATTCTGACTGTGTGCGGTTGGAGAATTAGGGTCAGCAAAGTCAGAACATTGTTCCTGCTCGCTTACACTGCCAATTTCCTTTCTATTTGGATATTAGTTGTTCTCAGAAATATTATGCAGCTTGTGGAGCCAGGTAGCTGAAAATCAAATCTACATGAAAGTGAATACAGAATGGGCTCCCTATACACTTAAAGAAACTGAACAGCTTTCTAGTTTGCCACTAGCCCTGTAAGAGTTAAGGGCTCTTGATGCACCTTTTATTTTTATCTTTTTTTTTTTTTGGTATCGTTAATGTACAATCACTTGAACACCATTATGGTTACTAAACCCCCTATTATCATGTCCCCCCCACATACTCCATTACAGTCACTGTCCATCAGCGTAGTGAGATGCTATAGAATCACTACTTGTCTTCTCTGTAAATGCTGCCTTTCCCATGTTCCCCCCACCACTAAATTACGTGTGCTAATCGTAATGCCCCTTTTCCCTCCGTATACGTCCCTTCCCACCCATCCTCCCCAGTCCCTTTCCCTTTGGTAACTGTTAGTCCTTTCTTGGGTTCTGTGAGTCTGCTGCTGTTTTGTTCCTTCAGTTTTTACATTTTATGTAGATACAGATATAAATTGTGGATCACTAAAACTACTCAAAACAATTGATAATTTTACCTAAGTCTGAGTGATTCCTGGAGATGCACAATAGCATTCTCATCTGCTCTAAATGAGTAACAACCTACTTGTAATGCTTTTTGTAATTCTCTGTTGAATTAACCTGCAAAGGTAGGAAATAAATTCCTGAAATGATTTTTTTGACTGCTACACTGCAAATTTATTTAAGATTAAAACATTAATTAACCAAGGAAGAGGTTGAAATTCTATATAGATTCAGCTGTACTAAATCCGGATACTTAGTTTCTAATATAATCACGGGACTACAATGCATTTATTATTATGGTCTATAAATCATAGTAAAATAAAGAAGGAAAGGAAAGAGGGTTGGTTGTAGATTAAGTATCTAGAAAATCATGATACTCATATGCCCGGTAATATGTATATTTGACCTGTTCAGGATAAAACTGAAAAGAGATGGTAACACTTTGTTCTTAAACAATTTGCTAATAAATTGAACTAAATATTGATTTTATTTGTGAACAGCTTACAAAGTAAATTACTATGTGACGCTGCTGACACGATAAAGAAAGGAAGTACACGTCATTGGTATGCAATATGGCTGGTGCCACTGTGTCATCTCCTTGTCCACAACTTTGATGTTATGTACCTGATGGACTTGGCTGCGTCCTGGCATTTCATTGTAAGCATCACCTGCCACCTCCATAGTGTGCCATTCCCGAAGGAGAACATCTGACAAATGTGAAAGCAGTTTTTTACTGCAAATTTGTAACACTTTAGTGCCTATCATTGAGAAATTCATCTACAGATCTGGTATATTATTATTCTCTAATTTGAGAGTTTGGAATAAAGTAATATTGTGTGAAGGAATAATCATATTGCAAAGAAAATACTAGTAACACTTGACACTTAACAGAAGTTTCCTTTACGTATGAAGACACATTGTTTCAGACATTTTTGCATATAAGCATATTTCTACATTTCTTATTCTGGTAGAAATTCACATAGTAGAATAATTTCGGTATATTTGATCAATTTTATGGGAATAAGATTTTGCCCAATTTTTGGAGAAATTGTGGTAATGACTCTCATCACAATGAAATGGTTATATGACTGACCAGAGTGAGTGATAAATAAAAACAGAGAGAGTACACGTGCTTGTTGGTGTTGATGGGACTGTGACTACATATGTAAATGTGTGTAAGTGCAAGAAACGGCTGTGAACATATATAATTGACTTGTTAATAACCTAAAATCCAGATAAGTCTTACAACTGGGTATGATAATCTATAGCACAGGATGGCAAACTCTGCAAAAATAGTAAGCATTTAGACTTTACAGGCCATATGGTATTTGTTGCAACTCTTCAACTCTGTTATTGTCGGGGGAAAAGCAGTCGTAGGCAATACAGAGACAAATGGGTACGGCTGCTCTTTAATAAGACTTTATTTACCAAAACAGTTGGTGGGTAGTTTGCACATTCTTGATCTATAGACAAAAAACTCATGTGTTCAACTTAACAAATGGCTCAAATTGAACATTTATGAGAATTGATTGCCTTAACACGTTTTGCTATTTTAATTCACTGGGGAATTTAATGGGAGCATTAGCAAGAATCAAAATGTTTATATTTTGTAAAGGAATTTAGAATTGGAAGGATTTACATAGTATTCCTGCCACTTTCCCCCCACACAAGGGATGATTTCATTAGAGCACTTAAAAACTAAACACTCATATTAACTATATTACTATGAATATATATACTATATGTATCAAATACATATATATATTTTTAAAGTGGTCCTACCATAATATTCACAAGTAAAATATTGACATGTCAAAGAGAACTAAATGATTATCTTTTGACAGCTCATAAAATACCTTAATTGTGTCTGCTAAGTTACTAACCGAATGTAAAAAAGCTAAGTGAATCTTCTAAACATTATGCCAATTTTATTTTCCATACTTATAGTCTTTGAACTTCCCACAAAGTCCAGAATTCCTTACTTTTTAACCAGTTATTATTTAATATTGATTTATATCAATAATGATATTAGTATATGTTTTCCTTCCTGCACTGTTTTTCTCCTACTCCCTCTTCCTTTTGCTGGGTCTCTTGAATTATGTGTAAATTTTGTAACTATTTCATTTAAGGATATGCAATCTTAGAAATAAATTGTAAAAGATAAAATAATTTTTTATTCCTTTATTTGGGAGCAGCCTGTTAAAGTATTTTATAACAAAATTAATACCCTATATTTTATCTGTATAAAATTATATCCATTATACCACACATGGCACAGTATATCCCTTCACCAAGTGGTTTATCCAAATAGTATCTAACAGATGCTCTTTCGATAATGAACTCCTTCAATCCTTGATTTAGGTAAATGAAATACTTTTGTTAGAGACTACACTGAAACTTGGTTCAGAAAAATAGCAAAGACAAAATTTGATAATCTCATAAAAGTCAAACTTTAGGAACTCAGAGTATTTTTCATTTTTCAAAGAAAGACATGTCTAGAATGAACTGTGATAAGAAATATGCTTATGAACATATATGCCAAAGGTATAAAATAAAAATGAACTATTAAAAATAAAAAATGGTTTAATATTAAAAGGCATTGTATTTTGCAAAGGAGTTTATTAAATTTTAATGTTCATTTTTGGGCTCTAAACAGTTTTTTACTAAATATTTGGGCTCCACTTTTCCATTTGACTATTATTTAACTCTTCAAACATTAAATATTTAATATTTATTCTGCCATAAAAGCGTATTAATGCACAAATTAAGAGTGTTTTAAAATATAGTCATTTAAATAATTTGAAAAACAAGCAATATAGTGCTAATATATAACCAGTTTTATACCTGCATTATTCTTAAAACAAATATTGAATTCAAATTCATACCTAGCTTTAAATAATTGGACTTCACATTTCTGTCTGAAAATAATTTAGCTCTTCAAATTTTAATTAGTATTGCTTTTGCACAAAACGTGAATTTTTGCACAAATTAATTCAATCGGCCAACCAATGCAAATTAGACCAAAAAGGAAATGTAGTAAAAACGGAAGTTTTAGTTTTCAAGGAGCAGACGAAATATATATATATATTTAAGTGATCCTAAAGCATACCTTATGTGAGTAAAACTTCAATATTTCCAGAATCTCTCACCTGGCCTTAGTGCATCTCCATATCAATAGGCATTTCCCCAGGGGGGTAAAGAAGTAGCCCATCTCCGTAATTACAAGGGCGAGGGGAGGGCTTATCTGGACTGGAGGGGTTGGGTGGGGCGCCTTTTTTTGTAGCCCAGTGATGAGAGAGACATGGGTCAGCAGAAGTGGATGACTTCTTGTAAGCAATAATTGGGTTTTTTTTCCCACTTTATTTCTCCCTTTGACTGATTTCAGTTTCAAAGGTGTTTTGCCCTGGACTGGAAAACAATGCTCTTCCCAGAGTTACACCATAGTATAAAAATAAAATCTGTATTATAGAATAAAATATGGTAGAAAAATAAAATTTGAGATTGTATATAATACATATACCCATATATATATTCACATTAATGGGTTTCTATTATTTAAATAATTAAAAGAAATCAGTGCTGAACTACCTGATAGCCTCATATTATCTGTAAACATTTGTATAATTTTAGACTCTTACCACTAAGATGTCATGTGACTTTTTAATTGGTAATTCTGCAATTTTAAGGCAAGGTACTTTTCAAATATAAATAAATACATATATATATATATAATTATAAAATATGAACTTCCACTTTTAAATGAAAATATAAAATGAGAAAAATACTTAAAAACCCAAACAAACTTGCATTCTAAATCTAATATGGAATTCAGGCCTATTTTTTGTTCTTTCTCATTAAGCAATATTGATTTCTGTACAAATATGCAAAGCTAAAAAAGGAACAGCTAGAAAATTGAATGATTTAATGTGTTTCCCAGGCTACATTTCTACACTTAATTACAAACCACATGAGTTACACTCCACAGTGACAATCTTACTCATCAGTCTATCATTAAGACAGATTTTAAAAAAAGGAATGTGTGGGATTTTTTGGTTTAAATTTTAAAAGTAGAAATATACAATATCCAGTTAGCTATCTTAAACTTTTTATTTAGCATTTTCTGAGCTTTTCTTCAAGATGTGCAGGTAACTAGGTATTTTTCTTTCTTGATTGTGAAGACAATAAGAACCTGAGTTCAACAAACAAGGCTTCACTTATCCAATATTCATGCTGAGAATTATTTTTTCATTGCATTTTGATAGAAGGCCTTTATAAGTATCTTTGAAACACACAGCTTTCTCTACCTCTTTTTCCCCCTCCTTTCCTTCTTTCACTCAAGATAAAATGGTGAGCAATTAAACCAGGTTGCTATATTTGGTGCATCCAAACCTCACAAGTTGATAGGATAATGATTATAATAACTACTTTAAGTGTAACATGGTGACAAGTTGACACCTGAGGCTTATGTCCTGCAATCTTATTCTCTAGCATTCTATTGTTACTCCACAGGATTAGTAATATGATTAGAGTGAATGTTACAATGTTTTCTCTGCCTCTGATTTAGATCTGATGTACATATGTAGTGTACATTTTTTCAAGGTACTCAAGGTAAAGCATGTACTAAATTGGACAGGCGCTATCTGGAAATACCATAGGTAATATTTTTTATAAGACTACTCACATTGCTGTTTCTCATTATTGAAAGCAAAACATATAAACATATGATTTCCTTTATGAATATTGATAATTCATTAGAATGTCACTCAAACATAATGTAATTTTTGTTCTATTTAAATGAATGTTTTAATATATTTGACCTATCCTTTCCTTTTGAATCACTAATAATCAATGGAAAATTTTGATTTTTCATTGAGAAAAAATTATCTCTAACCATGTTAGAACTCAGGCTTAGTAAAATGAGTTATAAAATGATTCCTTAAAACTTAAAAAACAAATAACATTTTTTTATGTACATAAACTATAGAGATGGTATATATTACATATTAACATCATATTAAAGGTTACATCTACTATTATTATATATATATGTCATGGTAAGTTGTCCTATTTCTTTAATCTTACTAGAAAAATTCTTTCTCATCATCCTGAATGTGATGATCAATTAGTGGTACTAATCAAAACAGTACTAAAGCAGTCCCATGAGGAATATAATTTAAAAATCTATTCCTTTAAAAATGTTGATATATGCACACATCCATTTCACTAAAATTATGTGCATTCTAAAGGATAATATTAAATTTCAATTATTCTATTAATAATCCATTACAGAGAAATGAACCCAAGATAAAAGGGTTTATGAATGGATATGAGTAGGACTTCTCTGCTGGTAGCAGCAGCCTTACAAGAGTTTTCTCTTCTGTATTGTGCTGAAGAATTCTTTTTTGTTCTATTCTGAGTTGTTCAGGAATTGCCTATGTGCTTATTCAATGCCACTTATTAAGTGCCTTCTAAAGTCAGTACTGATGCACACACAAAATGATTACTAGTCTTACTACAAATATCTCAGGGAACAAAAATGGATGTTTTCTAATTCCCTTTTATATGAATTTGTCTTCTATATTTGTTTGGTTCAGAGATGATTAAATCTTTTTGAAGTCTTAGTTCAGCTTCTTGATTATCTATAGAATTATAGGTGATATGTGCAAATACTAAATATCATAATTATTGAGATAATATACTTTTATATATTGGTCAGAAACATAATTTCTTATAAGATACTTATTTACTTCCTATAGATTTTTCAGAAAGAACAAATTTTTTGGCTTAAAGATTTATTGACTCAATCTTTTTGTAGTCCCTGTTGCAAATGTGAATAAATCAAAATTTCAAACTCATCAAATATTTGCATAACTCTCCTTAGTGCAACTGCAAATGGCTTCTTATCTATAGACTTGAACTATACTAAAATAAAGGTTAAAAACTTTTTGAAAAACAGAATGCCCTATTGATTTCAAAACAACTCAAACATTTTGACCAAAAATAATGAAATGCCTATATGTTTTCTCCTGAGATCTCTTCAACTTTCTGGTAGTGACATCCTTGAGGGAGGTTCTGAAATATTTAGAAGGATCTTGAAATTATATCTCTGAAACCTTGAATAGTTTGTTATAGCCAAACAAACTATGAATTTTGTTTAGTAACATTCATTTAACAGTCACATTCCAAGATGAGATCTCCAGTTTTAAGTATCAAAACATACCATTTAAGCATATACCAAGACATTATAACAATTTTTTTAAACAAAATACAGAGAGCACTGTTGGACTATTAATAATTTTAAGATTGCTCAAGAAAGCTACAACTTCATAGACCCAGATCTTTCACATCTAAATTTTGCTTTCATTTCTACACCAGTTTCTCTTACAAGTAGAAAAAGAATTAATATGTCATGTCATATTTTGTTTAAAAGAAATCTGAGAAGGAGGCTCCTTGAAATCTGGAGCTCAAGAAACTTAGGCATTTTTTCTTTATTCTGATACAATAATGCTCTGAATAACTCTGAAACAAAGTTTTTTAAGTATTGTCCATGAGTCAGCAGCATCAATTTTATTAAAGAGCATGTTAGAACTAAAATATCTGGGGCATGCTCCACACATACTAAATCAGAATCTCTGAGGGGACACATCAAATATGTGTTTTACCAAGACCTCCAGCTGCTTGGGATGCACCACAGATCTAAATGGAGTTAAAGAAGGTGTAGCTAATCCCAACAAAATGTACTGCTTTACTTATAGGTTGGTTGTTTTGTTCCTGTTGCTATAGAACTCAGTTGGTCAAGCTTTCCTTCCTCTGTCAGTTGCCTGAGTTCCATTCTCTGAATTCATTAAACTACTCATCTTTCTTTTTAAGTTTATAAAGATTGCTGGCTACCTATTTTCATGAAACTTGTAACATTTGTCTTCTTTTGGTTTCTAGTTTATATAGCTCTCCAATTTCTATATTTATCTAGGTTTTTGTTCCACTCTTTACTACATCATGACTTCCCAAACTTTAATGTGCATTGAAATAAATAAAGACATTGTAACATGCAGATTTGGTTCAATTACATGAGTAGAGGACCTAAGATTCTGTATTTCTAAATGTTCCCATATTGTGTTCATACTGCTGATAGAGAAACCAGACTTTGAGGAGCAAAGTAATTATTTATAATACATCTAGATACAATTCAGCAAGTGTTAATCACACCAAATGATACTATCTTTAGTGGACTGAGCCATGTGTACCAGAAACCTGTATATTTGACTTATTTGGAAAAAAAGGGATATGCAGATGTAATTAAATTCAAGATCACAAATTAAGATTATCTGGATTACCTAAATGGGCCGTAAATCCAACAGCAAATGTCCTTAGAAGAAAAAAACAGAAATTTGAAGGAGAAAGCTACATAAAGACAGAGGCAGAGTTTGAAGTTATGCAGTCCCAACCAAGGAATACCTGAAGCCACTAGAAGCTGGAAGAGGCAAGAAAGGGTTTTTACTCTAGAACTTTTGGAGGCGCATGCTCTTGTTGACAACTTGATTTTGGACTGCTGTCCTTCATAATTATGAGAGAATAAGTTGCTGTTATTTTAAGCCACCAATTCATAGTGGTTTGTTATGGGAGACCTAAGAAACTAATGCACCATCACAAGGCCACATTCTGTAAAGGAATGCTTCTTCTTAGGCAATTATTAGAAAACGGTATTTTAACTTTCCACAAGAAGTTACCAAGCACATAGGTTATACATAAGATATGGTTCTAGGCAAAAGAGAATTTTAGACAATACAGGGAACCGTGTATGCACAGAGTTTAAATAAAGAGGGAAGGGAAGAAAAAATAAATAATATAGAATATTAGAAGAAAATAAATGCTATGGGAAAACAGAGCAAGGTAAGGGGTATCAAGAGTGTAACAGAGGGTGGTGGGTGTTGGTTAAAATTTTAAATATGGCATCAGGATGTGATTCAATGAGAATATGACATTTGAAGAAGACTAGAATACAACATGAGAGAGGTGAGGGAGCTATTTGTGCAGCTTCTTGTGTGAAGAATACTTTGGGTAGAGTGAGCGACCATTGTAAAGGCCGAGGGCAAGCACCTGACATGCTCAAGAAACAATAAGCGCCTATATGGTTTGAAGAGAGTGAGAATAATAATGAAACTAATGTTAATAGTGAATATTTATTTGGGGATTAGTTCACTGTGTGTCAGATAATTCACATGGATTATTTTATAAAATATTCCCATAGCTCTTCAAGTCAGAGACTGGTGTTCACCTTGTAGATGAAGGTTAAAGAATTAAAAGATCACTTTTTTAAGGCTAGATATCTAGGAGGTGTGGAAGTCATGATTTTTAATTTGAAGTCTGACTTCAGAGTCCTTCCTCTTAACCAGGACAGACTAATGACGCCTAACTGGGTGAAGTTAAGAAACGTAACTTGTTGGGAAAATGACTGGCAATTATTTAAGAATAACCAATTACAACTGCATGACTAGAGAAATTCTTATTTTAGTTCTGATATATGAAGAGCTTGGAAGATGCCATTCCTGAACTTACAAGAAAAAGAGCAGAACAAATAAAAAACAGCTACTTTTTGGACCCAATGGGTAATTGAAGTTGCAAGTCAAACCACCACCACAAAATCTAGAGAGGTGAAGCCAAGGTCTGCTTACCTAGAGCACCTGCCACTGGAGTCATAGGTTGGTATGAATACTTAAATAATAATTATGATGAATTGCTGAAGCTAAGTGTGAACAAACACAAGAGTGAGAAACTCCTGAAGCCACAGTCTTAGTCCCGACATTTATGTGGGTTCTACCTCAAGGAACTAATCACATTTTCACTACGAAGGACCAAGAAAGACCCTTAAGTGTTTTTAAGTAACAGGACATTTCACATAACAAAAGCCTAGCATCCAGGGGAAAAGACATAGGCAGAGTCAAATCCCACATGGGTAAAGGGCATTTCCCCAACTTCGACACTTTCTAGTTTTCATGTGTCACAGAAGAAGGAGGAAAAATGGAAGGGAAATAAAGACATTTCTGAAAGTTACAGCCCAGTAATAAGGGCCAAAAAAAGACTAAGATTTAAGCACAAAATTATAGAAGGTGTCCTCTCACCTACATCTTACCACCATGACAACATATCTCCTGAAAAGTAACTGGATTATGGCTGAAAGAGCTGTAAGACTCAGATTCTATCTTAGGAGTAGTTCTTAGGAATCCCACACAATGGGGGAGACAGAAAAAATAATGATAATAAAAGGACACAGGGAATTTGAAGCCCCTAGCACTTACAGCTACAGCAAACATGAAAACCAGCCTAACTGCTAACCAGATTACCATAAAACTCCACAGTAAAGGTCTATTACCTTCCTACCACCCTTAACATCGTGCTCCACTTCCATCAACACACTACAATGCATACAAAAGCAAGAAAATCCACATTCCGAATAGACAAAGCAATCATCAGGGGCAGAAAGATTTGATAGAGACTTTGGAATTACCAAACAAGGAATTTAAAATAACGGTACATAGAATGTTAAGGACTCTGAAGGACAAAGTAGGTAACATAACAAACAATGGCTAATGTAAACAGATATGGAAACTCTAAAAAAGAATCAAAAGTTAATCCAAGAGATCAAAAACACTGTAACAAAAATGAAGGTGCCTTTGGTGAAATCATCAGTAGACTGGGAACTGCTGAAGAAAGAATCAGTGAGCCTGAAGATACATTCATAAACACTTCCTAAGTGAAAATATGAAAAGCAAAAAATGACGGAAACAGAATATCCAAGGCTGTGGAACAAATACAAAAGATGTAACATATATGTAACTGTAATTGTAACATCAGAAGAAGAAAGAAAGGAACAGAAGAAATATTTGAAATAATAACCACAGGTTGTTTCAAAATTATTGGCAAATATGAAACCTTAGATCCAAGAAGAGATCACCAAGAAAGATAAATAGGAAACATTCTGCACCTGAGTATATCATATTCAAACTGTGGAAAGATAATGGCAAATACATATTTTGGAAAAATCTGGATAATAAAACATGATATCTATAGAAAAACGAGAATAAGAATTACAGCCAACGTCTCATCAGAAGAAGGCACAGAAGAGAAGAGTGAAATGATATAATGGGTTGAAAAAAATACAGCAACCCATATTAGGTAAAATTATCCTTCCAAAGAGGATAAACACATTCTCAACAATACAAAAGTTGATTACAGTCTCTCCAGTAGCCTTGCTTTGAAAGAAATATTAAAAGTTTTTAAGGAGAATAAGATGACATAGGACAGAAATTTGGACACACGCACACCAGCATCAAAGAAGGACTAAAGGTAAAATAAAATATTTCATTTCTCTTATTCTTAATTGATAAGAAAACTGGTTGATTAAAGTAATTATATTAACAATGTATTGGGTGATGAAAATAAAATGATAAGTGAGCTGAATATCAGCAATATCATGAACGATGGAGGATGGTCCTTGGTGAGTTAACACCAGTGGATGTGAAGGGAGTATAGTGTCGCCTAAGGATGGCCTTGGACTAACTAAAATGTATATTGCAAACTCTAAAAAGACAGAAATTTTACAAGGGAGATTCTGAACCTCAACAGAATTAAACTAGAAATGAACAACGGAAAGCTGAAAAATTCACAAATACTTGGAAATCAAATGACATACTTCTAAATAATATAGGTCAAGGAACAAGTCTCAAGAGAAACTGTTTTCCTAAATTTGACCTAAAGAAAAATGAAAATACAACTTAATGCATGAGATATGATTAAGGCAGTGCCTTGAACAAATATATAGGATTAAGTGCATATATTAGAAAAGAGTATATAAAATAAATAAACCAAGGTTCCGTCTTGGGAAATTAATGGAAGCAAAACAATTTAAGCCTAAATCAAATAGAAGAGATGTAATAATAAAAAAAAATAGCAGAAATCTATAAAGCTGAAAACAGGAAAAGTAGAGGAAACCAATGATACCATAAGCTTGATTTTTGAAAAGAGTAACTAAATTGATAGACCTTTAGCCAGGCTAACCAAAAAACAGGAAGAAAGAGATAAGACATAAGTTATATATAAGAGAAATGAAAGAAAGCCATTCACTGAGGGTGTCATAAATATTAAAAAGATAAATGAACACTATGAAAACACTTCTATGCCCATATCTGATAACTTAGGTAAAACTGATCAATAAGTTGAAAGATGCAAACTCCCCAAACTCCCAATAGAAGAAACAGATCATATGAATAAGGTCATACTTATTGAATCAACAATTAATAACCTTCCCAGTAAAAGCACCAAGAGTCTACCAGTTAAATCCCCAGGAATTAAGCAGAGTTCACGTGGAAAAGCAAAGAATGAGAAGAATAGCCATCACATTAGTGAAGGTAAACAGCTAGTTGGAGGATACATTCTATCTGATTTCAGTATTTACTATAAAAATACACTAAGACAGCAAGATATTGGTGAATTATATACAGAGAGCAGAGAACATAGAGTACAGAAATAAGGACAAACAAAAAGATTTATTTTTTTGTTTTTTGTTTATTTTGTCAAAAGAGCAAAGACAATTCAATGGAGTGGGACACTAATGGGCAGTTAACTGACCAGATGGGAGGACTCTTTACAATGTATGTACACTTTAATCATGATGTACACTTTAATTATCTTAGAATTTTACTTGCAAATTATACCTCAATAAAGCTGAAGAAAATGGAGAAGGATAGACTTTTCAATAATTGGCGCTGGTGTAACTGGATGAGCATATGCAATAGAATGAAGCTAGACACAGACCTTACAACTTTCATGAAATTTTACTCAAAATGGATCAAACACCAAAAAGTGAAATGATCAAAATTTTAGAAGAAAACATAAGAGAAAATTTAGGTGATCTTGGGTATGAAGATTCGTTTTTAAATCCCCACACCAAAAGCATAATTCATGCGGAAAGGAGTGATAAAGTAGATTTTATTAAAATTAAAAACTTCTTGCCTATTAAGCAAAGTTAGACTTGAAGGACAAGCCAGAGATTCGGAGAAAAAGATTTGTATTCAAAATATACAAAGAACACTTAAAACTGAACATTAAAAAAAATTCACAATGTGCGAAAGATCTGTACAGACTGCTCACCAAGGAAGGTATACAGATGGCAAGTAGGTACATGAAAAAATGCTCAACATCATTCATCATTAGGAAATTACAAAATAAGACAATAGTGAGATATCATTACCCTCCTATCATCAGAATGGCTGAAACTAATCACAGGCAATACCAGCTGCTGGGAAGGATGCCAAGAAAGAAGAATTATTACTATTAGTGATAGAAATGTAAAACAGTACAGCAACTTTGGAAATCAAATTCAGCAGACAATGATCTCTTAAAGATACAGATAATTTAAAAATGTAATATGGAAATCATACTCCCAGGTATTTACTCAACTGATTTAAAAATTTATGTCTACTAAAACCATGGACACGGATGTTTATAGAAGCTTAATTCATAAGAGTTCCAACCTGAAGCAACTAAGATGTCCTTCAATAGGTGAATGGATAAACAAATTTTGGTGCAGCCACATGTGGAAGAGTATTCAGCAATATAAGTAAATGAGCTATCAAGCCTCAAAAAATCATGGAGGTACCTTAGATATACAATTGTAAGTGAAAATGTGAGTCATAAAAAAGCTTTTACCAGTTGATTCTAATTACATGACATCTGGAAATGGCAAAACTATAGTGGCAGTAGAAGATCAATGAATTCAGTGGTTCATGGTAAGGGGTAAAGGTTGGACTTCTAGAGCAGGAAAATGATTCTGTTTGATAGTGTAATTACAGATATACAGCAATATGCATTTAGCTAAACCTATATATCTGTCAGCACAAAAAGTGAACTTTAATGTATACAATTAAAAACTTTTAATTGGGATGTTGGGAGAATCACAGTGTGGAATGTCAAATGAAAAAAGAAAAATATAACAGTAATTGAATGTATGAAACAACCTCAGTGAAATGGAGTAAAGGGAAGGTTGCCATGTTACTTTTTAATTGAGTGTAGTCTTTAAAATTAAAATCAAAAGAAATTCTATACACACATTGAATTCCAATTACTAAACCTGTTTCCTACTGGAGATGGGTTAATAGTTCTGATTTTTCTACACATGTATATTTTGATGAACAATTAAGTACATGGATCAAATATCGCAGGAGTCAAATTTCTCACTGATGAAGAGGACATTTGAATGACCACATGATAATGGGTTAGAGATGTAAGTATCACTTAGATTTAGCTTAAATAGATACAGATGGCTACTTATAGAAATAGTTATAGATACGTGTATATGTGTACAAGTTAGTATACACACATATATTCCCAAACTTTTTCAGCTGAGGAGACCAATAGGCAATGACAACCCAAATACAATACATACACCTGGATCTTAGTTTCTAATGCTATTTTCCAATAAAAGGAACTAGGGCTTCTTTAAAGAATGGCTGATTCTAGGATGGTAGAGGAAATATATAAGACGAGCTTGGACCTATTATAATGAGAGAAGGTAAAGATATTAAAAAACAAAGAAAAGAAACCCCACAATGATGGAGGTTATGTCAGAGACTTTCAGAAGCCAATTGAAAGAGCTCCCAATGGTAAAGGTGCAGTAACTTGAGCAACAAAATAAAGAAATATTGATTATATCCAAAGTATAAAATAAGAATTAATGAGCCTATGGTGATATAAGTGATTAAATAAAAAAAGGAGAAGAAAAATCTCTGCATAAAAATTCCAAATCTTTTATGTAGATACTCCAATCTTTAGGAAGTAGAGCATAAGTCTCCACTTTTTATCTATGGACTGTGCATAGTTAATTCTTTTTTCCAACACAGTGTGGAATGAAAGGGGGTGAGGAACTATAAAGTAGAGAAATTTGACAGTCTTCGTATCAGCCAGTTGACCAGAGATAAAATCAACAGAGGTAGGTCGTGATAATAGCATGTAGTCTTGTGTTAATGTGATAAAATAGCACTTTACCTCAGGGGCATTCTTCCTCAAAATCCATAACCTCATTCTAATCATGCAAAGACATCACATAAATCCAACTGAGGGGTATGGTGCAAAATACTTTACAAATATGCTTCAAAACTGTCACAATAAAACACAAGTCTAAAACATGGCCATAGCCAAGAGGTGCCTAGGGAGACAAGATGAAATGTGATGCAGTATCCTTGGTGAAGTCTTAGAGTGAAAGAAACACATTAAGTAGAGGCTAAGGAAATCGGAATAAAGTGTGAACTTTAATCAGTTAATTGTCTATCAATGTTGGTTCATTAACTGTGCTCAGGTGAACAATATTAATGTTAGATAATAGCTGAAACTGGATGTGGTTATAAGGGCTCTCTGCACCATCACAGAAATTTTTCTGTAAGTCTAAAACTATATTAAACATAGTTACTTAAAATAAATACATGAAAAACATGACCAGTCTTGGAAGTACCTGTGATGCAAAGATGGTTCAGTGTACACAAATCAATAAATATGCTTCACAATATGGACAAAATGAAGGATAAAAATCATATGATCACCTCAATAAGGCATAAAAAGCATTTGAGAAGATTCAGTATACTTTTATGATAAGCTCTCAGTTACCTAGGTATAGAAGGAATGTACCTCAATATAATAAAGGCCACAGTAAGTATCATACTCAAGAGTGAATATTTGAAAACTTTTCTTCTAAGATCAGGAACAAGACAAGATTGCTTTCTCTTAGCCTTTATATTCAACATTGTACTGGAAGTCCTAGCCAGAACAATTAGGCAAGAAAAAATAAATGAAAGGCATCCAAGTCAGAAAGGAAGAAGCAAAACTGACTGTGTTTGCAGATGACATATCTTAAAAACAGAAAATCTAAAGACACCACCAAAAACTTGCCAGAATAAAAAAATTCAGTAAAGTCATAGGGTACAAAATCAACATAAGGAAATAAGTTGTTTCTATACACCAACAACAAACTATCTGAAAAAGAAGTTAAGAAAACAGTCCAATAGTCAATATCATCAAAATAATAAAATATTTAGGAATAAATTAACCAAGGAGGTTAAAGATCTATACACTAAAATCTGTAAGACATTGATATAAGAAATTGAAGAAGACACAAAGAAATGGAAAGATATTCCATAATCATGGACTGGAAAAATTAATAATGTTAAAATGTCTATACTATCCAAAGTGATCAATGTACAAATTCACTGTAATCCCTATCAAAATTACAGTGGCAGTTTTCATAGAAATAGAAAAAACAGTCCTAAAATTCATATGAAACCACAAAAACTCCAAAATTACCAAAGCAATCTTGAGAAAGAACAAAGCTGGAAGCATCACATTCCTAGGTTTCAAACTATATTACTAAACTATAATAGTCCAAGCAGTATGGCTCTGGCATAAAAACAGACACACAGACCAATGGAACAGAACAGAGAGACCAGAAATAAATTCACACATACATGGTCAACTAACTTTTACAAGAACACCAAGAATACATAATGGGTAAAAGACAGTATCTTAAATAATAGTGTTGGGAAAACTGTATATCCACCTGCAAAAGAATGAAACTGGACACTATCTTATACCACATACAAAAACTAACTTGAAGCGGACTAAAACTTAAATGAAAGACTTGAAACTATAAAACTGGAAGAAAGCAGAGGGTAAAAGTTCCTTGAGATTGATTTTATCAATGTCTTATTAGACATATGACAACAACATCATAGTGTCAACAAAAGCAAAAATAAATAAGTGGGACTACTTCAAATTAAAAAGCTGTACAGAAAAGGAAACAATCAACAAAATGAAAGGGGAACTTGTGGAATTAGAGAACATATTTGTAAACCACACATCTGGTAAGGGGGTTAATATCAAAATATATAAGGAGCTCATACAACTCAACAGCACAAAAACAACAACTCAATCAAAAATGTGTAAATAATGACCTAAATAGACATCTTTCCAAAGAAATACAAATGGTCAACAGGTAAATGACAAAGTGCTCAACATCACTAATCTCCAGGGAAATGAAAATCAAAACCCAATGAGATATCACTTCAAATATGTTAGGATAGCTGTTATTAAAGGACAATAGACAACAAGTATTGCTGAGGATGTGGAGAAAAGGGGACCCTTGTACACTGTTAGTGGGAATGTAAACTGGTACAGCCATTATGGAAAAAAAAATGGAGGGTCCTCCAATAATTAAACATAGAACTACCATATAATCTAGCAATCTCACCTCTGTGTGTGTATATATATATATATCCGGGGAAAATGAAATCTCTCTCTGTAAGAGATTTCTGAATTCCCACATTCATTGCATATTATTTAAAATGGCCAATAATGGAAACAACCTAAATGTCCATAGATGGATGATGAATAGATAATATTATTCAGTCATTAAAAAAAAGGAAATCCTACCATTTGTGACAACATGGATGAACCTGGAAGACATTATGTTAGGTAAAATAAGCCATACACAAAAAGAATAAAACCATATGATCTTACTTATGTGAAATCTAGAAAAATTGAACTCAGATTAGACAGTAAAATTGTAGTTGCCAGGGACTGGGTGGTGGGGGAAACAGGTACATGTTGGTCAAAGGGAATAATCTTTAACTGTAGATGAATTAGTTCTTGGGACCCAACATACAGCACAGCATGGTGACTATACTTAATATTATACTGTATACTTGAAATTTGCTAAGAGAATACATACTAAGTGTTTTCACAACACACACACACACACAGATAACTATGTAAAGTAATGAAGGTGTTAATTAACTTGATTGTGGTAGTCATTTACTGATGTGTATCCATTTTATATTATCGCACAGTACATCTTTAAAAAACATAATGTACAAAAAATCTAAATATATGCAATTTTGTCAATCATACATCAATAAAGCTGGAAAAATTACTTGAAGCTAAAATACTACCTCCTGTGTACTTTTAAAGGAATTCTTTTAATATCTTTACTAAAATGGTATTTTATCTGTTTTTTTAAAAAAGTGCGATTTTATTGGAAAGTGTAAAAAAATTAAATATGCACTTAAATAGTGTTTAAGTTATTCTCTCCTGAGTAAAAACATAGCTAGTTGTCCCTTATTACTCAAATAAGGCATCATATGACATAAGCATAATGTCCTGAAGATAATAAAGCAGCATTTACTTGGCCCATTACAAAGTTAAGATATAATAGAAATCATCAAGTTATTAAGATAAATTAGTGCACATATATGCTTGGGTTCATTTCCTGTAATGTGTTTCTGTTTTCTCAAAATCCTTAGATTTCTGGAGGGAACAAAATCCATACGTTGATTTGGCAAGATCTAAATATCTGTGATCAGGGCTTCTGCTAACCTCCAAGGAGGAGTGATTATACACTTCCAAGATTCTCATGAAGAGAAGACCAAGGACATAGAAAACACCTATCAACCAAACTTCATGGATATTATGTCTTTCAGCTGCTACTATTGCCTGCAAAGGACATAGGCTACTGTAATTTCGGAATTTCAGAAGACCACCCTCCCCTAGGGAGAATTTGAAATACAAGGAGAGCAAAATATTAACTGATAGCTCATGTCTGAGTGAAGGTGAGATCTGTGACTTAAATGCAAGTCTCTACGCTTTTAATTCTCTTTCTAATACATTACCTTTACACTTAACTCACTGTTCTAAGAGAATTTTTGCAGCATATCCAAGACTTTTAAGACCTAGATACCTGGTTTCATGATGACTGAGCATGGCATAATTTCTCCAATATGACAAGACTTTTCTTTATCCACTTCAGTCAATATAAGAACCTCTGGTGGCAAAACCTTGCCCAGAGTGTGTCTTGACACCTATGAAGGTTTAACCTTTGAATTTTGAGTCTTTTTCACTTTTCTTTTGATTCCATTTACCCCTCTCTGTGATTAAGCTTTAAGTTTGTTTTGAAAGGCAAGAAGCACAAATGGGAAAACAAAAACAAAATCCAGGAACCACTCCTGTGTATTCTTCCTCAAGTTTCTTACCTCTAAAAGAGAGAGAATATTTTCCAACCTCATTGTCATCCAAGGTATAGAGAGAATGAAAGTTCCTATGGGCAGGATTATCACCTGACCCTGGTTGGCTTGCCCACTGCACATGTGTGGGCAATACGTTGTTACTGACTCCCTATAAGGAGCTCCGCCCAGTGCTCTGGGCTGCTGCATGGCTGCAGGAGAGCAGAGACTGGAGTGGTGGCAGAGCCGAGGACAGAGACTGAGGTGGCTGTGGGGGCAGAGAGGCCCAGAGGCAGAGACCAGGTTGCTGCGTGCAGACTCACTCCGAGTGGATGGAATTCTAGTGCTAGATCTGCCACTGTGGGAATAAAGTTGGGTATAAACTTTTTCGCCCCAAGGACATTTCATTGTCATTTTTTGGCCTCACCAATTCAAGAGTGAACTTGCCCAGGGCTGAAACCCATCGGCAAGACACAAGTCTATTTTACTTAAATACAAATTTTTACAAATGCAGCATATAAACTATTTTATACAAATTCCACTGAGAATTAAGCTTTTTAGTGGTGATGTAGTGTTAGCTTTGTCAACAACTTTGTTTAGTTCCTATATTTGATGGCATCAGCATGGTTTGGCATGAAAATTTTGCTCAGGTACTACAAACCATGACCAGATCTTCTAAAACTTGACACACTGCGCAGGAACCCTTTATTGTGTATGTTTTTAATTAGTGCAAACTAGATCTTGTAATACAATGGAGATAACACCATAAGTTATATAATATTGTAAATGTATTCACATTTGGGAATATCTAGAATGGTAAAGCATGAGCTTGTGGAGGCTTATTCGCTTGGGGAACCACTGTATCCCATGGGGAAAAAGTGACTACAAAATTTATTTACACTGAAGACTGCTTCCCAGAACCAAGACTTTTGTACTTTGGAGACTGCATTGGTTTCCTAATAGCTGCCGTAACCAATTGTTGCAAATTTAGTGGCTTAACACAATGTGGATAAATTCATTATCTTATAGCTCTGTGGTGGTCAGAATTCCAAACTGGGTCTCACCAGGCAAAAATTAAGGAGTTCTCTCTGGAGGTTCTAAGATAATGGAATTTTTCACCTTTCTCAGCTTCTGTAAGTTTCCTACATTTCTTGGCCGTGGATGGATTCCTTCAAAGCCAGCAATGGCCATTCAAGTAATTCCTGCTTCACATCACTCACACACTGACTCTTCTCCCTGTTCTGCATTTAAGGACCTTTGTGATTACATTAAACTCATCTGGGTCACAGGCTAGTCTCCTTAACTTTATGTCAGTTGATTAGCAACCCTATCCCATCTTCTACCTTAATTTTCCTTTGCCATATATTCCCAACATATTCACAGATTCTTAAAATTAAGAGGGCATGATGGGGATGCCCTCATACGTGTGCAAGGAACCTTAGTAGGAAGAGAACAGGAGCAACAAAAAACAATAAACAGAATACTTATGATATTAAGTCTTCTGCTTGAACAAAAACAGAAGCAAAGAGTGGTAGTGGAAGTAGTCTGTGGCCTAGTTATCACAGATGAAAAGCTAATCTGACTTCAGAGCCACACAGGTTTTCATGTCCAACCATGGGACACCTGTCTATATAACCTCTATTTGCTGCTTCAGAATATGACATTCTAATGACCTGAAAAATCACCAGGATAATTATGGAAAAACAGGTGATAGGAGAATCTCTTATGGTAGCCCCAGAGGCTACATGAGAAACACTGGTATAATGTTGGTAGATACTGAAATGGAAATTTACTAATTTATTCCTCTCCTCGTCATTGATTCCTTAATCCAACTCTACATGCAAATAAACCATACAGACTTTGAAATGATAGAAGACTTACGCCTTACCAAAGATTCAGTAGGTCTGTGATGCCAGCAGTTACAAAGCCAAGTTTGTGACACTCTGTCCAACTGTTCAAGGAATGTTTGTTTAATGATGTATTTAGAAGCACATTGTTACAGAAAGCTTGTTGTGACCTTGGAAGCAGGTTACATCTTAAAAGATAATTTCTGGTTACTGTTTCACATTAATTAGCAGGATCCTAGCTAATAACATAGATTCGGTCAACTTTATATTTGGAAAAGATGGTGTCAGAATTATGGAGGTGGTACAAACAGCAGGTGTTCTCTGACAGACCCATCTCAATAGTACCCATAACCTAGTCTAGTTCATTATCCTGCTCTATTACTTTGTAACCACTTAACACGTACGTGTTAGGTTGTTGATGGATGTTCTCTCATCACAATGTAATAAGCTCAACAAGAGGTGGCTTATGATTAGGAATCTTCACTATAATTTTCCTAGTACCCAGAACAGTCCCTCGTGGAAATTATATGCTCAATATTTATCAATGAGAACATTATATAATGTGAAGGTAACAAATTATTATAAAGAAAAGAATCCACCACTGATTTGTGCATATCAAAAGCTCTTTATCTGAAGGCAAAGCAAGAAAATTCTTAGGAGTCATAGAGCTTTAACATAGGTGCTTGGCAGCATACGCTAGAATCAGTTGAAGCAAAGGGTGCATATTTTCTATTCAAATGTGGATTCCTCTAAACGGAAGGGAAAACTCATGGCAGAAAAGCTAACATAATCCTTAAAAACATACTACTTCAATTAAAATTTTATAAATAATCACATAAAGTACAATATGCTGTTCAGTGCATTATATTTTAATACTCAAGGAATATACTGAATTAGTATATTTACTAACTCGGTCCATTTAAAAGCTTAGAAACACTTAAAAAAATCCAATAACAATCAGCACCACTGAAGTCCCAGATTGTGATCACTAAACATTATTTTTTCCATAAATAATTACCTGGCAGACTTGGAGATTCAAGCTGGTGTGAGAGGTGAGACAGAGAACTCCTCCCAAAACCACAAACAGTATGAAAATATAATTATTACACCTAACGCTAAAACAGCAACAGGAAAAAAAGGCTGAACCAGACAGCATACAGACCTCACGAACAGAGCAGACCTAATGAAACAGGGTAACACATGAAAGCCTTGATGCAACGGGACCCAGGCCTTCCCCCACCGCAGCTCACCGGTGGGAGGAAGAGAAATGGAGAGGGGAGGGGGTGGAAGCCTGGGACTGCTGAACACCGAGCCATGGACATCTGCTTTGCAAGTAGAAACCTACACTGGGTGATGCTTGGGAGGTTGGGGGGCTGGGACAGGTGGAGCACCTGAGAGACTTACATTCCGGCCATTTGTGGAGGAGGGGATCCACATCTGGCCAGTCTGTGTTAGAGGAAGGGCGGGCGGTCTGAGAGGCTACCTAGCAGTGAGAGGGCTGCTGAAGGGGCGGAGTTTGCATGGAGCTTGCTATGCAGGAGAAGGGAGAGCCGGACAAGGTTGTCTGAGCGTGTTCTGCCCAGCAGGTTGAGAACTCTGAGGATTTCAAGTGCTCCATCCCCCTGACTGGCTGCTAAGCTCCGAGGACCCCCACTGTGACAGGCAGCCTGCAGAGCCTTCCTCCTGGCCTGACAGTACCAGCAGTCACTGTGTTGTTCTCACGCCAGCCAAAGGGAGACCTGCCTACAACACCTAGAGACGCCCAGCACAGAAGCTTACATCTGTGTGCTCGGGCCACTGACTGTGATACTGGAGACAGGCACCGCAGACGGGAATCAGGAAACAGATCTTTCCTTCCCCCCCCCCAGGCAACAGCTCCACTCCCCAACTACCCCCAACCTCACTCTAG
This sequence comes from Phataginus tricuspis, assembly GCA_029783875.1. Lineage (NCBI taxonomy): Eukaryota > Metazoa > Chordata > Mammalia > Pholidota > Manidae > Phataginus > Phataginus tricuspis. The sequence continues at coordinate 4,004,149 of JAQQAC010000477.1, forward strand.
GGACTGACCAGTTCCAGAAACTGGAGCTTCTGGGCACCACATACAAATATGAAATGTCAAAAGAACTTGGTTCAGACCAAAATCTTACAAACTCCAGAAAAAGGACCAAATGAAACTGAACTCACCACTCTTCCTGAAAGACAGTTCAAAATAAAAATCATAAACATGCTTATGGAGGTACAGAAAAATATTCAAGAACTCAGGAACAAATTTAAGATGGAGATTCGATCATTAGGAAATACCTTATCTGAAATTAAAAATACAATGGAAGGATTAGATGTAGTAGAAAAGATGGTAAATGGAATAGAAATTAGAGAAGAGGAATACAAAGAAGCTGAGACACATAGAGAAAAAACGATCTCAAGAATGAGAGAACTGGGTGACCAATCCAAATGGAAAAATATTCGCATTATAGGGGTACCAGAAGAAGAAGAGAGAGAAAAAGGGATAGAAAGTGTCATAGAGGAGGTAATTGTTGCTGAAAACTCCACCAATCTGGGGAAGGAGATAGTCTCTCAGGCCATGGAGATGCATATATCTCCCAACACAAGGGTTCCAAGGAAGATAAGATCAAGACATATAATAATTAAAATGGCAAAGATAAAGGATAAAGACAAACATTTAAAAGCAGCTAGAGAGAGAAAAAAGACCACATACAAAGGAAAACCCATCAGGCTATCATCAGATTTCTCAACAGAATCCTTATAGGCCAGAAGGGAGTGGCATGATATATTTAATGCAAAGAAACAAAAAGGCCTTGAACCAAGAATATTCTACCTAGCAAGGTTATCATTTAAATTTGAAGGAGGGATTTAACAATTTTCAGATAAGCAAAAGCTGAGAGAATTTACCTCACACAAACCACCTCGACAGTGCATTTTCGAGGGACCTTACACATGGAAGTATTCCTAAGGCTAAAGAGTTGTCACCCAAGGGCTAGACAAAGAGTAAAGAATATGATTCATAACGTACAAAGAATGGAGGAGGAAGAAAAAGAAGAAAAAAACAAAAGAATCTTTACGTTTTGTTTGTAATAGCATATAAAGTGAGTTAAATTAGACTTAGATAGTAACGAAATTGCCCTTGAACCTTTGGAAACCACGAATCTAAAGCCTGCAATGGCAATAACTACATAACTATCGATAATCACCCTAAATGTAAATGGTATAAATACACTAATCAAAAGATATAGAGTCACTGAATGTAAGAAAAACAAGACACATCTATATGCTGCCTACAAGAGACTCACTTCAAACCCAAATACATACACAGACTGAAAGTGAAGGGATGCAAAAAGATATTTCATGCAACTAATAGGAGGAAAAAAGTAGAAGTTGCAGTACTTGTATCAGTCAAAATAGGCTTTAAAACAAAAAAAGTAACAATAGACAAAGAAAGACATTACATAGTGATAAAGGGGTCAGTCCAACAAGAGGATATAACCATTATAAATATCTATGCACCCAACAGAGGATCACCTACATATGTGAAACAAATACTAACAGAATTAAAGGGGAAATACAATGCAATGCATTCATTTTAGGAGATTTCAACACACCACTCACTCCAAAGGACAGATCAACCAGACAGAAAATAAGTAAGGAGACAGAGGCACTCAATAACGTATTAGAACAGATGGACCTAAGCGACATCTACAGAACACTCCATCCAAAAACAGGAGACTACACATTCTTCTCAAGTGCACATGGAACACTTTCAAGAATAGATCACATCCTAGGCCACAAAAAGATCCTCAGTAAATTCAAAAAGATTGAAATTGTACCAACCAGTTTCTCAGAAAGCAAAGGTATGAAACTAGAAATAAATTATGCAAAGAAAATGAAATATCCCACAAATATATGGAGGCTTCACAACATGCCCCTAAATAAACAATGGATCAATGAACAAATAAAAACAGAGATCAAGCAATATATGGAAACAAATGACAAAAATAATTCAACACTGCAAAATCTATGGGATGCAGCGAAGGCCGTGTTAAGAAGAAAGTATATTGCAATACAGGCCCACTTCAGGAAAGAAGATCAATCCCATATGAACAGTCGAAACTCACAATTAACAAAAGTGGAAAAAGAAGAACAAATGAGGCCCAAAGTCAGTAGAAGGAGGGACATAATAAAGATTAGAGCAGAAATAAATAAAATTGAAAAGAATAAAACAATAGAAAGAATCAATGAAAGCAGGAGCTGGTTCTTTGAGAAAATAAACAAAATAGATAAACCCCTAGCTAGACTTATCAAGAAAAAAAGAGAGTCTACACACATAAACAGAATCAGAAATGAGAATGGAACAATCATGATGGACACCACAGAAATAAAAGAATTATTAGAGAATATTATGAAAAATTATATGGTAACAAACTGGATAACCTAGAAGAAACGGACACAGTTGTAGAAAAATACAACCTTCCAAGCCTGACTGAGAAAGAAACAGAAAATCTCAACAGACCCATTACCAGCAACGACATTGAATTGGTAATCAAAAAACTATTTAAGAACAAAACCCCTAGACCAGATGGCTTTACAGTTGAATTTTATCAAACATTTAGTGAAGACCTAATACTCATCCTCCTGAAAGTTTTCCAAAGAGTAAAGGAAGAGGGAATACTTCCAAACTCATTCTATGAGGCCAGCATCACTCTAATATCAAAACCAGCCAAAAACACCACAAAAAAAGAAAATTACAGATCAAATATCCCTGATGAACACAGATGCAAAAATGTCACAAAATATTAGCAAACCGAATTCAAAAATACATCAAAAAGATTATCCATCATGATAAGGTAGGATTTATTCTGGGGATGCAAGGATGGTACAACATTCGAAAATCCATCAACGTCATCCCCACATCAACAAAAAGAAGGACAAAAACCACATGATCATCTGCACAGATGCGGAAAAAGCATTCAACAAAATTCAACACCCTTTCATGATAAAAACTCTCAAGAAAATGGGTACAGAGGGCACGTACCTCAACATAATATATGACAAAACCACAGCCAACATTATACTTAACAGGGAGAAATTGAAAACTTTTCCTTTAAGATTGGGAACAGGACAAGGATTTCCATTCTCCCCACTTCTATTCAACATAGTACTGGAGATCCTAGCCACAGCAATCAGACAACACAAAGAAATAAAAGGCATCCAGATTGGCAAGGAAGAAGTTAAACTGTCCCTGTTTGCAGATGACATGATATGGTAATTAAAAAACTCTAAAGAATCCACTCCAAAACAACTAGATCATATATCTGAATTCAGCAAAGCTGCAGGATACAAAATTAATAGACATTAATCTGTGGCATTCTATATAGTAACAATGAACTAGGAGAACGAGAGAAATCAGGAAAACAATTTCATTCACAATTTCATTAAAAAGAATAAAATACCTAGGAATAAACCTAACCAATGAAGTGAAAGACCTATACTCTGAAACTACAAGACACAAATGAAAGAAATTAAAGAAGATACCAATCAATGGAAACACATCCTGTGCTCATGATTAGGAAAAATTAATGTTGTCAAAATGGCCATCCTGCCTAAAGCAATCTACAGATTCAATTCAATCCCTATCAAAATACCAACAGCATTCTTCAATGAACTAGAGCAAATAGTTCTAAACTTCATATTGAACCACAAAAGACCCCGAATAGCCAAAGAAATCCTGAGAAGGAAGAATAAAGCTAGGGGGATTATGATTCCCAACTTCAAGCTCTACTACAAAGCCACAGTAATCAAGACAATTTGTTACTGGCACAAGAACAGACCCATAGACCAATGGAATAGACTAGAGAGCCCTGATATAAACCCAACCGTATATGGTCAATTAATTTATGATAAAGGAGCCTGGACATACAATGGGGAAATGACAGCCTCTTCAACAACTGGTGTGGGCAAAACTGGACAGCTACATGCAAGAGAATGAAACTGGATAATTATCTAACCCCATATACAAATGTAAACTTGAAATGGATCAAAGACCTGAATGTAAGTCATGCAACCATAAAACTCTTAGAAGACAACATAGGCAAAAATCTCCTGAATATAAGCATGAGCAACTTCTTCCTGAATGCATTTCCTTGAGCAAGGGGAACAAAAGCAAAAATGAACACATAGGACTACATCAAACTAAAAAGCTTCTGTATGGCAAAGGACACCATCGACAGAACAAAAAGGCATCCTACAATATGGGAGAATATATATGTAAATGACATATCCGACAAGGGGTTAACATCCAAAATATATAAAGAACTCACATGCCTCAACACCCAAAAAGCAAATAAGCCAATTAAAAAATGGGCAGAGGATATGAAGAGACAATTCTCCAAAGAAGAAATTCAGATGGCCAACAGACACATGAAAAGATGCTCCACATCACTAATCATCAGGGAAATGCAAACTAAAACCACAATGAGCTATCACCTCACACCAGTAAGGATGGCCAGCTTCAAAAAGACTAAGAACAGTCAATGCTGGTGAGGATGCGGAGAAAGGGGAACCCTCCTACACCGCTGGTGGGAATGTAAGCTAGTTCAACCATTGTGGAAAGCAATATGGAGGTTCCTCAAAAACCTAAAAATAGAAATACCATTTCACCCGGGAATCCCACCCCTTGGAATTTACCCAAAGCATACAACTTCTCAGATTCAAAAAGAAATATGCACCCCTATGTTTATTGCCGCAGGACATACAATAGCCAAGAAATGGAAGCAACCTAAGTGTCCATCAGTAGATGAATGGATAAAGAAGAGGTGATACATATACATAATGGAATACTATTTAGCCATAAGAAAGAAACAAATCCTACCATTTGCAACAACATGGATGGAGCTGGACGATATTATGCTCAGTGAAATAAGCCAGGTGTAGAAAGACAAGTGCCAAATGATTTCCCTCATTTGTGGAGTATAGGAACAAAGCAAAAAGTGAAGGAACAAAACAGCAGCAGACTCACAGAACCCAAGAATGAACTAACAGTTACCAAAGGAAAGGGACTGGGGAGGATGGGTGGGAAGGGAGGGATAAGGGGGTAAAAGGGGCATTACGATTAGCAGACACAATGTTGGGGGGTTACAGGGAAGGCAGTATAACAGAGAAGACAAGTTCTGATTCTATAGCATCTCACTATGCTGATGGACAGTGACTGTAATGGGGTATGTGGGGGGGACTTGATAATGGAGGCGTCTAGTAACCATAATGTCATTTATGTAAATGTACATTAATGATAGCAAAATAAAAAACATAATAACCTGGAGATGTATCTGTTCTATATTGAAAAAGCAGAAAGCTGGAAAGCTATCTAATACAACCAGGGTTATGCAAAAGGACTGGGCAGGCTTCTTAAAGAGGCCCCCACTGGCCAAAGATTTTTTAAATGAGCACAAAAACTTCAATGAATTTAAATGCATTCAATGGCTGAAACGCACGTGCACACGCACGCACACACACACACACACACACACACACACACAGACTACACAGCCCCATCCACCATTTATAGGATGCCACGGAGCCAAATCATTATTTTGGAAACTGGGAAGGAAAGAGGAAGAATGTGGTGTTTATCCTGCCTTTCCTTTATGAACTGCTTCTAGGTAACAAAATAGCTGATCCAGAAAACTCCCTTTGAAAAAGTATTCCAGATAATAAATGAGGAAGTAATAAACTAGAATATGAGCATTCTGAAATCTCTAATTCACTGATGCATTGAGGCGGTCATCATGAATGGCTGAAACAGAGAAAGAGACAGCACACGAATGACTCCTCATGGCAGGCACAGCCATGGTGTAGTTTTGAATCACAAGCCTTCATATCAAACTCTCACCAGTGGACAGGGGACCATGTTCAACAATGCCACAGAAATATAGGATGTATCTAGAAAGGAAAAATAAAAAGGACTATGGGAAACTCCATAAGACAAAGAGCAAATATAAAGTGCATTTTATGAAATTATTCAACAAATAGACTACAGTAAAATGGGGAAGATGGGAAATGAAACTACACCATCAATAAATGGATGGCTCTTACTTGGATTCTAATCGTATCAAACAAGTTATTTAATAATAGTTGTATGAGGTTTTTAAAATTGTTTTATTTTTAAATAGGGCTTAACTTTATTTACACAGCAGTAGAGAGAGAACACAGTAACAGTCAGGGAAAGGACACAGACGGCGGGGAGGCCGTAAGGATAAAGGGCGAGTGGCATAAATGGCTGTGAGATGCAGCTCAGGCACCTCCTGTAATGTGAACCAGGAAGACAAATAATCTGGAATGAAAAAAAATTAAGGCCTGGAAGTCTTTCTGAAGTTCAGAGAACATGTACAGGGACACTGTAAACCGAGACATGGAAGGTAAAGCCTGTTATCAGAAGTTAGGATAAGCGAACATAAGACCCCTGAGTTGGCTCACCTGTGGGCCCAGCTGGTTATGATGTGAATGGGTGGCTGGAGAATGGGGTGGACATTGCTACAGGTCAGGGGCTGGGAGGGCTCGGAGCTGTCTTCTGGGTACTGAGAAAGTCCCATGAAATCTCTCAGCAAGTGGAAAGAAAATAAAAACAGCCAAGTATCAACATTTTCTACAAACACACTGGAATAATCCTTAGATCAGAGATAGTATCTATTCTTTCTTACATCCAGACAAACAAGAAAAAAGAGAGCTATGGATACCATTGACCACAGCGGCCAAACTTCAGGTAAGTGTCTCACACATCAAAATATAATTTTAACTAAAGTTAAAATCATGACTCCAACTCCAATATAAAATAAATACGCATCAAAGAATCTTTCTACTCATTCATTAATGAAGGAAAGATGTTAAAATCAGTCTAAATAGATTTTACAAAGCTAGACAATGTTAGGGTAACTAATGTCCAAAAACACCTTAATCTCTAATATTTGGGGTTATCAGTTCCATTTGGTGCAATATACAAATTAGTGCACAAATTCATGAAGTCTGAGCTTTAATCAATAGCAATGAGTAAACTAATTATATTTCCCTAGAAAATTGTCAGATGACTTTTGCTTTTTTTTTTATGACATTAGGTGTATCTCCCAAATTTGTCTTATTTCAAATGATATGAATAATTTTTCTGACAAATGGAATACTTAGTCATTCTGAAGAACTAGCTTTTACCTATAGGTTTGCAAGAAAGAAAATGAGGTTTATATGAACCATCCGACAGTGCCATCTCTTCACTCAGAATGACAAGAGCTTGTTAAGAAAACAAAATTAAAAACAAAATTGTTACATTGTCTCCATCCTGTGTTACCATCCGACTACAAGCTACTATTGTCAATATATATTGATTCTTCTTATATTTCCAATATTTGTTCAGTGCCTGATTTTGATTCCTCTTCCAGAAAAACCTTTCCCAAACAATTATGCATCCACTAGTGTCACTTTCTACCACAAGCCCTGTTTCATTTTATCATATGTACTACCATGTAGTCCCTCATCTGTGTGTGTATTTGTTCATTTGCTTATTGTTTAACTGTTCTTCTGATCCAAGAAAAGGTAGACCACTTTGAGTATAATTATGTTCTCTCTCATTTCTCCACTGTATTTTCAGTGTTGTCTAAAACAGTACCTGGCATAGAGAAGATACTTAACAAATACTTATAAAAAAAAAAAGAATGATCCTAGCTCTATCAGTTTTGTAAACACCACCAAGAATTATAATGAAATGTAATCACATTTCCAAGAAAAATTCTTCTGCAGGGTCATTAGATTTTATAATTTTTGCATTTGGTGACTCATGCATAAAATACTAATTTCTAGCTGAGCAAAGATTTGCTCCCATATCCAAACATCTATTGCTCCACCCCATTTACCCATCTTCATTTTTGGTAATGAGAATTAGAGCAATTTTATCTTGCTTCATGGCTAGGAAAAGCTTTAGTAGTACAAATCCTTCCCCATGTCATTATAGCTACCAAACAAGCCTCTGTGGACAATTAAATTATAGAGAATAGCCTGAGGGAAGTTGCTCGAGAATATGAAAAGAAGAACAGTTTGTTTTCCACTAATATTCCTTACTTCTAAAGAAACAAAGTTCCTCGTAGAAGCATTTACCAAAATCAACTCAGGAGTTTATTATCATTCAACAATCACATAAGTAGTATTGTTTCTATAAAGGAGGAATTTAGTATACAGAAATGTCAGCCCCCACACTACAGCCAAAGAGCAAGGAGCTAAGATTCAGTAGAGAATAATCTGTACTCACTATCTAAGTTATGACTGTCACTACATTTGGCTCTGCTTATGAAATAAAGAGGCTCTAATTTCTTCATGGTTATTGTGAGTTCACAGTTTTCCAAACTGGGTAAATAACCTGTTTTCTTTAACATAATCATAAACAACTTGGTTTTCAAAAGATCCTATGAATTCCAGTGGACTGCTTATAAATGTTAATGATATTTTAGAAATTTTGTCTAAATACATATTTAAGATTCATAAGAGCTCAAAAATGATTTGAGAGACTATTGAGAACATTGTATATATTAAAGTGCTCATAATTGCTTATTTACATGAGATTGGAAAGAAATATTAAGAAATGCAGATTAAAATAATTATCTCAAAATCATTCTTTTGATTTTTGACAGGTACCAAGGCAATTCTATTATAAAACAAATATTGATATTTTATTTTGTTTTTCTTCATTTTCATGTAACATGTGAGAAATAAAATCTGGCATTAAAGGGAAAAAGAGTAATCAATCTCTTCCTCCAATAGTGTATAGTCACTTTCTTTTTGATTAGAGTTCATGTTCAAGGATCACTAATAATAGTATTAGCATCCAGAAGGCACAAACTGCAATGCTTTAACTTTCTCATGCTTTGATTTTCCCCACACATCTTTATACTCACTGACCTTCTCCTCTTTCATGACCACCACCTCAAATAAAGCGAAAATGCATTGCTGAGATCACATGCTCCTGGACAGAGCAAGCATTTTGAATAAAGGGATTAAAAATAGAATTTACCCTGCTTCAAGAAACTTTATAAATAATAAGATAATATGTGCTGTTTTTTCATCTTAACATGCAAACAGCTACCTTGACAAACTGCAGAAATGGGCCTTGAGTGAAATACTAATACAAAAAAATACATCTGCCACAGATGGAGAAAAGTCCTGAAGTCCGGCATGTGTTGAGGCAAGATTCCCCCTTCACAATCTCTAACTGAACCAATAAAACAAACTAAAACATAAAAATTTCTACTTTCTCCATTTCTTTCCTGGCAAGATTTTTTTTCCCCTTTTACCCATGAGAACCATCCACAAAGAAAAAAATACTTTCAAAACACAATCTTAAAAAAAGAAAATTACAGACCAATATCCCTGATGAACGTTGATGCAAAAATACTCAACAAAATATTAGCAAACTGAATTCAAAAATACATCAAGAGGATCATACACCATGATCAAGTGGGATTCATCCCAGGGATGCAAGGATGGTACAACATTCGAAAATCCATTAACATCATCCACCACATCAATAAAAAGAAGAACAAAAACCACATGATCATCTCCATAGATGCTGAAAAAGCATTTGACAAAATTCAGCATCCATTTTTGATTAAAACTCTCAACAGAATGGGTATAGATGGCAAGTACCTCAACATCATAAAGGC
>JAQQAC010000477.1:4018797-4030760 GCA_029783875.1 Phataginus tricuspis
TTGTGGTAAATGTCAATTATGTATATTTTACTATGTTTAAGATTAATTAGCAAAAAACAGTTCAGCCATCACCTGCAAAGACACAGAACTAAATTTTGTGTAATCTCCATAGCATTTACTTAAAAAAATATATTAGGATTACTTTCCTATCACTCACCTAATATCCAAATTACCTCAAAAAGGCAGGATTTCAGAGAAGTTGATGGGACAGACAGCTTTGGATAAATATTGATAGAACAGACTGTTTTCCTAACTTTTATTGATACAGCTCTCTATCCAGATTCAATGTGTGCATATAAAGTGAAGAATCGATGTTTCCCTAAATTCTGCCATTTTTCTCCTGTCTTTGTGTTAACATTTAACACTAAACTCCAGTATGGCATATTCTGCTCAAACTCTATTTCAGACTACACCATTAGAGCTGTTAACAGTTATTGGTTCCCCTCATGGTCATTACCACGTGATAGGTGTGGTATAGATCCCACCCTACATTCTTACTCTTTCGTTCTCTCTTCCTCAGTATTGGTGGGGTATCAGTTGTAATAGAGACCAGGAGCAACTATTCACCAGGACTTCCACGTGAATGAGTATTAACACAGCCAAGGTGAGATAATGCTGTTGGTGGTCGGCAGGAGGACTGATCACAGCCAAGGAGAACCTAAATACCTGCTTGAGGTAGGCTTCTACTTCCCTGTGCATCACATTGCAGCACCAGGGACGCTGTTTTTAAAATAATCTAATAAATTATACAGGAGAGGAGTTAAATCACTGGGCATAACTCTGACTTTTAACCTATCAAATGTGTCCATATTAAAAAAAAATCATCAGCCATGATGATAATGCAAATTAAAACCACAGTGAGATACCACTTCACACCCACTAGAATGGCTGTAATTAAAAAGGCAGATAATCACAAATGTTGTCAAGTATATGAAGAAATTGCAACCCTTGTACGTTGCTGGGGGAATGTAAAATGATGCATCCCCTCTGGAAGCAGTCTGACAGTTCCTCAGAAGTTTAAACATAGATTTAACACACGACTCAGAAATTCCACTTCTAGGTATACACCCAAGAGAAAAGACAACATATGTTCACACAAAAATTCGTACACAAATGCCATAGCAGCATTTCCATAGTAGCCAAAAACAACCCAAATGTGCTATATCCATTTAATGTGACATCTGATCATAAAAAAGGAATGGTGTACGAGTACATCCCAAAGCATGGGTGAACCTTGAAAACATTAAGCCGAGTGAAAGAGCAGATCACAAATGGCAACATATTGTATAATTCCATTTATATGAAAAGTTCCAGAAGAGGCAGAGCTACAGAGACAGAAAATAGATAGTGGTAGCCTGGAGCTGGGATGGGAGAGAAAGGAGAATGACTGCTGGGGGGTATGGGTTTGTTTTTTTCTTTTAGGAGGTGATAAAATATTCTAAATCTGAGTGTGGTTATAGTTGCACAACACCATGAATATTACATGAGTTACATCTCAAAGATGTTATTTAAAAAAAAAGCAAACATTATCTGTTTTGAAACAATTGCAGTATCTAATATTTATGTACAATAATGGAAACAGCAACAAAAAAAAACAAGAATTAGAACATTCCAGTGAAGCAGGCGGACAGACCCTAAGATGTCTCCAATGCTCTTTGTCTCCGTGTGTTCACACTTTCGTGTGTCCCCCTCCTGTGGTGAGTGGGACTTTTGGCTTGCTTATAACTAATAAAATAGGACAAAGGTGATGGGATGGGATTCTCACAATTAGGTTACATTATATGGCTAAGGTGATAAGGTGTCATTCCTATGACTATATTATGTAAAACGTTATCTTGTTCGAGTTTTCCTCACTCCACTGGCCCTGAGGAAGCAAGCAGCCATCTCGTGAACCGCTCATACGGCAGTCAGGCGGCCAAGGAGGGACTCGGTCCAACAGTCCTAAGTGCTGAATACTGCCACACCGAGTGAGCGTGGGAGGGCGCTCTTCTCCGGCCGATCCTGCAAATGAGTCTCATGGCAGCTGACACCTTGACTGCAGCCCCATGACGTTCTGAGACAGAGACCGAACTAACTCCCGTCCAGACTCCTGCGTCACAGAGACTGAGATACTAATGTGTGCTCTTAAGCCACTAAGTTTGTGGTCATTTGTTATATACTGACAGGTCATTAATAAAACCATTGTCTGAGAAGATTCCTCTTTCCCCTCCCAGGCACTGCAGTCTTATTTCCAAAGTTAACCGGTATCTTTGTTTCTAACATGTTGTAGCAGTATTGCCTACCCTAAATATATGCAGTAAGAGCTACAGAGTACACATGCTCTTGTGCCATATTTCCAGTGTGAGTCGTTCTTTGTGTGGAGCATAGTTTGTTCATCTTCATGACTTGATAGCATTGCACTACGTGAATTTACCATAATTTATCTATTTTATTATTGAGTTAAATGAGAACTATTTTCAGTGTTTGAATTGTGCTTCTTGGAATATTCCTATTCATGTACATGTCTTTGGATGTGATACCTACAAACACACACACACATGCACATACATCTACTGAATATACCTACAGATGAGATTTTGGAATCACAGTATGTATAGAGGGATCCATATGTTCAGAATTTTAGACTCCACCAAGGTTTTCCACAGTTCTACTCTCACCCACAGGGTCCAAAATGTTAAGCTGCTTTTTTTTCTTCAGATAGTCTTAATTATTAGATATTTGGCAATCTATAGTTCCTCCTAAGTAACTTGCTATCTTTTCATGTTACTTTTATTCTCTGACATATTTCATATTACTTCACTTACATACTATTTATCTTTCTCAACTAAAAACAGTGTATGATTGTTTAACATAGTAACTTTGTTTTATTAACACCTATTTACCCAGCATTTCATTCAGTGGCTTCAGAAATATTTGTTAAATACATAAACTAACACAATGGAATGTCAATTCCTCTCCTCAGCACTTTTAAAAGAGCACTTCTAAGGGGAGATGAACAGTATCTGGCTACAAGTGCTACTGCAGGCAGCTTGCGATTGTTTCTAATCAATTACTGAAAATCTTAGAACCTATTCTGAAATTAAAACTCAGAGCAATGGTTTATCAGATTATATACAATATATATTTTTAGTACTCAATATATTTTGTATTTGAGAGGTAGTTGTATCCTAAAGAGCAAAGAAAAGGGAAGTATAAAACCTCCCACATACTTTACTGTGATTCTTGTGTTTATGTGCACGCAGTTAAAAGAAGGTCATTAATTAGGATGATGTAGATGACAGGATACATTTACTAGATAATGTTAGAAAATCTGCATGTATATACTTTGTTATCATCATTTGGGAATCATTTAATTTGTATAAAATGTCATTATAATTATTAAATTCTTATGTAAATATAATGATAACAATAGTCCAAGAATTAGAGTATTTTAATTCTATAAGTTATACCCCAGTTTCCATGACTGAAAGCTTACCTCTTGATATCCCTCTATATTTTCTATGATAAATGCAGGTTTTCAGATCCCACCCCAGACCTACAGAAACAGAAACTAAGGGGGTTGGCCCAGTAATCTGTGCTTTAACATTCTCACAATGATTCAATGCTCCCTAATGTTTAAGAACCACTATTCTGAAATTAAATTTCATTTTCCTTTATATGTGCCCAAGATTCTCAACTACAGATCTTCAAAGGATTTTATTTTCAATGTTTCATAGAATCCACTGGTTTTATATTAGCCACGATTAAGATGTATTCTGTAGTAACACTGACTTTGTGCCAGTTCTGTACTTGTTTTAATATTTATATAGCTTTGATTACTAGAAAATAACTTTTTAACATTTTTTGTTTTTGATATACAATAGCTTATAAACCATGACAAAAGAAGTTAAAAGGGCACTTTAATAGTGAACACATTTGAAACCATTACAAGTGCCTGAAATATCTGCAACAATAGGATTACTTACAATTATCATTCACATTTTTCCTCTTTGATTTTCCTTAAGGTCTGAACCTTTGGACAAGGTGGACTTCTTTTAGTTTCTTACATTTTACTTAAGGTGCTTTGACTCCTAACATTTAAATTATCATTTAACTTTTAAATTTCAAAAGCAGCAGTGAAAACCATTTTAATGACTTTACTTTGTGTTATGATATGACTATGCTATAAGTACTTTTTTTCTTTCATTTTTAAAATTGTGGTAAATACACATTGCATGAAACTGACAATCTTAACCGTTTTACAATTCAGTAGTGTTAAGTATATTCACATTATTATGCAACCAATCTCTAGCACTTTATTACCTTGCAAAACTGAAATCCTATATCCATTAAACAACTCTCATTTTCCTTTCCCTCGGACTTTGGCAATTAAAATTCTACTTTCTGTTTCTATGAATTTGACTCTTCCGGTTATCTTATATAAATGCAATAATAGAGTATTTGTCTTTTAGTGACTGGTTTATTTCAATTAGCATGATACCCTCCAGGTTTATCTATATTGTACCATATGTCAGAATTTCCTTCTTTTCTAAGGCTTAATAACATTCCATGGTGTGTAAATACCACATTTTGTTAATTCATTCATTTGTCAAAGGACATTTGAGTTGTGTTAGGTAGTTATGGTTACAAAATTCCATAGACTGGGTGGCCTAAAAAGAACAGTTTTAAAAGCAAAAGTTCAAGATCAAGGGCTTCTGCTGAGGCCACTTGTAGACTGCCACCTTCTCACTGTGTCCTCACATAGCCTTTTTCTACATGAACACACTTTTGGTGTCACTTCCTTTTATAAGGAACAAGGGTCCCATCCTTATGTTTCATTTAACCTTAATTACCTCCTTAAAGGTCCTATATCCAAATACAGTCACATTAAGGGTTAGGGCTTCAACCGGTGGATTCTGGGGGACAACAATTCAGTCCATTACAGACTTGTTATTGTGGTTATGGTGAATAATACTGCCATGAAAATGGTATGCAAATTTTTTAAAATTCTTTTTCAGTTATTTTTAAATTCTTTTGGATATATACCCAGAAATGAAATCGCTACATCATAAGGTAATTCTATTTTCAATTTTTTGAGGAGCTGCCATACTGTTTACCATAGAGGCTCAACCGTTTTATATTCCTACCAACTGTGCCCAAGGATTCCAATATTCCACATCCTCACCAACACTGCTGTTTTGTTTTTCTTAATATTAGTCATCCTAACAGGTATGAGGTGATGTCTCATTATGGTTTTAATTTACAACTCCCTAATAAAGTAAGCATTGTTAAGAGTATTTTATTTAATATTAAGAGAAAAATAATATTATTGATGCCACTATTTAAAGCACACAAAGATAACTGTTCTGAATTAAAATAGAACATTTTATATAATTCATTGCTGATTCCATCAGTCAGTACAATTGATGAATTCAATCTGAACTTGGCTGTGAGCATGACATATATATATATACAGAAGAATGACTTGAGCAAACTTCAATTTCTAACGTCCACTGAATCTATGTCATTAATATCTTGTTTAATTTAAATAGGTTACCAAGAAGTTTTTACCAGCCCCTAGACTTTCTTTTCTGCATTTAGATGGAAGAAAAGTTGTTAAATTACTTCAAAACAGACCTATATTCTGCTTCTCATCTTAAGTAGATACTGGTTTCTGGATAACTGCAGAATTTTGAGTTCTAACTGAACAGAATGAATGTTAACATACCAGACAATGTCTCACTTATAGGCCATGTTTCTAAATTAGTGCTTAAAGATCATTTTGTAAATTAATAATTAAAATTTCATAGACTATTATATAATTTGTGTTAAAGTATCATCCTTTATTGAACTGCTTAAATGGAAATTTTAATTACAACATAATTTAAAATGTTTGTTTAATTACTGTTTTATGCTATTTAAGCATGTTATAAAGTTTGTGATATATATTTGAATAATTTTTCCCCCAAAAGTGATATGTAATTATAGCAATATCTATTGAGAAAGGAAATAGTGGGCTGATCTACAGGAAGAAGTCAGTAATATAATTTATTTTCATTTAGTTAATCAATAAAGAGAATTAGTATTATAAAGGAAATAAAAGCAGAGGTATAGCATCAAATAATGACGAATCCTATATTTTTCTCACTTTCAGTTACTGTAATACCTGTTCATGTGTCTTCTGACTGTGTGTGTATAAAGGCTGAGACTATAGGTAAAATCAACTTCATTATTTCACTTAACCGAAAAAAAATGTAAGGCTTGTAATTACAGGATATGCATAGCAGTTATAGTCAAAACCCATTTTCAGTCCTTGTGTAGGACCCTGTGGCTAATTACATTTTGTTACACATTTTGTTCTTGTAGAGGTTTAGCTTTTCATTTTATAAATTCTTCAATTTCCAGCTAGCTGTCATGGTTTGTCTTAGTTTCTTTTGTTTTTGTTTTTCAACAGTTATTTAAAAGTGCTCTAACTATAAATCACAGGACTATCTGCAAGGCTGGCATTAAGATAGAGTATGTTTTCCCTGAATAAAATTAAATTTCTACAGTAATAAAGTCAAGGCTGCGCAGGTATTTTATAGCCACTGTATGATTCATTTAGCTGAATAAACTTATTAGTTTCCACATACTCAAAGACAAGGTTAAGTACTCTGAAATTGAAGCCTCTATTAGCGTATTCATCAACATTTATATGCTTCCTAATTAAAAGCTATATTAGAAAATATAATCTTAGAAACCTTCTGAGTATATTCATGGTTACTCATCTGTGTTTAGTCCTAGAATCTAGTAATTTTCATCTAAGAAATGTCATGATTCTCCTCCAAGTCTTCAGGATGTTAAATACATTACCTACTAAGATTCAAAACCTCTGAACAGCCATCTTATGACCAAAAGATGATTTGATATTTAACTAGAAAAAAATAGTTTACTAATAAATTACTTGGGTTGGTTTACCAATGTAGGAATTCAAGTAAAGCAAATTTAACAAGTTAAAAAGCAAGTTTATATGTGTAAATCCTTTTTAGGTGATAAATTGTATATTGATTTTTATTTTGGAAAAAAATAATGGCCCACTTTTCTTAAAATTAGATAACTGCTGGTATTTCATTTCTACAAGAAGAATTTTGTTTTGCTGCTCTAGACAAGTAACAGAAGCAAGTGTTATATAAATTTTTCTAAGTAATAGTTCAGTGGAAAATACAACTGATATGTAGCTCTACTTGAAATTGGTAAAGTTCACAAAGACCTACAGGTACTATTAATTGTAGGATATATTTTAGAGTCTCCTCCATAGAATGAAAAAGTAATAGATGTGGAAGAATTGGCTTTTCTTTCACCTTCAATCTCTAACTGTAGTAAGGTAGCTTAGCAGCATGTTCCAATTTACTACTATATGTTTGTTCAACCAAATCAGCTATTCATATGCTACTGAGATAAGAGATACAACTGGTGTATTCACGATTACTTCGTAATTACCTACAAACATTTTAGGAGGCAATGACATCAACAAGACTATATTGTTACAAACATGTTGATAACAAAGACAATTCTAAACCTAGCTCAAAATCACTTGATTGTCCACTGGTAAGCATTTGCAACATCAAATTAATTTACAGGCCTTTTCTTAAGGCAAGAAATTTTTTTTTTTGCTGGTTCTGTTTTTCTTTCTTCAATGAAATTTTTAACAATTTATTCTAATAACCTTAAATTTTCTCAGAAGAGTTATACTTAAAAATGACAATCATAAATTATAAAAACTATAAAATTCAGATATTCAAAACAGCGTGTTATAGGCACACCACTTTTTTTCATAAATTATTACAGATTTTAATTTCACCTGCCATATTTGAAATTGACAAATGTCAAGGGGATGATTTTGTAGTATAAAAAGTTTTATTGTCTTATGCTTTTATATTGTAAATAGTCTATAGATGTTACATTTCTACTTGGCAGTGGAGATACACCTTGGTTGTGGACCTTTTCTAAAGGGAAGTGAGGAAATGCCTGTGGACCATACAACAAATAGCTAACAAAGCACTGTACTAGGTATCGTAGAAGGGGCACAGCCCAGCTGCTAGCCAGTTTTTTATGTCCAGTTTGAACCCCCAAAACCAAGCTATGCTTTTTCTTAAGAGTATGTTTGATGGTTAATGGCTCAAGCAAATAAATTTGGCATGAAGTTGCAATAAAATTGGTAAATGCAGGAGGCATAGATTCTTATTGGAATTCAGAAGAAAGTTGCCTAATTCAGGCTAGGAGAGCAAGGAGTTTGCACAATAGGTGGATTCTGCAGAGCACAGTGCTGTAAGGCAGCGTGGGGAATGTTCCTCCTCAGGTCATGCACAGCACAACCTTTACGATCGGACCTGGCGGTCATGTACTGCATTAATCCAAACAGTGATGGCCTGATAACTTATTTATATATTAGTTTTCTAGGGCTACTAGAACAAAGTAGGGTAACTTTTTAAAACAATAGAAGTCTTGTCTCACAATTCTGGAGTGTAGAAGTCTGAAATCGAGTGTCACATAGCATTGCTTCCTCTGAGACTCTGGACAGAGAATTCTTTCTTGCCTCGTCCCAGCTTCTGGTGATGGGCGGCCAATCTTGCTGTTTCCTTGATTCTAACTGCATCAGTCCAATCACAGCTTCCACCATCCCATGGTGGTCTTTACATTGTCTTCCCGCTGTGTGTGTCTGTCTCCACATTCTATAAGGACATGAGTCATACTGAAAAAGTACCCACCCTAATGTCCTCATTTTAACTTGAGTAACTCTGTAAAGACACTATTTCCAAATAAGGTCACAATTTGAGATCCTGGGGTTAAGACTTTAATATTTCTTTTTTGGAAGACACAATTCAACTCATAACAACTTGAATCTAGATGGCAGCTATAAGAATTGAGATAAATGGGAAGATTTGAGTAATCTTCAGGCAAAGGGTATGATTTCATTCACATGGAAAAATAAGGTGATGTTTAAAATTATATGATATAATACAATTTTAATACACTCTAGTGATTAAATGTCTAGAAATAACATTACTGATTTAAGTGAAGCAATACATGTCTGTCAAATTCCCTTCATAATAATTTAACAATTGAAGAGATATGGTTAGAACTTGTGATCTCACAACTATAAAGTTTTGAATCATTTGTTATATTAGGTTGTGAAAACATATTTGCAATTTTATTTTCCTCTTTGTTAGAAAAAACTTGAATTTGAACTTGGGGGCCGAATTGAAAGGTCATGATTGATGGAAAACAAATTAAAGTAGACAAATAATTGTTATACTTAATGGGTCTTTACCCTCCTTTGGCATTTATCGAATTTATAATACATACACATGTTCCCAAAATTTTACATACAATTTGGGATGGACATCTTACAGAAAACTCATTAATCCCATTGATGTAATTTATGTGTCAGTTCATCGGCCTGCATCAATTTATGGAGACTACTTTGGTCGCAGGCGATAGAGATCATTCAAATGGGCAATATTTTTTAAATAAAATAATTCCTCAGATTATAATTTCAAGAGACTCAAATATTATATGGTTCTTTTTAAAAGACAAGTATACACTTCACCTGAATTAAGGCAATTAAATGCCACCATCTAACAGGTCGCTGACTCTTTCTTAAGTGAGACCTCAAAGAAGTAAGGACGTTTCAGACACTTCTTTTGAAAGTGACAGTGTGACATAGCGCTTCATGGCAGCCCTACCACGTGCAGCCGTATAACTAGATGTCTGGACATCTGACATTGGCTGTTTTATGCGACTCTTTCTTTCCCTCCCTCCTGCCAGTTTCCAAGCCTATTCTTCATTCAAACTCTATTAGCTATCTCCAATACACCCACTCATATCCTTTTCCTACTTATGTTAGAGTCAGTTTCTATTGCTTATGAATAGGCACACAGATTGATACATAATTTCAATAGTTGAGCTTTAATCCATTTCCTTTAAATACTTATTCAATTCCTACCAAACTCTTTCATCTTCTGCATGGAAATCTTTTGAATGTTTGATATAATTATTCAGTCTTCCTTTAATTTCCTCTTCTGGCTGAACATTCTCAGACGCCCTCCATCATTCCCTCTATCTCCTCACAATTTGAAAACAGTGATTTGTTGGCCTTCTTAAGATGTCATATTAGGAAATTCTCTAATTGTTTCGTCTTATGCCAATAGAAAGCCTATTCATTCTTTAAGTCTAGATTTAAATAGCAATTTATTTCTCTGAAGTATTTTTTAATACCACAGATCAAAATAATTTTCCTTCTTTGCATACATGCTCATTTTAATTCAAATTTAATTTAGTTATATTGTATGAATAGTTGTTGTATAAATTTATCTCTCCCAGTAGGTGAAAAATTATTTAGTAAGAATCGTATTTCATTTTTCCTTTGTCACCAAGGCCCAGTGTTTCATGAAGATATAATCCCTAAAAGATCTTTGATAAACCAATGTTTCAGACGTAGTCTGAAAATTATTACTCACAGGGCAGTTTAATTGACTTTAGAGCCTGTGCTACAAAGCAATATATCAGTCAAATAAATCAACATCCTTTTAGCTATGATTACGGTCTTCTGCATGAGTAGGTGCTTTGTCCTTGATGTAACTGTAGACATCTTTTGGTATTCCTTACTTTGCAGGGATCACCCAGTGACATTCAGCTAAGGGAACTAACATCTATTTCTAATTTTTTCTCCCCACTAATTATATCATTTCTCTTGGGGACTGTCTCAGCTAATATAGTTTTAAAGGGATGGCTCTTTCATTAAACTATTGCTGTCTATGTGACATATTAACAATTTTAGAAAGTTTCTATAGGGCTCATAAAACAATTCATAAAAAAAAGTGGCAGCATTCAACATAAACACCTAGTTCTGTCTTTAAATGGTTATGTCCTTAAGTAGTCATGCCTAATTCAAAATGAATAAATAGGCATACAAACAAGTAAGTGATTGAATAAATTCATTGCTCTTGGAAATAAAACTCCTTAGACTTGTTAGGAATAAATGGTAGGAAAAGAAAGTAGATACTATTTGATTTCCTTCTTTGTAATATGTACTACACTTTTTTAAGTTAAAAAAACAAATTTAAAGAATCAATTCAACACTTAGAATCTGATTACATACCAGTACTGTCACATTTGTTATCATTTTCCATTTCCGTATCAAGTTCCATTCCAGTATCCCCACTTTATTTATTTTCCTTTTTTTTATTTTTGTATCATTAATATACAACCACATGAGCAACATTGTGGTTACTAGATTCTCCCCATTATCAATTCCCCACCACATACTCCATTACAGTCACTGTCCATCAGTGTAGTAAGATGCTATAGAGTCACTATTTGTCTTCTCTGTGCTATACTGCCTTCCCCGTGCCCCCCCCTACATTGTGTGCTAATCATAATACCCTTTATTCCCCTTATCCCTCTCATCCAATCCATCCTACCCAGGCCCTTTCCCTTTGGGAACAGTTAGTCCACTCTTGGGTTCTGTGAGTCTGCTGCTGTTTTGTTCCTTCAGTTTTTGCATTGTTTTTATACTCTGCAGACTTGTCTTATTCCTCTGGCTTATTTCACTAAGCATAATACCCTCTAACTCCATCTATGCTGTTGCAAATGGTAGGATGTGTTTTCTTCTTATGGTTAAATAATATTCCATTGTGTATATGTACCACTTCTTCTTTATCCATTCATCTACGGATGGACACTTAGGTTGCTTCCATTTCTTGGCTATTGTAAATAGTGCTGTGATAAACATAGGGGTGCATCTTTCTTTTTCAAAGTTCTTAGTGTAAATTCCTAGGAGTGGAATTCCTGGGTCAAATGGTATTTATATTTTTAGCTTTTTGAGGAACTTCCATACTGCTTTCCACAATGTCAAACTAATTTATATTCTCACCAGCAGTGTAGGAGGGTTCCCTTCTCGACAATATTTATTGCTGTTTGTCTTTTGGATGTTGGCCATCCTA
>JAQQAC010000477.1:4031160-4094596 GCA_029783875.1 Phataginus tricuspis
TGGTTCCATATGAATTTTAGAATGATTTTCTCTAGTTCATTGAAGAATGCTGTTGGTATTTTGGTAGGAAATGCATTAAATCTGTAGATTGCTTTAGGTAGGATGGCCATTTTGACAATATTAATTCTTCCTATCCATGAGCATGGGATGTGTTTCCATTTATTGGTATCTTCTTTAATTTCTCTCATGAGTGTCTTGTAGTTTTCAGTGTATAGGTCTTTCATTTCCTTGGTAAGGTTTATTCCTAGATATTTTATTCTTTTTGATGCAATTGTGAATGAAATTGTTTTCCTGATTTCTCTTTCTGCTAGTTCATTGTTAGTGTATAGGAATGCAACAGATTTCTGTGTATTAATTTTGTTTCCTGCAACTTTGATGAATTCAGATATTAGTTCTAGTAGTTTTGTAGTGAAGTTTTTAGGGTTTTTTATGTACAATATTATGTCATCTGCAAACAGTGACAGTTTGACTTCTTCCTTACCAATCTGGATGCCTTTTATTTCTTTGTGTTGTCTGACTGCCGTGGCTAGGACCTCCAGTACTATGTTGAATAAAATCAGGGAGAGTGGGCATTCTTGTCTTGTTCCTGCTCTTAGAGGAAAAGCTTTCACCTTTTCACTGTTAAGTATGATGTTGGCAATGGGTTTGTCATATATGGCCTTTATTATGTTGAAGTACTTGCCCTCTATACCCATTTTGTTGAGAGTTTTTATCATGAATGGATGTTGAACTTTGTTGAATACTTTTTCAGCATCTGTGGAAATGATCATGTGTTTTTTGTTCTTTTTGTTCACATGGTAGATGATGTTGATGGATTTTCGAATGATGTACCATCCTTGCATCCCTGAGATGAATTCCACTTGGTCATGGTGTATGACCCTCTTGATGTATTTTTGAATTCGGTTTGTTAATATTTTGTTGAGTATTTTTGCATCTATGTTCATCAGGGATATTGGACTGTAATTTTCTTTTAGGGTGGGGTCTTTGCCTTGTTTTGGTATTAGAGTGATGCTGGCATAATAGAATAAGTTTGGAAGTATTCCCTCCTCTTCTATTTTTTGGAAAACTAAGAAGAATGGGTATTATGTCTTTTCTAAATATCTGATAAAATTCAGTGGTGAATCCCTCCGGTCCAGGGATTTTGTCCTTGGGTAGTTTTTTGATGACCAATTCAAATTCACTGCTGGTAATTGGTCTGTTTCGATTTTCTGTTTCTTCCTGGGTCAGTGTTGGAAGGTTGTATTTTTCTAGAAAGTTGTCCATTTCTTCTAGTCTATTCAGTTTGTTAGCATATAATTTTTCATTGTATTCTCTAATAATTCTTTGTATTTCTTTGGTGTCTGTAGTGATTTTTCCTTTCTCTTTTCTGATTCTGCTGTGTGTGTAGATTCTCTTTTTTTTCCTTGGTAAGTGTGTCTAGGGGTTATCTAATTTGTTTATTTTCTCAAAGAACCACCTCTTGGTTTCATTAATTTGTTCTTTTGTTTGTCTTCTCAGTTTGATTTATTTCTTCTCTGATCTTTATTATGTTCTTCCTTCTAATGACTTTGGGCCTCATTTGTTCTTCTTTTTTCAGTTTCAATAACTGTGAATTTCAAACATTCATTTCAGATTGTTCTTCCTTCTTTAAATAGGCCTGGATTGCTATATACTTTCCTCTTAGAACTGCCTTTGCTGTGTCCCACAGAAGTTGGAGCACTGTGCTGTTGTTTTCATTTGTCTCCATATATTGCTTTATCTCTGTTTTTTTTTTTTTGTCATTGATCCATTGATTATTTAGGAGCATGTTATTAAGCCTCCATGTGTTTGTGGGATTTTTCATTTTCTTTGTGTAATTCATTTCTAGTTTCATTCCTTTGTGGTCTGAGCAGCTGGTTGGTACAATTTCAATCTTTTTGAATTTACCGAGGCTCTTTTTATGGCTACTATATGATCTATTCTTGAAAATGTTCCATGTGCACTTGAGAAGAATGTGTATTCTGCTGCTTTTGGGTGTAGAGTTCTGTAGATGTCTGTTAGGTCTATCTGTTCTAGTGTGTTGTTCAGTGCCTCTGTGTCCTTACTTATTTTCTGTCTGGTTGATCTGTCCTTCAGAGTGAGTGGTGTGTTGAAGTCTCCTAGAATGAATGCATTGCATTCTGTTTCCCCCTTTAATTCTGTTAGTATTTGTTTCACATATGTAGGTGCTCCTGTGTTGGGTGCATAGATATTTATAATATTTATATCTTCTTGTTGGACCCACCCCTTTATCATTATGTAATGTCCTCTTTGTCTCATTACTTACTTTGTTTGGAAGTCTATTTTGTCTGATACAAGTACTGTAGCACTGGCTGTTTACTCCCTATTGTTTGCATGAATATCTTTTTCCATCCCTCAGTTTTAATCTGTGTATGTTTTGGGTTTGAAGTGAGTCTCTCGTAGCCAGCATATAGATGGGTCTTGCTTTTTTATCCATTCTGTAACTCTGTGTCTTTTGATTGGTGCATTCAGTCCATTTACATTTAGGGTGATTATTGATAGATATGTACTTAGTGCCATTACAGGCTTTGGATTCATGGTTACCAAAGGTTCAAGGGCAGCTTCTTTACTATCTAACCATCTACCTTAACTCACTTATTATGCTATTATAAACACAGTCTGATGATTCTTTTTTTTTCTCTCCCTTCTTTTTCTTCCTCCTCCACTCTTTGTATGTTAGGTCTTTTATTCTGTCCTCTGTGTTTCCCTTTACAGACTTTGTGGATAGCTGATTTAATTTTGCATTTAGTTAGTAATTAGTTGTTCTACTTCCTTTGCTGTGGTTTTATTTTGTCTGGTGACAATTATTTAGCCTTAGGCATACTTCTATCTAGAAGAGTCCCTTTAAAACACACTGTAGAGATGATTTGTGTGAGCTAAATTCCCTCATCTTTTGCTTATCTGGGAATTGTTTAATCCCTCCTTCAAATTTAAATGATAATCTTGCTGTATAGCGTATTCTTGGTTCGAGGCCCTTCAGTTTCATTGCATTGAATATTTCATACCATTTCCTTCTGGCCTGTTAGATTTCTACTGAGAAATCTGATGATAGCCTGATGGGTTTTCCTTTGTAGGTGATCTTTTTTCTCTCTCTGGCTTCTTTTAATACTCTGTCCTTGTCTTTGATCTTTGCCATTTTAATTGTTATATATCTTGGTGTTGTCCTTCTTGGGAGATCTGTGGACTTCCATGGCCTGAGAAACAATTTTCCTTCCCCAGATTGGGGAACTTTTCAGCAATTATTTCTTCAAAGACTCTTTCTATCCCTTTTTCTCTCTTCTTCTTGAGCCCCTATAATGCGAATATTGTTCTGTTTGGATTGGTCACACCGTTCTCTTTATATTCTTTCATTCCTAGAGATCCTGTTTTCTCTCTCTGCCTCAGCTTCTGTGTATTCCTGTTCTCTGATTTCTATTCCATTAACAGTCTCTTACACCTCATCCAGTCTGCTCTTAAGACCTCTTATTGATTGTTTCATTTCTGTTCTCTCCCTCGGCACTTTATCCCTTAGCTCTTGCATATTTCTCTGCAGGTCCCTCAGCATTACTATGACTTATTTTGAATTCTTTTACAGGAAGATTGGTGATTTCAGTCCCACCAAGCCCTCTTTCTGGTGTTTGAGGAATTTTGGCTTGAAGAAGGTTCTTCTGCCTTTTCATCATGATGGAAGTGGTCACTGGCGAGTGGCGCATCTGTCAGCTGGGAGAACAAAGTCCCTTCCTGCTTGCTGGTCGCCTTGCCTGTCTCTGCTGTCTGTGCCGGTTAACCGCACACAGGGAGCAGTCTCTGGGTTATCCCCTAAGCTGCCATGGGCGGCGTGGCCGTCAAGATGGCCTAGGACACTGGCAGGGGTCACGGGCCAGCAGCACGTGTACTATCATTTGAACAGAGCCCCTTCTTGCCTCCCGGTCTCCGCATCCATCTCCACTATCTGTGCTCGTCAATTGTGCACCGGGAGCAGCCTCTGGGTTAATCCCCTGAGCTGCCCTGGGCGGGGCAGCCCTTGGGATGTCCTCGGGCCC
The DNA here is from genome assembly GCA_029783875.1 of Phataginus tricuspis. NCBI lineage: Eukaryota > Metazoa > Chordata > Mammalia > Pholidota > Manidae > Phataginus > Phataginus tricuspis. The sequence goes on from JAQQAC010000477.1 coordinate 4,035,201, forward strand.
TGGCTGGGGTTGCAGGTGAGCGGCACGTGTTCTGCCATAACAAAGCCCCTTCATGCCTCCTGGTCTCTGCGCCCATGTCCACTGTCTGCTCCAGTTAACCACACGCAGGGAGCAGCCTCTGGGTCCGGGTCGGTTAGCTGCATGCCAGGAGAGCCTCTGTACTAAGCTGTGTGGTCGCTGTAGGCGGGCTGCTCTCTGGCTGGTCTGCAGCAATGGTGTGGACAGCCAGTTTGCTCGCAGGTGCTGGTGGGGTGGAAGGAACTGCAGGCTGCTTATCATGGTGAGGAGCCTTGGACCTGCATTGCCAACCAGGTGGATAAGGCACCTGAAGCTCCTTAAAGTTACCAGCCTGCTGGGCTGAGTGTGCCAGGATGATTTTGTCCACCTGTTAAACCCTTGTCCCTTTAAGTCTTTTAAAGTGTCTGCTTTTCTTTTGTCCCAGAGCAGCCAGCTGTGGGAACCTGTTCTCATTCTAATCTTGGATTTTGCTTTTCCACTCCTCTAATATCTAGAGCCCCATGCAATGTGGGTCTGTGCTCTTGGGGTAGGTTTCTAGGGCTGGTTATTTAGCAGTCCTGTGCTTCCACTCCCTTCCCGCTCTGATTCTTTTCCTCCTGCCGGTGAGCTGGGGTGGGAGGAGTGCTTGGGTCCCGCTGGGTCATGGCTTTGTATCTTACCCTTTTCCATGAGATGTTGGGTTCTCACAGATGTAGACTGGCTGGTGTACTGTAAATTCTGGACACTCTTTTAGGAATAGATGTACTTGCTGTATTTTCAAAATATATATGGTTTTGGGAGGAGATCTCCACTACCCTACTCACACCACCATCTTTTCCTCCTATCTCATATGTACTAGTTTTAAGATGCATTCATTTAGACCCAGAAATATAAAGATTTATTGTATGTTTTGTACAAAATTCCATTGTGTTCCTAGCTCTGAAAAGAATGCTCAGTGAATAGTAGGTGCTCAGTAAAACTTTGTTGAATAAATGAAGATGGCCACAGGCAAGATACCATTACTACACTGTTATCCAGGCAAATAGGCTGTGGGTTGGCATGCAGTAAGACAGAGAGAAAATGGAGGGGACCTTGTGAAAAAAAAAGAAAATCTAGATCACAGAATGTGACAGAAATACTTCCCTCCTCTTTTCATCCTCTAAACTGCCTGTCAGTTTGGGGTGTGAAATAGCTACAGAATATGCTTCCACCAGGTTGCAAGGATTGAGGATACAGTCTTCCCGAGAAGGTCATGTCACAAGATTACTCTCATGATTCCAATCTTAAGAACCTTAATGGGGCCTGAGATAATTAGCAGGGAGGAACACTGTCAGAGCCATAAAAATCCTCAAAGTCCGTATTATGTTCTGGTTAGTGGACAGGACCTGGACACCCTTGAGCAATCTCAAATACTCCCATTGTATATATTTTGTGCATCAACACACTTTACTTGTGGCATGGAGAAATACTACTCCAAGTTTATTTGCACCATCTCTGGTGATATACGGAGAGTTGAAAACTTGTTTTCGATTTGTTTAGTTGTATGTTGTTATTTCGTACTCACCTCCCAAGCCTCTTACACAGTGACTAGCAGGTAAAGAACTCAATGAACAATTACTGTATTCATTTTAACCATTACATTCTAAAAATAGATACCTGAATAGACTTACTAGCAGTAAATTGTATTCCCAGTATTGCCTTGAAAACTTGTAATGCTATGTTAATCACTTTCTGTACATCAAACTAACCTCTGTAAATGCATAAAACCTGTCTTTAAAGCTTTAAGTTTCTGGCTTCAGTATTATCTGGCTGAGCACAATTTGATTTACAAATGTATCCTGACATTCAAAGAAAGAGATAACAAAACTGGGGAAAAGCAAATTTTTTTTTTCCCACAAAGACTTACTACATTTTTAAAAATGCAAACTTGACAGACTGAAAATATCCCACCTGTGCTTGCTTGTATACATAATGGTTTTATGCTACTTTTATGTTTGGCAAAAATTTCTATAGAAATCACAAACCAGCTTTATCTCTTGTCTTTCAAGCACACCTTGAGTAAAATATGCTGAAGTAGTAAACCTAATTTAACTTCTGCAAAAAGTGTTTCCAGTAAGAACTCAAAAATCAGAACTATGGCTTTCTGAAGCTTACTGATATAAACTGATATTTATAAAATAAAAACCCAGTTTTATTTATATGACAAAGAGAAATTAAAATTAAATACAAGTTAATTTTACAGTGGCTAATACAACAAATGTGCCATGTAATAGTGAGTTAAACCCTTTACATATGAGAACTAGAAAAGCTTTGAGAGTGCAAAGGCCTCACACGATTGAGAGACTGTGGGTCTGAAGTCAGGCAATTGGTATAGAATGGGGTTGGGGGAGAAGGCAAAAAAGAGGAACAAGCAAAGGAAAAAAACAGAAAAAAAATTAAAATTTAAAAACATGAAACAGCAGCATACAAACCTTGTTTTAGCATTCCTGGGGCCCTAGACAAACACAAGTATGTAGGCAAATGCAGCCAGCCTGTGGCAGTGTGTCTCTGGGGAGGCAGGGGCTTTTATATACCTTTGTTTGACCCAATATTAAAGAAATGTAATAATGTTTGGTCAGCATAAGATATAGAACTTTAAAATTCACACATTTTTCCCACCTAAGTTTTGCCATAAATACACCTTATTCCTTTCTAAAACTTACCAAAACACAGTACAGAAATAAACTTTTTTCAAAGTGGAAATACCTGAGATTTAAGTTACTTCAGTTATATTATCTCAATGGAAAATTCTGGTTTCTATGTTTTACTACACTTTCAATTCTGGACATACATATGTATGACTAATTTTTAGTACCATGCAGTCATAGCAGTGATTTTTTTTATTTCAATTTTATATAATATATAATATTGTTCATAGAGAATGAGTAAAATATTCTTAATATCCCTAGAGTACTAAGATATTTATATATTCTATTTTCCCAACAATAGAATGAGTCACTATTTAGTATTCATGTTATATTTTCTTTTAAAAATTTCTAGTTTTATAATAATCTTATAGAAAAGAGGCAAAGGTAGCATGCAAAGTACCCATATACCCAACACAATTTTTCCTTAATAACTTCCATAATCATGGTACATTTTAGAAAACTGAGAAATTATTAGTACATTACTATTAATTAAAGTACAGAGTTGGTTTTGGTTTCACTGGTTTTCCCCTGAATGGCCACTCTTTGTGTAAGAATTCAGTAAGGGAGATATTGCATTTAGCATGCTGTGATTTTGTTTATAGATTTACAACGTAATATTTTATGTTAGTTGTTCATATTTTATTTTCAATAACAAATACTGTTCTAAATTATTAGTTCTCAAAGGTTGTTATGAAAACAATACTTCCATATATAATAACATATTATATTACTTTTTAGATACACTTAAATATTATATAATCTTTCTATATAAGCAATAGAGCTTACATATATATTATCATGTATCTTACATGCTATAAGAATTATAGTACTGTCACACACAGATATAATTGTGCATATATATACATATATATCTTTTATACACATATACAATAATGCGTGTTTGTGTGTCTGAGTTGCTATCACCTGCAAAGTAAGTTTGAAAAAATTACATACTATACTATAAATAGTAAGAAATATAAAGGCTGAGAAGTTGAACAGTAAAATATTTTTAACTTAATTCTATTTTTTAAGGTATGAATATAGATACTTATTTAGTTAGTGGCCCATAAAATACAATGGAGTGACAATATTCTATTTTAATGATATATTGTGTCATATCATTGTCTATGTCATAACACAGAAGCATGTTAATGAATGTAAACCCATTTTTTAATTTTTCAAAAGCAGGTTAAAGGAATGAGAACATTATTTGAAGGTGTTCCCTGTAAAATATTAGAGTAGATTTAAAAAATCACTTTAAATTTGTGTTCATGGATGCGAGGGCAGATGATCTGCTTGGAATTTCAGCATCACCATTACAAGTTCCCTGGGAAAATTAGTTAGTCTTTTCAAGCCTTAGTCTCCTTTCCTGTAAAACTGAGTTAAATTATAGTATTATTGGAAGGAATTAAATGATATAATAAACACTTTAAAAGTGACTTGTAAATAATAGGGATTATTAGCTATTGATTTATATATGAGTTTATATATAAATGCTTAGTGATACATTTTTTGTATCATCAGAACACTTTCATATCATTTTATTGGCTATCTCAAATAATGTTTTCTTCATTCCTTGTGTCACAACACTAAAGGCAAATTAAAATGACATCTTTAATTGAAACTTAAAATTTATCTCCAGGCAGTTCTTTAATAATCCCTGAAATGTTTCAGTATGCAAAAATAAATTTCAAATTTCTGCATAATAGTGTTTAAAAGAACATATCACAATACTATTTAAAAACATTCTCCATTATAATGAATTCTCCTGTACGATGCCAGGCAATGATACATTTCAGGCTTTGCAATATTTGAAATAGAGTCAATCAATAAAATTTTTATAAAGCTACATAGTGGGAGAATCTTCAAAGAGTTTCTAAGTTTGTATAATTCCTTTCAGGAAAATTATGGAAGCCCCACACAGAAAGAGACTTGCATGTGTATTTATTCATGCTCTAGAGAGATCAGCAAATTCACTCTGCTTACTTTAGATTTTTTTTTCTTTTCCTACCTTTACAAATGCTAACTCTGAAAATCATGGCAAGGATGAAAATATATGCAGGACATCCTCTGAAGAACATTCTCTTATAAAAATTTGAGATAATTTCAGAAGAGGCTAATTTTTTGGTTTAATGTTCCAATCTTCAGACTATGACAAACACCTGATTATATAATAGCTTTCAAATCATTTGATTGCATAGTGTTCCCATTTTCCATAGATACATGGGACATTTAGGAAGACTGGGAGTAAAAAACATAATAAATCTAAAATGTAGAGAGTATCTGGTCTTTAAAAATAGCCACAAAAATCACTAGTAATACGGATTTTTGATTAGAGAGAAACGGATCTTTAAAGGAACCAAAAAGGCCAATGTAGAGATTGTTACAATAACTCCAGCAGTAGATGATGAAGAAATTTAGATGTATTTAAGAGGTATCACTTGGGAATAGAATTTGTAGGGCACAGGAAAAGAGAAAACATTTAATCCAGTTTCACCTTGATACAAGGAACAAAACCTGGAGTTGATATTGATATGGACTTCAACGATCCTCTGAAATTCACTTTCTTGATTCTCCACTAAATTATGAGAGTAGGAAGCTGGGTTCACTAAATTTAAGGATATGGACATGTGTTCAGATGATGGGATTAAATACTTCTTGAAACTGAAAGTGTTCATAAGGAAAGAGGCAGCAGGTGTGGGTTCAGGGTGAGGGCTTAAAAATTTAAAAGAGGTCTTGAGGGTTGTTGAACATTTAGATTAGAATTTGAAAGACACTGGCAAGATTGTTGATTAAATTTACTCAAAAGGACTTAAGAAAGACTGAAGACGGAAATGAGATCTAAATTCATAAATTTTATGGCATCAAGCTGTCCAATTTCCTAGTTTTCTCTAGTATGTTCAACACACTAATTATAAAAACAAAAGGAGAGGGGTGGTGAAAAGATGGCATAGTAGGATGGCAAGGTGGAAACCTCCTCCCAGGTACCCATCAAGGAAGCAAGTACAGCAAATACAACAAACCCTGAAAACAAACTGAAGACTGCAGAACAGACCATCTACACTTGGTGAAGAAGAGAGTACCACACTGAGAAGGGTACAGGAGCAGAGCCATGATCGATGAGGACCCAAGCCTTTCTCCCATTCCAGCCCACAAGTGGGAGGGACAGGAATGGAGTAGGGAGGGGATAAACACACAAGAAAGAATCCAGAACACTGGCCCCAGCGTACTGCTCCAGGAACTTGACTCCACAAAAAGAAAGGGAAAAGGAATCCAAGCATAACACTAAGGCCATTGAATCAAAAGAGAAGAGTATAAAAGAGAAAGAAAGGAACAGAGAGGAACTACAAAAACAACCAGAAAACAATTAATAAAATAGCACTAAGTACATACCTATCAATAATTACCTTAAATGTAAATGGACTAAATGCATCAATCAAAAGACAGAGTGGCAGAATGGATAAATAAGATCCATCTATATGCTTCCTACAAGAGACTCATTTCAGACCTAAAGAAAAATATAAATTGAAAGTGAAAGGGTATAAGAGGTATATCATGCAAATAAAAGGGAGAAAAAAGCAGGAGTAGCAATATTTATATCAGACAAAATAGACTACAAAACAAAGTAACAAGAGACAAAGAAGGATATTACATAATGATAAAGAGATAAGTCTAACAAGAGGATATAATAATTTAAAATATCTATACACCAAATTTAGGGGCACATAAACATATAAAAAAATACTAACAGATCTAAAGGGTGAAATAGACAGCAACACGATCTTATTAGGGGATTTTAACACCCACTTGCATTAATGGATAGATCATCCAGACAGAATGTAACATAGCAGAAATACTGAGTGACACATTAGATCAGATGGACTTAACAGATACATATAGAACATTTCACCCCAAATTATCAGGATACATACTTTTCTCAAGTGCACATGGAACATTTTCCAAAATAGACCACATGTTAGGACAGAAAAACAACCTCAATGAGTTCAAAAAGATTGAAATTGTATCAAGCATCTTTTCAGATCATAGTGGTATGAAACTATAAATAAATTACACAAAGAAAACAAAAAAACCCACAAGCACATGGAGGCTTAACAACATGCTCCTAAATAATCTATGGATCAATGAACAAATAAAAGTAGAAATGAAGCAATACATGGGGACAAATGAAAACAGAAACACAATGGTTCAAAATATGTGGGACACAGCAAAAGAGGTTTTAATAGGGAAGTACATAGCAATACAGGGTTACCTCAAGAAACAAGAACAATCCCAAATAAACAATCTAAGCTCACAACTAAAGGAAAGACAAACATACAAAGCCCAAAGTTAGTAGAAGGAAGGACATAATAGAGATCAGAGCAGAAATAAATAAAATAAAGAAAAATAAAACAACAGAAAAAAAGTCAAAGAAATCAAGAGCTGGTTCTTCGAGAATGTAAACAAAACAGACAAACCCTTAGCCCGATTTATCAAGAGAAAAAGAGGAGAAAAATAACCAAAATCAGATATGAAAAAGGAGAAGTTATAACTGATACCACACAAATTCAAAGAATTATTAGAGAATTCTATGAAAAATTATATTCCAATAAAATAGACAACCTAGAAAAAATTGACAAATTCCTAGAAATGTACAATCTTCCAAGACTTACCAAGGAAGAAACAGAAAATCTGAACAGACCAATTAGCAGCAGCAAACTTGAACTGAGAACCTAAACACTCCCAACAAACAAAATTTCAGGACCAGATGGCTCCACAGCTGAGTTCTACCAAATATTTAAAGAACTAATACCCACTCTTCTTAAAGTACTCCAGAAAATAGAAGAGGAGGGAATACTTCCAAACCCATTCCATGAGGCCAGCACGAAAACATGATAAAAAAAGAAAATTACAGACCAATATTCCTGACAAACACTGATGCAAACATCCTCAACAAACATCCTCAGATAAATGTATAGCAAACAAAAATTTAAAATACATCAAAAGGCACATCCATCTCAACCAAGTGGGCTTTATTCCAGGGATACAAGGATGATACAATATTTGTAAATCAATCAATGTGATATACCACATTCACAAAAGGAAGGATGAAAACCATATGATCATTTCCATACAGGCTGAAAAAAAACATTTGACAAAATTAAACCTCCATTCATGATAAAAACCCTCAATAAAATGGGTATAGAGGGAACATACCCCCACATAATAAAGGCCATAAACAAACAACAAACCCACAGCTAACATCATACTCAAAAGCTCTTCCTCTAAGGTCAGGACCAAGACAACGATGACTACTTTCACTACTTTCATTCAACGCAGTACTGGAAGTCCCAGCCACAGCAATAAGACAAGAAGAAGTAAGGAAGAAGTAAAACTGTCACTATTTGCAGGTGAAATGATACTATATATAGAAAACTAAAGGCTCCACCAAAATGTTATTAGAACGAATAACAGGATTTAGCAAAGTCATAGGATACAAAACCAATACACTGAAATATGTTGCATCCCTATATACTAACAATGAACTAGCAGAAATGGAACTCAAAAAAACAATTCCATTTATAATTGCCATCAAAAAGAATAAAATACCTAGGAATGACCCTAACTAAGGAGGTGAAAGACCTGTACTCTGCAAACAACATCCATGAAAGAATTTGAAGATGACACAAATAAATGGAAATTTATCCTATGCTAATGGATAGGAAGAATTAATATTGTCAAAATGGTCATCCTGCTTAAAGCAATTTACAAATTCAATGTACTCCCTATCAAAACACCAGCATTTTTCAATGAACTAGAGCAAAAAAGCCTAAAATTTATACAGAACCACAAAAACCATGAATAGCCAAAGCAATCTTGAGAAAGAACAACAAACCTGGCGGTATCATGCTCCAACTTCAAAGCTACAGTAATCAAAACAGTATTGTTCTGACACAAGAACAGATGAATAGATCAATGAAACAGAATAGAAAGCCCACGAATAAAACCATGAATAAATGGCCAATTAATATATAAAAACAGAGGCAAGAATGAACAATGGGGAAAAGACAGTCTCTTTAATATCTGTTGTTAGGTAAACTGGACAATTACATTCAAGAAAATGAAACTGGATTACTCCCTGACACCATACACAAAAGTAACTTCAAAGTGTATTAAAGAACTAAATGTAAGACACTAAACAATAAAATTCTTAGAAGAAAACATAGGTAAAAAACTCTTGAATTTAAGCATGAGTAATTTTTTTCTGGACACATTTCCCTGTGCAAAGGAAACCAAATAAAAAATAAACAAGTGGGACTACATCATACTAAGCTTCTGTACAGCACGAAATCATCAGTAAAACAAAAAGGCAACCTATGGTATGAAAGAACATAGTTGTGAATTATATAACTAATAGGTTAATATCCAAAATACATAAAGAATTCATATAACACAACACCATAAAAACAAATAACCTGATTAAAAAATGGGCAGAGGACATGAACACTTTTTCCAAAGAAAAGATGTAGATGGCCAACAGGCACATGAAAAGATTCTCCATATTACTAATCATCAGGAAAAAAACAAGTCAAAACCACAATGAAAAATCACCTCAGACCACTTAGAATGGCCAGTATCCAAAAGACAAGAAATAACAAGTGCTGGCAATGATGTGGAGAAATGGGAACCCTTCTACACTGTTGTGAATGTAAATTGGCACAGCCACTGTAGAAAGCAGTATGGAGTTTCCTCAAAAAACTAAAGAGAGAAATACCTCTTTAGTAATTCTACTTCTAGGAATGCACTCAAAGAAAACAAAATATCTCATTCAAAAAGATTTATGCACCCTTATGTTTATTACTGCATTATTTATGATAGCCAAGATATGGAAGCAACCAAAGTGTCCATTGATAGATGAATGGATAAAGAATAGGTGGTACATAATACACAATGGAATATCATTCAGTCATAAAAAGAAATAAATCCTGCCATTTATGACAACATGGATGGAGCTAGAGCATTTTATGCTAAGTGAAATAAGCCAGGTGGAGAAAGACAAATACTATATGATTTCACTCATTTGTGGAAACTAAAACAACACAAAACAAAATGAACAAAATAGCAGTAGATTCATTGACACTGAGAAGCGACTTGTATTTACCTTGGGAATGGGTTGAGGGTGAGGTAAAGGGATAAAGTACAAAATCTCAAATATAACATAAATTAGTCACAGATAAATGTATAGCATAGAGAATATCTCAATCATTCTGTAACATATTTCTATGTTGACAGATAGTAACTACACTAGTTGGGGTGAGCATTTAATAATGTATATAACTGTCTAATCACTATGCTGTATACTTGAAACCCATATAATATTGCATATAAACTATACTCCAATAAAAAGAAAATTATCAACAACAACAAAAATGTAAAGGGAAAAAAATTGAGAATTGTGTTCAGCAAAATACAGTTAGAAATACATAGAGACATTAATGCACACACACACCTCTACACACACACACATATACATATATATATTCATATTAAACATACATTAAAAGATTTGATATGTATTAAAATCATTTAATCATTTTCTGGAGTGTTATTTTAAAATGTACACATGAAATAATCTCATTTTTTTTTACTTCAATTTATTTTATTTTAGTATCATTAACCTACAATTACATGAGCAATATTGTGATGATTAAACTACCCCCTTCATCAGGTCCCCCCCACCAACCCTATTACAGTCACTGTCCATCAGTGTAGTGAGATGAGAATCACTACTTGTCTTCTCTGAGCTGTACAGTCCCCCCCGTGCCCCCCCACCCTATGTCTGCCAATCGTAATGCCCCTTTTACCCTCTTATCCCTCCCTTCCCACCCATCTCCCCAGTCCCTTTCCCTATACACATAGATTGATATACTGGTAGAAAGCTTTAACATATGCACTTGTCCCTTAAAATTTTATTTTTTTATTTTACTAATTTCCCATATCTGTAGAACAATATTTCTTTAATTGTTTTTGGAAATAGTATATCCCAAATGTAATAGTCATAATTAAGTGTTTAAAGTGAAAAATGAGATTAAAATGAGACTAAAAATGAGATTATTTCATTCGTGGGTTCTGTGAGTCTGCAAATGAAATAATCTCATTTTTAGTCTCATTTTAATCTCATTTTTCACTTTAAACACTTAATTATGACTATTACATTTGGGATATACTATTTCCAAAAACAATTAAAGAAATATTGTTCTACAGATATGGGAAATTAGTAAAATAAAAAAATAAAATTTTAAGGGACAAGTGCATATGTTAAAGCTTTCTACCAGTATATCAATCTATGTGTATAAACACAGAAAGACAGTTATTATATAAAATTTGAGCATATTTACCAAAATATTTCATTGTATAGTAAGTACACAGCTTTGAACAAGTAGTTGGAATTATAGAATGAAAACATGTTGGATTAGAAGGCAGGATTAAGAAATGAATATTCATAAATACTGAGAACTATTTCCCTGGGTCTACAGTCAAACGTACATTTGTTTACACAATTTGTTTTTTGACAGGTTAAAATCAATGAAACAAATATTGAATTAATTATTTGTGTGCTATGAAGAGAGTGTAAATATTTTTATACTTACTAATGACAAATTTAAATGAATGGCATGCTGTTTCAAATATGTTCTCTCCTTTTCTAAAGGCATGATTCATAAAAAATATTATGGTTGTTTTTAAAGCATTATAGGCCATTATAGAACAAAGCAAGTAATCAGGAACAGATTTGAAGAGAATAAAGTTAGAAGCAGTACACAAATCTTTTTCAAATGCATCAAGACTTATTTTACATTAATATGTGCTTTTAAAATACTCATTGCTATGGATCAGATGTGTTAAGATTCACTTTATCCCCAAGTCTGTAGCTATCTATCAATAAATCCGGAAATCACACCACTGTATCTCTCAGTATAGTTTTAAGAACACCGCAAGAATAATGAACCCATTTTTATTGCCTTCTAAAATCCACCACTTAAATTCAAGAAGAAGAAAAAAAAGCATAATAGAAGAAGCTTCAGGATACATCACACAGCCTGATAAATACGTGGAGAACATACTACAAAAATAACCCATGTGCTGGGGGTATAAAATATGAAGACAGTTACCTTAAGGACAGGATTTGGTGCATTGTTGGGGTTCAGAGAGGCTCCCGGGAGCAGAGTAGGGAGAGGAAAGGACGAGACAAACACTCAGTTCATGGGAAGGATTCACATTAGAGAAAGTTGGCCGAAACTATTCCGAGACCTAAGGAGAAGCCTTTGTATTTCTAGGTCAACAATATTTTCTAGTATTAGACCTCCATCAGACATAGTTACACACCACAGACCATAGCCCATGTTTCCCAGAGAAAGAAGAATCATTTTGTGTGTTGAGAAGGCGACCTCAAAGACGAAGTGTGGCTCATCTCTCAAATATGTCCTAATGTAAATTGAGGGTCCTCTTTAACACTGAAATGATTCTGTTCTTAATGGCTGCTATTGGCATTTTCACCAATATACCATTATTCCTATGATATTACACTAAAGGAAAACAGAATTTAAAAGACAAACATATAGCACAGATAAGACATGCCTTGAAATGTATCTTCTAAAAACCCATAAGTACCCATAAATGACAGATACGTGAACAGGGACAATGGGCATGATAAGGCACTAGACACCAAAGGAGAAAAGTGATGAAAGGGTTCTATGAGTTCAGATATACATACAGATTTTTCCAATCATAAAATTTTTTACAGATTGGTATTTTCTAATCCCATATATTTTCACAGATTTGTATTGACCTATAAGTGAATAAAATTTATTGCTAAGTATAATATGCTAAATTGGAATGTTATAACTGAGCTGTCCAAATCCATCAAAGCTGTTTTTCCAATGTTGAGCACAAAAGGAGCATCTAACTATGCTTAGATAAACCATGGACGTATCATGGGGGCAGGACATAAGATAAAGAGTACTGAGGACAGTCAAGCTTCTGTCCCAAGTAAGGTTGTCAGAGAAAAGAAAGGACACTAAATTAAATTTCTTAATATTGATATTAAGATAGATATGGGTATAGTGTGTGTATGATCTGTCCCATGCAATATTTGGGATATTCTTACTAAAAAAAGTGTTTATCTATAATTCAAATTTAACTGGTATTTTGCATTTTAATTTGGTAACCTGGAAACCCTAGTCCTAGAATATTTAGCAAGGAAGAATAAAATTTTATCCTTTCTAAGTGTGTTAGCTTAAGACCTACTTCCTTCATGAACTTTTTGCATAGTATCACCTCTAAGCATCTTCCCCTTTTTTGAATTTCTGTCAAAATGAGGTTGAAATTACTAAACTGGATTTGGGAGAACATCCAAAGAGAAACTGCTAACATTGCTTAGTTATCACACGAACAATTCACCATAGGCTTTCCCTGCCACAGGTAAACCTAGAATGTAAGGATACCTACCTGCCATGTATTAGATTTCAACCAGAGAATACAGAATAGTATCACATGCCATCTAAGAAGGGCAATCTTAGCCCTAGACCATAATATTGAACTGCTTTCACCACATTTAAATAAAAAAGATAGAACTGCATTTTTATAAGTTTATAAAGATAATTAGTATTGCATAGAACTATGAGAGTTTTTTAATATAAGTACTCATATGATATGCCATTCAGCATTGTTTCGCAGATTATATGTATGGCTGTGATTAAATTCTGCTGTCATTCTAGGAGGCCACAGAAGGAGGAATCCTCCAGCCTACTGCACTTAGAAGGGAACAACCAATCTCATTCTCCAAATTTATAATTTGGATCAAATTTTAAGGTTTTTTTAAAATAAGAAAATCTGATATCAAAGATTTATGAAACTATAAAGACAGGTATTGGAGCCCCAAACAAATAATTGTGTTATTTTTGGTTAATCTTCTATCCCAGATTTCGGCATCATGGAGTCATCACTTCTACCTAATCAACACGACATAGAATCATCTTTTGTGGTCCTTTCCACCCATCTTTCTTTTTACCCCAGTTTAGGCCATCATCACCTTATATCATGATTTATATCCCTGTCTCTAGGAACTCACTCTCCCGATCTCATGTTTCTCTTTTCAAACATTTCATACATGTACTTCTCGTTTCTTGCATATGTAATTCTTCACAGACTCAATCAGAAGACATTGGACAGTGCAACTTTTCCACTCTTTGAAAAGTCTAACTAAATTTTATTAATGTTATTGATGAACTAGCTTTAAAAAATTGCTAACTAACAAAGGAAAAGTATTGAAAATATCTTGAAGGCTATAAGAAAATAGACAAATGGATTCCTATGTGACTCCAGACAGGGGCTGTTGTTTATTCAGATAAGCTTTTAGTAACTATGTAATCCTTGCTGGGCTCCTCCTAAATGAAATGAAAACCTTTTTAGGTTGATTTATCAAAAATATACCTTTTTGATTTATGATCTTTACTGGAAAAAAATTGATTCACGAAAGCATGAGAACAAAACTTCCATTTAATAATTCCACAGTTTCTTATATTTGTGACAGCAAAAAATACTAACATACATACTTTGAATAACTCATACACCACTTGATATTCTATATAACTTAAATCAATTTTATTCTTATCATAATTTATTTATCCAATAAGCATATTCCAATATCTACTCTGCCCCAGACATTATGTGAGGTGTTAAAAAAATATGTGGTTATAATATGATCTTGCCCACGAGAAGTTATAATACAAGTAATGTTTTTGTTTCTAACATTGCCTCCACATCTGTGCTAAGTAAAAGAAATATTGTAGCAACGGAATATTTGCTAATGCCTAAAGAAGAGAAGAAAAATTAAATATGCAGGAGTTTGTGTTCTTTTTGTACATTGGTTGGAGGACATTCTTTTTCATAAAATAAGACTTTAGGCTTTTGTTCTTGCTATCTAAACAAATAAGTTAGGGTTAAATATGATCCCTGAGGGGTAGTAATAATTACGTTCTTAAAAAAACACATCAGTAGAACACTGACTTAAATAAGAATATTAAAACAAGTAAATAATTGCTTTTAAAAACATACTGATTCTTCAAATTGTTCTTTATACTGAGGATTTTAGCTAGTACACATGGTAAATCATACAGCAAACGCATATTTGTGGAGTGTCATCCATACAATTGCCCCAGTCTCACCCTTTGAATCAAGGTTACTTTTTCTCTTAATCTGGGCATAATCTTAGATTCAAAGTTTTACATTCTATTTTTAATATAATATCAATAGCTATTATTTTTGAAGAAATACTAGGCATCTTATGTTATTTCTATTTTGTACTACAATGGTACAAAACTATAATACACTAAGCATGTTTTTATGTGGAAGACACAATGAAGAATGTAAATGTTATACACAAATTCATTTAACCCTTAAAATAACATTTAAGAAAATACTTATCATTTCCACTGAATATATTTCCAAATAACTTATCTAAAGTTAAAACCCAATTAAAAGGCAGACACAAGATCATAATCCAGGGCTTTCTGACTATATAACTGAATTATTAACAATTTTATTTTCTCCTCTAGATGATTATTTGGGCTGGGCATTATATAGGGCAAAATCTACTTAAAAAATAAAAATAATTGAGAGTTGATTATTAAAAATAACTGCAAGTTAAATGGACATTTGGTGAATGTACAATATTGGGAATAGGCAACAGTTTTGCATTTGTAGTTACTTAATTCAATTTCATACATATTTGTAAACTAAAGCTTACTTGGGTTGCTAATACTTCTCTGAGGAAACTATATTACTGTATTTGAATTTTCAAATACAAATTGAATTTTCAAAATTATATTTTCACTTGCATTGCACTGTACTGAATAGAAGTAATTTCAATGTGTTGGTTTTGTCCTTATAACATTCTATGAGCTACAAAGGGCAGGTATGTCTAGCTCTAATTAGTAGATAAAGAAAATGAAGACCAGAAAGAAAAAGACTTTTGTCTAGGTTCACATGACTAGGAAGTGGTAAAACTGAAATAGGAAAGTTGTTCACTTCTTATATATTATTTTTGCCAGTGAAGAAGTGAATATTTTAAATAGCATTAAAAGGACTCACAATAATAATTTATAATTACATATTATTATATATTTTGACCCTAGTATGGCAGCTGAGTTCCATAAGGGCTATTTCACCATAGCCATTTACATTTTTGGAACATTCTAGAACTAGTATATAGATGTTGATATATTGATGACCATACATTACTTACAGGATTCTCCAGGCAGCTAATTCTTATGCTACTAAATTCCCTTCACCTTAGACTTTTATAATTCATGCCTATTTTGAATGTTACTACTATTGTTCTCCAAATATTCTTATATAATTTAAGGCATTTCCAGTTTTACTATGCTGCAAATTAGAAGAAATCTCAATAAGAACACACTAATGATAGATAAACACATAACATGCCATTATTAAATATTACTCTTTTATGGGTTGGAAGTCTCTTATTTATCCCATTTTAATATTTTATTTAATATAGATGTATATTATTTATATATTACATATATAGATTTATTTTTATACATTTAGTAATTTAGTATTATGTATACAAATTCAAAATTGTGAAACATACTCCTTTTTATAAACCTGATATTTATTGAGCCTATTAAATATGGTACCATACATTGCATTCTAATGACACAATTGCATTTTGAATTTTAAAGTTTGTTTCTTTACTTTTATCTTAAAGTTCTCCTCTTACCTAGGTCAAATCAAACATTGTTGCATTTCCAGAAAAGAAATTAATATAATGATAGATATATCTGGCTAGACCTATCACTTGGAAAGCCCAAGAAAGAATCCAGTTTGTAATTGTTTCCAGTGATCAAAATTAATGCCTAAGTAACCATAGTTCATTGAGACACTGGCTATGAAAAATATAGGGAAATGAGTCAGGAACACCTTTCTGTTAGAGTCATACAGAGGCAAACAGATGCATTCAGAACTTGCTGATTCATTGGCTATGTTGAGTGATTTAAAGGTAATTTAGAAGTTTTATACTTGAACAGTTGGGTGGATGAGGTGCCACTTATCAAGCTAGGGAAGCCTGGAAAACATTCAAATTTTGAAGAGGGAAAAGAAAAGCAGGTAGAGATTTCTACCTAGGTCATATTAAGGTTGGATGATTATTAATGAATGAAACAAAAAACATCTGCAAAACGCAGCTTATAGCTCTATAGTAGGGGACAAAAGTTATGTACTAGAAATTGTCAGAGCCTGAAAGTGAAAGGCTTTCAGACATCAAAATGACTCAATCTGAGACAGATTGGCAGAGAGGAACATCCTCTGAATCTGAAGCTGGGAGCTAAGAATGTTTTTTATTTGTAAACAACATGGCTCACTTTCACCAGGTTGTTTGAGGTTTGCTCCTACTAGACTCTTACATCCTAGAGGTTGGGAACTATATTTATAGTCTTTATTTCTAGATTTCTAGGACCTAGTAGATTCTGATCAATAAATGTTTAAAAATGTTTATTAACCAAGCATGTTCAGAGGCAGTTAAAGGCATGACATCAAATTTAAAAAAAAAAAGAAAAGAAAATGCAAAAAGAATCCTTAAAAAACAAAGTCGTTTTACTGCAGGTTCATTCTGTTTTTATCAAAGTGCCATGTAACACACAAAAATACCTTACTCTTTCTTATCACATGATAAGCTGTAAGAATAAACCTTGTCCTAGCTTTTTCTTCAGTCCTACCCTACACTTTACTCTTTTCAAATACCTACAAACATATTCAAAGGCAGCTGTCAGGTATTAAGACTGAATACAAAGAAAACTGAATATAAGGAAAGGAATATTTTTACCTTGGAATTTTAAGCCATAAAATTTTTCAGAATTATGATAATTGAAACACTTGCAAAGGTTTAACAATGCAGAGTAAGAAATAGAACAGCTTTTATTTCCTTAAACTTATTATCATAATGATGGAAATGAATTCACAAAAATACCTGTTGTATGGTTACACACCATATCTGAGACTAAATGACTAAAAAGAAAGGTTACTTCTATCAAGATGATATGTAAATTAGTATTTCGCATTTATACCAACAGTGCTACTTTTTTAAAGTACACTTTGCATCTTATAAAAAACAATACCTAAAACTCAACATAAACTAAAAAATAGTGAAGATTAGAAAACATGCAAATTAAAATGCTAAAATGTTTATTATAAACAAGCACAAAATGGCAAGTATATTGGTCATCTAAAATTTGATAAATGTTGCTTGTTATCCAGAAGGCAAATAAAATCCTAATTGTATACCAAAACAGAAACTATTTTAATGTACAATTAACATGTTGCTATTAAAATAAATACATCCACTTCAATGCAAAACCTATGATCAATAATACACTATTAATTATTTTACAATACGGGCAGCTGTAATCACCTCTATTTTGTTAAGACATATTAATTTCCATTTGAAATACTGACACTAGCATTCAAAACTTCAACAGTGTAAAGAATTATCCTTGCCCAAAGAGAGATCTGGCCTTTGCCTTTAGCTGCTGGGAGATAATTTCCCAGTCCTTGAAATAGCTTGCCTGATAATATTGTCTTTGTTTAGCTAGAGGCCTGGAGCTGTGCTGGATTATCTAATGATGCGATTCACAATGGAGGCTTTGGGTTTTACATTACTAGTTCTATCTCTACAAGGGCTGGAAACTTAAGTTAGTCACATGGATAGTCGACCATGCTTACAAGACAGTCCCAGTAAGGGTTCTGGGCACCAAGGCTACAAAGAGCAAACCCAGTTGGTGGTATATGCTGTGAGCACTGTCAAACCCCGTTACCAGTGAAGTCCACAACTCTACAGGGAGAGCCGGAGATAACACGTGCACATTACTTTCTTGGACTCTGCCTCATACATCTTGCCTGCTAAAATCAACATGACCGTTATGTTTAAGAAAGAGTTTATTCATAGCCTTACTGAGGATACGGCCAGCAAATAACCTAGGAGGAGTTTTGGTAAACTGCTCCAAAGTCCCTTAATTTGGGGGCATCTTAAATACTTTCTCTACAGGAGGGAATACTTACAGAAGAGGTTACATTTATCAATACATTAAACAGTGTGGCAAGGATACATCTAGTTAGTGTCCTAAAAGATCATGCTATAAACTTTCCAGGGTTATCCATGTGCATGAGAGGAGGCAAGGTCTCTTTAGGTGTATTACCTCATCTTCTTTCGGGGATGGAGAGGGCATGTGCGACAGATTATTTTATGGATGCTGACCAGAAAATTCCTGACTGATTACACTTTTCGGAGAGGTTGAAACTACAAATAGGTTAGGTATGAAGCCCTTATGGTCTAGTGACTTGGCCTAGCCGAAGTAAAAGAATTATCCTTGCCCAAAGAGAGATCTGGCCTTTGCCTTTAGCTGCTGGGAGATAATTTTCAGAATTATTTGAAATTTAATTAGACAGAAAGATACCCATAAGTGGGGTGGAGAGAGAATAAAGCCAGTAAACCTCACTAAACGGGACTCAAAGAGTTAACCAAATAAAACTAGAGAGCAAACAAGGACTCACAGTTAGTTAATTAGCTGAAGTTTCAACGACCAGGAGTGACTTGGAATGTCCAGATACTCCCCAGATGAAAAACAACTTCCCAGATGAGAAGCTTCCAAGCACAGACACTCCCCAGATAAAGAAAACATCAAAGGACAGGAACAGTAAACATCAGAG
Organism: Phataginus tricuspis; assembly: GCA_029783875.1. Taxonomy (NCBI): domain Eukaryota; kingdom Metazoa; phylum Chordata; class Mammalia; order Pholidota; family Manidae; genus Phataginus; species Phataginus tricuspis. The sequence goes on from JAQQAC010000477.1 coordinate 4,054,661, forward strand.
TGCTGCCCATGTCTTCTTTTTACCAGTTAGACAAGGTCTCCAAGGCCAAAGACTGTCAATCAAGGACTTCTCTGCCCTGTCAGAAACCCCATAAAAGAAGCCTCACCAACCAGCCTTTGTTTACTTTGACTCTGGTCCACTCCTCCTTTGGAGTGCATTCAAATAAAACTTTCATTCTGCTTTGCTACTGTGTCTCTGCCTTTCAATTCTTTGTTGCAGTGGGGACAAGGCTGAGGAGAATAAACTCAACCTGTAACACCACCATATTGAGCCTGCTGCATTTTTTGTTTTAAAACAATCTCTTCTCTTGGCTGATTTTAATCTGTATCTTTTCACTGAAATAAATTGCAACTGTGGGCATAACAGCTTTCAGTGAGTTCAGAGAGTTCTCTGGCAAATTATTGAAATTGAGGGTGGTCTTGGGAACCCCTAACTAAAGGCACATTTTGTGTCAGAAGTGGCACTTTTGAAAATCTCAATTTGCAAATTCATGTCAGAAGTGAGGGTGCTGTCGTTGACAGCTTCCTGACTTTGAAAATATTAAAAGCACAGTTACCTTATTTATAACCTTATAACTAATTCATCTCAGCTATATCTATTGGTCATTGGATCTTGGCAACACACTGCAGCATTAAGTATTAGGAAGCCTGTTTTACAGATGTATCCATGAAATGGCCAAGTGAGTTATACTCTGTCTTTATAGTTGAAATTCCCCTACCGAGTTAATGATTTCATTTAATCTTGCACATAATAAAAATGCTTGAGTTAGGAGCAGGTAGAATATTACACATAGAGTATTACTTAATTTTTAAACTTATAAACATTAGACAATTAATAACAAATACTCTTAGTGTCTAAATTTTTCAAATCAGCAGACAGCAAGAGTAGAGAGTAAATCATTATTCTTAGTTGGTGAATGAATAAATGGCTATTTTTTCTGAGTGTATAATTAATTATATAAGTAATTGATATAATCAAAATCAAATTAACCTAATTAAATTAATACAAAACTTTAATTTTCTGTTCCTACCACTATTTTCCATGTTAATGTTGTTAGCTAAAATAAGATCTCAAACTTTGAATTTAGTCAGCACAATAAAAAGTTTATTACATCAAAATTCTTATACTTCAAAAGTATAACATAAACAATATACTCAACTTGCAGAATCATGTGAACTTACAAACATATGTTTATTTTGATATTTCCATTAATCATCCTCCAAACTGAAGATAATGAATAAATTGAGTGCTTTGATAACACGTTAATTGAATTTCAATTAATAATTATTTTCATTGTTCTTTCTCTGTAGAAAATGGTCTCTTTAATGGTCTCTTTATGTTATACCTGCAAAATATATGTAAATTATAGTAGGGTTACTTAGCCCCCTCTTTTACTCATAATGCTGTTTTAAAATTGTTGCTTCAACTTTTCTTTTCTTTTCTTTTTTGATCACAGTTTCCCATTTCCCACATTATGTTTGATAAATACTGCATGGACAAATCATTCTAGACTTACATTGGAAGCTTTGATTAAAGTTCATCCTAAAATGCACTTATTATTTTAATAATTCTTCAGGGGTATTTGCCATAGGTGAGGTCCTTGAAATTACCAGGCTTTTTAGATGCAGAGAGGAGAGAGAATGAAGCAGGTGGAGCGCAAAAGGACTAAAAAAGGATGCACTAATGCTAAGTCGGCCAGTGGGTGCAAAGTGAAGTAGGCTCTGATTCACAAGAGCACAATGCCTTTGTACAGGAGCCAGTTCATTGTTCCCAGGTAACCTGATCTACCTACACAAAGGCCTCAGAGATAATCTGATGTCAATAAAATTAATGAATGTTTAGTTTACCAAAGTCCCTAAAAGCTACCAGAACTACTCCAGAATCTGGACAACCTAGGAAAATAAATTCCAGCTTGTATTTAGAATCTTTGTCCTGAGCAATGCTCATCCATTGATTTCTCAAAGACAAAGACTATTTTATCCTTCCTTCAGCTTCCCTTGCTACTAATCTCTATGGCTTATTTTCCCATAAAACTTTTACTTCATTCCATTTCTCTTTGGATCTAGTTTTCTTGTTTTGAGAAAAATATATCTGCTCTTCTTTAAAACAATTTCAGTCTCTTACCCAGTTAATACTTATTCACATCAAGGAGTTCATTCATCTTGGCTAAGTAAATGGACTTTATCACTCTGAAAGTCCAAGGCCTGTTAGTGTATACTTACCTCATTTTAGTTCTTATGTATAGCATGGACAAATGGCATTTTAAATAAGGAAGAACAATGGAGATGTTTATTAGTTAAAATCAAATCTGCATGTGAATAATCAGAGCATATATTTAGTTCAGTCAGAAGTCATTAGTAATGATCATACAAAATGACAGCACAAGGTTCTACATCATAAGTGACTCTCATTGCAATTCACTAAATTAATAGATTAAAGGAAAAACACATACATTTTATCAATTGCTACAGAAATGTCACATGACAAGGTTTAATACTATTTCATAATTTTTAAAAGTGGTTAATTTGTGGTAAATGGGATGTTTTCTAATTTTATATAAGTAATACAAAAACCTATAACAAATTTTAGGCTTAATGAATATATATATTCTCTTTAAAATTGAGCAAAAGACAAAGATGTTCATTAATACCACAACTGTTTACTATAATACTGGGTGTCCTGGCTATCACTGCATGGAAGAAGAAAAAAAAAAAAAAGAAGGAAAGAAAGAAGGGAAGAGAAAGAAAACATGATTTATAAATGATAAAAGTCTATTTCTAGAAAATGAATACTACAAATACAAAAAGTATTAGAATACTAAATATTAATATACTACAATAGATTAGTATACTTGTACTTAGTACTTAGTATTATACTTAATATATTCTAGTATATAATACTAAGTATATTCTAGTACTAGAATCAGTATTCTTTTATAAAAATATGGAGGTAATAAGTATATTTCTTATATTACCTCCATAGAGGTATACAATATTGCATGTCGATTATATCTCATATATTACCTACATAGACCTAATATGCTAAGTATACTTATCGCCTCCATATTTCCAAAAAAGAACGGTCATTTGAAGTTCAAAAGTAGCAAGGATAAAATACGCAATAAAAATACTATCAAGAAAGGCAACTGGAATAATTGTCTCCTCATCGCTATACTAAGAAATTCTTAAGGTGAGGATTACGTCTGAAGAGGGACATATGCACGTACTGGAATCAATCCAAAGGGAGACTGAGAATCAGAACCAGAAGACACAGAAAGTCCTACATAATCAGTCAGCCAAGCTTTCACTCAGGATCTGGTACATTCCTCAACTTCCAGAGTATTTATATCTCATATCAGATTGCAAGGAACTAGAATGACATAGAAAAGAGTAAGATTGTTGATCCATACCACTCTGCATCTCCGTTTGGGTAGTGTTGGAGGTTAAAAGTACATAAAGACATTAAATCTTTCTGTTTCATCATTTCTCACAAACTTCTTCCCTATTCCAGATTTTGTCACTAGTAAAATGTATGCATATTCCCATTACTTTTCTTATTTAGATAAAATGAAATATGAGGCCCTGAACCACACTGCCGGGCTTAGCTGGCGGGCTCCCGATGCGGCTTGGCGGTACCGGGGGCATGGGGGTGGGAGGGTGCTGGTGGGCGAGTTTGCGCACAAGGCTCTTCTTCTGCCACTCCACATGCCTCTGTAACCTTGGAAAAAGGCCCTCAGCTTCCTTTTCCTAGACGCTCGTCTGACTTCCTGGCCCTTCACAAACTCCAGCTCTGTTCATCTCCCTGCTCCTGCCCACAATGGTGTGCTCCCCGCTTCCCCCGGCCAACAACGGACCTATAGGCACCCATGGGTTCTGGGCCCCGGTAGGCTTTGGAATACAGCGGAGCCCGGGACGAGTGCCCTTTCTACCTCTGCCCTTCGGATTTCAATTGGGAGGATTCGCTTTCAGATGTGATTCAGCTATTCTTTTTCTTAGTCACACACATATGAGACTCTCAGTCTTGAAACTGATGCCCAAAGAAAGACCTGGAACTTTGTTCCTGTAAGACTAAATTCTCCATCATTGATTTAAAGGATATACTTATATTCTGGGAAGATGGCAGTGTGAGCAGGGCAGCAGAAATCTCCTCCAAAAACCATATATATTTGGAGGCTGCAGCTACATCTGCGAGAACTCAGAGCGTCATGAAGCAGGTAAGGTACAAAGCCACGACCCGCCGGGACCCGAGCACTCCCCCACCCCAGCTCACTGGGGGGGAGGAAAAGATTCAGAGTGGGGAGGGAGTGGAAGCACAGGCCTGCTAAATAACCAACCCTGGTGATCTGCACCGGGAGCACAGAGACACATTGCATGGTGTACTGGATATTACAGAAATGGAAAAGTAAAATCCAAGACAGAGACTGCAAGCGGGTCCCCACAACCGGCTCTCCTGGGACAAAAGAAAAGCAGGTGCTTTTTTAAAATTCTTAAAGAGACAAGGGCCCAACAGTGAAACAAAATCGTCCCAGTGCACTCAGCCCAGCAGGCTGGGAATCTTGAGGAATTTCGGGCCCCTTAAGTGGCTGCCAGGTAAAGCAACCCCGCTGAAGCCCCTCACGGCGATAAGCAGCCGGCCAGCGCCACAAAAGGTCTGGTGGACCCGCCACAACTGCGCATCAGTGAGAGAGCGGCCCCGCCCACAGCAACCACACAGAATCTCCTCCCGGCAGGCGTGCACCTATCCAGGAGGTGCCGTGGAAGCCATAGCAAGGTCTGGAAGGCACCAAGGGGTGAAGAACGCCCCTGGCGTGGCTGAAAACCCCCACAGTGCTCTGGGCTAGCCTGAGGGCAGCCCTGTACACGAGAGCTCAGGGGATTATCCCAGGGACTGCCTCCTGGTGTGCAGGTAACCAGCACAAGATGCGGAGAAGGGCAAGGCGAACAACAAGCAGGAAGGGACTTTGTTCTCCCAGCTGACACATGTGCCACCTGCCTGCAACCACTTCTATCACCATGAAAAGACAGAAGAATATGATCCAGTCAAAGACCACCAAGACAACCCCAGAGAGAGGGCCTGGTGGCATAGATTTAAACAATCATCCGGAAAAAGAATTAAGAATAAAAGTCATAACCATGCTGATGGACCTACAGAGAAATATGCAAGAGCTAATGGAGGAAGTCAGGAGAGACATTACAGAAATGAAACAATCTATTGACTCAAGAGCAGACATGAGGTGCTGTCAATGGAATAGAAATCAGAGAACAGTAATACAGAGAAGCTGAGGCAGAGAAAGATAAAAGGATCTCTAGGAATGAAAGAATATTAAGAGAATTGTGTGACGAATCCAAACGGAACAATATTCACATTATAGGAGTACCAGAAGAAGAGAGACAAAAAGGGATAGAAAGTGTCTTTAAAGACATAATTGAGGAAAACTTCCCCAAGTGGGAAAGGAAATAGTTTCTCAGACCATGGAAGCCCACAGAACTCCCAACACAAGGGACCCAAGGAAGACAACACCAAGACATATAATATTTAAAATGGCAAAGATCAAAGACAAGGACAGAGTATTAAAGGCAGCCAGAGACAGAAAAAATATCACCTACAAAGGAAAACCCATCAGACTATCATCAGAATTCTCAACAGAAACATTACAGGCCAGAAGAGAATGGCATGATATATTTAACGCAATGAAGCAGAAGGGCCTTGACCCAAGAATACTGTATCCAGCATTATTATCATTTAATATGAGGGAGGGATTAAACAATTCCCAGACAAGTGAAAGTTGAGGGAATTTGCCTCCCACAAACAACCACTACAGGATATCTTAAAGGGACTGTTCTATATGGAAATACTTCTAAGGCTAAAAAGATGTCATCAGAGAAAATAAAATCATAGCAAAGAAAGCAGACCACCCAAATGCTAACTAAAGGCAAAAAATAAAATTAACTATCCACAAAAACAAAGGAAACATAAGAGTACAGAATAAAACCCCTAGCATATAAAGAATGGAGGAGGAAGAATAAGAAGGGAGAAATAAAGAATCATCAGATTGTGTTTATAATAGCTTAACAAGAGAGTTAAGTTAGACTGTTAGATAGTAAAGAAGTTACCCTTGAACTTTTGGTGACCACGAATCTAAAGCCAGCAAAGGCAATACGTACATATCTATCGATATTCCCCCTAAATGTAAATGGACTGAATGCACCAATCAAAAGACACAGAGTAAAAGAATGGATAAAAAAGCAAGACCCATCTATATGCTGCTTACAGGAGAATCACCTCAAACCCAAAGATATACACAGACTAAAAGTAAAGGGATGGAAAAAGATATTTCATGCAAACAACAGGGAGAAAAAAGCAGGTGTTGCAGTACTTACATAAGACAAAATAGACTTCAAAAAAAGAAAGTAACAAGAGATAAAGAAGGACATGACATAATGATAAAGGGGTCAGTCCAACAAGAGGATATAACTAATATAAATATATATGCACCTAACACAGGAGTGCCGACATATGTGAAACAAATACTAACAGAATTAAAGGAGGAAATAGAAAGCAATGCATTCATTTTAGGAGACTTCAACACACCATTCAACTCCAAAGGACAGATCAACCAGACAGAAAATAAGTAAAGACACTGAGGAACTGAACAACACACTAGAACAGATGGACCTAACAGACATCTACAGAATTCTACACCCAAAAGCAGCAGGATACACATTCTTCTCAACTGCACATGGAACATGTTCAAGAATTGATCATATATTAGACCACAAAAAGAACTTCAGTAAATTCAAAAATATTGAAATTCTACCAACCAAGTTCTCAGATCACAAAGGAATAAAACTAGAAATAAATTGTACAAAGAAAACAAAAGGCTCACAAATACATGGAGACTTAACAACATGCTCCTAAATAATCAATGGATCAACGACCAAATTAAAACAGAGATCAAACAATATATGGAGACAAATGACAACAACAGCACAAAGCCCCAACTTGTGTGGGACACAGCAAAGGCAGTTCTAAGAGGAAAGTATATTGCAATCCAGGCCTTTGTAAACAAGGAAGAATAATCCCAAATGAATAAAGTCACAATTATAGAAATTGGAAAAAAAAGAATAAATGAGGCCCAAAATCACGAGAAGGAGGGATGTAAAAAAGATTAGAGAAGAAATAAATGAAATTGAAAAGAATAAAACAATAGAAAAAATCAATAAAATGAGCAAAATAGATAAACCCCTAGCCAGACTTATTAAGAAAAAAAGAGAATCTACACACATAAACAGAATCAGAAATGAGAAAGGAAAAATCACGACGGACCCCACAGAAATGCAAAGAATTATTAGAGAATACTATGAAAATCTATATGCCAACAAGCTGGAAAACCTAGAAGAAATGGACTTCTTTGAAAAATACAACCTTCCAAGACTGACCAAGCAAGAAACAGAAAAACTAAACAGACCAATGACCAGCAACGAAATTGACTCAGTAATCCGAAAACTACCCAAGAACAAAACTGCCGGGCCAGGTGGATTCACTGCTAAATTTTATCAGACATATAGAGAAGAAATAATACCCATTCTCCTTAAAGTTTTCCAAAAATAGAAGAGGAGGGAATACTTCCAAACTCATTCTATGAAGCCAGCATTACTCTAATACCAAAACCAGGCAAACACACCACCAAAAAAGAAAATTACAGACCAATATCCCTGATGAACAGAGATGCAAAAATACTCAACAAAATATTAGCAAACCAAATTCAAAAATGCATCAAGAGGACCATACACCATGATCAAGTGGGATTCATCCCAGGGATACAAGGATGGTACAACATTCGAAAATCTATCAACATCATCGACCACATCAACAAAAAGAAGAAAAAAAACCACATGATCATCTCCATAGATGCTGAAAACGCATTTGACAAAATTCAACATCCATTTATGATAAAAACTCTCAACTAAATGGCTATAGAGGGCAAGTACCTCAACATAATAAAGGCCATATATGACAAACCCACAGCCAACATCATACTTAACAGTGAGAAGCTCACTGAAGATCGGGAACAAGACAGGTTTGCCCACTCTCTCCACTGTTATTCAACATAGTACTGGAGGTCCTAGCCACAGCAATCAGACAAAACAAAGAAATACAAGGCATCCAGATTGGTAAAGAAGAAGTCAAATTGTCACTATTTGCAAATGACATGATATCGTACATAAAAAGCCCTAAAGACTCCACTCCAAAACTACTAGAACTAATAACTGAATTCATCAAAGTTGCAGGATACAAAATCAACACACAGAAATCTGTTGCTCACCTATACACTAATGATGAGCTAGCAGAAAGAGAAATCAGGAAAACAATTCTATTCACAATTGCATCAGAAAAAATAAAATACCTAGGAATAAACCTAATGAAGGAAGTGAAAGAGTTATACCCTGAAAACTACAAGAGACTCCTAAGAGAAATTAAAGAGGACACTAACTAATGGAAATTCATCCCATGCTCTTGAGTAGGAAGAATAAACATTGCCAAAATGGCTATACAACCTAAAGTAATCTACAGATTTAATGCAATCCCTATCAAAATACCAACAGCATTCTTCAATGAACTGGAGCAAATACTTCTAAAATTCATATGGATCCACAAAAGACCAGAATAGCCAAAGCCATCCTGAGAATGAAGAATAAAACAGGGGTGATTACACTCTCAGACTTAAAGCTCTACTACAAAGCCACAGTAATCAATACAATTTGGTACTAGCACAAGAACAGACCCACAGACCAGTGGAACAGAATAGAGAGTTCAGACATTAAACCAACATATATGGTCAATTAATATATTATAAAGGAGCCATGGATATACAGTGGGGAAATGACAGCCTCTTCAACAACTGGTGTTAGCAAAACTGGACAGGTACATGTAAGAGAATGAAACTGGATTATTGTCTAATCCCATACATAAAAGTAAACTCAAAATGGATCAAAGACCTGAATGTAAGTCATGAAACCATAAAACTCTTAGAAAAAACGTAGGCAAAAATCTCTTGGACACAAACATGAGCAACTTCTTCATGAACATATCTCCCCAGGCAAGGGAAACAAAAGCAAAAATGAACAAGTGGGACTATATCAAGCTGAAAAGCTTCTGTACAAGGACACCATCAGTAGAACAGAAAGACATCCTACAGTATGGGAGAATATATTCATAAATGACATATCCGATAAGGGGTTGACATCCAAAATATATAAAGAACTCATGCACCTTAACAAACACAAAGCAAATAATACAATTAAGAAATGAGCAGAGGACATGAATAGACACTTCTCTAAAGAAGAAATTCAGATGGCTAACAGGCACATGAAAAGATGCTCCACATCACTAATAACCAGAGAAATGCAAACTAAAACCACAGTGAGATATCACCTCACACCAGTAAGGATGGCCAACATACAAAAGACAAACAACAACAGATGTTGGCGAGGATGTGGAGAAAGGGGAACCCTCCTATACTGCTGGTGGGAATGCAAATTAGTTCAACCATTGTGGGAAGCAGTATGGAGGTTCCTCAAAAAACTCAAAATAGAAATACCATTTGACCCAGGAATGTCATTCCTAGGAATTTACCCTAAGAATGTAGCAGCCCAGTTTGAAAAAGACATATGCACCCCTACGTTTATCACAGCACTATTTACAATGGCCAAGAAATGGAAGCAACCTAAGTGTTCATTAGTAGATGAATGGATAAAGAAGAGGTGGTACATATACACAATGGAAAACAAACCCAGACATTTGCAACAACATGGATGGAGCTAGAGGTATTATGCTCAGTGAAATAAGCCAGGTGGAAAAAGACAAGTATCAAATGATTTCACTCATATGTGGAGTATAAGAACGAAGATAAAAACTGAAGGAACAAAACAGCAGCAGACTCACAGGACCCAAGAATGGATTAACACGTACCAAAGGGAAAGGGACTGGGGAGGATGGGTGGGAAGGGAGGGACAAGGGGGAAAAAGGGATATTACGATTAGCAGACATAATGTGGGGGTGGGGGGCACCGGGAGGGCTATACAATTCGGAGAAGACAAGTAGTGATTCTATAGCATCTCACTACACTGATGGACAGTGACTGTAATGGGGTATGTTGGGGGAACTTGATGAAATGGGGAGTTTAGTAACCATTATGTTGCACATGTAATTGTAGATTGATACCAACAAAAAAAGATTAAAAAAAATGAAATATGAATCACTACTAATCTGAAGTCTGCCTGAAGAACACTTTATCATTAATCTTCAAATAGTATTATTTTTTACTTTCAATTCTGAGGACTACAAAATTTATTTAATAATATGTGTATAAGTCAAAAATTTGTGTTTGTGGGTGATATAAATATTCCTTTTATTGACCAGAACTTTAATTTTATTAATAGCCTGATTTTTGGACCTTATGAGAAAGAAAAAATAAGAATGTTTTTAAAAATGCATTAAAAAGTAACCAAGTCAAGGAAAATCGTATTTTCTAGTCAATTACCTAGAAAACACTTTAAGCTTCTGGAATTACCAACTTCTTAAAACTGAAGAGTGAGGAAATAATTCTTGAAATTAAATGAATCTTGATATCAAGATTTTCAAGAATCTGGCCAAGTCAAGGTTGACTACATCGGTAGTTACATTATTAGTATTGGTTACTATTTTTTAATCTTCTATTATGAGACAGGAGCAATGATGGTAATTCCCATATCTTAATTGTATTAGTATATAAGACAATCATATGAAGAGAAGTCACACCATCATAATCTAATAATAATATCCAATGTCTGATCACACATATTTATTTTTATGTTTGCTTTTGAATAACTCAGTATGCCATATGGTTTTCCATAGGCTTGGCCGGAGACTATAGTGTTTTATATTGGCATGACACATTTGTAAAGATGTCTAGACACTATAGTAATAAGTGCGATATAAATACACAGAATTGAGGAAAAAGATAGTATCAGTAACAGAATGATTTCTGCATCTCATATTCAACATTTGATTAAGCATCTTATTTCCAGCAGATGAATAAATCTATTTTTTTCAGTTTTGCTGTCAATAATTTGCACAGCAAAATAATTTTTAGATTACTTGCACTTTGTAAATTGGCTTCAAGGGGCAATATTGAGGACATTGAACATAACTTTGAAAACAGTATGCTGAGTGATGAAGTAAAACAGCTGACTGATTTGGAACCACAGATTCCATTTCAAATGAACTATTTTTAAAGATGACTTTTATGGGAGATCACCAGGTATTCCTTCCTAGGCTGAGATCCTTTAATTCCATAAATCAATATTCTACCAAAAGGAAGCAAAAGAGATTAGCACGTTGTGACTATTTTCTATTTTTCTTAAGCAAGTTAATCAGGTATATCTGCCTCCTTTCAAGAACTCAGGGTTTCAATGGAAACATCACCACCTAATTTCTTACACAAATACTTTTTTGAAATTATGTTAGTTTATTTTTCATGTTTCTACTGCAGAACATAAACTTTTCTCTCAGTGCCACAAACTAAGAATTTTGACAGTTATCCACATGGCTCAAGCTTCTGCACTGAAGGGTCAGAAAACAGTTTGTCAGATTGGAGGGCATCTCCAGGCGCACAGTACTTGCATCTTTTTATTTTCAGCTTGATTGAAATACAGCATTGTATACATTTAAAGTGTACAACTATATGACCTGATAGTATCCAGTCCTGCCTGACTAGGGAGTCTAACCAGAAAATCTAGGCAGCCAAGGAACCCATCCTATAGCCATGCCTGGTTAGGATAACAAGCAGTCCTTACACTTCATTCCCTGCTGTGAAATCACAGGCTTAAAAGCTAGAAGCAAAATGGGTATTTTCTGACTATTGCTGGGAACTAGTTTGATAGGGCAGAGAAGCAATAATACACATGGATTATCATGTAATGATTTGAGTTTTCCTGTTCATTGTAATTAAAAGCATCCAACTATGGTATAGTTTAAAGTGGAAGATTAAGTTTTAAATTTTGTCTATCCCCACATAATGTTGTATTAATTATTGGAATTGTAGATGCCTGTTCATATTAGGTATTCAGAAAAGTTGGCTGCTAGCTATTTATTTTTCTGGTGGTTTCATGTACCATGTGCTTCCTTTCAATAAGAGTAGCCTATTTAAATACTTTCCTAATTTTGTGTCTTATTTCATTTTAGGATTCTATTTAAAAGCTTTATTTAGCCAGCATACTTTTAGGCATGGGGGCCTGACTGCTGTATGTCAATGCTTTGGTCCCTCACAGTTAGTAACCACTCAAGGTTTTCAGTATATTCCCAATTCACAGACTGGGTTTGCCATTTACTAGTTTGCATGTCCTTGGGCAAACAATTCTCTGAGTTTCATATGCACATGCCAGTGATAACAATAGCAAATGAGATTCTGAATATAAGGTATTTAGTGTAAGGTATGATACACTGTAGATGCTCATAAATTGGTAACTCCTGTCTTCACATTTGATCACAAGTAAGTCTTTAGTGTAATTACATAAGCAGCATTTGTCATCCAGTTATCCACCAGAAAATCATTAAAAAAACACAAGCAATAATTTTTTTCCTGAAAATGACTAATGTGGTATATAAAGTCATTTCTATTTATGTTTAAAATATTTCCTTCAGTGTATTATAATAGTAGATCTGTAAGGTAGTGCTAAAACAGTGAGTTAGAAATGATTTATCAATAGACACAACAGAAGAATAATATAAAATTCACAGTGTCTTATGCACAAGTATTTGGAATAAATTCAGCCTCATGAGTTAATATAAAAATGATGAGACATAATGGAAGTTCAGATGAATACTTGAGACAGGAGTCTATTTCATTCCTGAAGGAAAAGTCCAACAATATTTAATGACTTTAATATGTCTAGGAATATATTAACACCTTTGACTTTAATTGCTTTGATTGAATTTTAGTACTCAGACAATTCTTTCATATTGCTTCTACTATTTGCTTAATGAATAATACATTCTCCTGGAAAAAATATATCTTCTGTGTTACAGCAAGCTCTGTTAGAAAGGTTAACGCAGTGTTTTATAATGCTCAAGACGTGTGAGGTTAGTGAAGCTCTATTCAGAGAAGCAGAAATGTCAGGGCATTTTTAATAAGATCCTAAATGAATTGCTAACATACACTCTGAAAAAAAAAAAAAAGAAAGAAAAGAATTTTATCTTAGGAAAATGCAAAGGAAATATTATGGGGTTTTTTGGTGTGTGTGCTATTTAAGTTATAGATGAGATTTACTTTGTTTAAATTACATAGGAAACTATTTTCCAGTTCCAACATAATTTCTAAACGTTGGCAATGCTAGAGAGCCTAAATTCTGAGTTTTACTCTACTCTACTATTATGTTACAGTAACACATCTTATAGCAAAAACATTTTTTGAAAATGTTGTGCACATTTAAAATATCTCTTTAATTTTTTTTTAAGGGACTATGGAGCTGAGGTCCTTAGAATTCACAACTGTTCCTAGGTATATACTTTCCTAAGACCTAAGAGAGTCAATCATACCCAACACATACGACTCTACTTTATTTAAAAAATTTCTCTTTGGAGCCATTATTTAGTTAATGAGTATGTTCTGGGGTAGGTGCAATGGGAAGATGGAACAGACATGATTTTTATTATTTATATTTTGATGACAATTGTATAATTATGATGATTTGATACCTATACATAGTGAAATAATTACTAATAGTCACCATTATTTTGTGTGTGGTGAAAGCACCTGAAATCTATTCTCTTAGAAAATTTCTAGTATTTCTAGAGCTTTATTAGCTATAGCCATCATCATGTATATTATACCTACATGTATCAACAGCTAGACTTATTGACCCTAAGTAACTGTGACTTTACTCCTCTCCCCCAGGATCTCCACAATTGCCTGACCTCTTGGCCCCAGAAACCCACATTCTACTTTATACATCTATGTATTTGACTTTTGTAGGTTACACATATAAGTAAGCCAAGTTCATTTTTTAAATCGTTGTTGTTCTTGAAACTCTTTGGTGAAAGTACATACTTTCCTATAGGAATGTGGAATGTTTTTAAATTTAGTCTGAAAGCCTGGTTTCAGTGACAACCTGAACTAGATCTTTTTCCTCATATTTCTTCAGTTCCCTGATAATTGATAGTAAAATTATCTCTTTTTTTTCCAAATGTCAATTCAGTACTTTATTTTAAAAAGACAAGGAATTTCTTACCTATTTAGAAGTATTTCAATGAAAAAGAATATTTTCTCTTGATATAAATATATTACAACTACAATACAGTATCAGTAAATATCTATTAGAACAGGGAAAATAAAACAATGGTGACAATATTACATGTTGGTGAGGATGTGGAAATACTGTCATATATTTCTGGTAGGAATGTAAAGTGGTACACACATTCTGGAAAATAGTTTGGCAAATTCTTAAAACTTGAAAAATATACATTTCATACCACCTAGCAATTATACTTCTGGACATTTATCTAAAGAAAAGAAAACTTATATCCTCAAAAAACATGTAAATGATTGTTTATAACAGTTTCATTTGTGCTGGCCCCCAGGCTGAAAACAGTCAAAATGTCTTTAGGTGAATGGTTTAGCAAACTGTGGTAAATCCATACCATGGAATACTACTCAGCAAATAAAGCTATCAACTACTCACAAACACCAACAACTTCAATAATTATGAGATGTTATGCTGAATTAAAAAGTTAATATCAAAAGGTCACATATGATTTCATTTCTATAACTCTCTTGAAATAAGTTACAGAGATGGAAAACACATGATTGGTTACCAGGGATTAGGTATGGTGGCTGGGGAGGGAGTTGCTGTGACTATAAATAAGGAGCACGAAGGAGATATTTTGGTGATGGAAAAATATTATACATTGACTGTGGTGGTCATTACGTTTACTCGTGGTAAAATAATTCATGTAGTAAAAAGTATTTATAAAATAAAAAATACTTTATATCTTTGTCATATTCTGGTTTTAGTATTATACTATAATTATGAAAGATGCAACCAATGAAGGGAAATGGGTGACTGATACACAGGAACTCCCTGTACTATTTTTGCAACTTCCTTTGAACCTATAAATACTTAAAAATAAAAAGCTAGCAAAAATTCTTATTAAAAAATGTTGGGTAGTGTAAGATTATCATTGGCAGGAAGAGAAGTTTATTCAAATTGATGTCTGTGTCATATTGATTTATATTCATTTTACTTCCCGGTGTAATAAAAATCTTTCTATACATAATGATAAACATGTTTAAGTTTATCAAAGAACAGGGAATATAATATTAATGCTTACAGACCCAGAATTGTTTTTGATATCTTCTCACAATAGTAATAATAGTTATATCTGAACATGTATAAATTCTTATATACCCCACTGCACACATTTTATGTATAGTTGCAGCAATTTTATGGGTAAATACTGTTACCCATTTTATAGAACATAAAAATGAATTTAGAAAAACTAAGAAATTTCCAAATTTCATTCTATTTTTAACAAAAGTAAGACTGAAATGCAAAGTCTTCTGATTTCAAAGTTCTAGCACTAACCACCGTGTGTTATTCCTATGTTCAGGGATTAATGTTTTATTTATTCATTTGCTTGTTTGTTTCTTTGTTTATTTAATTGAATTATAAGAGACATAATAGTTTCAATGTACAATGTAGTGATTCAACACTTACATACATTACAAAATGCTCACCACAATAAGTGTAGTTACCATCTTTCACTATACCACGTTATTATAATATTATTGATATAAACTCTAAATTTCCCTAGGAAGAAGTTCATTTATCCAGTAAAGTTTTTAAAATTCTTTGCATAAAAGAAATGTGACTGTTTCACATTACTCATCTCTCATAATTTAGGCTTTAACCTAGTGCCCTAAATCCACAACACTATATTTCTCTAGCTAAACTTTTTCAAATACTGTTATTTTTGCTTGTAAAATTACTTTCCTATCTGTCTGACAAACTCCAATCCATCGTTCCACCATTTATTTGTGCACTCCTTGTATTAGGTACATATTTTCAGTACTGCTCAAATTGTATTGAAATTCACTTATTTACATGTCCTTCTCTATGAGTAGTTAGTGAGTTCCCTTGAGAGTAGAATAACTTCCCATTCATATTTGTAGAATCTGCACAAGGTTAAGTATTTAGCAAGAGTTGTAAATAACACATGACTGTTACTCACTCAATTGACTAATACTGGTATTAGTATCTTTTTTGTCTTGAGTTACCTCCCAGGCAATTTTATGTAACCCACATCCTTCTAAGTTTTCTCTGGTTCATATGCATTACTGTATTGGGAGACTGATTATTTGCCTGATTTTCATTATTATGCAATCCCATCACATCCATAATGCCCTCCTTCTGCTTTGTAAGGGAAATACCTTGATTTCAAACTCATAAATATTTCTTTTAAATTACAGCAAGTGTAATTTCCTCTCTACTTAAAACTCAAATAGATGCACATAAACCATTACATGTATATATTATTCTATACACTTCATTTACTTACATAAGGTAATAAATATAACTCTAAGTCATTTCTTGTTCTATCTTTTAAGAATTTATTTGCATCATTTTATTAGTGTGTTTCTTTTACTGCAAGCTGCTTGAGGCAAGATTATAATGGCCTTTTTCTGGTACACAGCTTAGCAAAACCTTAATTTATATTTAAGAGCTGAGGAATTTTGAGGAGTAGAAGTAAAACTATAACAAGAAGAATAAACAAAAACTTATGAAGAATATAAAACAATTGCCATAAGTACATGGAACCTCACAAGTTCAACATTAGATATAAGTACTTTGTCAATTTCTAACCCAACACAAAGATTTATGTTTATTTTCAAGACAGTGTACAAATTAAACTTTGTGCAGAATAAAATATCTTTAAAATTTGTCCACCCACCTATGCAATCAATCATTTACAAATATTTGATGAAAAGCAAAACAAGTAATATCTTGAATACAGAATTCTCAAATTTCTAGACCATTACAACCATTGATCAACATTTCTTGGAAACACTGCAAGCTTGAAAGCTAATCATTGCAGTTTTGCTATGCACTGTATAATATTGCCACTTAAACCAATGGGAAACAGTTGTTTTCATAGTGATTAAAATGTGCATTTAACAGAGTCATGTGTGAACTGAAAGCAATAAGCAAGATGTATTTGAAAGAAATAGCTTAACTGAAGAAATATCCTCATTAAATTATATCAGGGTTTTTAAGCTTCAAATCAAACTAGTAGAGCATAATGTTGAAAAGTATGTCTGTGAAATAATGAGACTAATACCCATGCAAGACAATTATTCTCACTATTTGTAGTTAAGTCTAAAGTAACTTTTACAATTGATGTAAAATGAAAAGAGCTTTTAATCCAAGTATACCTGTTTTAATTTTTTCTCTACAGACAGGTTTCATTTTTAATTCAAACATTTTTGCAAATCATTTTATGATAATATTGAGCTCTAAAGTGACTATTCTGTAGGGGAGGAAAAACAGTTTTCTCTATACGCTTCTAGGGTCTTGATTGAGAACCCCTTGTAATAAAAGATTAACAGGAGAAAAACAAATTTAATAAGCTGTATATACCTCCTTGCATACATGGGAGATACCCTGGAAAACTGAGTAACTTGTCAAAATGGCCTAGGCCAACGCCGTAAATACCATCTCCAGCTAAAGACTGGAGATAGAAGATAACACTGTGGGGAGGGAAGTCAGTTAGGGGAAGTTATCAGGAAAAGCACAGTAAACAAGAATGTAATTGTTATGCAAAGTCTTCTCCTTCTCCATTGATAAGAATAGAGATGTAGCCAATCTTCCTCTTTCAGATAAAGACACCCTTACAGTGGAAATTTTCCTTATAAATACAGATTTCTCTTACAGAAGGGTAACTTCTCTGGGTTTTCAGAATTTCTCCTGTGTCTGCTTATTAAAAATTAACCAGCTCAAGATAATCCTTATGCCAAAAGGGAATATTCTGGGGATGTATATTCCACTCCCCTTCACTGCCATTTGAAGAATATTCCATATGTCGATCACATTGAAATATGTTGGTATGTTACTAAGCATGTGGTATGTGTCAGAAGATGTAGTTTTTAAAAATTCTTATCATGCAGACCTTTTTACACTTAGATTTATTTAAACATAGTTAGAATGAATTTCTATTAAAAAATAAGAAATATTCTTTAATGTTCTTATGTACCTACTTTATCTCCTGGGCTTCTGATAATTCTTAATATTGTACAGGGCTATTTAACAGATTTTCCATGTTATTTTTTATTTTCTCTAAAAATCCATAGTAAAGCCAATCCTACCCTGTAGATTCTGTATTATGCCAGATGGTGTCTTCACAGTAATATGTTCTTAAATTGGATGATTACTTCAATAGCCTAGCAAAGTTATAATGTTTTGAATGGTTGCACACTGTAAATGAAGCCTAGACTTTCCTTCCTATTAACAAAAAGCAAGTTTTAAAACTATTTTATTATCTCTCTCAATGCCTAAGTTTCACACTCTGATGAAACTGTTTGGAGGGAGTTATTTTTGTATAATATTTCAGTGTTAAACTGATGATCATGCCTGTGATACAACAAGTCATAAGAAATACATATTTCCCAGGTATATTTGATTTTTATCCACAGTCCTGAAAACATTGCAGAGTCTTAAAGGGGAAATCGGTGTCAAGTCATGTTAATGAGATACTTTTGGACCTCACCCTAGGTCAGGGGCTATAGGTTGTACCAGCCATTGGTCAATAATTTAGTCAATCATGACTATGCAATGACGCCCTCACAAAACCCCTGAGACTATCACTCTCTTGGACCCTGCTTCTCTGACTGAGAGTCTACGCTTGGGGAACCAGAACACCTCCACCTTCCACCAAGCCAGGCCCCACGCTCCACAGTGATAGAAGCTCCTTAATTTGGAAACTTGCCCTATGTATTTCTTCATCTAGCTGTTAACTTGTATCCTTTATGGTATCCTCCATTAAACTGGCAAAAGCAAAAGTGTTTTCCTTAGTTCTGTGAGCTGCTCTAGCAAATGAATCGAACCTAAGGGGTAGGTCATGGGAACCTCCAATCTGTAGCCAGTAGGTTAGATGCACAGAACTGCCTGGGGCTGGAGACCAGAGATTGGAGTGGGGGGGGGGGGGGGGCGCCCGCAGTCTCATTGGACAGAGCCCTTAACTTGAGAAATCTGGTGCTGTGTCTGGGCAAATAGCATCAAAATTGAGTTGAGTTCTTGGATACCCTGCTGGTGTTCTAGAATTGCTTGGTTTTGTGTGTGTGGAAAGACCTCCCTCCCTGCCACACACACACTGGAATCGGGTCCAGGAAGCCAAAAGGAGTTAAGCACATCATTGCAATACCTAAGAAAGATAAAATAGAATTTTACAAGTAATAATTTGCATTGTTGAAGTATCTCAATGACATTATTTGACTTTCAGTATATACATTTAACTATTTTATATGTCAATATTGAATAAAGCATCTTAACTAAGTCCTCTGAAAGTAATTCTGGGCAATTGTGAAATAATTACAACATAATTGATAAATTAAATACAGTGTGTTTAGTTGTAGATAAAACATAATTTTTTAGATGGAAAATATGTACCATTTATTTTCCAATTTTAAACAAAGCATATGTACAGAAAAAAATGTAAACATTGATGGCTCATTTACATTGTTCTGTTAGTTACAATTCAGTATTTATATTATCTGCTGCATATGTAGACACACAAATAGATTACTTAAGCATGGGAGGACTGAGACAGCAGTGGTGAGCCTGGGCATATTTTCACATAGCATTTTGATGTCAGATTGATTTTTGAACAATTGACATTTTTCTTAGAAACATGAAGTTAAGTGTTTTAAAGATCAAAGCAGCCACTTTTTACTACCTATAAAAATCATTTTCATTTTTGTTGTCAATATCCCACTGGTTTCTCAACTTATTTAAAAATACATATAATTATTAGTACACTTAGAAAAGGGACCACTGGTTTTTTTGATATGTAATACGATAGCTTCTGTCCATCAGTTCCTGGGATATAAGGTAGCAATAGAGAATCTTACATGTATGAATTCACAGCCTTTCCCTTCTCCCCCATATCATTCTCTAGGAAGAATTCCATCGTTGCCAGATTAGGGCTTGGTTATTTACTGAGAGGAATTTGAAAACTGGATGAGGAAAGAACCTGAGATGCCCTGAAAGATATTTATCTTATTTTGGAAGGCTGGACAGGGTTACCCGTGAAAACAACAATAAAAAAATCTAGAAGGAAGGGGATATGGAGAAAGGTCAGAACGTTCAAAGTAATAGAGATCTACCTACCATATGACTATAGCTAACAATAGTGTATTATATACTTAAAAATTTTCTAGGAGGGTGTATCTTAGTGTACTTATCACAAAAAATAAAATAAAGAGCAGGAGGAAAAAAATGATAATTGGAGAAAATTTGGGACTTTGGAAATAAGATTTCAGGGCAGCTGAAGGACAAGAAAGATCATAGGGAAAAACATACAAAAACTCCTTTATGAAACTTTTAGCGTTAATATGATTAGCACTCGTTTTGCCATTTTTTAATAAACACAGTGAAGAGTATTTTAAATTATTTTATGATGTTTAATGGTTTTGTCTTTATGTCTGACACCCTGCCAGGATGAGATGCCTGCAGTGTTTGAGGTTATGTGGTACAATTTTAGAGGACTTCTGAGAGGGTTTCCACATAGGCTCTTCCAGAGTGTGCCGTACTGTGGCCTGAAGAGGACAGGTGGGGGAGTAGAAATGTTATTAGTATATATAAAACATAAAGGACCACAGTGACATTTAATAATCACTAAATACTCAGTCCTCTCTCCATTTATACTAGTTATACCTGTCAATATTTTAGCATGCATGTGTGTGCGCGCACACACACACACACACACCAATGACAACTTTTCTTAAATACACTTCTACTAGGTAACATTCTGTAGAATCCAGTATTGGAATATAGAAAACTGAAGGAGCGTGGATCCAAATGTCACATCAGGTATATATCTAATAATTCATATGCTTTAAAACTTTATGTCTTCACCTCACAACTGAGATCTTTATGCAATTCTGGCTTTTTATATTATGAGTCTTTACTTTTCTGATTGGAATTTTAATGACTTTATTGCTCCATAAATCATGAGGCATTATGCAATCATTACATTGATTATTCAGACATTATGGAATTATTGAAAGAAAATGTACCATAATTAAAATACTAGCTGGATAAAAATGGAATATAAAATAATATTTGCAGTTCCATCACAACAAGATAAAAGTACTGCCTGGGGGATACACATTAAGGAAGTACTCCCAAATATTAATAATCATGGGCAATGATAAGGTATATGAAATTATGGTTAGAATCCTCAGTTAAGTGTTTAGCAGTAACAGAGCTATATTATTTCTTTGGTATTCTAACTAATTCTATCCCTGTTTATTAAAATTAGAAGTTAAATAATACTTCCGGATATTTATGTCAAAGTAAATCACTTTAAATTAAATATAGTACACTACTTCAAAGTTACAAGATACAAGGCTTACAAAAAACACAGGGCTTGTTGACACAAATTTTACTTGCAGATGTATTAGCCCTATTAGTATAAAACAAGGTTTGAGCATCTTCTTAAAACATATATTCTTTCAATGCCTATTATAGGCCAGTGTCTGTACAAGGCAAAGCAGATTCAGTGAAGAACTACCAATGTAAAAATATTCTGATTGTGTATCAGTCTAAATCTAATCTATACCCAATTTTTTATTTTATAAATAAAATTAAGCATCTATCATAACAACTGTAAAATATTGAAAATGTATAGAAATATTTTAGGGAATTATCTATCAATTACCTTTTAAAAAGCATTGAGCTTATGCCATTCATTCCTCTTTATATGTATAAAGAACTGCAAAGCTCAGGTCCAAGTTTGAGAACATCTGTATAAAGGTGAGACCTTGAACTACACTTCAAACACCTTGGGTCCTTACCAACTGTTGTCTGTATCACCTAGTCTCTATTACCCAACAATATGCCCTCTGGGTTCCACTCATCCTACAGAATACTGTCTTGCAGAAGCATTAGCATTTGAGGCCTTAAGCTATTTTGATTCTTAAGGGACTTTGAAAAACTTTTATTTTGGAGACTTTTGCAAATTTTGCGAACAATATATCCAAAGTTTTCCTTAGCCAACTCTCTCCAAGCGTTACTTAATAGGTCCTTAGGCGGGCTACCTGTCTTATACGAAAGCATGCCAAAGACAGAAACACTTATCCTTCCAACACTCATCCTTTACTATTTCCTTCATTTCAAAATAAACAATGCACAGAGGAAAGCAAGTAATGCTAAATCTCTTTCTGTTCTTTATGAAGTTTATCCAACCATGGTTTATCCCTGAGAAGGAAGATTTATCTGGGTTTTGTTACTATAAATGCTGACTGGGCCTTACAATTTTTTCCAGTGTTCTTCCTCGATACTATGGCCCCAAACCTACTCCTCACATTCACTTTTTTTTTTCAGGGTTACAAATATTTTATGACGCGGTGTCATCATCTATAAAATGAAAGTTTTGAAATCAAGGATCATTAAGATCTATTTAAAGATTAAAGTTTTGAGACTATACAGAACAGTGATATCTTTATTATTATATTTCAGAGTGAGCTGTCCTTTCACAGGAATACTGTGGAAAGTCCACATTAAAAAGAAAAAAGATTCAAATTCACACAGACCAGAACATGAACCATTTAATGTCCTCACAAAAGTAGGTTTTATGTCGTGTTGGCCTGCTCTGATGATTCTGACACTGTAAAAATGAGTAAAGGAAACCTCATTTAAAATGGAGTCAGCAATATACCTAGGAATAAATTAAACCAAGGAGGTGAAAGACCTAGACTCTTAAAACTGTAAGAAATTGATGAAAGGAATTGACAACACTAATAAACAAAAAGATTATTCCATGCTCATGGATAGGAAGAATACTGTTAAAATTGTTAACATTTTCCAAAGAAGACATACAGATGGCCAACAAACACATTAAAAGATGCTCCATATCAGTATATATCAGGGAAATTTAAATCAAAAGCACAATGAGATATCACATCACAGTAGTAGAATGGCTACTATCCAAAAGACAAGAAATAGCAAGTGTTGGCAAGAATGTGGATTGTGGTGGGATTGCACTATAGAAAGCAGCATGAAAGTTTCTCAAAAAACTAAAAATGGAAATACCATATAACCCAACAATTCCACTTCTGGGAATTTACCCAGTGAAAACAAAATCACTAATCTGAAAAGATACATGCAGTCCTATGTTCATTGTAGCATTTTTTACAATAGCCAAAATACAGAAACAACCTAGATGTCCATCAATAGATGCATAAATAAAGAAGATATGAAGCACATATGCAATGGAATATTATTCAGGCAGAAAAAAGAATGAAATCTTGCAATGTGACAATGTGGGTGGACCTAGAGGGTATTACACTGAGTGCAATAAGACAGAGAAAGACAAACACTGCATAACTTCACTATATGTGGAATCTGAAAAACAAAACAAACAAAGAAAACTGAAATAGACTCATAAACACAGAGGACAGACCAGAGGTTACCATAGGGAATGGGAGGAATAGGTGAAGGGGAAAACAATTAATGAGGATGTTTGATATCTTGATCTGGACAATGGTTACACTGAAAGCAAGGATCAATAAAATCTATTTAAAGATGAAAAATTTTCATCTTTAAAGATGAAGACTTAAAGGACAATCTTTCATTACCTTATACTTAATATGCATTTTTTATATGGAAAAGGAATAATAGCAGTATGAAGGCAGTATTTAATAGTGGATCATCAAGACGTACAGTAATAGTTTTGCATTTTATTGAATGTATCTCAATATAAATTTTTTTTAATTAAAAAATAAATAAATAAATAAAACGGAGCTGGGAAGCCTGAAGGGAGAGCTCAGACACACAGGGCTCTTTGCAGTCTGCATGACCAGCAAGAGGAAGTAAGATTATTCTTATCTTGACAAGGGAGGAAACTTTCATTGAAAATATCTCCTGCTTTTAAGAAAAAAGCAGGACAATGTCTCTCTCACTGCCCAGCCAGAGCACACCAACGACCACTTGCGGCCAGGGAGACACCACCGCAGCCTCAAACTCCTGTTCTCAAATGGACTCGGACTCAAAAACAACCCTCCTCAAGCGTCCTACTTAAGCCTAATAAAAGCCGACTTTCCCTTTGTCTCTTTAGACGTGCCTATGTTTTGCCATAGTTTGCTTGACTTGAATTGCAATTCCTCTGCTATTCCCTAATAAACTCATTTTGCTAGGAAAATAACTATTTTATTTTTAAGGTTGACAATTCCACGTAGAGCCTGTGATATCTGTATGCGTTGATTAAATATATGACCTGATTACAGGTGAGGACATTCACTTTTTAATTAATGGCTTTGTTATCGTCTGTGAGTGGGCGTTCGGGGCGGGGATTCGCTGCTGAACGTACCCTTCTCACCTGTTTAGAACAGTTCACAAGTGGCAGAAGTCATCTTTGAAAATGGGCAGTGTTAGTTTTTTTTCTGATCAAATCTAAACACATTTGAACATGCAACATGAAATAAAATAGGGTAACAATTATAAAACTAAGAAATGCAAGGTGCTAGAAATATAAATAATAATGAAAATAATTTGCAAGGATTACAATAACATGGAGAATTTTAATGGCTGGCAGCAGGGGAATAGTGTCTGTATGTGCACGTGATTTTGTTTTGTTTTTGCTGATTTGAGATTGTCAGAGTGAAATGAACACTAAGTGATGTAGGAAGACAACATTTGAATCTTTCTGGATGCCTTTTATAGCCAGATAAGGCATCCAACCATTCAGAACGGATAAACAATTTCCAACATAATTTAACAATAAACCACCTGATAGTGTACAAGTAATTCTAGTATATCAGTTGTTCAGAGTAAAATATTAAAATACAGTGCAATTATATCCATTAAATATCTGCACCAGTGTGTTTTAAACAAAATCTTATTGTTTAGCCTATTCTTTGGTAAGCATCTGTGCATCACTAAAATGTCTCAAAATGACCTTAATTCCTCATGTGTATTAACTTGAATATGCAATAACCCAAATAAAAATTTAATTTCCATCTCAAAAGGCACATCACACCTCTTTGACATTAAAGACAATTTTTCATTGCCTTGTATTGAATATGTATTTTTTTATGTATGGAAAATGAACAGTAACAGTACAAAAGGCAGCATTTAATAGTTTATTAGATATAATACCTTTTATAATAAAATATCTAAGAAATGAGTGCATCAATAACATTTTAATTGTCTAGGATTTTTAGTAATACTCTTGTAATATAAATTAACTTTTAGTTTTATTTCCTCTCAAAATATTATCCAAATATGAGAAACAGATATTGTAAGGTATGCACTGGCATATGGTACATAATTACTGTTTTGAGGCGCTTATGATATAGAGGGAAAAACATGAAATACAAGTATGCCTGCTAAGGTAAGTGTCATTAGGGCACCATATGTACAGCCTACGAGAGAGATGGTACTTTTTCAACACTGAGATGAGATGTCTCATCAAGAGAGATTCCTACATAATCGTGGGACTTGAAGAATGGGTTGGATCCTTTCATCAGTGAAGGTGAGACGTCAAAAAACAAAATCCAATTTAGTTATATTAAGCAAATAGGCTTATGATAGAGGGAATTAGATGCATATAAAGTTAATGGGAGTAAGAAGGACTGGCTCCAGGACTTATAGAGCTGGCTTGTGGAGAAAACAGCAATCTTGGTCACAGTCAAGAAGCTGGGAAATCAAGAAGCAATATCCTAACCACGACACAGAGCCGCACCACCTCAGCGTCTATGAACACTTTAAAGGCAGGAACATAGATTTGTCATTGTGTTAAATAAAAGATAGAATGGCAAATATAAATTAGACACAGATGTCTCATTTGAACAAATGCTATTTGAACTTCTAGTGTGAAGCCCACAAAGCAACACTGTATATTATTATTATATAATAAATTATATATATATATATATGAAATAAAAATAATTCCTATTAATTTATGCTCTTACATGTTTTAAGTTGTTGTTTAGGCTCTTATGATGAAAATATATATGGCTGGCATTAAAATATGTAACACCATAGGGAAAAAACAAGAAAAAATAAAGAAAATAAAGCTATACACTATAAAGCTTGTATTTATAGCAGAAAATTGAAAAAACAAGTTCACTTCAACAACAAATAAACTTTTACTTATCTGGAAGCCACCTTTAGAAATCATCTAGTACAATATCTCATCTATTAAAATAATTATTTTTAAGTTAGTAATTATTTTTGGTCTCAGACCATCAGTTGACTTTTAAAAATCCATTATTTACAGTGAACTCTGCACTCATATACAACCTGTACTATTTTTAATTATTTCAAATATACAAAAGTATTTCTAATATTTAACTGATGTCAACCTTCTTAAATCTCCATTAATTTACAGGCTGCCCTCAGAATAACAGTGGAAACACAGAAAAAATATTCAAAGAAGACAGACATTATGTATACATTTTCAATTGACTTAATATTCTATATAAATGCAGTCTAAACACAGTCCCAATTGTATTAGTTAGGGTTCTGCAGAAAAAGAGAAGCAGTAAGAGATATAGAAGATATATATATAGGCATTGTGTCACATGCATATGGAGGCTCGGAAATCCTACAATCTGCCATCACCACACTGGAGACCCAGAAAACTTAGTGGTACAGTTTGAAGGACTGCGCACCACAGAGGCAATGGTGTAGATTCTAGAGCTAGAGTCTTTAAGTCGGAGAATTAGGAGGGCTGAATAAAGGAGAAGACTGATCTCCAGCTCAAGCAATCATGCAAAGAGAGCATTCAACCTTCCTCTGACATTTTGTTCCACTCCAGTCCTAGGGATTAGTTTCCGGCCACCCGCACTGTGGAAGGCCCTCTGCTTTACTCAGGAGACAAATTCAAGACTCTCAAGGACACACCCAGGAATAATGTTTAACCAGACATCTGGCCATCTTTACACATAAAATTAACCATAGCTCCAATATATCCTAGTATCTATCTACATTCCTTGGATGCCTTGTGCAGGTAAAAGAAAATCCT
Source organism: Phataginus tricuspis (assembly GCA_029783875.1). Lineage (NCBI taxonomy): Eukaryota > Metazoa > Chordata > Mammalia > Pholidota > Manidae > Phataginus > Phataginus tricuspis. The sequence continues at coordinate 4,081,940 of JAQQAC010000477.1, forward strand.
AAGAGAACTTGCTTCTTGAGGTAAAAGTTTTTAGTTCCAGAAAGTCAAAGCAGACACTGACATTCTGAGGCCAGATGCCAGACTAAGAGGAAGATGGGCCTACACCTCACACGGCAGCACAGAGCCTCTTCAGGCCACAGAAAAGGCACTCAAGGGAGGGCAAGGGCATTAGGGCGGGTGGTCAGGAAAGCTGTATCAGGGGTGCTGATGTTTGAGCTGCAAACCGACTGACAAGAAGGGACCAGCCAGGTGGTTTCATGGGTAGTAAGGTTCCAGTTGGGAGGGTGTGAAGTGGGAGATGGGACAGTTCATGTAATAACTTAAAATAAGGAGTCTGAATGTCATTTTTGGTGCAGCAGGTGATTCTTGAGATGTTTTAGGCAGGAAGGAAGCACGGGGTGGCTTACATGTTAAAATTCCATAAGGCTCTACTCAATTAACAGAGGTTATTTATACATAAATTATATATTTACATAGGCATATATTTCCTTGTCATAGATCATATTACAAAATGCTTAATGAGGTTATATTATATTAAAAAAATTCCCCTTGTAGACATACCTAAATGAATAATTTTGGGGTAAAGCAAAAAAGCCTTCATCCTAGAAAATATAAAAGTATTTTTAATTTAATGATACAGTATTCTATTTTCTTTTTCAAGATTAGTACTAATAAGCCAACAGATATTTTAAATAATAAGTAGATAATTAGTAAGCATGAATCTGTTTATTGCTATGAATTAATAAATCTGGCAATTAAGACATAATTTTAATATAAAAGATGGCATACCATGACTTGGTAGACTGAGATTATTTCTTAAAACTACTGAAGTTTATATATAAACTATGCCCGGCTTGCACCAAGATATCCATGTAATTCTAGTTCTGTTTTATACAGAAAATTAGTAAAAGTAAAGCTGTCACAGGACACATTTTCTATAAGAGTTCCAAGTGTTTAAACACAGGACCGACACAAACAAAGTTGGATATTGTGGATACCAGAAATCAAATAGACATTGGAATGTAGAATGCAAACAAAATTATTTCACTGGATCTCTGTGAGAGGCTACATAGCCCAATTCTTAGCCTTAAAACAGAGCAGTCCTACTAGTCAGTTATTACAAAAGAGGAAATAATTATTTGAAGTCTCCCTGGACTCTCATTGATATAACAGGCCAGGCAACTCTCAGTTCCCACATATCTTTAAAGTCAGATGCCCCGTTATCTAATCCCGAAGTCAGGCATGCACAGCAATATTACATCATGAAATAGGAATGGCAGTGCACCTGGTAGTTCATTGTACATAGATGGAGACATAGCCAAACATGCAATAACATACCAATTCAGGGATTGTGGCCGATAGTTTGACTGGATGGGCACGGACTTGGAAGAAACATGATTGGAAAGCTGGTGACAAGGGAGTGTGGGGGAAGAGGTACGTGGATAGATCTCTCTGAAAGGGTAAAAAAATGAGATGTTGTGTCCACGTGAATGCTTACCAAAGGATCACCTCAGCAGAGGAGGATTTTAATAGTCAAGTGGATAGGATCCCCATTCTGCAGAGAGCCTCTTTCCCCAGCCGTTCCTGTCGGCACCCCGTGAGCTCATGAACAAAGTGGTCATGTTGACATGGATGAAGGTTGTCAGTTATCAGCCTGTCATTTAGTTAAATTCTGCAATGATAGCCATTCTTTTCTATTTTTAGGCCAGGAACTACGTTTTCTCCCACCCCAACACAAGAAATAGTTATTGTGGGGGAGGGAGAAGAGTTATTTTTGTATTAAAAATTCTATAGAAACCCTCTGAAAGGAACTTTTGATCATCCAGCGTAATCCTACATTTCTGGGAACAGAAATAATAGATGTCATTATTCTTTTGGAGAAAAGCCATTCCCTGACCCCTCAGGTTACTGCACAAACAATTAAGGTTGTAACTGTATCGTACTGAGACAGGATACACAGAATATATTTTCTAAATGTGAAAATGAGAATATATTCTACATGATCTGTAAAGCTACAATTTCTATATGCATGGTTAGAAAATCTGTAATAATGAAATTAGTGTATTTTGAATGCTGTAATTTAAAGCTTATTTACCATTAGCACCTCAGAAAAAAAAATCAACAACAAAAATCATTTCCTATGAGAATAGTATCACCATTCAAACCAGGCTTTAAAATTGTGATATTATTCGTTGCCTTCTATCATCCATATCCAGGACCTGCTAGGTCCTGATTTATTTATGTATTTTTTTCCTACACCTTCTCACACTCATTCTTTTCCTTCCACTCCAAATACTGGTATGCTAATGAGGGTCTTTGCTATGTGTCCCTGAACTATTTAATTTTTTCTTTCTGATTTGGCTTCCTGTTTTTAACATATTTTCTCAATAATGCTGTCATGTCAGTTTTTCTAAAATAATCACTGTATCAGAAACCTCCTATACATTACCTACCATCTATGCATCACTAGCTTCCAGTTCTGGCTCTATTTACTCTCCTATCAACCTCAAACTGACATTGCCTCAATTCCTGTCCAATTGACAACCCCAAAGAGCAGGAGTATTAACGATTCGCAGGGTGAATGTTTAACAGATGTAATTTGAAAAGAGGTGGTTAAGTTATTTGTAGTTTCTCCTTTCTCTCTATAGGAGCAGTCCTGGCAGTTTATCTGCATTCTCAGGCACCCCGTCAAGCACGCCTAGCATCAGCGCACTTAGATGCGCCCAGCTTGGTTCTGGCTTCTTCTCCTCCCCCGCCTCAATCCCTTGTCCCTTGCTCCTGTCTCTGAGATGCGATCGCTGGGAAAGTAGTATCACCATGTAAGTTTATGCCTCAGGCTCTGCTTCCTCAGGATCCTAGGCGGAGACACTTGATTTGGGCTTCCGCTCTCTTTTCAAAAAACTTTATCAACAGAAGTCCAAACTCTTAACTCTTTAACTCAAGGGCTTTCACAAACTAAGGACTCACTACCTTTCTGAATTACTTTCCCACTACTCCTCCACATGAGCTTAACCTAAAATATTATTTTGAGCATCTTTTCAGCACACTGTATATTGACCTCCCCACTCCATGTTCTTCCTCTTTTTTTCCTTTGGATATCTTACCTACTTATCCCTCAAGGACTCACTTCCACCTCCCTTATGGGGCCTTCCTGAAACTCAACCTGGAAGTCTCTCTCTTCTCTATAACCCAATAACTATTTTGGATTCACTTATCAGCTATGATATTATCTTGAATGTGTTAAAACCTGGGTAGATGTTACCCCTAAAACTCTTTTGAGGTCCTGATGTGAGGAATCATATTTCATATTTTTCACATCTTCGAAATAAAACAAAGTAGTTTATACTAAAAATATTGTGATTTCGAAATAAGTATGTGCTTCTGAGTTTCATCATATTGATTATCTAGTCTTATTTATAATCAACAGATTTCTCTTAAAAAAGCATTACTCTGGATTTTATGTAAACATTATTTTAAATTGGCATTTCCTTCCTTAGGTTAAATGCACACCTGACCCTTCTACACTGCACCATTCATTCAGAATACACAACTTCTATTTCCAAGCATTTTTTTTCTTCAAATATATTTCATGCAAGAAGATTTTAATTCCAATGATTTCTAACTATAACTATGGTGTACACGTTCATTACCAACATTACAAGTATTTAGCAATATGTTGTTTGCAGTGTGTTTATTTTAAATCAGACATTAACAAGCCACATTCATATCGGTTAAGTTTTCCACAGTAAAAAGTTCATAAAGCTACTATTTACCGACAGTGATTATGTTTTCTGAGAAAATGACACTGAGAATTTTAATTTTTAAAAAGAGTGGAGTTTTTCCCATTAAAAGTATTTATGTAGTAAACTTTTCATGAGCATGTAAGGAAAAGAAGCTATCATGGTAGGTTGTAATGTTTATGCGGCAGTGTAATCGCTCATAATCAAATGGGAGCAACTGAGAAAAGAAAAAGAACCAGACAGAATATTCTGATATGCAAATTATGACCTAAGCATAGCAATTTCAAACCCCAGAAATTCAAACAATGTTTACTGAGCTGTTCTGTATTAATATGTTTATAAAATTAGCTGGCAAATGGGAAGGGACAAAATTGCTATTACTTAATCAAGTTCCTTTTAAAATATATATATCAACATAAATATACATTTAGATAGTATGCATATTACATTCAGATACAATAATTATTTAATATGTAAATATGAATACATAAAATGCCAAATAACTTTGTCTCAAATATTAACTATGTAAATTACTGCTTCTCTAAGTTTGCCTGTTAGTGTAATATTTTATATTTTTACACACGACTGTGAAGCAGAGTAATATTAAATATATTGTTGTTCAGGATATTGTCTTTTTTATGATCTAAGCAGTTCTAAAATCAAAGTCTCAAGGACATAGTTGCTGTTTTGTTCAGTGTGTATTTCATCAGATGATTCCATCAACAGAAATGAAGAATGGGTGGCGAATAGAGAAGAAACCAGAAGGGGAAACTAAAGGGATATTGAGTTTCAAAATAAGAACCCAAAGATTAAATTGGGGAAATCATATGCCAAGGGATGGCTGCTTAAAGACCTACAATGAACCTAACTTCCACCATAAATACTACCGCCAAGAGTCATTGTATTTCCTTCTGCCTAAACTAAATACCAGCATTTCTTCATGTTACTGAGACTTTGAGTGGGGCGGTTCTTTGCTGAGTGAGAGTGTGGTAAGTACACAGAGGTGTTTAGCCCTTCCTAATAAATGCCTATAGTAAATCCCAATCACTGAAAACCTCAATCAGCCTCATTTCTAGATGCTAGCTTAGGAATGATACAGTCTCTAGTGAGAACCACTGCCAATAGAAGGTACTTCTCATAAAAGTCAATTATATAGGAATCTAGATTTCTGTAACTTTTTTGTTTCTCTATGGCAGAATCTATTTTGTTAGGGTAGAGGAACAGGAGAGAAGTATTTTTTATTGTTGGGAAGTGACTTAGAATTAAAGAAAAAAATTCTGAATGGTTTCTTCAAGAACATCTATTCTAACTATATATTTATATATGTGTGTATATCTGTATATGTGTATGTCTGTGTGTATATATATATATATGTATATATAAACATAACGATATGTTTATATGATGGCAAATCACACCTATTAGAAACTTTCTGCTGAATTTTTCCAATTACTACCAGATTGCAAACTTATAACACAAGGAGATCCTGCACTTCTGAGAACCAACACAGATTTCTGAATTACATATATACAGTGAAGCGTTGTTCAAGCTCTTTCCTTCAGTGTGCTGCTACATGGATACCCTAACATATCTAATCCAGTTAAAAATAATGTTTGACTGCATAGACCACCAAAGTGCTGGTACCACTTCCTTGTCCTTGAGGTGGGCACACACACACACAGAGTTAAAAAGCAACAGTTATAGATTAAATCTTTGAAGCAGAAGTGACACGGTTCATTTTCTACTATGAATAAAAGTGAAATTAAAACACAGAGATATATACCAGTATGACATACTTAGATAAAATAAAGTTGAAAGTCTGATTTCCAGACTCTTATCATATAGGATTGCTTAATAACACTAGTGTCTCTCCATACTCTGTTTCATACTCTACTTTGTTGCTAAAGTGATCTTTCTGAAATGTACACTTGTCATTCCACAGTTCAAATATCACGATCATCTTTTAATCACTCAGAGGATAAAGGACATGTCTTTAGCACTCCATATGACTGACGATCAAGGACCTCTCTACTTCTCTAACTTTAACTCCCACCATTTTCCTCTTCCATTTTTATTTTTTTATTTTTTATTACACAGCCAAGAAGCACTATTAAAACACAGTTTAGATGTCATCACTGCCAGGAAGCATTTCTTGTTCCTTCCAGTCATGCTGAGGTGTATAATCTCTCTACTTACAGCACTGCTTATATCACAGCGATGCACACTGCATTCTATCATCATTAGCTCTTTGTATCCTATAGACCAGAAGCTCATTAAGGGCCCAAGTGCACTGTATTTATATATGTACCTGTCCACAGATAACAGGTACGAAATTTATTAACTGAATTATTTGATTTCCCTTTTAAACATTTTGGTAATGTTTCCTAATTTAAAAAAGCCATCTTTATCAGATGCATCATGCTATTAACTTAAATTTAATTTATGTTAGCCAACATCATAAAACTGATTCATTGAAATAAAACCCTGAACATTATATTGATTCTTGTTAAAATTCACCATATTACTTTGAACTTTATTTGTTGTTAGAGATATTCTTTGATTCTAATTGTTATCTGTTGTATGATTCTTTCTGAAAATTTTGATTAAAATTGATTCTAGGTCTTTATCCAACTTATTAATTCAAATTTGAAAGTACACTTCCAAAGAAATAGATTTGAGAAGGTACCACATACTATAAGAGTTGTAATTTTTTGAATAATAACCTAAATTTAAAAGTCTAACATTTTCTTTAAGATATTTGTAATTCTGCATTATTAAACTTTAGGTAAATTTAATTATATATTATATTTATCTATAGATGTATGATAGATGATTAATAGATGAAAGGGAGAGAGAGAGAGAAAGTGAAATAAAGAGAAGGCATTATATGAATTTTAAGAGAGCTCTCTCCTTTTGGAGCCTAGAAGTATTTTGATTTCTGTAGTACTTCAGATTTATTCTTTGCTCCTTTAGGTTCTTGCCTGTATATTTATAGTTCTATGGCATACAGCAATTTTAAACAGCTTCATTTCAATTGTCTCATAAAATCAAAACTTGACAAAGACTATTGAAGAGGATTATAACAGATTAAGGGTCCATGTAGTTCTTGACTACAATTAAAATGTATTAATACATATAGATTTAGGCAAACAGCAGTGAAGTATTCAAGAGTCTTTAAATAACAGCATAGTTTTTATTTTACAACTAGCTTATAGGAGTGACTTTTCCTGTTGCTCTTATTTTAAGAAAGAATTTTCCAAAGGACCCGTAATTACTCCAGATTTACAAGAGTCTGAATTCTGAAGAACTCCTTTTGACACCAAATCACCTTATCAAATGAATAAGCATTAAATATCTCCCTTTATTCACTCAATGAGTCTTAATATTAATCTGGAGAACACAAATTCTTGGATTATATAGCTTTAGTGAGGTAACGTGGCTTTCCAATGCCACTCAGGCAGCTCTAATTGCAATAATTTGTGCCTGGTTAGTAATTTTCCACTAATGGCATTTTCCCAGGGAGACCGTTCTATGAATTTATAATATTTAATTTGCCTTCAGATTTTTATGATATTAAGTTAGAGGGAAAAAAATGAACCTGATTTCAAAGAAAATCAAGCTGTTAATGCCTACAGGATTATTCTGGAAATCCAGTGGCACTAAATCTTTCTCCTTTTGATAAAATGTTTCTAAGACATAATAAAATAACTGAAAGGACTGTCAGGCAAAGCAGGTAACCTCATCTGAATCAAACCTGATGTCAATTTGCCTTCTTACCAATGATTTTAGCTGACAATATAAAATAGCTAAAATATGATTTGAAGAAAAAAAGCATAAAGTAAGATTATTTTAGAAAAGCCTGTGATGGAGAGAAATAGGACATTTATTTTAGCATAATGGAAAGGGCTCTATTGCCTCTCTATATTGTGTTATGGTGTATCTTTCTAGTTAGTCTCTAAAATTTTACCCTAGAAATGTTGCATGTCTTTCACCACATTCTATTGTAATATCATTGTTGTACCTCTTAGAATTCTATTCATTATAACACTCTTGATTTTAGGAAGGTTTAATCACTGTTATACATTAATATATATGCCAATATACAAAAGAAAACACTACAAAAACATTCCCTTCTTTATCTCTCTTTCAGGTTAACGGTGATGAAGAGCACCTTCCAAATTGTACACACACATTCACCTGCTGTTTGAAATTTTTGCAGGATTTTTGCTGATGAAGTGCTGACTTGTTTCAGACAATACCCCATGTCAAGTGAGAACTGTCTTCCTAGCGCACATCATCTCCCAAGGCAGTTTCTACCAGTTTGGGTTTTTGTTGATTTTGTCTTCCAGAAATTGTTGTCTTCAGGTTGGCTTTATGTCATTCAAGGCTGCCTTTGAATGGATTTACATATTGAAACTTGTAGCTTTCCTGATGTCATCTCTTGTCTTTCCTTCATGATTTAAGCCTGTATCAGATCTATACGGTTTATTATTTTACTGTCAATCATTTATTTTTAACTTTCATCACTTTCAAATGGACTTCATGTGATTCTTAGTGTTGATTTTGATTATAGGCTACAGACTTGGAATGTTTCTGGATTTATATGAACTCCAAGGGTCCTGAAAAACAGTTTTGATACAGAAAATATTTTACAGTAGATGTGATGGAAAACTGTAGGACTGATAGAAGTATGTTTATCAATCTATTAAGTTAAATTTATTTATTAATTCAGTCATTCATGCATCTAATAAGAACACATATGTAAAAATGCTGGGCATTAATTTTAGGATAAAAAATTGACCCCGATTTAAAATGTTTAAAAATTTGATTTTGAAATTCTGGTGTTATGAAATTACACCAAATATATTTCCATGTTCTTTAAAAACTATGTAAGTCTGGAAATGAACTAAAGCAACATGGTTTCAAAAGATTTTAGTGATATAAGTAAATTATCTTGTATACATATATTTTATATTTTCTAGAATAAAATAATTTCATTTTGCCAGGTTCTCTCTTTAGTAGGTACATCAGTCCCCTTATCTTCTCAGAAATGAAACCAGTTCTTTATGTTAATATTACATAGTCCTCTCCTTGCATCCTGTTAGATGCAGGATAGCGTACTATTGAAGAGTATGTGGGCCGTGGTGCTATGCTGTGTGGGTGGGATTACCAAATCTGCTACTTACTAACTGCCTCTCCCATGACTCACTTTCTATAAAATGAAGACGGCAATAATAATAACAGAAGCTGTCTTCTATATTTCTTGCAGATCTTTAGTTCACTTAGAACTGCCACCACAAACTACAGATTCAATAAATGTTCCACTGTTTATAATTGTCTATTTTATATCTTAGTTGTTCTCACCCAACCTGCTCACTGGAATTATTTTGTATGATATGATCATGGAAACATCAGCTTAATTTTCAAGACTACATTTTTGGTCATCCTAACATACTACTCAGTGTTACACAGGGTTCCCTGTTAGAACTACTTAAGTAGTGGTAATATAAGAGCTGAATCAAGGCTTCAAGCCCAGACAGTGAATGTCAGCAGTTTGGCGACAGCTTTGGTCATTTTCTTTGCCAATTTCCTGAGGTCATTTGGTTATTTGGACTCAGCGTTTAATTTTCTTTCTAATCAATGCATCATTGAGCATCATGATGCCTAAATATTTAACTCGCTGAAAGCATTCAGATTAGTATTACCAATGCGAATCTGTTCTGTTATTTTAAGGCTGATTCTGACAAAGATTTAATTGGTTAGTGAAAGCTTCGGTAGGAATGCCTAGAATGATATTTAAGAATTCTATTCAAATTCAGATTAGTTTTACTTTGTCCAATCTCACTACCGTTCATAATTGCTGATTATAAATATAGCCACATATTGTGAGCATTGTGTAGTGGACATGATATTTGCCTAATTAGTCATCATTCATTCCTGCTCTCTATTCAGTCACAGATTCTCAATTTTCTCCAGGTGTCCATGGCCACGTACTATGCGCATAACTATGTGTTTCATGATAAAGTGAACCTATATCTAGTCCCAAGAGTGGGCATGGTTGGTTCAGTTCATCTTTCTTGCCATTGATTTGTACAAAAATATTCATGTGACCCAACTCTAATCCATGAGACATGATGGCAAGTCAGCTGAATTGCTTCTACAAAAACATTCTTATCTTCTATGAGAAGGGCATAAGAAAAAATATTTTTCCCTTAGCCCATGGACATTACTCGGTCTTGATATGACATGTACAACTTCTTCAGACATCTTATTACCAACCAGGAATGTTGCCAACCCTGAGAGTACAAGACAGAGATGGAGAAACTTGGCTTATATATGACATACTTGAGCTGCTGAGTCAACAAACCTCAGAGTCTATCATATACAAGTCTGCAATTTCTCTTACATGTAGTATAACTTTCTTCACTGATTAAGACAATTTAAATGAGCATTTCCTATCACTTGCAGTGTAAAGCTTACTAAATGATACAGGATCATTTAATATCACTTAATACTTCCCACACAAACATATGATGGTGCAAAGATTTAGGCAGAGTAGGTTACCTCAGTCAACAAGAACTTTTACTTTTGGGCGGCTAAGTGATTATATAGTTTAAATAATAGTAGTGGTAAATTTCTTTTTTCAATAACATGATTGAAACTATTTTCATCTTTAAAAGAGAAGTTATCAAGGTTATAATTTCCTCATCTACAGAAATGAATTTTGGGAATTAAAATTTAACTTAAAAAATTTAATGATATCAACTTTTTAAAATTGTTCAACTGTTCATGTTTCCTGTATTGTATACTAGATTGTATATTCCATATACATTATTATGATGTAACAGGAAAAATATGATCTTAGCACTTTTAGAAGACAGGTGCACAAATCCACCCAAACAGTGAAGGCATACAGTAGAAAAGACTTAGCACTTTTAGAAGACTTAGTCTTGGTTTTGAATTATCCAGTGTACAAACTTGACTGGAATGACCATTAATTTATCACATATGATATGAAATAGACCAAAGTTCCATCTTAATTTTTCATCTTTTTTATAGCAGCTAAGACTTTTCTTTCTTCTAAATAAAATCCCATGCAAAAGTACAATATATATGGGATACAAAGTAGAAATGCTTTAACAGGGAGCAGAGGACCTAGAGCCACCCAGTGAATATGAACATCATTCTCTGATGTCTCCTTCATGAAATCTTTACACTCAACGAGGATAGTCTAAAGCCACTGAACTAGATAGATGATCTCTAAGCTTTCATCTAGCTCTTCAATTATAAGGTTCTATAAATCAAATGCAAAACTTTAAAAATGTTATAGAATGCAATGCATGTTTCCTTAATTTTTATGTGTGTTTGAGTTACTTTTCTGGTGATAACCTCACATTATTTAATTTTAGAAGAACTAAACACTTGGTTTTGGTAAATATTAGTTCTTTGAATCCCTCTGTCTTGATTGGTGCTTTTTCTCTGACAGCATCTCCTGCAGATGATTTATATGTTATTTTGTGATTCTAACTCTGTACTTGAATTTGTACATTAGTGGACTAAATAAAATTATGGAATTATAATAAATGTTTATTGCTAAACTATTTAAAAGATTGGTTAATTGATTTGTTTGATCTAAAAATATTATTTTGATGTGAAGTATGCTGAATGGTATTACATTTTCTGAAATTATAAGCATTTTATAACAATTTATGTGTAGGTGTGGTGGCATACTCTGAGTCTCTGGTCCCTTAGAGCAGAAATCCAGTGCAGGAAAGTTCCAGACACATCTAAACTTCCCAATAATCAGCCTAAACCTTAATCATTTATTTCTAACCTGCTCTCACCCATGTACTTTTTCTCTGCTAGATTCCAAACTTGATACTACATAACCAAGGCTGCATCCTAGCTTGAATTTATTGTTACTTGGTTTTTCCATCATTTGAAATTTAGCTTTTTCTAACACATAGTTCATTTGATCTTCCCCTTTTGATTTTCCTAATTCAATCCTGCCTTTGTTGGAAAGTATCCCTTGACCTGCTTTTAGCACCTTAGAAACCAATTTTGGTTTTCCTCTGACAAGGCAGGTGTCACTTGTCTTAGGAGACCCATGTAAGTATCATATCCTGGTATGAGCTACAATATCTTTGAAATTAACATTATAGAAGTTCAGAAATGAAACTTCCCCATCAGTAGTTATGTAACAATCCAACAGGTATTATAATTTAATTGGCTACTCCAGTTAGAATTCTTCTACAGTGTTTATACAAATCATAAATTATAAGTAATATATATAGAGAATGTAAACATTGCAAACAGATAATAAAAGTCACCTCACATTGTTAAAAAAATCAGAAAATCTTTAATTTTGTAATAATGAGCAGAGTCTCAATTAGTAAAAACAATGAAAAATTATAAAAGATAAAGAGTTGATACTGTGGAAAAGAAAACAAGCTTCAATTCACCTTTTGATTACAAGACACCCTAAGAGCCTGTATAAGAAGGCGTTCCTTATGTTTTGTTGATAACCATAAATCTCATTTGGTAGCACAGACCATGGTATTTCCATTGCAAGGAGGACGAAGTAGGCTTGTAGGTCTGCATGCATGAATACATAAGCATGTCTGAATTTAAGGTGACTGCTGCCCACTAACTAAACAAAGCTACCCCCTTCTCTGGAGAATGGCCCTTGTCATAATGAGAGATTTCCTCCACCATCCCGCTCCCATCACGCACAGCCTCAGCCAATGACTGGGTGATGCCGCTACAAAAGGCTAGCCCAGTGTGGGGCCAACTTCACAGCCTATTCATACTTCCCACAGAATCAGGGCTCCCTACAGGATCAGGGCTCCCACAGGATCAGGGCTCCCTATAGGATCAGGGCTCCCACAGGATCAGGGCTCCCACAGGATCAGGGCTC
>JAQQAC010000477.1:4094606-4173147 GCA_029783875.1 Phataginus tricuspis
ATCAGGGCTCCCCACAGGATCAGGGCTCCCACAGGATCAGGGCTCCCCACAGGATCAGGTGAAGCAACAGCCCAACCAGCCAAACCTTTGCATAGCTTCTCTTGCCCTATCTTTCTTCGCCTCCTCTCTCTTGAATGGAGTTACCAGATAAAATGAAGGGCTCTGAGATAAATTTGCTTTCAGAAAAAGAATGAGTATTATTTTAGTATAAGTTGCCCCACATATTTCAAATAAATATTCACTATTTATCTTAAATTCAAATTTCACTATACATACCATATTACTGTTAATTGCTAAATCTGATCATCTTATTCTTGAAAGCATTTCTTCAATAAATTATATGCACTTGAATTCTTGTGTCAAGCTCTACTTATAGGAAACCCAACTTTAGGTAATGCCAGTTATACACTGCTCGGTTATTAAACATTATTCCAAACTACATAACTACACACACACACACACACACATATATATAGATTAATGTATGTAAAAACATATAATAATAAGTTATATAACAATAGCAATAAATATAAAGCATGCATGCCTTATACAAAAAGTTAGATCTGGAATGGTAAAATAAACACCAAGGTGCTAAAAGAAGTTGTCCATGGACAAGAAAATGGTTTGTGAAAGAACTGTTTGTGGTCATCTCTATTTTACATGAAAATTCTCATATAATTTGCAGTTCACAACAGAATGTTACTTTAGTAATTCTAGTATCTAACAATAAATTTAAGTGTGTCATTGATTTTGACCTCACAGCAGTCGAATACTAGTGAAATTATCTTTTTCTTGCTTTGTCATTTTTTTATGGTGATACCCATCAATTCCAAGCTGGCATTATATGTGAAAAAGAGTCCAGGAGATAAAATGGGATAGGAAAATAATTTATCAGTAAGAAAACACTAGCTACATGTAAGTTTTAAAAAAAGAAGAAAAAAGAGAGAAAAAAGCAATGTATAGACACAGACAGGACTATGTTTTCTTAAGCAGAATTAAAAATCAAATATATGTCAGAGCTGAAATATAAACCCACTGAAGTCAATATCAGATAATTAAAGTTGAATTTTCTTCCTGGGAATATAGGCAAGTAACAGAAGCCAGCTGCAAGATGTCCTGCATGTATGAATAGCTGTTGTGAAATCAGGCTTCAGAGAAAACAGCATGTGGGTGCAATATAGCAAACAGATAAATCATGAGTTTGGCATTACGAAACCCATTATAAGTAGAAATGACCCTGAACTAGGAGGCAAGGAAGTGTGGGATCTAGCTGTCCTAGTATAACATTGGGTTACCTTGGACAAGCCATTATGGGCATTCTTTCCTCTATAAAGTATAGATAATATATGGTTTTCAAAGGCCCTCCAACTCATAAATTCTAGGACCCTTTTTAAAAGGATAGTTAAGAATGCCTTAGTCTAATAAATCATTTTAATCTTAGATTTTCCTCCAGCAATAAAAGGAATATGATATGAGAAATAAGAAACTTACATTTTAGTAAACATGTCTGAGACATAAGCAGAAATAATATATGTGTTCTGACTCCACAGTGAATTATTATTGTACTTCCTCCTTTAATCTTACATGATCATACTTTTTCTAAGACTTGTAATATCACATCTGAAAGTTTCTATCCCTATAGGAATAATACTTTCATTTATTACTATTTATATGGATGTCAAAAAGGCAGTTTTATAATACCTCAATAACTGAACAATTTATTCTTTATAAAGTGATAGCTATGTTTATGTTTTTAATTATGGCTGAAAGCATAATTATTTTGGATCTTTATATCCAAGATAGGATAAAGAATCCCAGTCTTGGGTACTTGCTGGATAAATGCCATGAAACATTCTACTATCAGAATGATATTGGTAAAATTTTAATGTGAACTTAATTGGTTAAAAATAGATGGGATTGTTAAATGGATCCTTCACTGAATAATTAAATACACTTATGGGAAAATCAATAAAATATACAGATCTATGGTGCCAGCATGCATTAGCTTTCTTTGAAGCTGTAAAAACTTAGACTTGATGGTGAGACATTGAAAGGACATATGATATTACACATAAATCCTAGAGGCTGGCATAGAACCAGAGTCAAGTGTCAGAAGCTATAAACCTCTAGCATCACTGACTAGGAGAATCTTATTATTTTAATACACTGTGATGAATTATTTCCACTGGATAATTTCTTTGTGCTCACAATGAAGGCCAGACAGACAATATGGGTGGCTGGCAGTAAATCTACATCTGTGAATAAACTCTCCTGGGATCCTATGAAAAACTGTAATGAATTCAACACATGGCGCTGGTCCTAGAGGCAAACACATTCACACTGTGAGAGAAGACAGGATTTTCTAATAAAAATTAAGTGCTGAATCAGTGTGTGTGAAGTGTTGCTTCTATTAACTGCTGTGCCCTGTATTTAAACACATACACACACACCCACTAGTTAATGTGTATGAAGACACATATTGTTGAACAATTGCTACTTGTCTGCTTTTGTCACCTAAAATATATTTCTATGCCCAGTTTTTTTTCCTAGACAAAGATACACTTGATTGAATTTAAAGGTTTTAGTAGATTATATAGTTCAATCGCCTTTTTTAGAGGAAGTAACATCTAATATACACCTTTGGAAACTATCTTTCACTTATAAATCAGCTTACCTATGGGTTATCTCATAAGAAAACTGCAGAATATCTCTCACTGCTTCTCTTATCAGAAAGAATAAATCATTTCTCTGGGTTCTGTATGTTCTACTTCTTCCAACTCTCATTTCCAAAAGTACAGGGGTAACTGTACTCTCATTCACAGTTCTTGAAGAGATGTATAGAAAAAAATGTGTGCTAAAAAATAAAAATAAATCCAAAATAAAACAGCCAATGAAATAGAAATATGCAGCACTTCTTTAATTACATTATACCCCTTACCTATATTGAGAAAGAATAAATGCTATTTCAAAATAGCATAGTAACATTAAAAGTGAAAGTTCATATCAATACTATATCCAGATCTGACTACTAAAATTTATTTTTAGAAATGCTATATATATTACAAAGAAATATGTTTGTGATTATATGTATTCACATATGTGTGAATTTGTAAATTCACTTTGTTAAACTTTTTGTCTAAATAGAAAAGACATTTCATAAATGAAAAATGTAAAAGTAAATACATACTAATTCTGTATCTTAAATATCAATTTTACAATACAATACTTTTTATATATGGTTTTATATCTCAGAGCAATTAGTTCAGAACAAAAGGAACATAAATTCTATAGTGTATTAGCTTGTATTTACAGTCTTTTCCTAGTTCATTATAAACAGTAGTACTTCTAGTAAAAAGTGACAAAGCTTTTGAGGGATTTTTGCTGAGCAAGTTGAAAGATCAGAGTGACTGCCTCCTCCCCTGTCCTTTCACATAATCTGTAGATATTAACATAATCATCACCTTGTTAAAATTATGCTAAGGAAAATCCTGACCATAGTGCTAACATTTAAAGTGGCTTGCATAGAAGTGCCATACAAAAGGAGTGGACCTCACTAAATATATCTTAACAAATACTCTCACTTATGGTATATTATCTCATATAATATATATATATATAATATCTTATATGATTATTCTCCCTAAATGTATCTTACTTTACCAAATTACTGCTAGATTGTTTTATAACACAAAATAGGGATTTTCTTTTTCCATGAATTATTTTCAAATAACAATGTAGTAGAATTTGTTTTTATACACTTATTTACATGATGCAGTTTAACATGTATGCTTACAGAAGTAAATACAAAAGAAGATACAGGTACGATATTTTATAAGCCACCCACAGTAATACTGGACATGTTCCCAAAGAGATGTTACAGTTTCAACTGACACCCTCTTTGGTGACAACACTTTTGACAAATGCAGCTTAACTAAAGATTAAGCAAGGGAGGATTTCTTCAGATATTTCACAAAGGTAACATTCAGAAATGCGAAGAGCTGTTTCTCTGGTATAGTTTGGTAATATTTCACACAGTGGCCTGCGCTATCACAAGAATTTTTCATCATCAGAATTTCTCCTCTGAGTTATTTTACTAAAAAGCAGCTGTAAGTTTATATCTTAACTCAAAAGTTATTGACAACCCACCTAAACCTATCAAATTATGCATGTATCACTCTACATGGCTTGCAAGTAAAATACAAAGCATGCATGATTTGATGGACGACTAGAAAGGTAATAGAAAACACATTACATAATCAAGCCTTCCTTGATGTCTCTACAAAATACAGTAATATGCGAGTCAAATTGTGGTTTCAAAAATACACCAAATGTATATTAGTCTCATCACTATTCATCCTTCACAAATTAGTGGTAGGTTTGATTTGTTTCTTGTATGACATTTTTTTTACTGAGAACTCTTAATGCAATGCTGTTAGGCAGGAACATAGATACGAGTTGGGTGGAAAGAGAATAAGACCAGGAAAAAGCCCACTAAAAAGACCCTGAGTTAATCAGTTAAAGCTCAAAAAAGCCAGGAGCACCTTGGCCTGGAATGTTTGAACATTCCCCAAAGAAAGGAGGGTACCTCAGCAGAGCCCATGTCTTTATTGTGTTAATCATGCAGGCCCAGCTTATTTTTTTAATACCTATATGCTCTTTTTTTCTCCTTTGGCCCTAATCAAGTAGTTTGCAACCTAGGCAACTAATTCAGCAGCAGGCACAGCTGTGAACAACATAGTGCAAGGCAAGAAGGATTCCATCTTAAAGATTGCATTTTAATACCCAGGATGTTGAGAAGTAAGATTCTTAACTTACTCCTTAACAAACAGACAGTAACTCAGCCCACCTTGGGGGCTGGGCAGGCAGCCTTGTTTGATATGCTCCCAGACCAAGATGCCGGTATCGCAGGGAGAAATCAGAGCAGGAAGTTCCTTGTGTTAATTCTAAATATTCAGAGATGGCTTAACAAGTCTGCACCCCCAGCCCTTAGTCACATTCCTGAAGAATTCTTAAAAGTGGGAACTCCCAACCTTTCAGGGCACTCCTCTCTCTGAGGTCGCCTGCACTTTCTAAGTTTGTAACCTTATAACTTTAAACTTTCTCTTTCCAGACTTTCAGGGCACCTCTACTTGCTGAGGTTGCCTACTACACTTTTTCTCTAAGTAACTTTAAACAAAACTTTTACTCTGATTCACTACTGTGTCTCTGCCCTTCAATTTTTTGTTGTAGCAGGGACAAGGACCAAGGAAAATACACAACACTTCCCCAACAATGCTACATTATCATTGGCTGGACAAACTAATTTTTACTCAAGGTCCCCCTATAGACTATTACTTATGAATTTTTATACTTAGAATTTATTTTCTTAATCAAAAATATCCATGCATTTCCCTATTTATAGTAATTTTCAAAAGACATATTATAGGTAGATAATTTTTTTTTTTTTTTTAGTAAAACTACTCTGTAAAAATCTGGGGTATTCTACTTCTCTATTTATAATTTCCAAGAAAAAGAAAATTATGCCATCTAATGGCTAACTGCCCAATTCTTTTATTCCTGCATTATATGTTGTAGATAGAGCTGTGGATTTTATACTGTAGAGTGTATTCCAAGGCTATACCGATTATGAGAGAAGATACAGAATGTAGAAAAACTCTAAGGAACCATTGCACATATCCATTCTTTGTTATGGAAGTCATGTGGAAGGGTAGGACTTAAAGTCTAAACATGATGTATGAAGAGCTGAAAATCAAAAAAACTGTATTAAACATATATAATTATATCACATATTAAATAACAGTAAAGAATAAATTGCCTGTCTCTAGAACTTTGTGAAATCATATTGTCCTAAACCATGACCCTAATGTTATGATCAAACTTTTAAAATTATTCTAACTTCTTTAAATAGTATTGCTCACTAATAGTTTCCAAATGTATTTTATCATTAAACTCTTTCAGCAGCTCTAGCTATGTTAGTGATGTACATATTTATAAAGTAACTGTAGATGATTAATGCATTTCCAATGGCCACATAATTATCAAAGGATAAGACTTGAAAAACACCTACCTACTACTTCCAAGTTTATTTTTATTTTACTGTGAGATATTTTAGGTGAATGCTAATTGAAAACAAATCATCTAGAATATAATTGCATAGAAGTCTCATATTGTAGTATTGTTCAATATATGAATATTTTGAAGTGAGAGATGTTTTGACTCTCAGAAGAATTAACAATATAAAGCAAAAATCAAACCGTGAGAGGATGGCACTCTTATCTTGCGGATGTAATACCCCTGTCAGTGAGTGTGTCTGTTTATTTAAGGTTAGTAACTATTTGCTTATATTATATACCCATCTCTATAGGATTCAATTTGTTGGTTATTAAGGACAAATGATGTGATCTCTCCATAAAAATAAGAAATACTTCAATGGTATCAGATATACACTACAGTCTATAATTCATTTCTGTTTTGTGAGTTTTCTTAGAATAGGCAGATATATAGCATACTTCAAATTGAGATTTTCTAAAATAGGTTTAAAAATATCATTATGTTTGCTTTCAACTTTTTTAAATGTTTCTTTTCACAAAAATATGAATCATTATTTCATTTAATTGTTCATGATGCTTTATCCATTTAAATGAATTTTCCCAGAGAACAAAAATAATTTTATTCCCTGGGAAAATAAACATTAAAAACAGTTCTGAAACATGCATTGAGGAAATTTTGAAGCACATAACTATTAAAAACAATTAAAACACTGAAATAAGCAAGAATAGCAAAGTAGTTCTAACTTTCAGTTTAGGTTTTGTGAAAGGGTTAGAAGGAAGTATGCTTGAAGAAAAGAAAGGGATTTAGTAACCTGAAAATCCTATTTTTTAAAAGAATTTTTGAGTTTACTATTAAAAGTATAATGAATTATGTATATCAGATATTAAAAAATATTGCTGAGTTTACTTTGGAAAGACAGAGACAGAAAGAGAGATAGAGAGGCAGGATTATTCCAGTGGTACATAAATTTTGCCTACAAACCTTGCCTAGCATCCTCAACAGAGTCAGAACAGGGGGAAATGTACATGATTCATCCTGCCACTATACTAGATTTATGCCCTGACTTAGAAGTGCTTATTGAATAGATGTTCATAAAATTATCTTCACAGTTAGTTTGCTTGTCTGAATAGTTTTTATTGTGGTAAAGTATATATTTAAAAACTCACTTTTAAATATTTTTAAGTGTGCAATTCAGTGGCCTTAATTACATTCACAATGTTATAAAATCATCACTAATATCTATTTCTGAAACTTTTTCATTACTTCAGGCAGAAACTCTTAACCATTAAGCAGTAACTCCCTGATTATCACATCTCCTACCCCCTGGTAATCTCTAATATACTGAATGTTGTAATTTTACTTTCCAAACAAGGTAGTGAATTTAGTCCTTGTATTAAATCCTTTAAACACATATGAATCACAATATATATTTTCATTTCTTCAAAAATTACAACATATTGACATCTTTCAGCATTCATTATTGCTTTATCTGTTGTCTTGACTGTCAATAAATCTTTAAAAATGATAACAAATGCTAAATAAATTAAGTATAACAAAGCACTGACCTTTGACAACTTAGCAATATATTCTTTATCATGCAAACCCACAATATTCACTTAAAGAAAACAGAAACTACATACATGCAGTGAACTTTAGATTTTATATGCAATAAGATCCACAGTAAAATCAGAGTTTTATTAATCCTATAACAAAATAATTTAGTTTTAAATTTTCAATTTTCCCATTATTGTTTATTTGGATAGTTTTCAACAACGATATTCTAGCCCTTCACATGAAGTCAATTTTCTACTATATATGTTGTTTGGGTACCCCTGCTGATAGGAAATGCAATATTCATATAGAAATGCAGGTTCTTCATTCTTAAATATGAGTGTTTATGTTCAATTCCTATCTTTATGGGACTAAAATGCATCCATCCAAGCTCACAAATCATTCATTATGCCTTGGGCCAGGATGGTTAGGGAACCACATTTCAGGGGAAGCTACTTCCTTATCAAAAAAGAATCACTCTAGAGCCATCTGTCTGCTTATCGTTACATCTGGCCAGACTTATGTTTTAAAGGAATAGCTAACTAAATAAGGAAGAGAAGATCAAGCTAATAGACGTTTCTGGCAGCCAATAAAAGGTTACTGATGAAAAAATAATTACACATGCCACAGAAGAAACTGATGAGTACAGGATGTTATCTAGAGCAAAGGACTATGATTAGGTCCAATTAGATATTACTGAGAACATTAAGTGGAATATACAATAAGAGTACTGACAATAAGACAAATAAAATAATTAAATTCTGTTATATTAAGGCAAAAAATAGGATACTTTATCTAATATCATTGTTAAAATATTTATCTATATTCACATATCCTTGGATAAATTACCCATGTTCCTAAATCTAGCATTCTACAACTTAATAAGTTTTATTTTTTTTCACACCCACCTTGCCTCTATTTGTATACATTTTCCATTTAGCAACTCTGTTTTAGGAACCTTTCTAGTCATTGAAACTGAACAGGGATATAAAGAAGTAGTGCAATATTTTGAAAAATCAGTCTTTGGGGCAATGATTCAGGGAAATAAATTAATACAATAAATTGTGGAAAAGTATTACCATGATAGTAAGTTGTTTTTCATTTACCTCCCAAATACTGCATAGGCAAAAAAGAGTGCTGAAATTACAAATGTTAAATTTTAGTTAATCATTTTAGCTGAAAGTTTCATAAGACAAAGTTTCATAGTTAATCTAGCATATTGAAACCCAGGAAAAAAAAATTTAACATCCCTCAGACAACTAAATTATTTTAAGAGTAATCAGGAAATGGAACAAAGAATAATGTGGATAAAATATGTAAATTTTGCAAGATGCATTAGATTTACTCCATCAATAAAACCATTTTGGATTATTGGTCTCTCATTTGTATGTTTGTACTCAGTGTTATTGGTATAGTAGTTAATTTACAAAATCTCTTCCATGTAGATGATAGTGTATCATTTACATTGCCCATGATAATCCTGCTTCGCCTGCCAGAGAATGCTTCATAACTCAACGCTGTCCAAGGAGATGTGAGGGTTGAGGGTGAAGGTAGTCTGCTGCTGGACATTACTATTTAGGTCTTTTGTTGGCAAAATTTGCAGTCACCACAGTCGACACCAAGAATGGCAGGGTTGTAAACTAGGAGAAAATTATGTTATTGGTAATATCCCCTCATTCAGCATACCTGTTATGTGAAATCATAAATCATGCACAGTTTGAACCATACTGATTTTTGTACTTTTATTGGTTGTAGTCCAGATCATCAGATCAGATATATCTGGTGATTATAGAGAAAAACAAGATTTTTTTCTTTTCTGTTTTACTGCATTATTAAAGCCAATGTTAAGGCAAAGGCTGTTCATTTTTATCACCTTATATTTATGCATCTAGTAAGTATACCTGTAAGCATACAAGGTTCCATTTAAATTATGAAAAGTTAACTGATCTTTAGCATCAAGTACTATACTATCCTTAATACTGCCAAACCAAACAAAATTAGTTTTCTCTCTCTATATATATATGTATATATGTGTATGTGTTTTTCATTAATGTTTTTAAATGCTTTAAAAAAATATTTCCAATGATTGAGCTATGCAGTTTGACAAAAGGTGAAGCAAAATACACTTATTCTTACTAATAAATTCACATAATAAGCATTGTAAAATTTCAGCTTTACTTTTACACACTAAAAGAGTAATGGGGAATCTTTATAATAATTCTAGCCAACAGGTCTTGGTTACTTTCATGTTACTTTAGAAGTAATCATATACGTAGTATGAGTAAAAGCAATTAATATATATTATTCTTTCTAGCATTGTTGCATTATTGAGTTAGAGAATAACTGTTTTTGTTTCATAAATGTTCTTAGAATTTGAATGAGTACCACATAAAAACATAATTACTGATACCGTATATATAAAAATGTAGGTACATTCGTTTATCCAGTAAAAAATTTGTATTTTTATTTTTTGTTGACCCCATTTAGGGAGGAAAGAATCTCAACCAATGACAAAAGAAATGATAGAAAAATAGAGGCAGAATACAGATGTTGAAAACCAGGTACTGGGCTTTCCTGAATTTTTTATATATTAGCTATAAAGCCATAAGAATATTATTATATTTCTCTGTGCTCACTTCCTTCTTCCATAAAATGAAGATTAAAAATAGTAACTATCATATAGGGGTTTTGTGAGGATTAAGAGACTTAATAAGAGTAAAAAAATAACCTCAATAGTATTTCACACAATGTAAATTCCAAATATTTTTAAATTTCATATACAGTATCAAAAACAATGAAGGTATCACAATTTTTGCTCTATAATCAGCAGTTTATTTTTTATCATCATTTAAAAAATGAAACTCCAATTTGCCTAATAAGACAGAATAAAATATATCATTTAAATATTGGATACTGCTTTTCTTATACATGTGATTTCTTTTAAAAAATGCCATATATTTCTGTGAATGTATGTACAAACATACATCAAATTTACTACCAAAACAAAGTGTAAAATAAACATAAAAAAACTATAAATTCTGTTTTTTTCTATATTACATGTTAATAATTTTTTTTACATTTTCACCTGTGATTTTCTACTAATCATTATTTTAGAGTATAATAATTTTTAGAGTAAAATATTTTATTCTTTTTTAGAGTAAAATAATATTTTAGAGTAAAATAGACATCATTATTTTATAGTAAAATAATATTTTGTAAATGTGTTGTTTTTCTTTAAGATTTAGGTTTACAAGCCTCAGACATACTCCAATAAAAATGTGCTTGAGTGAGAGTTCAAGAGTGCAAGTGTGGGGCTAGGATAAGAGAGGTAGCAAGAGTACTAGACTGTAATAATAACAGGATCAGTAACGACAATGTGACAGCTATAAAAAACACAATTCAATGCTTTCTATATGCTAAATATGCTACTATATTTAGTTTTCACAATAATTATGTGAGGTGAGGTGAGTATGATTTATTATTGCTATTTAGAGAAGAGGATGTTGAGTAATGGAACTGAATAACTTGCCAAGTCCAAACAGTTGGTAAGAGGCATAGCAAGATTTCAGTTCAGGTGTTGTGACTTCATAGGCAGTCATCTACTCTAATCTAAGCCACTATTTAAAGCCATCTCCAGAAATTACTGTATTATACTTAGTTTCAACCTCTTAAGCTAAAAACATGAATTAAAGCATTTTTTGGAATTGTAATCAAATGTATAGTTTATTAAATTTAATTAAAGTTATACGATCATTTATCATAATATAAATAGATTTTTTAATGGATGTACTATTTATGTTTTCATTATATATGAGTGAATGTTTGCGATAATATATAAGTATTCATATAATAATCCCTCTACATACACACACACATGCATGCGTCTATCTTCTTTTATTTATCCATATTTCTATCTATATCTACGCTTACATACATATATACACATATACAACTACATACACACATATATGATTAAGGTGTACATAAGATTTAACAGACTTAGACTCCTGTGTTGCTTTAGCAATGAAGTGGATGGGTAGGTACAGACCACTAATTTATTATGTTTATGACTGACTTAGTAAATATTAGATAAAAATTTATAAGATTTTTTTCTTTATTCATTTAACTTACACAGTTGCTGATGTGGGGTTTTATTTTTCTTAAATAGTGAGCACTTTTTATCCTGTGGGGTTTTGTTTAGATTTAGAATGTTTTCTATAATTTTCTTGAGTGTTTGTAGTCCTGTACTTCTGGTCTCTAACTCAGGAAAACGGGTAATTTTTAAGTTAAATCAGCATCCCTCCAAACATTGTATTTTCTCATATTTTCAAATTTAGTCCCTAGCTTCTTTTATGTCATAAGGTTACTTTGTGAAATTTATATTTTCTTTTGTACTATGTTTTTCTGCTTTTCCTCATTTTCATGCCTTCATACATTGTCCTTGCAATGTCACTTGAAAGATACGCTTTTTCTCATATGCTTCAAGATTACTATACTTCGACCACTTTCTGATGAAGATGAAGCTCAACAGGATAAAAAATCAGGAGGAACAGTGGCATAAAAATCTTAAATTTTTACAATATAATATTTTACTGTTGCTTTGAGATTCAACAATATCAAGAAATTAAGGGAATAGATAAAACGATAATAAAATATTTGAAATCTGCAAATTTATAACAAAAATATGACTTGGCAGTTTGGGACGGTGGGTGTTAAACTTTAAAGTTTTAAAATACCATCTCTGACATGATGAAATGAAAAAATACAATAATGTCAATAGCAGGTAAGATATTTTGTGTTGGCTGTAAGTAACATAAAATGTCAAAGTAAAACTATTGATTTTAGAAGTTAAGTCATTCTATTACCTACTTCTCCATAAAATATTTTAATACAATGCTTTTCAGTTATTTTCCTTAGTCTGTCCTTGGAGGTAGAGGCAGAAATTCAGTTTTACCTATTGAAGTCATTTATTTCCCTCCAAATTGTGGTGCTACCATTAAGTTTTCCATTTACTCATTTTTCTGTGGAAATCTATTTTAAAGACAGTAAAGCATGAAGCAGTAAAAAAAAAAGCAATAAGGAAGAGACACAGAGACACACAAACTAATACTTAATGGATTGTCAGTTTCTGAAGGCAATTCACAAGCTGTAGCAAAATGAGTTCTATGCACAAAAGAAATCAATACTTATTGGAGCATCATTCCTGCTACACTGCAATTTATCAGTAAGTAGGATAGGCCTTAGAAATCTAGTTGCTCTCACAAGCAATATTTATTCTGCATAAGTTTCATCATAGCTGAATCTGATTTAAGCAAAACTAAGCTTTCCTGGAAATTGAAGAATCAGGATATGGTAACTGAGTACCTTGATTTGTGACAAAGGAAACTGAATTAAAGACAAAAGGTATATGGAACTATGGAGATTCTATACATCAGGATGGGGAAGATAAAGGCTGGTCACAAAGCCTAAAAATGGGTTACCAAATGCATTTGAATCGTAAGCACAAGCAATGTCTTTCTTTTTATTTGTGAGGAAAGTACAGACATGAGAATTAAATTTTATCTAATTGTGTTTTTCCTTACTTGCCCATCCCTCTTTTCCTCCTTCCTCCTTCCCCCCTTCATCCTTTTCTCTCCTTCTTTCTCCCACCTCTCTTTATTTCTCTCTTTCCTCCTTTCTTTCTTTCTTCTTTCCTATATTTTTCTTCTTTTTCCTGTGGTGAGATTTATAAACATCTATAGAAACTGAGTTTACTCTTTGCACATCTGGCAAACTGCCATGCTTGCTTCTTGTGTCATTTAAATGTCTTTATTCTTTTTTAAAAAATTAAGCAATTGAAATAAAGTGAATTTACTAAAATTTAATGCTTAAATTTCTAGTCAACATCTGGAATCCAGAAATTTTTTTTTGACAAATAATACATTTTATGACATTATCACAAATTAAATTATGTAAATAAATTTTTATTGGCATTTTCAGGGCATATATGTATCTGAGTGCAGGTTTATACACATTTTCCTAAATTTAAATGATCAGCTGGTAGGGCCTTAGAACACGGAGGCATCACAATAAGCAAGGATATTACAGAGACGGTCTAACAGGTACAGACTGATAGGCCACCTCTCTGTACGACCTTTCAAGTCTTTTTCTGCCTGATTTTGGATCAGGGTTCTATTCATCTCCAATTTCTCATACGCTTGTCTTATTTTCTGTTCTGAATCTTGCAGGACCCTAGGGCATGAAATTCATGCAACAAGTAAAGATATTAAAAAGTTGCCTTCATTTATCTTTATATCTCCATTATTTCCATACATTTCAGGACATGTAATGCTATCATTGAGATGGCCTTTGGAGGTACTCATTAAATTTTCATTCCCATTATAGCTTCTTGGGTAATCTGAATGTATTCTTTTCCACCTATCACAGATGCAATGTCTTTATTTCCTTCCTTGGAAATTTTAATATTGCATAAGTAGAGAGGACAAGACACTGGCCAATATGACATTTTAAGAACAACTGACACACTCTACACCCTGCTCAAAGCACACAGCCATGATAGAGGAATTATTTTAGAAAAAAGAATAATAGCAATTACAATAAATCTTATAAGCTGAATTAAGTATTTCATTGGACAGATATGGAAGAGAAAAACAGAGATAAACAGTTCTGAACCTAAAGATGAATGAGACTATAGCTTCAGAATCAAGCAAGGGACATCGAAGTAGTGATGAAGAGAGATGGCTTAATCAGGAGGAAAGTGGTGGCACACTGATATAAAGATAATTCAGGAAGGCCTAATAAAGAGACTAATTATCAAATAATGTCAAGAGAGAGCAAAAACACAAGGGCTACTGCTCCACCCCAGGGGAAAGCTGTTATCAACCCAGACCGCAAGTAATGAAGGGAATAGTCATTACCAGTACATGGAAGGACGGGATCATGCAACGAAAAGGAGGTCAGTTCAGTTGCGATAAGGAGCCATTCTCTTGGCAGAACATCTCCAGTGTCTTCTGACAACTCAGGGACATATCCAAGGCAATAAATATCTCAGCCACTCTCTCCTTCCCGTTCGTTTCTGACTGGGATTTCTGATGACTGAACTCAGTGAGTAGTCAAAGAACAAGGAGAACCACTGATAAGCTCTACACAGGTTAGTCTCCTTGAATAAGATCAGAATGGATGTCATGATAACAGATAGCGAAGGGCTAACATAGTTAATCTATGTATATGGGGAATAAAAAGTGTCTTGGGCTCACTGAATGAAAACAAAACCTAAAGTGACACACCTCCATCCAAGAAAAGGGCTGAAAAGCCTGACTGATCATTGTCTGGGGCTTTGACTTATTATGCAAACATAATCACTACAGAGATTCAGGTGACCAATTCTAAGTCCATAATTAAGACTTGAACAAATTGATTATTGATCAGATATCAAATTTATAATGTATCTAATACTATCATAAGAAAGGATTCCCAGGTAACCAGTATAACCTGCTCTGAACGAGAACCCCAGGGGGTCAGATGAGGGCAAATGCAAATGTATCAGGCAAGGAAGAAGGAAGTTGAGATGGAGAGGGAATACACACACACACACACACACACACACACACACACACATACACACCACATACACACCACACACACACACACAGACACACGAGAAGCATTTAAGGTAAATCTGTAACAAGCATTCTGAAATCCAAAAATTAAAGAAAGACAATTCACAAATAGGCAACAGAATATGTATTTACTTCAGAATAAATCTGAGTGCAATATAGAATGCTATAAAAAAAGTAAATTTAAGAGTCCTCAAAGAGATAAAACATAACACTCATACAATTAAGAAATTACTGAATTCTATTCAACAGCTATGGGTTAATAAATGAAAAGTTAAATAATAATAAACAAAAATATGTGTAGTCATTTAAATAACTCAATAGACACTACAATATGTGAGACAGTCACAACCAAACAGGGAATTAGAAAACTAAAATAGAGAATTTCACCCAGAATGCAATTTTTTTAAAAAAGAAAGAAAGAAAAAGCCATGAAAGAGCCATCACAAAACACAAAAGTTAAGTTGGCAGACTCTAACATATGTCTTAGTGAAGTTTCAGAGAAGAAAATAAAGAAAATGATGAGCCCTTTTTTAAGAGGAAAAATTAAGACTTTTCAGAAATATAATGACAGGAGTACCCCAATTAAAGGTACATACTATGGGCAGAGAGGGTAAACTAAATCAACAACTGAATGCACTAGGCTAACACATAACATTCAGAATAAAGAGAAAAACTAAAGCTCTCAGAAAGAAAATGCATATTTATCTATAAAGAAATAGCAAATAGGTTGACAGTGGACTTCTCCTGTGATACAATGTCAGAAAATCATGCAGTAAAACTTCATAATGCTGCGCAAAACTTAATGTTAAACTAGAATTCTACCTCTGCTGAACTACAATTCAAAACTTAATGGGAAATAAACACATTTTCATATACACAACAGCAGGATAGTTAAAAAGCCATAAACCATCACTGAAATAATTAGCAAAAGGATACAATTTAGAAGATAGGAGAAGGAAAGAAAAAATTGTTGGGCCTAGAAATTATTCATATTTCCCAAGAAATATAATGAAATAAAAAATTTCTGTTCTTAAAGAACTTAAACAAATTTAGAGAAAAAATTTTTAATTATGATTGTTTATATACATATACATCTGTGTGTGCTAAGACTGAGAACTTTCACTGTCACTTACTAGTAGGATTGCAATTAATAATAAAATGTTCTTTACAAAATCTTTGTGAGTGTTAAGTAAGACAGCTTATGTACTTAGAACAGTTCCTAACACGAATAAATGGTGTATGATGACTTTTAAAATTATTCTATATCATCTACTTATTCAAGAAGAATCCGTTTTAATCAGAAACACGCAATAGAAGGCATTATCTATTTAACTAAAGTTATTTTATTGTATTTGCTTTCTTCTTATTAAGAATCACATACAGTTCCATTCACACATTTCCTGACATGTGAAACGAGAGTTAGTAATTAAATAATCTGAAGGATCACTGACACATTATTTCAAGAGAGTTAATATGTTTTAAAATTTTCATTATGAAGACTTTGAAAAGATTTCCCATATTCATGTGTTTATTGATCTATTCAGTTTTATTTTGTGACTATTCATGTAATTTTCAGTGTTTTAGCATTGATAGTGCATTTAGGAGAATGTTGAAAAAGGAAAAGGAAATTAGTAATTATTAGAACATACACTGAATCAAAGAAATAATGTTACTGGGAGTTAATGGAAGTTAATACTGAAGAAAAGAATCTTCAAATGTCAAGAAAATTAGAATATTTTTGAACAATTAAAGATGATGCTAATTAGTAAATAAATCAATAAGATATTCTTAACAGGTTGTATTTATTGAAATATATGGTTAGCAAAAACTACATTCCATACAGTTATCTTGTGGAACTACTTTCTAGATGGCCAGTTTTCTGCACTTCAATTTTCATCACAATGTATTTTGTAAATAAATATTTTCTTCCAGTAAAGGTATCCTGAGATGTAAATTCTGGTATTGATGCAAAGAGAATAACTAATAAATTCCCCATGCACATGCACGTTATGCTAAGACTACTGTAAATGCAAAATTAATGTGTCAAGTTAATTTCCTTCCCTTGACTCAAGCTAATCAGCACAAATTAAATTTTATGCTAATCTAAGACATTAGCATACAATTTGAAAATGTAGAATTTCTGCTGATCATGAGAAAACATATTCAACGTACTCATTCATACAACTGCTGCAATACAAAACTGATACTGAACCACTTTACCACAGTGTTTAATTGTATTATAACATAAAATTAAAAATGGGAGTATATGGATATAATTTTTCATTTTAGATATTGAATTCCTCATTTTGCTATTTGTACATGTTATTTCCATTGAATTTAAAAAATTAGGGTGCATGTATTTTGAATCTGGTGTAAAAGATTATAATATTGTACTTGTAGATGGAATATACTTCTTAGTATTACTGTGTATGCTTTGGAATGAGTCTGTTTTTCTAGCTTCCAAAGTGGGTGTAGAGTATGATACTAATTTAAAAGGCTCTACTTTGAAAAAAAAATTCAACATATTATATACAATACAAAATCTGCAATAAACAAAATGTACATTCATTTTCAATTATATTTACTTATACACTGAAATTGTTGTATATATGTTTGTTATTGGGTAAACATTTGAAATAAATGAGCATTTTGTATTAAATGTACAAATCTCCTTTGAACGTTACTGTGGTAGGCAGATTTTTGGCCTCCATCATCTACATCTCTTGGTCTCTTGCTGTTACTCCCATGGTTATATTTTATGTTACATGGCAGAAGGGGCTTGGCAGCTGTAACTAAGTATACTAACCAGTAGATCATAAAATAGGGAGGTTATCGTGGATTATCTGGGTGGGTAATTACATGAGCCCTTAATGGTGGAAGAAGGAGGCAGAAAAGGAAACCAAAGAGAGAGAGAGAGAGATGTGGCAAAGGGGGACATCATTAAATTCAAAGCGTGAGAAAGATTTATCATGTGCCTTTGTTAAACTGAAGATGGAGACTGGACACATGAGAAAAAATTCAGTTAGCCTTGAGGACAGAGTCACCCTGGACAGACAGCAAGGAAACAAGGACTTGAGTTCTACAACCTCAAGGAACTGAATTTAGCTAACAACCTGAATGAGTTTAAAAGTGGACTATTCCTTAGATCCTCCAGATAAGAGCCTAGCGAATCTGACATCTTGACTTCGGTTTGGTGAGAACCTGAGCAGAGAACCCACCATGCCATGCCGGACTTCTAATCTACAGCACTGTGAGATAATAAATACTTGCTGATTCAAACTGCTAAAAGGGCAGCAATTTGTTACATAGCAAGAGAAAACTAATACAGTAACTCATGTCAATATCTCCAAATTAGAATTTCCATCTTTACAAGTTCTTTCTATAGGTTAGTTCTTTAGGTGAAAACTGGATTTTTTTTCTAAAACGAACCTTGATAAGAGTATAGAAACAGCATATTTCATAAAAGCAGGCTTCCTGTGCATTCTAGCATCCCCATGGGAAGCGTCATCATAAAATATATAAAAACAGCAATTTTAAGTCTCAATAACTGAATGCAGTTCTAATTGTCATCTACAACTGCTATAACTGCTTAAAATCTACTACTCAATATCTTTTTAAAACTTCTGAATTGTTATATTCAAGAACTTTGAAAATATTTTGCCTCTAGTATTTTTAATTATTTTTTTCAATAGCAAGAATTTGTATATATGTGGATATTTATATAGCTCTACAAAACATACATAAGTTCAGATTCTTTCTTATTTTAAGTTAAACTAATTGAATACTAGGCTCTGCTTTCTTTAAAAAAAAGTATAATAAAGGTTTAGAAATATCCCAGGATTCTGGTATATCCTGCTGATTTTCAGTTCCAAATGATTTAATTTAGAATCATTTACATCAACAATCCAATTATTTACTTAAAACAAAAGGACACATAATTATAGTCTATAAAATATAAAGGTCATGACTTCAAGAGTTGCAATAAGCACAGTGTTGTATTGCAAAGCAATCATCACAAGAATAAAACGTCCTCTGACTCAAACACTTTCTGAACAACTATATAAACATGATATCTTGAAATTAATATAACTGAGTGTATCAAATTATTCTTCTCTACATTATATAAGTAAAAAAGATGAAGATAAATTGAGGAATCAATATTATTGCTGCAAAATAACAAAATGAAAAATGGTATTTAAAATTTTTATTCCAAGTAATTAAGATAGGAGATTATTAGATGAAGAGTTTGGGCAAAGAATTTGGAATTAGCATAATGATCCTCCAAATAGTGGAGGATGAGAATTTTTAACAGGAGATATTCATTCTTTATATAAGTCAAGAATATATTTAGAAATGTAAATAACATTTAATTTTAATTTTACCTAATTACGTCAATTTTGTTTGTGTATTTTTTAACAACTCCATGTTATTTTAATTTTGTATAATTTATAGTTTATTCTACTTAGTATATATAATGGGTGAAGACTCAGTTCGATGATTTACATTTGTACTGAGAGTTCTTTGAAATGCATAGTTTGGTTCCCCTGCTTATTTACTTCCACTGATTTATTTAAAGTTTGTAAAATATGAAAACTTATAAAAATAAAATACTGATTGATATAAATATCATTTAGCTCTAGTCTGTTTAAGGACCATACTTTGAAACCTAAATGAATGTCTTCACAAACTAGGCAGGTAACAGAAATAAAACATATGGGAAACATATGCTCTCTACAAAGATGGATAAATAATTTGTTAACACTAGGCAAAAGAGACAAAATATATGTTCATGCCAAATTCAAAACTCAAATTGAACTTTGTGACTTCTATAACTATTTCCCATTGCCTTCTATATTCTAATTCTTTTGGAAAGATTCCTTTTCAGTGTGTTCTATCTACTTTTTCATTTTCATTCCATAACTATTTTCTCTGCTCTGAAGGATACTGCGATTAGTATTAGGCTCCCATAAAAAAATATTTTACATCACCATGTTATAATTTATTTGTGATCTGCCTAGGACAGGGAATGAGGGTGTGACATCATATATGCATCCGCCATCCTTGTCTTAAGCCATACATACATCAACTTGCCCTTCAAATTATTCTTCAGTTATTTATTTATCTGTACTCAATTTTATCTTATTTTCCAGTTTCTAAATAAGATTTTGTATAGGCAAATGTAAATGTGGAGATTCAAGATGGCAGTGTGAGGTGAGACAGAGAACTCCTCCCAAAACCACAGATAGTGTGAAAATATGGTTAATACAACTAATCTTAAAACAGCAACAGGAAAGAAGGCTTCACCAGACTGCATACAAACCTCATGAACAGAGCAGACCTCAAGAAACAGGGTAACGTACCAAAGCTTTGATCCGGTGAGACCCAGGCCCTTCCCCCGCCTCAGCTCACAAGCAGGAGGAAGAGAAATGGAGCCAGGAGGGGGTGGAAGCCTGGGACTGCTGAGCGCCTAGTCCTGGAGATCTGCTTTGCAAGCAGAAATCTGCACTGTGTGATGCTCTGGAGGATGGGGAGCTGGACAGGTGGAGTGCTTGAGAAACAGATTCCAGCCATTTGTGGAAGACGGGATCCACACCCAGCCACTCAGGGACAAAGGAAAGGCAGGCAGCGTGAGGCTTCCTAGCAGCGAGAGTGCTGCTGAAAGGGCAGGGATGCCCAGAGCTTGCTCTGCAGGAGAAGGGATACGGGGATAAGGTTGTGTGGGCGCGCTCTTCCCAGCAGATTGGAAACTTTAAGGAGCTACAGATGCTCCATCCTGCTAGCTGGCTGTTCAGCCCAGAGGCCCCCCACTGTGATTTTCAGCCTGCTGCACCTTCCTCCTGACCTAACAGCACTGGCTCCCAAACCGGCAGTCACTGCTCTGTCATCAGGCCAGTCAGAGGGAGGCCCCACCTACAACAGCTACAGACACAAAGCACAGAGGCTTACACCTGTGTGCCCTGCCCACTGGCTCTGATAACTTGAGACAGGTGCGACAGACAGGAATCAGGAAACATATTTTCTCCAGCCAGACACCAGCTCCGCATCACTATGACCCCCAACTTCACTCTATGGGCTGAGCAGCTCGAGAGACTGAAGCTTCTGGGCAATAGAGGGCACCACACAGAAATATGAAACTACAAAAGAACATGGTTCAGACGAAAATCTCACAAAACCCAGAAAAAGGGCCAAATGAAGCTGAACTCACCAATCTTCCTGAAAGAGAGTTCAAAATAAAAATTATAAACATGCTTATGGAGGAAACAGAAAAATAGTCAAGAACCCAGGAATGAATTTAAGATGGAGATTCAATCATTAAAAAATTCCATATCTGAAATGAAATATACAATGGAGGGATTTAAAAGCAGATTAGATGTAGTAGAAGAGATGGTATATGGAATAGAAATTAGAGAAGAGGAATAAAAGGAGCTGAGGCACAGAGAGAAAAAAGGATCTCTAAGAATGAAAGAATACTGAGAGAACTGTGTGACCAATCCAAACAGAACAATATGCACATTATAGGGGTACCAGAAGAAGAAGAGAGAGAAAAATGGATAGAAAGTGTCTTTGAGGAGGTGATTGCTGAAAACTTCCCCAATCTGGGGAAGGAGATAGTCTCTTAGGCAATAGAGGTACACAGATCTCCCAACACCAGGGACCCAAGGAAGACAACATCAAGACATATAGTAATTAAAATGGCAAAGATGAAGGATAAGGACAGAATATTAAAAGCAGTCAGAGAGAGAAATAAGATCACATATAAAGGAAAGCCCATCAGGCTATCATCAGACTTCTCTGGCAGAAACCTTACAGGCCAGAAGGGAGTGGCATGATGTATTTAACTCAATGAAGCAGAAGGGCCTTGAACCAAGATTACTTTATCTGATAAGATTATCATTTAAATTTGAAGGAGGGATTAAACAATCCCCAGGTAAGCAAAAGTTGAGAGAATTTACCTCCCACAAACCATCTCTACAGTGTATTTTGGAGGGACTGCTATAGATGGAAGTGTTCCTATGGTTTAATAGCTGTCACCAGAGGTAATAAAACCACAGTAAAGAAAGTAGAATAGCTAATTACTAAGAAAATGCAAAATTAAATGAACTATTCCCAAAGTCAATCAAGGGATAGACAAACAGTACAGAATATGATACCTAATATATAAAGAATGGAGGAGGAAGAAAAAGGTCGTGTTTGTAATAGCATTGAGTTAAGTTAGACTCTTAGATAGTAAGGAAGTTAACCTTGAACCTTTGGTAACCATAAATCTAAAGCCTTCAATGCCAATAAGTACATACCTATCCATAATCACCCTAAATGTAAATGGTCTGAATGCACCAGTCAAAAGACATCGAGTCACTGAATGGATAAAAAAACAAGACCCATCTATATGCTGCCTTCAAGAGACTCACTTTAAACCCAAAGATATACACAGACTAAAACTGAAGGGATGGAGAAAGACATTTCATGCAACTAATAGGGAGAAAAAAGCAGGAGTTGCAATATTTATATCAGACAAAATAGACTGCAAAACAAAGGAAGTCACAAAAGACAAAGAAGAACATTACATATTGATGAAAGGGTCAATCCAACAAGAAAATATAACCATTATAAATATCTATGCACCCAACACAGGACCTCCTACATAGGT
The DNA here is from genome assembly GCA_029783875.1 of Phataginus tricuspis. NCBI lineage: Eukaryota > Metazoa > Chordata > Mammalia > Pholidota > Manidae > Phataginus > Phataginus tricuspis. The sequence goes on from JAQQAC010000477.1 coordinate 4,117,476, forward strand.
GAAAAAATACTAACAGAATTAAAGGGGGAAATAGAATGCAATGCATTCATTCTAGGACACTTCAACACACCACTCACTCTGAAGGACAGATCAACTGGACAGAAAATAAGTAAGGAGACAGAGGCACTGAACAACACATGAGAACAGATGGACCTAACAGACATCTACAGAACTCTACACCCAAAAGCAGCAGAATACACATTCTTCTCAAGTGCACATGGAACATTTTCAAGAATAGATCATATAGTAGGCCACAAAAAGAGCCTCAGTAAATTAAAAAAGATTGAAATTGTATTAACCAGCTTCTCAGACCACAAAGGAATGAAAATAGAAATGAATTACACAAAGAAAATGAAAAATCCCACAAACACATGGAGGCTTAATAACATGCTCCTAAATAATCAATGGATCAATGACAAAAAAAAACAGAGATAAAGCAATATATGGAGAAAAATGACAACAATAAATCAACACCACAAAATCTGTGGGTTGCAGAGAAGGCCGTATTAAGAGGAAAGTATATTGTAATACAGGCCTACCTCAGGAAAGAAGAACAATCCTATATGAGCAGTCTAAACTCACAATTAACGAAATTAGAAAAAGAAGAACAAATGAGACCCAAACTCAGTAGAAGGAGGGACATAATAAAGATTAAGCATAAATAAATAAAATCGAGAAGAATAAAACAATAGGATCAACGAAAGCAAGAGCTGGTTCTTCGAGAAAATAAACAAAATAGATAAACCCCTAGCCAGACTTATCAAGAAAAAAGGAGAGTCTTCTCACATAAAGAGAATCAGAAATGAGAAAGGAAAATTCACTACACACAGCACAGAAATACAAAGAACTATTAGAGAATACTATGAAAAATTATATGCTATCAAACTGGATAACCTAGAAGAAATGGACAACTTTCTAGAAAAATACAACCTTCCAAGGATGACCCAGAAAGAAACAGAAAATCTCAACAGACCAATTACCAGCAAAGAAATTGAACTGGTAATCAAAAACCTACCGAAGAACAAAACGCATGGACCAGATGGCTTCACCGCTGAATTTTATCAAACATTTAGTGAAGACCTAATACCCATCCTCCTTAAAGTTTTTCAAGGAGTAGAAGAACAGGGAATACTTCCAAACTCATTCTATGAGGCCAGTATCACTCTAATACCAAAACCGGGCAAAGACACCACAAAAAAAGAAAAGTACAGACCAATATCCCTGATGAACATAGCTGCAAAAATACTCAACAAAATATTAGCAAACTGAAATAAAAAATACATCAAAAGGATCATCCTTCATGATCAAGTAGGATTTATTCCAGGGATACAAGGATGGTTCAACATTCAAAAATCCATCAACATCATCCACCACATCAACAAAAACAAGGAAAAAAACCACACGATCATCTCCATAGAGCTGAAAAAGCATTTCACAAAATTCAACATCCATTCATGATAAAAACTCTCAACAAAATGCGTATAGAGGGCAAGTACCTCAACATAATAAAGGCCATATATGACAAACCCACAACCAACAATATACTTAACAGTGAGACGTTGAAAGCTTTTCCTTTAAGATCTGGAAGAAGACAAGGATGTCCACTCTCCCCACTTCTATTCAACGTAGTACTGGAGGTCCTAGCCATAGCAATCAGACAACAAAAAGAAATAAAAGGCATCCAGATTGACAGGGAAGAAGTTAAACTGTCCCTGTTTGCAGATGACATGATATTGTACATAAAAAACCCTAAAGATTCTACTCCAAAACTACTAGATCTAATATATGAATTCAGCAAAGTTGCGGGATACAAAATTAATGCGCAGAAATCTATGGCATTCCTATATACTAACAATGACCCAGCAGAGAGAGAAATCAGGAAAACAATCCCATTCAAAGTTGCATCAAAAAGAATAAAATACCTAGGAGTAAACCTAACCAAGGAAGTGAAAGACCTATACTCGGAAAACTACGAGACACTCATGAGAGAAATTAAAGAAGATACCAATAAATAGAAACACATCCCATGCTCATGGCTAGGAAGAATCAGTATTGTCAAAATGGCCATCCTGCCTAAAGCAATCTACACATTCAATGCAATTCCTATCAAAATACCAACGGCATTCTTCAACAAACTAGAGAACATCATGCTAAAATTTATATGGAACCACAAAAGACCCCAATAGCCAAAGCAATCCTGAGAAGGAAGACTAAAGCAGGGGAAATTATGCTCCCTGACTTCAAGCTCTACTATAAAGCCACAGTAATCAAGACAGTTTGTTACTGGCACAAGAACAGACCCATAGACCAATGGAACATACTAGAGAGCCCAGATATAAACCAAACCATATACGGTCAATTAATATAAGAAAAAGGAGTCATGAATATAAAATGGGGAAATGACAGCCTCTTCAACAGCTAGTATTGGCAAAACTGGACAGTTATATGCAAGAGAATGAAAATGGATTATTGTCTAACCCCATACACAAAAGTAAAGTCAAAATGGATCAAAGACCTGAATGTAAGTCATGAAACCATGAAACTCTTAGAAGACAACATATTCAAAAATCTCATGAAAATAAACATGAGCAACTTTTTCCTGGACGCATCTCCTGGGCAAGAGAAACAAAAGCAAAAATGAAGAAATGGACTACATCATGCTGAAAAGCTTCTGTATACCAAAGAACACTATCAGCAGAACAAATAGACCTCCTACAGTATGGGAGAATATATTTGTAAATGACATATCTGACAAGGGGTTAACATCCAAAATATATAATGAACTCATATGCCTCAACATCCAAAAATCAAATAACTCTATTAAAAATGGGCCGAGGATATGAACAGATAATTGTCCAAAGAAGAAATTCAGATGGCCAACAGGCACATGAAAAGATGCTCCACTTTGCTAATTATCAGAGAAATGCAAATTAAAACCACAATAAGATATCACCTCACACCAGTAAGGATCCCAACAGAGAAATTAATAGGAACAACAAATGCTAGCGAGATGCAGAGAAAGGGGAACCCTCTTACAGTGATGGTGGGAATGTAAACTAGTTCAACCATTGTGGAAAGCAGTATGGAGGTTCCTCAAAAAACTAAAAAGAGAAATACCATTTGACCCAGCAATTCCACTCCCAGGAATTTTCCCTAAGAATGCCACAGCCCAGTTTCAAAAAGACATATGCACCCCTATGTTTATTGCAGCACTATTTAAAATAGCCAAGAAATGGAAGCAACCTAAGTGTCCATTAGTAGATGAATGGATAAAGAAGATGTGGTACATATACACAATGGAATATTATTCAGCCATAAGAAGAAAACAAATCCTACCATTTGCAACAACATGGATGGAGCTAGAGGGTTTTATGCTCAGTGAAATAAGCCAGGCGGAGAAAAACAAGTACCAAATGATTTCACTCATCTGTGGAGCATAAGAACAAAGCAAAAACTGAAGGAACAAAACAGCAGCAGACTCACAGATCTGAAGAATAGACTAACAGTTGCCAAAGGGCAAGGGAGTGGTGGGGGGAGGTGGGAAGGGAGGGAGAATGGGAATAAGGGGCATTATGATTACCACACAAAATGTAGTGGGGGGGCACCAGCCAGGCAGTATAGCACAGAGAAGACAAGTAGTGATTCTATAGCATCTTACTATGCTGATGGGCACTGACTGTAATGGGTTATGTGTTGGGGACTTGATAATGGGGGTCATCTAGTAACTATAATGTTGCTCATGTAATTGTATATTAATGATACCAAAATTAAAAAAAAGGAAAAAAATTTTAAAAATTGCATTACTTAATGGAAAGTGACTACATGTCTGTAGGGATGAATAATATGGTGCATCTATACTAAGAGATATTATGCAACTATTACCAAACTATTTCTAAAAATCATTTACTGTCATTGTATATGTTGAAAATGTTACATACAATTTTTGTATATTACATTGTTTTAACCTTTAAAAGAATGTATATTGCATAGCAAAAGAGTAAATTATACTTTACCATATTGTCAGTAACAACTTGTCATGATATTATAAATATATTTAAAAACAATTTTAATTTTTAAAATAATAGAGTCCAAACTATTATTTTTTCATGAAAAGTATGTTTTAAGATAAACCAACCCTCAGAGATATAGAAAATAATGTATGCTTGTATGAAATTGAAACCTGAATGGCAAATGCACACTAATCCAGCAACCAGCAAAGATATGTCAGTGAGCTACAAAGATAGATTAATACAATAGCCCCAATATCAATCAGACTCATGGATCTTATCTAGCCATGTCCATGATCTTTCTGTCTTTAACAATCAAACTCTGACCTTTCTTCTGTTGGCATATCTTTTCTTTCCAGTCCCCTCTCCTTTCTCTCCTTTTAGATCCTTATATTTGAATTAATGATTGCAGTAGTCTATACTGTACTTACCTCATGCTTTCTGTTCTTGTTTAATGATGCAATTCCTTATTATTACACTGAACTATTCCATGATTTAAGTTAGCCTTGAAATAAAAACAATTTATGATGGGTATAAACTTCTTCTAATGCACAAAGTAGGTGAGAAAATGTAAAATAATAGCCATAAAAACACAGGCATCAAAATTTCATAGTCCAACACTTTCAAATGGAGAGAAAAACAAGTTACACCTCTGTGTAACCACCCTTTGTCAACCTTGCTAACTTTTAAGGAATATTGGCATTATATTTACTTTTCAAAGAGAAAGAACTCCAACATTTGTATACAGTAGACTGAATAATTTAAAATCCCAAGTCACATGTTACATCTGTTTCAGATTTTTGACAGCATTTTGCAAAATACTACAATGCCTTCAATGGCTACTTTGGAAAACTTTTTTTCTTCCTTTTCTGCCTTGAGTGTTGTTGTTATTTTTTTTTAACTTAAGTACAGTTGATATACAATATTATGTTGGATTCAAATATACAACACAGTGATTCAACAGTTACACACATTAAATGCTCACCCCAACTTGTGCAGTTACTGTCAATGCAGGATGTTGTTACAGAACCATTGGCTAATTTATCCATGCTGTACTAGTATCCCCATAAGAAACTTTTGATTTAAACAAGGGTGTTAATTTGAGAGCCACTTTAGAAAGGAAAGAGAGTATGACTTTCCAGGCCTAATGAGCAATACTTTTTCATTTTAGTGGTATGAAAAGAACACCAAAGAACTTCTGATTAAAAAATTTCCTTCACTAAAATGCAAGTCAGCAATCTTAAGCAACAGCAAAGTAAATTCCCTAGTAAATCCTCCTTTTCCTTGTTCTCCAGTTGCTTACTGCTTTCCACCCCCCTATTATTCTTCTGCTTTCTCTCCTTCCACAGCTCTGTTACTCCTCCCTCCTCTTTCCTAGTCTACACCCCTGTGCTTTCCCAGTCACTCTCCTAAGGCTCCAACTTCTAAACTGCATTCCTCCCATAAGTCAGGTATTCAGGCAACTGTAGAATTAAAACTTTAGACTTAACGTGGATTAAGAAGTATCTTAAGAATTTCCCCAAACCCTGACAAGACCAGCAAGTAGAAATAGAATATATTATTCATTTGAATGTATATAACCAAGAGTTGTCTGACAATATCTAATGGTACACACTGTTAATTATCTCATATACTAAGTGTCGTATTGCAAAAAATCAATTGGATTGACACCACTTCTGCCACTCCATGGGTTAAAAGGGGAAGGGGTAACATTCCATGGTCTGGATTTACTAAAGTTTATTTACCCATCCACCTACTCAAAGAAATCTTGGTTGCTTCCAAGTTTTGGCCTTTATAAATGAAGTTGCTGTGAAAGTTATTGTGTGGATATGTTTTCAATTTTTTGCACAAGTAACAATGAGGAGCTTGCTGGATCACAAGGGAAGAATAATTTAGCTTTGTAAGAAACCATCAACTGTCTTTCAAAGTAGTTACACTATTTTGCATTCCTGCTAGCAATAGCTTTGGGTGTCTGTTACTCCACATCCTCACCAGCATTTGGTGTTACTGGACATGTGACGATGCTCTGGATTCCAGCCGAGGAGGTATGTAAATCTCACTGTTGTCTCAATTTGCACTTCCCTGATGACTTATGATGGAGAGCATCCTTTCATATGCATATTTGCCCTCTGTATATTTTCTTTGATATGGTGTCTGTTAAGATCTTTGGCCTATTTTTTACTGAATTGTTTGTTTTCTTACTGTTGAGTCCCTTTTTTTTGCTATGAAGTTTTCTCACTACCTTGCCCACCTATGAGACTTGTCAAAAAAAAATCATGGTATCTGAGAACAGTATCTACAACAAAAGCTGAAGAAAGAACTTTAATTTATTGTTATTTGGGTAATCTCTGTATCCCAAATGGTTTTGCATTATGGCAGTAAAATATATACTTATTTAATATATTTAAATGTCAGAAAATTTGTACATATAAATATTAATTTTTATAAGACCATTAAATATGAACACATAACTGTTGCTTGAATATGTAATCAAGTAAAATGACTTCAATTGTCATAATGAAGAAACATGAAAGAACCAAGCAGAAAGGGTTAGAGAAGAAGATTAAAGGATAAATTTACACTAAACAAAGGCAGGAGTAAAAGTGTTTAGAAAGATACTGGAGAGGTTGCTACTTAGCAAAGTAACCCAAAGGGACCTCTTCTATAAATAATCTATTTTAAATGCTTAGGGGTTAATCTATCAAGGATTTCATCAAAATCCCACATTCTGAAACTCCAATGAATAAAATAAGTACAGTTTAAAAATATTTTTCAAATGATGTTAGGATTTTTCTGTCATAGTTTGTAACATTCTTTAGCTGTTACACCCTTCTAATATAGTAAACATTTCCTTTTGAATTCAGGGCAATGTTTTTTCAACTCTTTTCCCACTAGAACTTTTTATATAGTTTTTTAATTAAATAATTTTATAATATATAATTAATATATTTGTAATTTTAAATACAGTTTTCAAATATAAAGCTATATCTAAAGTGCATATTTAAAAACAATTACTATCTTCCTTTATGAAAATTAAAAATCAAGTTTAATTATCCTGCTAATAAATTGACTGTTTTTGGTCAACATATTATTATCAATAAAGAAGAGACAACCAAATGTCTACAACATACGTTTTCAAAGTAAAATACAGTATTATGCCAAGAAATATTATTGGTTTTGAAAAAAAGTATATTTGAAGCTAATGTATTCCATGTGGACAATATTGCTTTAATACATAAAAGGATGAAACATTAAAAGAGGAGAAAGAAAGAACTTAGGTTAATATAATCACATTAATAGAATCATTGTAGTCTTAGTCTCTTTTCTTTAAACTTTCATATTACTGGTAGTGCACACACACACAGAATTAACATTTTGTTTTAGCAAAGACCACCTAATCTATCAGAGAAAGGTATGAGTTGTTTTACCAGAAATGAAAATGCAGAAATCATGTGGAAAGTAGTAAATCTGAAACTACTGAAACAACTGTGATGGCTTTCATCATTAATTTTAGATAAGTATTCAAGCAATATCTCATACTAATGTGGTTATACCATGAATAGGATTTTAGAAGCTGATATCGCAACCAAAATTTTTCGATGAATAGAAGTGTCTCTGTATTAACTGCTCACAATTAGACTACAAACCAGTAATGGTTTTGAAGGCAAACATATTAAGAAAAGAAACAAGAACTTCTTGTTACTCTTTTAAATAAAAGCCAAACACCAGGCACTTGTGATAGACTTTTAAGAAAGCGAATCCTGCTGACTGCTGCCCCAGTGTGGTACAATATTAAATGTCAGAGACTTGAATAGTATAAGATAGTATTTGCCCAACACATTTCCCTGACACGCTCCTTTCCTCAGGTTAAGAAATGAAATACAAGTTAAGAAGCTAAGATTTATAGCTTTTTGAGGAATCTGCATCTTACATATATTTTCACAGCACTGAAATGCTTTCATAAGAGACAGAGTCTCTTTCTTATGTCTATTTATATAATATGTTAAAAAGGCACAAACTTTCCTACAGAAGTAGGAAAGTAAATATTAAATATTAATATAGGATTTCAAAGTACATTATAGGACATAAAATGCCTAAGAAATCTTTTCTGAGAGACATAAAATTTGATGTTATTTGTAGATTATTTGTAAATAAAATATACTGGTAGATTTTATTTTATAAATCAGGATGAATTTCTATGCCTTCTGATGTGTTATTCTGCAGTGAATTCATCGACATTTTTGAAAATAAAAACTGGTTAACAAAATACTTGCTAAAATACGAAAACACAAGAAGGTAAAATATACACACAAACATTTTTACTTATGCATTAGTACAGATTATAAATGGTATTAAAATAATCTATTGAATTGTTCCCTTTTAAATGCACTGGATTATGTTTTTATTATAAACATTTTAGTTTTATTGAAATCTTCATATTTCTCATTGGCTCTTGCCTTTCTACCAATGATTATCAGAATACTTCTAACCCAGACAGTTAAATTGCTGCATATTTACTTCACTATTTTCTAGAAAATAAGATAATGAATTCCTAACTCCATATTCTACTCCCCCCCTAAAAAAAAAAAGACTGTATTAACATCATTCACTTCAAGTGCCTTTAAGGTGTTCTGAAGTTTTTATGGTAAAATACTTTATGGTAAAATACGCTAGTAATGGAAGTTATTTTACAAAGGCTATTCTTGCTGCTAGGAAACCCATAGTAGCAGTTGATGGTGTAGAGTTTTCCAACAATTTTTTCTTTGTGTTATTTTTTATTTTGACATATACATTTACTCTCTATAAGATTAGTAAGTTTCTCAATATTTAATATTCAAGATAGAAGAATCAGTAATAAAATGATTCTTCTTGGTTCTATGTTCTTTACTGTGGGAAGCCAGAAAATTTATTAATATATTTTTATTTGAAGCTTTACTAAGATATGTTTATTACACTGACTTATTGATCACAAATATATTGTACAAATAAGACAAAACCAGAAAAGTAATAGTACCTAAAATGTGTATATCTCCTTTGTTATTCAAAGAGAATATGAAAATATGTCAAGTATATTTTATGTTCTTCATAAATTCTCTGTGAGACAAAGGCTTCTACGAAGTCTTTTAATTCTTATTTATAAAACATAAATCTGGAGTTCAAAATGTTTAGATTACTTGACCAAGATCATATGACTAATAAGTGACAAAACAGAACCAAGACCCAGGTCTTATTCCTTCTGTTACATTGTGCCCTGCATGCCAAACATGCGGCTCTTCATCGTAGAAAGAAAATAAATTAAAAAAAAAGTAATGTGTAAGTTTTCAATGCTTAAAGTAAAAGAAACCTTATCCTAAGTGATGCATTTTGAAAGCTACTATAGTTTATTCTAAGAAGACCATTGCCCTAAGAGTCAAGCAAACCTTGAAATTTAAAATGGTATTTGAAAGCAAATATAGAGCATCATTCATCCATTAACAGATTAGTAAATAAACCCTCGGCTATCATAGGACTAAAATTCAACAAATAGGCGACTATCCTTTAAAAGAAAAGTAAAAGAAATGGAGGAGAGAGGCTTTGAATATAGGACAGGACTGTTACATGATGGGCACTTGAAGAAAAATTAAGAACAACAAATAAAAGGAAACTGTTTCTCTTAGTGAATAATAAAGTTAGAGAACCAATTAAAACTATTTAACATCATAAAAAAAATAACTAAGAAAAACAAAACACAAATATAAATTATATAATTAAACTTGGTATCAAGAAAAAACAATGCCTATAAACATTGCAATTTGTAGGTTGAGGTCTTTCTGCACTAGAAGAGAATCCCTAGCAATGTGAATGGGGGGCATATCAAGAGGGGGTGTGTGTGTTGTTTGTGGGTATGGATATAGGTATGCACGTACTGAGAAGACAGGGTGGCATGAAGAATGAAAGGAGATGGCATCTCAGATTCGAGATCAGAGAGAATGGTGACTGATTTATTCTGCAACATTCTGGCAAATCTGTTGGGGTAAAAGATCTAATTTATATTAAAAGGCAATATTTGATTCTAATCCAAGGCAATCAACAAAGTCAGAAAACCCACCATGAAGAGCTTCTCTCTACGATGAAGTAGCCTCACTTACTGCATATACTGCAATTAAAATCTGGCAAATGTAATGTAAAACACTATAAAGATAAGACATGGTAGAAGTTTTCATGGCAGAACTACAGATTCCTAATATTTAAGAAGCAAATGCATATGCTCTTTCAGAAACAATTTGTTATTAATTGTGGTGGTATCTGTGTATATGCATATTTTTCTATACCATTATAAAACAATGCCCTCTTAAAAAATAAACATTTTGAGATATAATTTACATATGATTAAATGCACTCATCTTAAGCATACATGTCTATGAATTTTGACAAATGTATACACTTGCTTGTTGGTGGCCATAATCAAAATATAAAACACTTTCATAACTATAAAAAGTTCCTTTGTTTCTCTTCCTGATCATCCCTGGCCCCAGGCAACAACTGGTTTACTTTCTGTCACTATAGATTATACTTCCATGCTTTCCTAAGCATAATGTTTTGAGATCTGTGCCTGCTGTTCCATGTATATGTTGCTTATATTTTATATCCCAAATAGCACAATATTGAATAAAAGCAGTAAAAGTGGACATTTTTGTCTTATTCCCAAACTTAGGAGGAAATAAGTCAGTCTTTCATCTGATTGATGTTAATTGTTGATTTTTCACAGATACCCTCTTTCAGGATGGGAAATTTCCATTACAGTTTGTTTATAGCCATTATCATAAATAAATCTTAAACTTTGCCCAACCTTTTCTACATCTGTTGTAATGATCATGTTTTTTTTCTCCCTTATTCCAATAAAATAAATTAAATTATTTTTATTTTTTAAACCAATCTTGCATTCCTGGGATAAATCCCACTTAGCCATCACTTGGTAATTATATATTATTTTTTTTATTCATTGACATGTTTAACTGCTAACATTTTGTTAATAATGTGTGTTGCTAGGTTCAGGAGAGACATTGGTCTATAGTTTTCTTATATTGCTTTTGCCTACTTTTGGTACAAAGGAAACACTGGCTACTCAAAATAAGTTGAGAAGCATTTCTTCCTCCTTTATTTTATGAAAGAAATCATATGTTGTTGATACTAATTTCTTTTATTAAGTATTTATAGAATTCACCAATGAAGCCACCTGATAAATCACTTTAAAAAAATTAGAAACCCTAAACCAAAGCACTTTCTTTTAAAGTGTAACATTTTAATAAAGACATATGAAATAAAAGTTACTATGTCTTTTCTTATAGAAAATGTTAGTGATATTTATTTCCTAAACTGTGTTCACTCATTTGTATTTTGATATATATCTGAATTCCAGTCTATGAAATTCCTAAGGCCAAATTTATATGCTTACTCAGTTATCTTGATCTCTAATTTTCTATCCTCTCCCAAAATAAAAATTTAACAACTTTAATACTTAAAATACACTTAAATTTTAAAAATGGGTCAAGTCTGACTACTTTTTATTATTTGTAAAATATCCCCAGTCTTGTTCTTTCTCATCCATTCACTTAAAAGCCATTCCTTGATAACAGCAATAGTTGCTAGATATCTAAAAATAAATTCAACAAATACTCAATACTCAAGAATATCAATATTCAATGGAGCAAGAAAACTGAAGTATCATAAAACTATATATTAAGAACAGTAGTAGAGGTTTGCAACACATATTTTGATGTTACTGAGGAGGTTAAATCTTTGAAGTTTAAAAAAGATTTCATAAAGAAGTTGATATCTATGCTGAGTCCAAGAAAGGGTACCTAATGGGGAAAAATAAAGCTTGTGAGAGTGTTTCATTAGAAAGAACAGCATAAACCTGGGATGATGGAAAAGAACAACCTGATGTCCACAAAGAATAAGAAGAGTGTTGATACACTTGTGGTTTAGAGCCTCCCAAAGTTCTTCCACAAGAGTTTCGAGGAGCTTTGCCTGAGAGAAGCATCATACTGTGTTAGGGATAGGTTATACCAAGGACAGTTGACAGTCCCCTCGGCCTTGGGGTTCCCTGGGGCCTGCCATGGTAGGTAGCCCCATCAATAGCTGCTTACTGCAATAAGCATGTTTCCCAAAGATGCAGTTCAATATTACTTCTTGTAAAATTATACAAAATATGATTGGAAGCCTGCTAAGATATATATGAAGCTAGGGGAGGAAAGATGCGGGGCTAAAGAGATAAGCAATTTCCAAATCATTGGACACTTGTAGGCCACATTATAGAACCTGGACTTAGTTTTCATAGTGATAGTGAAGAATGGAAACATGGAGTGTTCAGGTTGAACACTCAGTTGTGAAAGGCAAAAAGCGGTGTCATTTAGACCATCTTCTCTCTAGGAAATGACAAGCAGTGCAATTCCACATACATAATTAAGTACTAGAACTATATCCACGCTTTACAGTTTGGAGAACATAGATGAGTTGCAATTGTATGAAATCTATTTCCCTTAAACCATTTCATCATATTTAAAATGTATATTAAAAGTGTAATCTTCCAAGCTAAGTAATACAGGTAACATTACTATTATTCATCATCCCCCAGTTTTTCTTAAGGCCATTTTATATAACAAGATTTTCAAACAGGAACCATTTCAAACAGCCTCATGAAAGATTTCCTTTGATTCATTCATAGCTGCAAAATTTAAACACTTGATTGTAGTAAGATGGAATTTATTAGAAATGGAATTTATTGGAGAATGTCAGGAATGGAATTTGTTAGAAACATATTTTGAAACATAAAAATTAAGTAATGATTCTAGTATCAGATCACTCAAGATTATACAACCTGGACTTAGTTTTCTATTCTAAGATTCCTATTCTAAGAAGATCCATATTCAAAGTATAAACTATAACTTTAAGTGGAATTGGAGGTCTATAATTAAATCTTGTTCTGAATTGACTTGTAATTATGGACTCAGGAAGAAGAGTAAAGGAAGGTAAATATGAGGATGTACCCTTGGGGAATATGAACGGTGGGTGGTGAACAGCAATGATGAGATGGAGATAGAAATATCCACCCATTCTTCTTTCTTCTCATAAACTAGTGTGAAAAATGTGTACAAAACACTGGAAATTGGGATTTTTATAAACCACAATCAGTGGCAACAAATTTTTTAAAAGCTATTTAAGATACATATATTTATACATGCCTGTATAAATATATATAATCTACTAAGTTTTATATTATAACCAAATTTATATACTCAGCAGTTATGTAAATGTAACTAAAATCTGATGTAAAGTTTTGGAATTTCAAATTTTGATGTTTGTACTGACATTAAACAATACCCACAAAATGATCAAAACCATATCCAAAGATCTAACATATTTCAGAAACCACTCACTATGACATCTCTGTGAACTGAGAATCCAGAATAGGAGCCCCAAAAATTTTGTGTATGACTGCTGGGTCACGGCAGACCAATGAAACCCAATGCAAACTTGACCCAAATAGTCATCATACAGTGACGATTTCTGAAGCACCAAGTCATATTGTTCCCTAATCATACCTCAATTAATTCACATCCACGAGTGGAGGAGACGGAATGAGTAAGATGGAACAGTTGTATTGTCAAAATTCCTGTGAGAAGCAAGCAAACCTAGCAGCTCACGTTGTTGTACGGAAAGAGTAAGAGACCTCGACCACCAGCATCATGGTAGTTCTCACCCAGCAACAAGGAGCTCGGGCAAGTTCATAGGATGTAGGACACCATCCAGCCACCTCTAGACAAGGGAAATCCTTAACAGGCTCGTCCCAATACTTACAAGCCTACCTGGCTAGGAATGCATACGACTGTTGTTGCAAGTGGTAGAGGGAGACACCATTCTCTAGTTTCCCAAGGATCCAGAATGAAATAGTATGGAGTAGGCTGAAGAAGTAGGAATTTCCTAATTTTTATGTGAGTCCTGGGTAAGAAAACTTATTGATTGATTGCTGCTTTTATGACCTTGTTGCTCCCTCAGGCTACTGTGTCCAGAGAATACTGTGTCAGTATTTTCTAAAAATACTGAAAAGAGTGTATTATTTCTTCAGACTTCTTGATAACATATTACTTCTGAGTAGAAATATAATTCTATTTTAAGTTACTGCACTTTTCCCATTCTTGCTTTAAACAGAATTACTAGCACATTAGAAAACTGACCATAATTCATTTCAGATGATAATACTACATTATTCCATTTTTTATATTTGGAGTACAGTAATAAAATGTTAACTAGTTATTAAACTGAAACAAACTTTTTCAGCAAATATAGAAAGGTTTTAAATAGAATCTTTCAGACTATATTAGAAATGTTCCCCTAAGTCTCTTTCCCCAGAGAATAGCAAGTTGTCATTGTAAACATTATGCATTTTTTAATATAGTATTAAGTTTCTTTCTACCTAAAATATCTTCCAAGGTTGGGGAAAACATTTCATGAAATAATTCATATATTATCTTTTCCTCATTTACTATATAATTATCATGAGTTCTAAAAGAACCAATTATAGCATATTAAAACTAGTCTCTTAAGTGAAAAATGTCCCTAGTTCTAAAAGCATATTTTAATTTTAAACTCCATCCACAGCATTACAAATGAAATAAGACTTACTTGAATACCTTGCAGGTTAAGAAACTGATATTGTTTCAGAAACTACTGAAATCACATGGTTACATCATTATGAGGCAGTTTAAAAATATTTTATATATTACTTTAAAATGCTATTGAATTCAAATAGCAATAGTATATATTAGGAAGAAAGTGATTCTGATCTTAAGTATCTTAACTTCTGAAAAAGTAATACCCTAGAAAATAAATGCCATTTTTTATGTAAGATGTTCCTTATGTTAAGGATTGAATTAATTAAGGACTTAATTTTGATAGTCATGAGAAGTACAGATATTGATAATTAAAACACCTTCAGAGTTAGAAGCATTAAATGAATTGAATATAAAAAAGGATATTGAAAAAATGGAAAAAAGAATATTGAAGTAGAAAGACATTATATGTCCAATATATAATCATGCATAAAAATGAATTTCATGAACTCTTAGCAAAATATTTACAGAAATAGTGGAAAGATTTCTAAGTTTAGTAGAAATGACTGAAATTTTATGCTAGGATAGTTGTCCATGTAAGTTGAATACAAATAATAATCACAATCAAGGATGATGAATACTAAGTGGTAGTTAATTTAAGGAGTAATAAAGTGAGAGAGAATACCATATATTAACATGGAAAAGTAAATATGTATTAAATTATATTATAGTAGAGTCAAAAATTATGTTGAACAACACGCACCCACTCATACACACACACAACCAGGAGGAAAAGAAAAAAAGAAAGTTTAAACTAATAAGCATTTCACTGACATAGTATTGGTCATGTTTTAATGGGAGAACCATCCAAACAAAATTCTACTTTTAGGCACTGAGTTAATGAACATTTGAATACAGACATTTATAATTTTTCAGTTTTGACTCATGGTCACCAAAGCAAGTTGTTTCCTTCCATATAATTTATGTATCCATACATATACAAAAAATAAGAGTGATTTGGAAATAATAAAAATAGTTTTCACTTACTT
Organism: Phataginus tricuspis; assembly: GCA_029783875.1. Classification (NCBI taxonomy): domain Eukaryota; kingdom Metazoa; phylum Chordata; class Mammalia; order Pholidota; family Manidae; genus Phataginus; species Phataginus tricuspis. The sequence continues at coordinate 4,133,124 of JAQQAC010000477.1, forward strand.
CAAGCTTTATTTAATAATCTATATTAGAATTTCAAAAGCAGATGAGGAAGAGAAAGTAACTTAAAGTGCAATAGGAGTTCCACTGTTTTTAAACGCAGTGGAATTTTAGGAGCAAAGTGTCCCTTTTTCTTTCATTTCTGATCAGGCACAATAATTGAGAATTAACAACGTTTCTCAGTATTTCCTTAACATATCATTATATCAACTATTTCAATAATATGCTAAGTCTGTGATCCCAAATACCCCATTATTGTAGAATGTGGTGTGTTAAAAAACTAGCATGGATGGAAATAAATAAACAAAGTACTTATTCAGGGCAGGATGATGAAATGGCATTATGATTCTCAGTAAGAAAAGTCTTATACACTTTTACTATAAGCATTTTGATAAGTAGGATATTTAAAAACTATTTTTTTCAGAATATTTCAGCAATTAAGAATGAAATATTGAATTGTTAAATAAATCAACATCCACTAAGTTCAACTTCTTTTTAATTAACTCAAACTTACTAAAGTACAACAGGTAAAAATGTGGAGAACATACTTTGTTTTCTTTAATAGTACTTCTGCCATATAAATATAAGATTCATTATTATTGCATGATGTCTCTTACTTGATTCTCTGTGTAAGGTGATTATAGTACCTTGAAAAATGGTAACTAGTTACTTTGCTATATTGCTTAGTGACTCCCTCCTAAATAAAAAAAAAGTAGACAGGTTTATAAAGTTACCACCACACTACTCCTTATTCTAGAAGTGGAGCATCTGGTTGACCTAATTGCTCAACTTCATACTGGAAATCCTTTCCAGTGTTAGACAAACAATATGTAGCTATTTTAGATACAATCCCTTTTCGTATTGTCAAAAAAGAAAAACTGTCTTACTGAATGTGTACATATTGTCTTCGAAATAGGTATATATGATTAAAGAACAAAACGAATTACAAAATTTCTAGGTCTCTGTCAAAGTGTTTTCCAAAAGCATAATATCTATGATAATCAGTACATTTTCTTTAATTATTTCAAAGGAAAAAAAATATGCTGTAAACTTTAACCACTCTTCTGTGTAAGGGAAGATTCAATTTCTGTAGGTCTCAAAAAGTTTTAGAGGTTTTTTTTTAAGAAAATGGTAACTTTCAATGAAGAACATAAATAATAAATGAAAAGTCAGTGCTGACAAACACCACACACATTTTCTTTCAGTTTGTTTAATTTCCTATTGCTGCTGTAACAAATTACCATAACCTTAGTTGATAAAAACAACACAAATTTATTACCTCACAATTCTGAAGGCTGGAAGTCTGAAATATTTATCTTATATCAAAGTGTTGGCAGGGCTGTGGTCCTTCCAAAAACTTAGGGGAATCTGTTTCCTTGTCTTTTCCTGCTTCTAGAGAAACCAGCCTACCTGCATTCCTTCCCTGTATCTTCAAAAACAGCAGTGCAATATCTGCAGTCCCCCTATCCCCACCTCCCTCTTTTTGCGTCTCTCATCAGTTATCTTCACCTGCCTCTGATTCTCCTGTCTCCTTTTCCGGTAAGAATCCTTGTGATCACAACCGGACAGCCGTTTCATCTGAAGATTCATTATTTATAAAAGTACCCAGTTCCTTCCACCAGTGTGGACATTAAATATTTTGTCAAGCCTGATATTCCATATAATTTAATAATATTTCTTAAGGCAACTAGTGAGCTTTAGTATCTTTATATTCTACGTGACTCTCTATATGCCTGCTTCCATATGCTAGCTCTTTGTATACTTTACCCTCTTTCATAGTAATCTATTTACTTGACCCAAATAACCTTAAATTACTTTCTCCAAATCCAAGTTCTGCCTTAGAGATTCACAAAGTTAAATTCTTGCTAGTTTGATATGCATTTTGCTGCCTTTATTGCAGGAAACTGGGTGTTTTGTTTTGTTTTATTGGTGCTTTTGTTCCATAAATGAGAATAACCTACTTTTTGGAAGGGAAAAAGAGAAATCTGTACATTAAAATTCAACTTATCAATTTAATAATGTGATTATTTTTCCCAAATTTCATTTGATTTATCTGGAAAATGTGGATAAATCTCTACCTTCAACCCTGATATTAACTATGCATGTACCAAGCGTTATATGCTGCCTATATGTATTTTATTTGTTCAGTGCCAATGTTGTCTTGATTATTCAATATATTGAGAAAGATCTCAAATTTAGCATTAAATAAATCCTATTAAGTAATGCAGAACCAATTACAGTGGCTTTTAGTGTTATTACCTAGCACAATATATTAATGAAGCAGGCATAACATTTTGCACTTTAACATATTTGCAGTATTGAAATCTAGTGCAATAATGAACAATTCCAAAAGTCCTTATAATTAGTTTGGAATATATTCTTGATTTTTTCCTCCCAATATTGTACTATTTTTACTGAAGAATAGGGGAGTGGAAGGACGTTCAAATTGGTACCCGTGCTATGCTAAGGTAAATGTTAAAATTTATTTTCACAGCCTAAAAACATAACAAACTTAAGAAACCTAGAAATTACAAGGCTTACATATTGGTTTGGGATACTTGAATGGCTGCTAATATTTCACATACAAACAATATATTAACATATAATCTATAACTATACTAAAAGTTATCTAAGGTTAAACCAAATTCCAATATGCTTGATTTAACAATGATATAGCAGTGAGAATGTTTTTAAAGACTAAAAGCATATTTTAACTTGTATTATATATTTCTCAGGTCGATAGAGAATATCATAAAATACTTTCATTAATTAATCAATTTTAATAACCAAACATTTTTGAAGTTTATTTTTTAAATTTATATTTTGTTAAAGTATCATTGATATGCAATCTTATGAAGGTTTCACATAAACAACATTGTGGTTTCAAGATTCACCCATATTATCAAGTCCTCACCACCACCCCCTTTACAGTCAGTCTATATCAATGTAGTAAGATGCTATAGAGTCATTGTCTTCTCCATCCTGTACTGCCTTTTCTGTGACCTACCTATCTCTTGCGATTGTGAATTATAGTGCCCCTTAATCCCCTTCTCCCTCCCTCCCAACCCACCCTTACCAGCCCCTTCCCTTTGGTACTGCTAATCCCTTTTTGGAGTCTGTGAGTCTGCTGCTGTTTTGTTCCTTCAGTTTTGCTTTGTTCTTATACTCCACAAATTAGTGAAATCATTTGGTACCTGTTTTTCTTCACCTGGCTATTTCACTGAGCATAATACCCTCTAGCCCCATCCACATTGTTCAAATGGTAGGATTTGTTATTTTTATGGCTGAATAATATTCCATTGAGTATATGTACCACATTTCTTTATCCATTCATCTATTGATGGACACTAAGGTTGCTTCCATATCTTGGCTATTGTAAATAGTGCTGTGATAAACATAGGGGTGCATCTGTCTTTTTGAAACAGGGATCGTGTTTTCTCTGGGTAAATTCCTAGGAGTAGAATGATGGGTTAAATGGTCTATTTTCAATTTTTTAATAAACCTCCATGCTTTCCACAATGGTTGAGCTAATTTATATTCCCACCAACAGTGTAGGAGGGTTCCCCTTTCTCTCCAGACTCACCAACATTTGTTGTTTATTGTATTTTGGATGTTGTCCATACTAACTGGTGTGAGGTTATATCTCATTGTGGTTTTGATCTGCATTTCCCTGATGATTAGTGACATGGAGCATCTTTTCATGTGCCTGTTGGCCATCTGAATTTCTTCTTTGGTTGTTTTTTGGGTGTTGAGGCACATGAGTTCTTTATATAGTTTGGATGTTAACCCCTTATAGGATAAATCATTTATGAATATATTCTCTTATATTGTAGGTTGCCTTTTTGTTCTGTTGATGGTGTTCTTTGCTATAGAGAAGCCTTTAAGTTTGACATAGTACCACTTGTTCATTTTTTATTTTGCTTCCCTTGCCCAAGGAAATGTGTTCAAGAAAAAGTTGTGCATGTTTATATTCAAGAGATTTTTGCCCATGTTGGAAGAGTTTTACAGTTTCATGACTTACATTCAGGTCTTTGATCCATTTCGAGTTTACTTTTGTATATGAAGTTAGACAACAATCCAGTTTCATTCTCTTACATACAGCTATGCAGTTTTGCCAACACCAGTTGTTCAAGAGGCAATCTTTTCCCCATTGAATATTCATAGCTCCTTTATCGTATATTAATTGGCTATATATGTATGGGTTTATATCTGGGCTTTCTATTCTGTTCCATTGATATATGGGTCTGTTCTTGTGCCAGTAACAAATTGTTTTGAATACTGTAGCTTTGTAGTAGAGCTTCATGTTAGGGAGTGTAATCCCTCCAGCTTCTTCCTCCTCAGGATTACTTTGGCTATTCAGGTCTTTTGTGATCCATATGAGTTTTAGAGCAATTTGTTCTAGATCATTGAAGAATGATGTTAGGGATTGCACTGAATCCGTAGATTGCTTTAGGCAGGACAGCCATGTTGACAATATTAATTTTTCCTATCCATGAGCACAGGATGTATTTCCATTTATTGGTGTCTTCTTTAATTTCTCTCATGAGTGTCTTGTAGTTTTCAGAGTATAGATCTTTCACCTCCTTGGTTAGGTTTATTCCTAGGTATTTTATTCTTTTTGATGCAATTGTAAATGGCGGTATTTTCCTAATTTATCTTTCTAATTCATCATTAGTAAATAGGAATGCAACAGATTTCTCTGTATTAGTTTTGTATCCTGCAACTTTACTGGATTCAGTTATTAGTTCTAATAGTTTTTTGGTGGAATCTTTAGGGTTTTCTATGTATAATATTATGTCATCTGCAAACAGTGACAGTTTAATTACTTCCTTACCAATCGGGATGCCTTCTATTTCTTTGTGTTGTCTGACTGCTGTGGCTAGGACCTCCAGAACTATGTTGTTGAGAGAGAGTGGGAATCCTTCTTTTGTTCCTGATCTTAGAGGAAAAGCTTCCAGATTTTTGCTGTTAAGTATGATGTTGTCTGTGGGTTTGTCTTATGTGGCCTTTATTATGTTGAGGTACTTGCCCTCTATACCCATTTTATTGGGAGTTTTTATCATGAATGGATGTTGAATTTTGTCAAATTCAGCATCTATGGAAATGATAATGTGGTTTTTGTCCTTCTTTTTGTTTATGTGGTGGATGATGGTGATGGATTTTCAAATATTGTACCATCCTTGCATCCCTGGAATAAATCCCACTGGGTCATGATGGATGATCGTTTTGATGCAGTTTTTAATTTGATTTGCTAAGAGTATTTTTGCATCTGTGTTCATCAGGGATATTGGTTGTAATTTTCTTTTTATGTGTTGTCTTTAGCTGGTTTTGGTATTAGAGAGATGCTGGCCTCATAGAATGAGTTTGGAAGTAGCCCCTCCTCTTCTACTTTTTGGAAAACATTTAGGAGGACGGGTATTACGTCTTCACTAAACGTTTGATAAAATTCAGCAGTGAAGCCATTTGGTCTGGGAGTTTTATTCTTAGGTAGTTTTTTTATTATCAATTCAATTTTGTTGCTGGTAATTGGTCTGTTCAGATTTTCTGTTTCTTCTTGGGTCATCCTTGGAAGGCTGTATTTTCCTAGAAAGTTGTTCATTTCTTCTAGGTTATCCAATTTGCTAGCATATAATTTTTCATAGTATTCTATAATAATGCATTGTATTTCTGTGGTGTCCATAGTGATTTTTCCTTTCTCATTTCTGATTCTGTTTTTGTGTGTACACTCTCTTTTTTTCTTGATAAGTCTGGCTCGGGGTTTATCTGTTTTATTTTCTCAAAGATCCAGCTCCTGGTTTCTTTGATTCTATTGTTTTATTCTTCTCAATTTTATTTCTTTATGCTCTGATCTTTATTATGTCCCTCTTTCTACTGACTTTGGGCCTCATTTGTTCTTTTTCTAGTATCACTAATTGGTTTAAACTGTTCATTTGTGATTGTTCTTCTTTCTTAAGGTAAGCCTGTATTGCAATATACTTTCCTCTTAGAACTGCCTTCCCTGAATCTCACATGTTTTGGGGTGTTGAGTTGTTGCTTTCATTTGTCTCCATATATTGCTTGATATCTGTTTTTATTTGGTCATTGATCCATTGATTATTTAGGAGCAGGTTGTTAAATCTCCATGTGTTTGTGGGCTATTGTATTTTCTTTGCATAATTTATTTCTAGTTTCATACCTTTGTGGTCTGAGAAGCTGGTTGGCACAATTTCAATCTTTCTGAATTTACTGAGGCTCTTTTTGTGTCCTAGTATGTATTCTGGAAAACATTCCATGTATACTTGAGAAGAATGTGTATCCTAGTGCTTTGGGTGGAGTGTTTTTCAGATGTCTGTTAGGTCCATCTCTTCGAATACATTGTTCAGTGCCTCTGTTTACTTACTTATTTTCTGTCTGGTTGATCTGTTTTTTGGTGTGACTGGTGTGGTGAAGTCTCCTAAATGAGCGTGTTGCATTCTATTTTCCCCTTTATTTCTGTTAGTATTTGTTTAATGTAGTTAGGTGCTCCTATATTGGGTACAAATATATTTATAATGGTTATATCCTCTTATTGGACAGACCCCTTTATCATTATGTAATGTCCTTCTTTGTCTCTTGTTACTACCTTTCTTTTGAAATCTCTTTCATCTGATATAAGTACTTCTACTTCTGCTTTTTCCCCCCCTATGATTTGCATGAAATATCTTTTTCCATCCTTTCACTTTCAATCTGTGTATGTATTCAGGTTTGATGTGAGTGTCTTGTAGGCAGTATATAAATGGGTCTTGTTTTTTTAATCCATTCTGCAACTCTATGTCTTTTGATTGGTGCATTCAGTCCATTTATACTTAGGGTGATTATTGATAGATATGTACTTACTGCCATTGCAGGCTTTAGATACGTGTTTACCAAAGGTTCAAGGGCAGTTCCTTTACTATCTAACAGTCTAACTAACTTAAGTCACTTATTACTCCATTTCAAACACAATCTAAAGGTTCTTTTATTTCCCCCTCACCTTCTTCTTCTTCTTCCTCCTCCACTCTCTATATATTAGGTGTCATATTCTGTACTCTTTGGGCATCCCTTGACTAACTTTGTCAGTAGTTGGTTTAATTTTGCATTTCCTTAGTAGTTAAATGATCCACTACCTTTACTGTGGTTTATTTTCTGTGGCAACTGCTATTTAGCCTTAGGAGAATTTCTATCTAGAAATGGTTTGGTGGTAGTGGGTCAATTCCCATAACTTTTGCTTATCTGGAAATTCTTTTATCCCTGCTTCAACTTTAAATGATAATCTTGCCAGGTAGAGTATTCTTGGTTGGCAAGCCTTCTGTTTCATTGCATTAAATATATCATGTCAAGTCCTAACTCTTTCAAGTCTATAAAGATTGGCAGAGGTGAGGAAGCTGTAGAAGAAATGTTGGAAGCTAGCATATTTTGGTTCATGAGGTTTAAGGAAAGAAGTTGTCTCCATATCATAAGAATGCAAAATGAAGCAGAAAGTTCTGATGTAGAAGCTACAGTAACTTATCCAAAAGTTCTGACTAAGATAAGTAATGAAAGTGGCTACACTAAACAAGAGATTTCCAATGTAGATATAACAGTCTTCTATTCAAAGACTATGCCATCTTGGACCTTCACAGATAAAGAGGAGAAGTCACTGCCTGGCTTCAAAGATGCAAAGGACAGGCTGAGTCTTCTGTTTGGGGCTAATGTAGTTGGTGACTTTAAGTTTAACTGATTGTTCACTGACCGTTCTGAAAATCCTAGGACCCTTAAGATCATGTTAAATCTACTGTCTATATTCTATGAAAGGAATAACAAATTCTGGAAGACAGTACATATGTTTATAACATGATTTACTGAATATTTTAATCCCACTGTTGAGACCTACTTCTCATAAGAAAAGATTCTTTTCAAAATGTTACTGTTCTTTGAAATGCACCTGGTCACCCAAGAACTCTGATGGAGTGGTACAGTGAGATTAATGTTGTGTTCATGCCTGCTAACACAACATCCATTCTGCAGCCCAGGGATCAAGGAGAAATTTTGATTTTCAGGTCTTATTATTGCAGAAATACATTTTGAAAGGCTACAGCTATATAGACAGTGATTCTTCTGATGAATCTCAGCAAAGGAAACTGAAAACCTTCTGGAAAGGATTTTCCATTCTAAATGCAATTGAAAACATCCATTATTCACTGGAAGAGGTCAAAATACTAACAAAATATAAACAGGAGTTTGAAAGAAGTTGATTCCAACCCTCATGGACAAATTTGAGGAGTTTAGACTTCAGTAGTATAAGTAACTACAGATGTGGAAATAGCAAGAGAACTAGAATTAGAAATGAAGCCTGAGGATGTAACTGAATTGCTACAATCTCATGATAAACCTTAAATACATTAGTTGTTTCTTATACATTAACAAATAAACTGTTTTTTTTTTGAGAGGAATCCCCTCCTGGGGAAGATGGTGTGAAGACTGTTAAAATAACAACAAAGGATTTAGATATTACATAAACTTAATTGATAAAGCAGTGGCAAGGTTTGAGAAGATTGAATCCAATTATGAAGGAAGTTCTACTGTGAGCAAAATGCTGTCAAACTCTGTAAAATGCTGCAGAGAAAGTGTTCACAAAAGAATCAATCGATGCAGCAAACTTCACTGTTGTCTAAGTCCACAGCCACCTAAACTACAATAAGCACCACCCTGATCTAGCGCCACTGTAAACACTGCGGCAAGATCCTCCACCTGGAAAAGATTATGATAATGGTTAGTATCTTTTAAGCAATAAAGTATTTTTAATTAAGGTATATACATTGTTTTTTAGACATAAAACTATTGCACACCTAATAGATTAACATACTTTATTGCAATATTTGCTTTCTTGAAGTGGTCTAGAACCAACCCAGCAATAATTCCAAGGTATGCATGTATCAAGGTTGTCTTGATTATAAGAATAGAATCATAATACATGATGCATGCTTTAAAAGCATACAGTCCCACACCTAAATATTCAGAGGTGAAAAGTTGAATATTTTTCTTCTAAGATCAAGAACAAGATGAGGATGTCTACTCTCACCACTTTTATTTAATATAGTACTGGAAGTCTTAGCCACAGTAACTAGACCAAAAAAAAAAATCAGCATCCAAATTAATAAGGAAGAAGTAAAATTGTCACTATATTAGGATATCATAATACTATATATACATAGAAAACCCAAAAGACTCCACCAAAAAATTATTAGAATAAATGAATTCAGTAAACTTTCAGGATACAAAATCAAGATATAGAATCCCTTGCATTTCTGTATACTAACAATGAACTAGCAGGAAAAGAAGTTCAGAAAACAATCCCATGAAAAAGAATAGAATATATAGGAAGAAATTTAGGCAAGGAGGTGAAAGATATGTAGACTGAAAACCAACATTGAAGGTGACACAAAAAAATAAAAAGATATCCCATGCCCATGGATTGGAAGAATTAATATTGTTAAAATGGCCATACTCCTCAAAGCAATGTACAGATTCAATGCAATCCCTACAAAAATATCAGTGGCATTTTTCACTGAGCTAGAGTAAATGACAGTAAAATTTGCATGGAATCACAAGAAACCCCAAATAGGCAAAGCAATCTTGAGAAGAACAAAGATGGAGGTATCATGCTGCCTGATTTCAAACAATATTACAAAGCTGTGTTAACCAAAACAGTATGGTACTGTTTCAGAAACAGACACATAGATCAATGCAACTAAATGGAGAACTCAGAAGTAAATCCATGCTGTTATGGTCAGTTAATACATACAAAGGAGGCTAGACTATACAATGAATTAAGATATCTCTTCAATAAACGGTAATGGGAAAACTGAAGAGCTATATGCAAAAATATGAAATGGCCATTGCCTTCCACCATATACAAAAATAAACTCAAAATGGATTAAAGACCTAAGTATAAGACCTGAAACCACAAAACTCCCACCAGAAAACATAGGTTAAAACTCTTAAACATTTTTTCCTGGATAAGTACCCCAGGCAAAGGAAACAAAAGCAAAGATAAACAAGTGTAACTACTTCAAACTAAACGGTTTCAGCACAGAAAAGGAAACCATCAAAAAAACAAAAAGGCAACCTACTGTATAGGAGAATATATTTGCAAATGATGTATCTGATAAAAGGCTGATATCCAAAATATATAAAGAACTCATATAACTCAACACCATAAAAACAAATAATCTGATTAAAAAATGGACAGAGAATCTGAATAGACATTTTTCCAAAGAAAACATACAGATGGCCAATGAATAATGAAAAGATGCTCAATATCACTAATCATCAGGAAAATGCAAATCAAAACCAGAATGAGAGATCACCTCACAAAAATCAGAATGGCTAGTATCAAAAAGACAAGAAATAATGAATGTTGGCCAGGATGTGGAGCAAATGAAACCCCTTGTACTCTGTTGGTGGGAAGGTAAATTGGTGCAGTCACTCTGAGAAACAATATAGAAGTTCCTCAAAAAATATTAAAAACAGAAATATCATATGACCCAGTAATACATCTCAGTATTTACCCAAAGAAAGCAAAAACACTAATTTGAAAAGATATATCCATCTTTATGGTTATTTCAGTATTATTTACAACAGCTAAGATGTGGAAGCAACCTCACTGACCATTGATAGATCAATGGATAAAGAAGATGTGGTCCATATATATAATATAGATATAATATTTATAATATGCATAGATATAATGGAATATTAGCTATAAAAAAGAATGAAACCCCTTAGCATTCATGACACCATGGACAGATCTAGATGGTATTATGCTAGAGTGAAATAAGTCAGACAAAGACAAATATATTATTTCACACACATGTGGAGTATTAAAAAAAACAATGAACAAAGAAACTGAACAGAAATATTCATAAATAAAATAAATCTATTACCAAAGGGAAGGTGAGGGGGGACAGGTGAAATAGGTGAAGGAAATAAATAGGTGAAAACTTCCAGTTACAAAATAAGTAAATCATGGGGATGAAAGTATAGCATAGGGAATATAGTTGATAATATTGTAATAACTTTGTTGACAAATGGTAACTACACTTAATTTTCCAAGCATTTTGTAATGTGTGTAATTGGTGAGCCACTATGTTGCACACTTGAATGCATATAAAGTTGTATATCAACAATACTTCAATTCAAAACAATAAATAAAATTAAAAGTATACGCAATCTCATTATGCCAACATAAATATTTTTACTTTTTTCTTCTAGTGAGCTTATATGCAAGCATATTTTATATTTTAAAAGTTGCCTCCTCTCAACATTGTATGTTAGTATTATATAATATTTCAAGTTGCTACATATTTTTTACACATCTGATTTTAATGGCTCAATTAACATTTTAAATTTGATGTGTTGAAAGTAATTGAATGATGCCCATGGAATATAGATATTCTTCAGGTATGCGTATATAGTTCATGTTATACCTCTGTTTATGCATGTATTTTAATATTCTAAATTTTTCACTTCTAAAAATCCCTTGCAAGTGAGACCTTTAGGTTAAAAAATTGTAAAACTATTAATTTAGATGAACTGATATTCATTGGGAGTAAAAGATTTTAAAAATAATTCCCTTATATATTTTTCACACATTAGACATATGCTCAATAAGAAAAACATTAAGTGAAAATTATATAATTTAGCATGTTTTTATTTTGCTATTTATTTTACCTTCATAATTTACTTGGCAATATATATTTTTTGGACAATTTCAACTGTTACTCTGTTGAGTACTACCTATTGTGGGTGGTTTCACTAACTTACGTTTTTAAATTTTGTAAGAACTTTGTTGCCACAGTGATCAAGAAATATGTTACTATAGTAAAAAGAATAAAATATAGGAGCAAATTTTCAAAAGTCAGTGCTTAAAATGCTTTTCCAAAATCATATGTTCCTCTGCATTTAGGGGGAAAATACTTCACTATAATTTCTCAAAGAGAAAAGTTAATTTTAATTAGAAAATGGAATTAAATTTTGAAAATTAGTTATCAATAAAAATATCTTCACCACATATTTTAAAATATGTTATATGTAGACTTGATACATGCAATAAGTGCAAGCACACATCTGAAGCAGGAAATTCTAGTACAAAATTTTTAGATGGTGGAATTAATCTTATAAGTTATTTTATAAGAAACTATGTAATTAGAGATTAATGCTCATTTCTGACTGGGGCAACTAAAATACTGGATAAATTTTTTAAAAGATAGGAACAATTTTAAATTCATTGATGAGCTGCCATTAAATAAAGACACTGGACATCTCAGAAAAACCGTAAATCAGAGACTTAGGAAGTAAGCAAGTACCAATGCCAGCATGCTCCCTGAGTGTTTCCACAAAATCTAAAGTCTTGAGCCACACCTGATTAGATTATAAAAGATAGAAACTATAACAGGAGGCAACTAAGGTGGGGAAACTAACAAGAAATCCCCAATAGAGTTGTAACTTACGGACTAAAACAAAGAAGGGAGGGCCAAGAAGATAACATTCCTTTCCCAACTCTTCTCAAACTGCCTCCTCTAAACATGTTGCCAGAATATTGCCAGTATCTGACTTGACAATGCACCACAGGTAAAGGAAGAACTACATGTACCATTTGAAACTTCAATCTAATCCTCCAAAAGTGTCAAAACTTTATAGGGCATTTTCCAAAACTAAATTATTTGAAATCACTTCATTTAAAATCGTCCCATGTTGGTAAACAGAAGCAAATATCACATAATCTCAACCTCAACCCAGGGCATAAAGAAAGATGAAGTTCAAAAGGAACTTATAATAATACGGAACTCATTATAATACGGAACAAATCAACAAAGAAACAAAAACACCTCTGTACAACACACACACACACACACACACACACACACACATACACACACAGCAGGCATCATGCAGAAAACCTAACATAAGCAACAGCAGAAATAGACATGCAAAGATTTCAGCTATCATAATTATCAGAAACTCATTTAATTTTAAAAATACAATATTTTTTCTAAAGAAAAAAGAAATTTGAAAAAAGAGAACCAAAAGCAATTTCTATACCTTTAAATTATAACCAAAAATTTTAAATGAATAGATGAATTAGTAGTTTATATAAAACTGATGAAAGAATCAGTGAACTGGAAAAATGACTTCAAGAAATTATTTCTATTTCTGTCCAGACATATAAAGAGGGATTACATTACATGGAGGACATAGTGAGAAGGCCTGACACATCTAAACAGAACTCTGCAAGACAGTAATAGTAAAAAGGGTGGCAAGACAATATTCAAAGAGATTATAACTGAAGAGTTTCCAGAAATTTAGAAAGATATTAATCAGATCCAGAGCCTATTCATTTCCAATCAGGACAACTAATGAGAAATTCACACCTAGACACATCAAGGAAAGGGGGTATTAAGAAAAGCCAGTAAGAAAACATAAAGCAGCTTCAAAGGCAAAGTAATTAACTGGCCAGTAACTTAGCACTAGAAACAAAAGTTAGAAGACATTGAAAAAATACCTTTAATGGATGAGAGAAATAACTGCCAGTCAATAATCTTTACATAGCAAAACTCCCTTCACGAATTAGAGAAACATTTTTTTCAGATAAAAATGGGGAAAAAACAGACTTTAACCACACAAAGTTACTCACTTAAAGTAAATTTTAAGAAGTATATTTCAGAACTGAAAAACTGGCCACAGGTCAAACTATTACATGCAAGAGGAAATCTTGAATTAATTAACAGATAGGAAAAAAATGTGTCTGTAAATAATTTAAACAATTGTTTATGAAAGAATATTCACCTCTGATTTTGAGGGACAAATTAGAACCTTTTTGGTGTAATGGAAATATTCTACTTATTCTGTCCAATATGATAGTCGCTAACCATAGGCTATGAGGCAGTTGAAATATGGCTAGTGCTGAAATTTCCATTTTATTTTAGTTTATTTAAATTTAAATGTAAGTAGTCACACATACTAGTGGTTAACACACAGGACAATGCAGTTATAGAAGATGCTATTATTTCCAGTTACACCATAATTTCTCAGGGTGAAAAACAAGGAATACAAGAAAAATATTGGTAAATATACATACATTATATTTGAAAACTGTACTTGGCAAGGGACACTACAAAGAAACTGCAGAAATTGATGAATATATTTTCAAGACATAAAACCAACGAAGGATATGTCATGAACATGTAAAGAATGCTTATAGATCAACAGGAATAACACACAACTCAATATGGAAATGACAAGTGAACCGTATCGATAGACAAAAGACATTCATAACATTTTTTTACAAATTAAAGAAACCCAAATATTCAATGAAAATAAATGTCAACCAAGATAATGAAAATAAGGGAAAGGAAAATTTAAAAAAGATGAGACTCCAATTCACATATACTACTGACCACTGTTAAGAGGGTAATTCTAGTTGCTCTAGTTTGTCCTTTTTGGAAAACATTTATTACTTGTTAAACCTGAATGTGCACATATCTTGCACCCAGCCTTTCTATTTCTAGGTATATATCAAAATGTCATGTGCATACACCACAATAGTCAATAGAAATGCCATCAAATTCTGTGCCATCAGTTCTGGATAAGATGAACTTGACTAAGACGACTTTGAAAACAGGATTTCCAAAGATGCGTATTTATCATTAAAATGTAAATTCAGTTGATACTGGAACAACACAGTTTAACTGTCTGGGTCCATTTATACACAGATTTTTTTTTCAATAAGTATATTGGAAAATGTTTTGGAGATTCTGACAATTTGAAAAAACATTTTCTTTTCCCTAGCTACTTCATTGTAAGAATACAATGTATAATACATATAATGTACAAAATACATGTTCACCTATTTATGCTATCTGTAAGGCTTCTGGTCAACAGTAGGTTATTACCAGTTAAGTTTTTGGGAAGCTAAAGTTATATGCAGATTCTTGACTGTTTTGGGGGTTGGTGCACCTAACCCACATATTGTTCAAAGGTAGGCTCTAGTAACGATAATGTGCTCATTGAAAATTACTCAATTTAAAATAAGAAACTAAAATTAATCTCTTGGAGGAATTGTTTCGCTTATTTTTGTCTGGATTCAAAAGTTTATTATCCAAATTTGAGAAGTTTGTTTGGCATGAAATTAGTTTCTTGAAAATTTTGAGATTAAAAAAAAATTTATGAACATTTATAATTTTCCATATGTGCTTTTCACGAATAAATATTTCTTTTTTAATTATGTAAATATATACCAAGCTGATCTTAAACCTGTGGCCTTTAAGTCTTTCATTTACCTACTAAATTTTTTGGTTGCTTGGTTTATCAGTTTCTGAATGAAAGGTGTCAAAAATTCCCACGGTGGTTGTAGGTTCGTCAATTTCAGTTTTGGCAGCCGAATGTGACTATCTTCTTAAATGACTTCACATTAATGATTGCTGTTGGTGTCATGTTACTTTCATCATTAATACTTAAAACTTAAATACTATTTTGCAGGATGCCGACATAGATACATGAGTTGCATTTGGTTATGTTTGCCTAAAGTATCTTTGTGTATCTTTGTTTCAATATTCCCACTCATATTATTTTAGGTGTGGCTAAAGCATTACATTTTTAAAAATTAAAACTGATTGTGGTATATAAAACCAAACCAGAACAAAATGAACAAAATAGCAGTAGACGTATAGACACTGAAAAGTGACTGGTGGTTACAGTGGGGGAGGGCTTGGGTTGGGGGAAGGGTTGGTTAGGAGGGGGATAAAAGGACACAAAAATTCTCAATCCTAATTTAAATTGGTCATGGGGATGGGTAAGTATAGCATGGAGAATATAGCCAATGGTTCTCTAATTAATCTCCCTATGTTGATAGTAACCCCACTAGTGAGAAGGGGGGGAAGATTTAATAATCTGGGTAACTGTTAAACCACTGTCGTATACTTGAAACCAATATAAGGTTGTATATCAATGATATTTCAATTAAAAAACTGAGGCTTTATGAGTAAATTTAACAATTAATGAGATTCCTAATATATTTTTATGTATTTCTACCATTTTACTTGTAGCACTTATACGTAACTCTGCTTGATTCATGTTTTCTTTCCTGCCTTCCACCGGTTTGATTATATCCCTCTCTCTACCTACCTACCTACCTAAATATCTCAATATCTCTTGATCTATCTGAAAACTTCCCTTTACTTATTTGAAATTATAGATAGAATGTCTATTTTCCCCTAAATTATTTAACATGCATACTCAGCTGTTTTATGTTTCCTGCACATTTTAGATGAATTCAGTATATTTCTGACAGACAAGATAAAAAGGTCAAAATATTTTAACTAAACTTGGACATGTATTTAATTTTCTATTGCATATTATTTCCCAATTTAAAATAAAACTACAATATTTGAAAATAAAATTTAATTAAATTTACCCAGGTATTATTTACTTTTTTATTTATTATTTTTGTCATTTTGCATTCTATTCCTTTGATCTAGATACTTTATTCACATCTTCTTAGAAGTAAAAATAATTTCTCCTTTGAAAACTAAAAGAATGATGTCCAGGGAAATATGGGATAAAATTAAAAATCTGTCAAACTTTTCTGGATCCTTCTACATAATCCACTATTTTGCCACTTTCAAACACTACACAAAAAAATTATTTTGAGGCAAGTCAAAGTGTTTATAACATCAATAAACTCAAATCAGTCCTCTTACAGTGTTAACTGTCTCAGATAACAGGGGCTGCTATCCACAGATAATACTGAAAAGCATCCTTGAAACTTCTCATCTTTGCTCACCAGTCCTGCTATCCCCAAGTCACGATGACTCCCACAGATCCCTTGAATTCATGTCTCTTCTCCATACTGAACATCTCTACTCAAGTTCAAACTGTCCTGATGGGTCTGCCCCAGTGCAATAGCCTTATATATCATCAACTCATACACACTTTAAATGTCTTCTATTCTTTGTTCTGTAGTGAGAATAAACTTTTAATGCAAATATAATTATTTCATATATGTCCATAACCATTCAGGAATGACTTCATTGAACACATTGCTTTTAGGGAAAAGTAAAATTCTATATAGTCATATATAAATAGCTGTTTGTGCATATCTGGTTCTTAACCTATTTTGGGGGGATTTCATATTAAACTAGCCTCTTTGTCTTTATTAACACGTAGGTCTTTTTCAAGAGCCTCATATAAACCGTGCTTTCTTTCTGATATAGGCCATTCAGTTATGCTTCACTCCCCAATTCTTCATTCCACGTTAACGCCTATATTTACTCTGCTCTCATCTAAAGTGTATCTGGAACAGGATTTGGGGATCTCTCTACTACAGCAAACCTTATTACAGTCTCTCATAGCAAAATACTCTTCTGTTATGGAGCTCTTGAAACAATAGCAATGCTACTTTTTCTTTTGTAATTGTTTGGATCAATGCCTAATTCAGCAGATCCAAATTCCACAAGATAGGAAGAGGGGCTCTCTGTATCCATCATCTTTTTCTCAGAGTCTGTGACAGGTATACGTAAGAAACTTTATGTTGACTGAATATTGAATGAGCCAGTTTTCCTTTCTCTGTTTTAATTCCCTCTAATCTCTTTTAGGGAGTTGAAAGTTATTTCACTAACATACTGGTTTAATGAATTAAGGATCCCAAGACCGGTAGTTCTCAAGACTTGGGCATTTGACCTAGCTGAGACACCAATTTAACATCTTCCTAGAACAAATCAATTCCTAATCTCTCTAGTTACCTATGTAATTTAAAGGATGCTTAATAATCAGAGCAAATATTGAAATCACAATATTCAAGATAAATTATATAAATAGCATATTCTCCCCTCATATATGCATTATTTATATGGTGCATTTGTCATTCAATAATATTCAACAAATGTCAAGCTCACACTAGTTTTTAGACTGGTTCAGTGTGGGCATATTGTAGATTCAATTCGTTTCAGAGCAAGACTGCTGCAAAATAATACAATTTGGCTGGGAAAAATGGAACACAGACATGAAAGTTTTCAGTAAAAATTCAAAGTGTTTAAGTAACAAAATGTTTCTGTAAAATAAGTTTCTCAAAAGCAAATTAATTAGAGAAATATGTAATTAAAATGAAATATAAATTCATCTTCATTCTAGATAGCAATAAATCAACATTTTTATTCTTTCTGTAGAAGGTACAAAAATGAAATTTTGATTTACTGATAAAATTCAATTGCATTGTGATTCACTTTCATGTATTAATGAGAGTAGTCAAGATAGATCATCTTAATGATCAGAGTTGACAATAAAATGGTAAACAGAGCATAATTCATGAATTTCCTATTTAGCTTTCTCAGCTATTGGCATTATATCACACTAGATTGCTAGCATTAAGCACCATCTTAAAACATGTGTTTTGTTTAACTGTATGTTTATCCATTATAGTTGGGACTAAACTAGACATAGAAGCTCACCTGAGATACTATAATTTTATCTTTTGATAAAGAAACATACATTTATTTTTAGTGGGTTTTCATTTTTAATTATTTTCCAACGTTACCTAAGACACATATCTGATTATCTTTGAGTGTCTTGTTTTTCTGCTGACATTGATCTTAATTTTTAGAGCACTGAACAGTTCATTGTATAAATGACCATTTTGAAGGGAAGTAACATGACTGCTATTAATATTATAATTTCATTGTATCAAAATATTTTTAAGGTATACTGGTTGTTTAATTCTACCTTGTGTATTTGTTCAAAGCATGGCCTTTTGGTAATTAGATACAGAGGCTAGGGACTGTCCTCTAATTTTCAGTCATAAAATTTCTGGATTTGTGACCATTATAAAACCTGTCAAGCATGATAGACAAATATAATAACTTATTTGTTGAACACACATTCTGAATATTGGAGGTATGTATCCCATGTAATTTAGATGCAGAAATAATTACTTACAGAAAAAAATAACTATATAACTAAGAAAAAAATATTTTTCCAAAATCATTCCGTTCAGGTAACAATGTGGATTTTAACTTCTATCAGGTAGTCAGTATCCAAAATGGCTTTCAAAATTCCAGAAGCTCAAATTCTCTCAATAGTTTATACACAGTTTTTAAGATAGTTTAAAATATAAGAATGGCATGTAGAAATTTATTAAATGAATATTTTCAATACATCTACAATGCTGGAAATACCACTGAAGATGAACTGTAAAATATAACCTAATCACAACTGAAAGTAGGAAATTATAAACAAAACGACAGAATAATTACCCTGCCCTCCAAATATTACATATTAAGAATCCTCATTGTAGTCTGTCTGTTGATGTTTAACTGTATGGAAATCCAAATAAAGTGAATTATCCTTAAATTTTTTATTTAAATTCATCTGTAGGAATAATATTAATGATAAATACTAATAATAGTGTTCAAAATAAATTGATAAAAGCAAATACTACTAATGGTTAAATTGATAATCAAATAATACAAATTATTCCACTCAATCCTATAAAAGCTAAAATAGCTTAAAACAAGATATATAAAAATCTGTTCAACTTAAAATTGTACCTTTTTATATAGATATTTATCCATTTGTGTCAATTTTTCATTATAAATAACTTATTTGTATTGTGTTCATCTTTATTTAGTAAAAAAATAAGCCATTTCTCCAGATTATTTTGATATAGATCCAGATGATGCCTATTATTTATCAATATGAATGTAAAATATCACATTATATAATAATTTTAAAGTTTCAAGTCTACTATAATTTCCCAATGAATTTTAGCACAGGATTCTTTGTGGAAAAGATAGGTAGGAAAGCACTAATAAGTGTTGAATGACTTTTTATAATCTGTTTAACGTTTTTATAAAATGTATATTTTAAAATTATATTCCTCACATTGTATTATTGGAACTGACATTTAGTAAAGGAAAAACAAAACATGGTTATTATTATTTCAGCGACCTCCTACCCCTATGAATTTGATCCTTAACATTTTCATTTGGGTGCTTGTGAACTAAAAATTCAGATATCTGAAAGACTAAGTTGTTCTGATAATACAGTAGAGCCTTTTTGGCATGTTCAAAATTATGCTGCTTGATTAAATGACTGGAAGCAATAGGAGAGCATTCCCAACACAGATGGAAAAATCACTTAGTGCTATAGGTAATAAAATATCGGAACTCAGTACTCAGAAGCAGTTCGCATACCGTCCACCCACCCTCATTCACCAAAGTGGTGGAGTGCTCAAACTATAATGCAGCATTACTGATCCTTAATTAAATCAGCTGCTATGCTCCCTAGTTATGTGTCAATACTATAGAGAAATCAATTCCGAATGATAATCAGCTTTTCACAAAGAAATCATATAATTAAAAGATAGGAAATAGGTGTTTAGAAATTTAGGAAGAAAAAGTATTGTGGTCCCTCACAGAAGAAAATAAATCTACTATAGTATTCTGAAAGTTAGAACACTACAGATGGATTCCCACTTTTTAGTTACAACCTGGAACCCACATTATGAATAAT
Source organism: Phataginus tricuspis (assembly GCA_029783875.1). Classification (NCBI taxonomy): domain Eukaryota; kingdom Metazoa; phylum Chordata; class Mammalia; order Pholidota; family Manidae; genus Phataginus; species Phataginus tricuspis. The sequence goes on from JAQQAC010000477.1 coordinate 4,153,660, forward strand.
TCAAAAATGTATGGATGTATATTCTCCAGATTGTAAGTAATCCAAGTTGGCACAAGAACTCAATCTTTCATATTCATTTGTTGGTGTTCTGCAAAAACATGATGTAGACATCCTATATCCCTCAGATGCAGACATGCATGTACATGTTCATGGCAATACTAAAATTTAGAGTGTTGATATTACATTTGTACCAAAGTGACATGGGATATATTCATAGAAGGCTAGAAGCATTGCATTTATAGCTAGACTTAAGATTTATAGTACTTTTAGGACAAATTTATTGTCATAAAATATACACAATACAAAATTTACCAATTAAATTATTCTGAAGTGTAGAACTTATAGGCATTAAGTTCATTAACATTGTTGCACAACCATTCTTGTAGTATATTAATCAACATCAAATGAAAGAATAGATAAATAAAATGGAGGCCCAAACTGCTTTAATCTAGTAATAATTTCAGACGGATCAATGGGCCAGCCTAATTTTAACTACTCGTGTCAATCAACTGTAAGAAATCTTGACATCCTTGTAAGACTCTCGGAATAGCATGACATACCTAAGAACCAGCAAATTTGGCTGGTTGTCCAAATAAATATTTATTTCTTTATATTGTCCTATAATTGTCTTTTGATTATGCTTTCCCCTCAAAATCAGATTCTTTACCTAAATTTTGGTGCTTAGTGGAATATTACGATCTGAGTAATGTTTTGCATTTAATATATCCATCAATGTCATTTATAATCTTGCTGTTGATATTTGCCACATATAGCAATATGGTGTTTGTTTTTCTTTAAGATAATGGACAAGGTAATAAGAATTATACTTTTAAATGTAGTGAACTTCCATTATTGTAAGTCCACTGGGTTTGAATGTCATCCTTAAAAAATAACAATATTGTCATATTCAGCATGTACCACTTGCAAAAACTTGGCATGGTTTTGATAACCATAATCTGATCCTAAGAAATACACAAAAGTCAGTAAAACAAATGTTTCTTGCACAACTAACACAACACATATGAAAAATGTGCATGTCCTTGCTTAGAATTTACAGTCATTTAACAGAATGGCACAAAATATTTTAGATGTCTTCAATAAATTTCTGGATTTTTTCTAAATTATTAACTATTCTTCTGAATATCACAGTTTTATCCAAAGCAAAAATAGGGAATATTTCTCTTTTTGTTTTTACATTTGAAAGTTTGGTTTTTCTTCCATGCAGGCATTAAAATGAACATTTGTTTTTCATTTCATGTCAGCTTTTTACTTTTAGAAAATTTATTTTCAAAATCTCATAACTTCCCCAGATTTCATTCTCTTAATATTTCATAGATATTAACTTTTCACTTGCTTTTGAGGGTAAAATGTTATATACTATTCTTTGGCTTTTCAATTAAAGAACATCTGATAATGTTCTGACATTTTTAGCTACCTCTTCTATCACTAGAATAGAGTAGAAGACACTATAGTGATTGCTGCTCAGATATTCACTACTCACTTTCCCAGCAAATAAAGAGCATGACTTTTCTGTCTGACTAACAGCATATGGCTTTTGATTTATGTATACTGCTGTTGATAAGGGGACCAGGTTTTTCCATTTTGGTTTCTCAGTGCACTCACATATTTGTCATGTGGGTACCCTGACTTCAAATGCCATTTTCTAGTTTCCTTTATTGGCAACCATAGAAGGGCATTCCATTTACTAAAGATTTTCTTTAGAATCTGTTTCCCAATTCTAGATTCTTTATCTTCATTAGTTTTCTTTTATGCTTATTTATTTAAATTAATCTCTAAAGAATAATTCATAGTGACTCATTCTTAGTTGATCTTAAATACACATTAACACACATAAATATCCTCTACAAATCAATTAGCTCTTTTGTTTCCAGTATATCTGCAGTGTTAGTATAAATTCAGTATCACAGACCTGAAAACCATCCCCAAAGAGTATTTATTTTTGAAAGGCCTTGATAATCTCAATAGATAAGTCAAAAAAGAATGTCCACGGATAGATATCAAGTCTCTTTTCTTACAATTTAAAAATGAGAAAATAATGAATTGGAGAATAAACTGACAAAAAAAAAGTGCCAATTTAAAATTCCAAGTAGGAAAAAGAACACAATTATCTTTTCTACGGAAAACTTATAATAATGATGGAGCTTATTTCATTAATGAAGTAAAAGTCGAGCTTTGTGTCTAGAGATTGTTCAACAGCACACATCACCGTTTCTCTCCCAGGCCTGGTCCTCAGGTAGAAATGGGAAAACACAGGAAACTGAAATGAGGCAAGAATGACCAGTGACCACCAAAACATGTCTCTTAACCCAGACCTTATTTGTGACCTCTAAATCTGTATACCTAATGACACGCCTGAAATATTCATGAACAGCATTTTATGTTCAATATGTCCCAAAACACACTTAAAATATTTACTGTCACCACCTGTTATACCAGTGAATGGTGCTCACTCTTGTACAATGCTCCAAGACAGTAATTTAGGGACATGGTCGGCACATCTTTCGACTTAGTTCCCTATCCTATTTGTCATACATCCCAATGATTTTGCTCAGTAAGTGTATCTTAAAGCTGTACACATCTCTCAAAATACATTATTTTAGTCCAAGCCATCTGTGGCTTAGATAGCTGCAATTAACCCTTAGCTGGTATGTCTGCATCCGTTATTAAACCCTCTCCATCCCATCATTCCTGACACTGAGCTGAATCAATATTTTCAAAATGCAGTTAGATCATTTGTTCAGTACACTTTATTAAGAGAACCCAAACTGCCCATTTTCTGGATCTGTGCAATGCTCTTCTCTTATCTCCACCAATTCCTCATCGACTCTAAAATCTCTGGTCATGTGGCTTTCCTTCAGTTGCTTACAGATACTAGGCTTCCTCTCTCTAAAGCATATGTCCATTCTGCTTGACTCAATCCGACCTACCATCTTTGCCTACTTACGATTTGCCCAGCTTTCCTTACATTCCACACCAGATCCATTCCCCGCTGTACATGCTTTCATCCTGCTTGTAGCTTTCCTTCATGGCACTTATGATAGTTTGCAATGATATCTACTATGGGTTGAATTGTATCCTTCAAAAAGATACAATGAAGTCCTAATCTTCAGTATCTCAGAATGACCTTGTTTCAAAATAAGAGTCTTTGCAGATATAATTAGTTAAGATGAAGTCAATTGCAATAGGTTGGGCTTTTAATCCAATAACGACCTATATCTTTATATGAAAAGAAGCAGAGACACATAGGGAGAATGTCATGTGGAGATGCATAAATATTGCAGAGATGCAGAAATATACAGACACAGACATGAAGATATATGAAGATGAAGGCAGAGATTGGAGTTCTGCTGCCACAAGTCGTGGAATGCCTGAGGCTGCCAGGAGCTAGAAGAGGCAGGGGAAGGTCGTCCCCTAGAGGCTCAGGGGGAGCACGGCCCTGCCAATTCCTTGATTTCTGACTTCTAGCCTCTAACAGTGAAAGGATAAATTTCTGTGGGTTTTAAGACAGCCAGTTGCGGTTCTGTTATGAATACTGTAGGAACCCAGTACAACATACTTCGTGATTGATAACTGTCTCTTCTGCTAGACCATAAGGTTCACAAGGGCAGGAAACTTGTGTGCTTTCACTCACCATTACATTTCTAGTACCAAATTCACAATAGATGTTAACACAGTAGGAGCTTAATAAATATTTTTGAATAAATTAATGTGCCATTCAACTCAAGTCACATAAACATATTTATATTTGTTTTTAATACAAAATAAAAGAAATCACCAATGCTTTTTGAAATCAACTTAAAAACTAATGAAATTCACATATTATTGAAATTCATACAAAATGCCAAGATAATAGTTTAATATATCCCAAAGGATATATGATACGAATCAGTTTCAATAAACAGAATGAAATTCTATTGAAGGAGGTAGGCAGGTTTTTCACACAGTTTTTTACATATAATTTAAAATATTATATTAATATTCAGTGCAAAGTTGAGGTTCCTTTTAGTGCAGATAATTTATCACAACAGGCTACTTTTTCCCAGGTCTTGATACAGTACTCAGCATATTATAAGTTTCAAATTTGATTCAAACTTTAATGACTATACAAACAGCATTTTAAAATACTATAATCAGAAACCTATAAATTAATGCTGTGGGGAAAGATGTACTGCACAGGAATGGAAAAACTGTATCTCATGACACAATGTAAAGATAAAAGAACAAAAAGTTGATTAAAGCTATAAATAATGTGCTATTTCCAGATCTGCCATTATCATTACACTCTATCAATGAACTTTATATGTGAGAGATGGGCCAGCATAGTGAATATGAGCTTTGGCTCTGGGGACAGATTACCTGAATTTGGATGGCACTTACAAGTTAGATCCAAATAAAATTGCTGTGAAGATCAAATGTGTTAATTCAAACAAATTGCTTGGAAATATGTCTAGAACATACTATGTACAAACTGACCCCTAAATGCAAAACACAGGGGACATCATATATGGTAAGTTCCAAAATGTTCAAGCTAAAAAGTTTCAATCCTTCTTTAACAATGATATTGTCTTTGGCTTCAAAAAAATTTTTCAATTCATTCGACTCTTTTCCCTTATACTAATTCAGTCTCTGAATTTGTTTGATTGTACAATCCTATTAACAAAAGACTTTCAAGCTAATATACCAATATACATATGCATTTCTATAAAATATAAAATATTATAAAAAATATTTAAAATATTATCACAAGTATAAGGATTACTTTTAATATTTCTACTTGTTCCATGTAAAGTACATTGAACATTTTGTAGGGTGTATGCACCCCAGTTTGGTGATCACTGCATTAGACAATACACTTTAGAAGCAAAGAACCAAGTCTTTACTGCCTTCCATTGTTTTAATAGTGCCTATTACAGAATCTTTACATAGAGGTAATCAATAAATATGTTACTGGAATATAAAAATAAATGAATATATGTACTCCAGAGCAGATTTATACCTTCTCAAGGATCAAACATAATTATACAGAAACTAAGTCTTAATTAATTATACAGAATAATTAGGAACTAATTCTTCAAATTCTAAATCCAATGCTTATTCACTTATATCAATTGTCTATATAGAAATGTAAATGAAGGATATATAATTTATGCAAATATGTACACATGTATCATTCATGTAAATGCTGATAATGGGAAATAATTTTTACTGGAATTAATATGCAAGCCTACTTGGTATTTTACTAGAAAATTGCCAGGATTCTAAATTTTGACCCTAATGTCTAAATTAAAAAAAAAATTTCCTTACAGTGTTAAAGATAGGAGGAAAAAATATTTTATCTGGAAAGTAACTTTTCTAAATGATTCTATTTAAAAAATTAGACATGGAGAAAACATTTGGGGAAATACAACAAAATTTCAAGAGTATTTTATATGTGTATGTGTGATATTTTATTTTTAGTTTTCTGAAATTTCAAAATTGAAGGAATTAACAGCAGTCTGTATTTGTCTTTTCCTTCTGTGTCATTAGTTATCCACCTGTCTGCCTACTTATGTACCAATCATCTATCGATTAGTTTGGCAACAAGAAATTAAATATATTTAAAAGGTCAATTAAAAATCCAAATAGTTGTGAAAAACAATAGTTATCTTCTTATTAAAATGTACCATTTCCTTGGATTCTGAAATTATAAAACTATCAGTAAGGTGTTTATGTTTTTGGCTAATGAAATTCATCAAGTAATTATAACACTTTCTCTCCTACCAATAATTATAAACTTCTCTGTAGAATGTCTGTTACATCTCTTTTTATTATTTTCTATCCTCCATTTGAAAATCCCTTTTCCTGTCCCTCCTCTGACTGTGTTATACTCTCTGATAACTTTCAACTCAAGTTCAAGCAAGGACGCTCAAGCAAGGCGAACTATGTTCTAACTAAACTTTTTCTAATTTCATTTTTATTTACAATGAAACAAATGTAAATCTGCTAGCGTCCTAAAGGATCTATCTGGAGATGAGTAGAGAACCTAAGGGTCTCATCTCTCATACTATGAATATGTTATATTCAAATGTCCTTCTGGAACAAGACCATTGAAACCAAGCCAGATGCATTCTATCCTCAAACAATGAAAGTCATCTGGGGGCTCCTAGGAAAGCCAGGTCCCAGACTCTACCCAGATTTAGTAGCTATGAAATAAAGTCTAGGATGTTATATTTTCTATATCTTCAGGTGATAATTATGATTATCCAGTTTGGAATCTGCACACCAGAAAACTGTAGTTTCCTGCATAGAATAAACTAGGTAATCCACTCACAGGGCATATTCGGGTGCTAAATTTTTATGATTAATTTACTGGCCTATTTTTCACTGGACTCCCTAAAGCACCTATACTCTGTGCTCATGTGCATTATGAAGAAGAACAATTCCAAGCATTAGCTTTGGAAAAGGGGAAGGACAAGTCTTCTTTAAGGCATGGAAATGGTAAAAATAACAATAGCTTTGATTATGTGTCAGACACTGAAGTAGAGAATTCCCTTATATTATTTAATCCCTATTAAATATATCAATAATCCTGTACACACATACCCATCTTCAAGCATTTCAGAAGTAATTACCTATAATTTGTGTAATATGCTTAAAATAGCATTTAGTGTATAGCAGGAACTAAATGAATTACAATCTTTGTTATTTACAGAGAAACAGAAACTATAACAGGGTATAAACAGCTGGCCCATGTTACACAGCCAGAATTCAACCATAATTTTCTCTAGTTCTAGGGGGTGAACACTGTTCACTATATAGAAAAGTAGGAAGGGGAAGCAAAGGAGGGAATGAAATACTGCCAAAACTCTGTAGGTGTAAAACCCAGCAAAATGTTCATGTCCTTGGGAAAAAAAAAAAATTGCAATTCTACAGTTATCCTAATTCCAGTCAGGTTTCTCAGCTAAAATAACTAAAATTAACACATTAACTGCAGCATGAAATACATTTATTGGAAGAGTATTAGGTAGCAGACAGATTCAAAGGTGACCAGGTTGCAGGAGGCTTGTTGGGGAACCAAACCTGGCAGTGCTTGGGCCAAATTCTGCCATTAAGATGGGCAGCCCGGAGCAGGGCACCTGGCTCTTCCACCCTGGGAACTTTTCTCTGACAATGTGGCCACTGGCTGCTCGCAGTGGCTCCCTTTGTCTTAACCCTAACCCTACCGCAGCTGTCTCAAATGATCTCCAGCTTACCCGTGTCTCTGCATCGCCAGCTTCTGAATATCCCTTCTTCCATCATGCAGCTAAGCTCAGACTGCCAAACAGGGAGAAAAAATAACTTCACTCCTCTTATCACTGCATACTAAAGGGCTTAGGGCAGCTGAAAACATAGCCAAGTATCATATTAACAACATCATCTGTAGATAGCATTCTCCCAGGAATCTAAAAATCCTAACAGAATGCAGAAGTTAAGCCAGTCTGCCTGCCTGCCTGCCTTCTTTCCTTTCTTCCTCTCTCCCTCTCCCCTTCCCTCCCTCCTTCCTCCCTTTCTTCCTTCTTTCCTTTCTCCCTTCTTTCTTTGTCTCTGTTTATTTTCAATTCCTAGGACTGTGGCCTCCAGTACAATTTTGGCCATTAATTTGCTTCAAATTTCCCAAAACTTTACCAGTGTTATTGTCAGACCTCTGATTTATATCCAGTGTCTGAGGTAGGGGGCAGAGGAATTCTTAATAACTTTTCAAATAAATATATATTTTTTTATCTCTAGATGTGGCTAGAACTAGTAGAATTCTGTGTACTTCCTGAAAAAACAAAAGGCAGATAGGCTGAAATTGGAACAACAGTATCTTCTCTGCTTTCCTAGACTAGAGTGGGGGTGTAGCAAGAGGGGATTTGGAAAGAAAGAGAGAGAAAAGGAGAGGAGAGAGAGAGGGAAAGGAAAAGGGGGGGAGAGGTGGGAGCAAAATGGTTTTGCTGTGTGGGAGAATGTCTGTTTGGCCTGTGCCTATGAATAGATATTGCACTTATTTTATGTAGGGCATTGAGATAAAAGAGAGAAGAATCTCTCATATGACCTACAGCTTCTGTAGTTGATAGAATTGTATTGGCACTTGATTAATGAGTCTAAATAATTGGTGTGTTTAGTGCCTGGAAGGTGAACAATTACTCATAATTGTGAATTGAATTATTGGCATAGTATTTTAATTAAAGCAGTTTAACATTATAAGTCAACAACATCCTCAGGCTCTAATTTTTTCTTACATCATCAAATTACACTTACAGCTATGCTAGGCACTGTACAGAGAATCAATTTGTTTTGATTTATTGTTATTTTTATTACTATTACTTATTTAACTAAACCTTTACTGTGGAATGATATGGTAACAGATTGTCTTAAATGTGGCCCTTCCGGACATCAGTATGCAACATGCTACATTCGAAATTTTATTAGTATCTCCTACCTGAGAAATAACTTTGTGCATTTTTGAGTGGCAGCATATATTACAGCATCAACTCCTCTACGTCCTTATCCATAAAATTGCATCTTCCATGTTGCATCAATAATTTCACAGTGATTAGTAACACAAATAGAACAGTCTGTGTTATTTTATGCAATCTGTACATTTTCCCTAAGAAATGTAATCCCAATCTGTATGGATGATGTCCTATTAAATTTTAAGAAAACTGGGAAATTTGAGTCTCAGATATTTTTTGACTATATTTCTTAATATGACCTATAACAATCATGAAAATAAGGATTAGATTTCACAGTTTTACCTATTCTTTATTTTGCGTTTAAGCTATTCTTGTTTCAACAAATAAAGGTTATCACAGTCCACCTTTATTTTGCTTAATATTGTAGTCCATGGTAATATCAATTAATTAAATTGTAAGTTAACTATGACATTTAAAAAGATTGGGCATTAATATTCATAAAATTATAGGTTGAAGGTAACTCAGAACCCAGAAATACCAACTTCGGTGGTGAAAACTGACACTTTCACGGCCAAGAATAATAGCCTAGTAAGATATAGTGGGACACCAGCTCTAAGTTAACTCCATCTCACTACATGTATCACATGTGACTGAGGTCGAGAATGGCCAAGAATCATTACTTGTTGAAGTACACGAATAAGGTGTAGAGCGAATACATCACAGCCCTGTTGCACTTCCACGCCGACTTCCTGGTCAGTGAAATTTTAAAATGAATTTTAGCTACTAAAATTGAGGTGACTATATCTGACAAATTTATTAATCCATGATTATTCACTTCACTTGTCTATATGAGAAGAGCAAGAGGAAAGGTTATGCTGCTCCCTAGTGTGAATATGAATTTCGTAACACGGGAACTACAGTGATCCGGGACACCACAAGGGAATCAGAGCTGCAGAAACCACTGCTGAAGAGAGTTAAGTGAAATGTTAAGCTTTCCTAAGGAGCCAGCTTCTAAGGGTCACAGACACAGTTCCACGAACTTTATGAGTCAAAAGTATAGCTGGGATCTGAAGGTTTCTATAGGAATTTAATTTCTTTAGCTTCTAGAATATTCGGGGCCCAATCCATACTTAAGGGAGGAGATTTTAATGAATCTTGGGGTGCAGTAAGTATGGGGTAAGAGGTGCCATGGGTAAACTGATTTAAAAAGGAAATGTCAATATTGTCCAATACTAAAAGTGTCCAAATTATGTTAATTTCTACAAATGGAATTGAATGAATGAGATTCTAATACAGATAGTAATATTACAGTATCAAATACTGTCAATAGTTACACCATTTATTGAGGGTATAGTATGTGTCAAACCTTGAGAAAACTACTTTATACGCTTCATTTCATTTGATCTATAAACATGTTTTCTACATAAGTATTATTATCACCTCCATTGAGGATAATATAACTGATATGAGAGAGGTGAACTTGACCATGCTCATAAAGCTAGAGACTAGATATGGTACTTTTCCTTTCTGACCAGTTACCTCTTTTTCTTACTGACATAACACTGACTATATTGGGATTAGCAATGTGCCTGGCCTAATTAGTCATGTTTCCATTATTCCCTGCACTTAGGAGTGGTCCTGTGACACAGCTCCAGCCACAGAGACTATGCAAACACTGTTAGGGGGACTTCTTAAAAAAAAGAACATTCAACTCTTTGTCCTTTCTCCTTACTCATTTTTTCTAGCATAGAATGTCGATGTGATGGCTGGATCAGTAACACACTACAGCCTTTAGGAAAAGTACAAAATAAAATCAGAGTTTTCAGCATTGAGGTAATTGAACCTACTTCAAAAATACCTACTCGCATATTTCTATTATATAAAAAAGTATACAAAACCCGATTTAGGTACAGAGTTGATGCTTGGGGTTTTGGTTACAAGTAGTTCTACCCCCATTTACTGATAAAGATGTATGTCTAGGATTTAAGAACAGATCCATCTGGTGATGAAGTATTTGTATTCAGCCACTGTGTAAGTATGAAAGTAAGATGACTTTGATGAAGACATGCTAAAATGGATGCAAGAATACAATCCTGGAGTGAAAGCAGCCATTCTCTTCCCTATCACAAAGGTCATTTTCCTCATTTCAACAAGAAGACGTGATTTGGTATATATCAGGTTTTGAATGAAATACCACAAAAGTAACAGATATTTCTGTTGACACTTCCTTGGATGCCATTGGACTATGTCAACTGAGACATTTTCATTAAACAAAGAGCAAATCCACATTTTATCCCATCTTCTGTCATTCTGTACAAACCTCTTATCACTAAACCCCCTTCTTCTCTACAACTTGTTTCACTTCTTTCCCAGTAACTTTTTTTCCAAAACGCCGGTGCTTTCTATAATCCATGTAAGGTATGCAGCATCTCCCAGAGTTCCAGACCTTATCTAAACATCGTCCCAAACAAAATTTGCTTGTTCCACATCAAATACTTTAGGTGCTTCCTATCTGAAGGACACAAACAAGGCAATTCGGATGGATTCAACTTTGAATCATTGTTACTTTGAACCCCCAGTGGCTGAATACGGGAGGAAATCTGCACACTATAGAATCATGCCCTTCTGCCATAACACTTCAGTAAGGGGTAAAGACAAAGCTCTGAGGCTCAGAGTAGGGCCATGCATAATTCAGTCTCTCAGGAGGAAACAACAGTGGGTTCAAGAATTCAGAGTGCATCCCACAGACTCCTCTCTCTGTTATCCCCCACCACCACTACCTGCCTGGGGATTACCAGACCCAATTTTATCCTACTCTATCTTCAATGATGTTAGCTGCCACAAAAAACCCCAAATTCTCAAATTCTTCTTCATTTTCTGGTCTCCAGTTTCCACATGATTATATCATCTTTTATGACATAATTCTCTATATTTCCACATGTCTTAAAGCACTTGGACTGTTTCTTGAGTCCAAAAGTGTTTATTATCAATGAAACTTCTGTAGCTTTAGACTTTTCACTAGTTTCACTTCACCCTTTTGCTCCAACTGAGGTCTGTTTCTCTTGAAAATATTATTTCCCCTGAATCTTTCTCAAACTATGGATAGATGTTTTATTTCCCAAAGTCCTCATATTACTATACGCTGCAGGCCACATGTCCTCCTTATTCCACCTTGACAATTCTCCTCAACCACTGTGATTCCTTCCCTTATCCTGCAAAGTCCCCAGCTTTGGATCTCACTTCCTTGAAATTCTCCTCTGCAAAGCCTTGCCTCCCTCCTGTTTGCACCCACCATTCTCATGTCATATCTGAGAGGAAAAAGCAGTCCCTGGCAGCCGTTGGCTAGGAGCTGATCTAGGTCTAAGAGTAAATTCTTATCAAACATAAACCAGTTTCCCAGTCCACTAACATCAGGCGAGGTTATCTATGAGCACAGTGGAACTTGAAAGAAGCAAAAACACCCAGTAAACATGCTTGAGCACAGATAAAAACAAAAACACCATTTTTGTTACCAAACATCCCCATCTGACAGCAAACATGAGCAAAAGCTGCTTCTTTAGCAATTACAGCTTTATCTCCACTTGTTCTTGTTGCCACGTAGGTAAAAAGTCTTAGGCTAACCAAATCACAGAACTAGCACCTCTTTCCCACAGTACAACCCAGAATAAAACAATGCTTATTTAACTCTCCCCAAAATCACTTTACCCAATCTTGAATCCTATAAAATTATTCTGTATTCCCTTGTCTTTTTTCTTAAATGTAGGCTACCAAATAGTACTTTTTTGATATTAAATTTAAAAATATTTTCTCTCATTTAAAAATAGCCTAGTTTTTTTCAAGCATAATAAATGCATACCTGATTCATTATTGGAGTTGAACAGATAAGAGTAACTATATTTTACATAATTATAGAAGCTTTGGCAGGAGTCAGAGAGATTTACTGAGATAGATTGTAATCTAGATAGATTTAAAACAAAGTAATTTTAAATTTCTTTATAAGGTAAGAGACACATTCCACAGTGAGGTCTATCAATTTTAAACCTAGGTACTTTAACAATGTTAATTTTACCTATTTTCAATTAAAGCCAAATATGATTTATATTTCAACTACTGAGCCACCTTATTGTAAAAGGGATGTAACAAACTGATTCTCAGTGTGTCACTTGGGGTTCTTCAGACAAACAGAACCAACTGGAAAGAGGGAGGGAGGGAGAGAGGGAGGGAGGTAGGGAAGGAAGGGAGGAAGGGAAGGAGGGAGGAAGGGAGGGAGGGAGACATATCCACATTACTGAGGGTAATCTCTATTTGAAGTCAACTGGGTATAGATGTTAACCACATCTACAAAATATCTTCACAGCAGCTAGGTTACTGTTTGATTAAGTAACTGGCTGCTCTTCTGGTTGACACATAAAAGTAGCTGCCATACTCAGCAGAGCTCATTTTTCTAAACCCATTTAAGAAAAAAAAATCTTCTCATAATTTGAATATAGTATTGGCATCATATAGTATTGGCATCATAAACATTCAGTACTTTAAATGTACTTACATTTAGGAAAGTATCTAACCTTCTTCTAATGATGCCAAACCATTATGGAAGAGTCCAGAATACTACATCAGGTAATGCTCTTTGTTTACTTTAACAATTAGGATTGAGTTTTAATTATTTATTACCCAATTTTATCTTATACTGTGCTAAGAGTATACTATAATACCTTTCTAAAATTAATGAAACCATGCTAGTTGAAAACACCACAATATTATAGTAAATATGGTAAGTATATATTTCTCAGAGGCAAAGGGTAATTTATAAGGAGATAAGACAGATCAAATGGTTTCAGGCTAAAAATTTTAGGAAGGAGAATTAATAAAATTATATTTCTTAATTTTTGTAGTTAGCAATATAAAATAGTGATGGATATATCTAATTTCTTCATCAATACTGGCTGCATGCAGCAGACCATAGATTAAAACTGCTTTTTTTTTTCCTTGTTGGAAGAATTATTCAAACTACTAATATACAGCAAATTGCTTTCAAACAGTAATATCTTAAACAGGATCACTGGAGGAATTTATGCCCACATGGCATTATCATTACAATTACTAAAAAATATGATTTTCCCTATGAATAACATTTTTTTAATATTTTTCAAATATGTTACATGAAAAAAAATTTACTGAAGGTGTGAATAAAGGGATAAAATTACACTCAAAATTAATTTTAAAAAGACCAAAACAACAAACCATTTTTAAAATTAATTTAAAAATTACCAAAAATATCTGTGGCCTGAGCAAAAGTTTGAAATTTAAAAATACAAAAACGCATTGCCCTGAAATCCACACCTATCTTCATTATGATAGTATTCCTAGATGCATGATCTGGAGAGCACTGCTAAGCAATTCAACCAACATGACTATGCTCCAATTGTTTTTTAAAGCTATTGACCATCTAAAAGTTGGTACAGTGAAGGGTAGATTAAAATGATGAAACTTTGTCCCCCCCATATGTAAAATTTGGTTCTCTGATTAAACAAGGGGTAAAAAATTCAAATGCCTTCATTGGTCAGGAAGGTAATATAAATAAGAAAAATCTATATTCTTCTGTAAAGTGCATTCTTCCTTGAATGGCATTTAAGCTCCAATGTGTCAAAACACTGTACACCCTAAACAAAACTTCTGCAGCCTAAATTTGTTCCTGAATACAACCATATGAAACCTTTGGACTAGGCGGTCCCCACGGCTCTTGTTGAGACCAACATTTTCGGTAAAAATGTATTTACAATAGTCAATAACCTAAAAAGTATTGGTGTAGAACTGAGAAGTGAAGAAGTGTTGCTATCTGAATTTCAGCTATCAAAACTAATGAAATTAAGATTTGATGAACTAATGAAGGTTGGAATCATGGATATTACTTGACAACATTTGCCTTAAAATACCATTTACAGTTTTGAGTAGGTCATGATATTATATGAACATATAACTCAATTATAAGTATTTTCCTACTTGAATAATGTGTTCTAAAAATTCACATGTTGTAAAGTTGCTAGAATAAAAAACAAATAAAGCAAAGAATATAAGACACCTTAAGTTCAGAAAAGGTTCAGAAAAGTGAGACAAAAGGTGGGCTTTAATACTGAATATATAATAGTTTAAGAGAAACTTAGAATATATATACCTGACTGATTATGTGAACAAGCTTACAAAATGGAAAAGGCTGGAGATATTTTAAGATATCACCCTAATTCACGTCATCCCTGACCTTTCTTGAGGATATTAATTTAACAGTAATAATCAGCACAGTTTCTTAAGTCTTATGCACAATCTTAAATAAATGTGCCACATAAATGGGTTTCAATGAGTGAAGAAATCTCTTAATTTATATTCCCTAGGATATATAGGAATTTGTAAGGAAATGACCTGAGTAATACTATATTAGATAATAAAAGTTAGAAAAGGACATATATTTTAAAAAGTAGTACATTTCAAAGACCTACCTAACTTTATTGAGTTCCTGTACACACAAAAGAAAAAGCCTAGAATTTTTTCATACTTTCCAAAATGAATACATAGGAAACACCTTAAGTGACAAAAACCCTACAAACACATCCAAATATGTGGCTATTTTTCAACACATTCAAAATGAACGGGAGCATACCTGAATACATCACGATGCATAATATGTAGTACCTGATACTTAGCACAGAGACTATCGTGCCTAGAATAGTGCTATGCAATTGACACATCTTAGTGAATCTGAATGAACTAAATACAGATATGTTGAGAACCGATGAATAAGTTAACACATTTTTGTTGCCAAACCTGGTACTGCAAATTTTGGAAATGGAGGGCTACCTACAGAAACAGGGCTTAGGCCAAACAGAAATTACTGATGTTTGCACATTGGAAGATGAGAAATAAAACAAATTCCAATTCAATTTATTCTGTGAATATGGCAATATCTCTCCACAACTGGAAGCAAGTACAAAGTAGTGTGACTTCAAATAGTAGATAGGTAGCACCAATATCATTCCTTTATCAGTGTGGGTGTTATCACACTAAGTGCCATGGATTCCCGAATTTAGTATATAACTATAAAGGAAGTACATGAGGAGTCTGCATTATTATATTGACTCACTGTGTGACCTCAAAACCACCACTCATTTTTTTGAGTTCCATAGTCAATAAAACAGATACAATTCTCTTATGATACAAAAATGCTGATCGACAGAATGTAATGAACAAATTCGTATTGATTTCCAAAATTCCAAAGCAAACTTCAAGTTCCATATTAAAAGTGATTAAATATATATTTAAATTCTATATTAAATATATATAATATGTATTTGAATATTTTCTGTTAAAAGTTTTAAAATATATATTACGGACAAAGAAATTTTGTGGATCAGTTGAAAAACATAAGCATAACA
The DNA here is from genome assembly GCA_029783875.1 of Phataginus tricuspis. NCBI lineage: Eukaryota > Metazoa > Chordata > Mammalia > Pholidota > Manidae > Phataginus > Phataginus tricuspis. Next base: position 4,169,519 of record JAQQAC010000477.1, read on the forward strand.
AATGTCTTAATCCAACAAACAACTGCATAGACAATGGTCGTTTGGGATAATCCAAGGAAAAAGAATGAGATTGCATGGAAGGTAAACGTTATTCGTTGCCATTAAAGGCATATTAACTTATTGAGACATTCTGGAGCACCAATAAAATATCAACTTATTTTGTATACCATATAATTAAGCTATATCACAGAAATGATGCTATTTTTAAAAGAAATAGTAAGTACAGTAACCCTTCTCCTTTGCTTGTAAAACACTGCAAGATGCAGATTTCTGTATTTTCTGTTAAGGTTGTCAAAAGGGGAATATTTAGAAGCTCAAAAATAGGGTCAAGATTAACAATAGGTTTAATCTTTAAGTTTTTTTTTTAATTTTATGTGTGAGTGACAAAATATGACCTATGGAAAGGTCTATACATTTTGATAATCTCAGTATGCATGGCAGGATTACACTCTGGATTCAGGATAAAGCAATTAATCAGTGTCACTGAAACCTTAGTTTTATTCTATAAGTAACTTTATAAGTAACTTCAATTAATGAAAGAACACTATTTTAACAGTTACAGGCTATCTTAAAGTATCCAATGACTTTTCTTGAAGATATAAATCATTGTTTTAAAATATGAACTTAAAAAATGTTCAGAATATCTACTAGTCATCCAGTGTTTGAAAATAACTACAATTTCTTTGGAAAATCAAAGTACATTTTCCCCTGAATGGTTTTATGTTTTAAGTTGTGCAGTACTGAAGTAAGAAAAGACACTAGATATATTAGTAAAATCCTTTTAACTTAATACATATTTCAAAATGCAAAAATGTGATCATGTCTTCAAAGGCAAAATTCAAAATATGTCAAAATCCGACAAAAAGTAGAAAACATCTCATAATTATTACTGTATGAAATGGGTTAAAAATGTGATACTCATAAATTCTTACTTGAAAATGTTCACACTGTAGCATATATACATTTTAAAGATAATATTTATGCTTCTTAGGGTTGTTAATTCTGAGAAGTTTCAGGTTCAGTTTTCTGTTTTTAGCTTATAGTAAGTTCTACCTTATTTTAAGTTCTCAAAGCATCCTATATGCTATAAATACATTTTTAGGTGAGTATAGGTAATTCTCTGTTTAATTAAAAACATTCGTTTATTAATATATTTAGGATCTCTTCTGTTATACTTAGAGGGGGTTATAAATCTCATTCTCTTTAACAAAATCACCAAAAGACATATAGCAAACAAATTTACAACATATATTACCTTGTAAAGTAATAGTTTCAAATATAGTTGGACCATATATGAAAATCTGTAACATTTCAGTGTAAATCTCCTACATAGGAAATAAAAACTTGGGCAATTTATAAACACAACTTGAAAAGATTAGGTAGCTATGAAGTCTGTTAGTCCTTTTACTATAACTTAGAGAAATACGATAGGAGTTATTTCTAAGATGCTTTTTATACCAGTTTGTTATTCCTGACATTTGCCTGTATTTAGATGTTTTTCATTTCATTTATTACATTTATTCACCTCTTTTTAACCCATTTTAATCCCAAATTTACACTGGCAAATCTAGACTTTAACCTATCTTTTGTCAAGATTAGTGATAAGGAACTAATCAACCTCAAACTCACAACAAACAAACTAGCATAAGCAAAGTCAACCATTGTTAGAAACCCAAGACTGACTTAAGAATCCAGACTGCCAGAACTTTAACAAGTTCAGGTTTGGCAAATACTTCTTTTTTCTATGAACTCTACACCATTTTATCATCTGCGTTCCTATTGTCCTATGGAGATAGGGCTTGTTCAGTAAGTTTGCTATTTCCCTGAATAAAAACTTGATTTAAAAAAAAAACAAATCAGTGAATACTTTTTCAAAATGAAGGGTTGTTTCCCTCCCAGAAAATATTTACCTTCTCACACAGTTGAGTTCTCTAAGAAAATAATTAGTGGCAGAACATCTTCAATAAACCCCTTCGCCTTTGCCTACTGCTCTGTGTGGTAACCACTAAGGAAGACTGTAGCAGTGTTTTCACTTTCCTTTTTTTCAACAGCAAACACTGAGAAAAGCAACAAACGAACCCTGCTTCTCTGATTCTTAAATAAGCTGAGGGGAGGGGCCTAAGAGATTCGAGGGGAAAAGAAAAAAAAATCAAACGAATCGCACTGATGTCAAAATTCACTTCAAACTTCAGGTGAGAACTTTTCATCCTTGGAAAACATACCACGGACTTTTTTTTTTTTAATTATATAGAATCCTATTCTAAGACACATAAAGAAAGCTAGATTAAGAATACTGTATTTACTTTTGGACCAATTGAGTCTGTTCTTAAACGTCTATCCTACCTACTCAGCCTAAGTAACCACTTTGTAAATAAAATGGGAGGGGTGCCGCTTGCTAATGGACCCAGACTTGAAGTGACACACACATCTGCATATTATGCACCTTACTCTGGCTCTACTTCCCATGCAGTACTTGGCCTAATGAGCCTTCCCTCTACCTCTTTTTTTCTTCCCTGAATTGTGTGCTTCTCGGGCGATACCAGTGTGTCAGCAGGAGTCACTGTGCAGGGAGGTTTGTAGCTGAGAGGGGATTTAGGAGGAAAAGTAAGAGCTATCAGCCTGCGCTGTCTCAATGCTCAGCGCATCTTCTCCCACCAATCGGAGAGCTCTTCCTACTAAGACGCCGAGAGATAAGCTCTGCGGTCCAGCGGGAGCCTATGGTCCCTAGTGGCCCTGAATGTGACAATGCCTGCCCCTCGCACTCATCCAAACCTCTTCTGGGTGATGGCTGAGAGCTGACAGCATGGGGCTCTGGAGCCACTCTGTTAAGCTTAGTACTGACAACTCCTCACTGGAGAAGTTTGCTGCCAGTCTTTCAGGAGGCAGCCTGAGTACAAAGTCCTTCTGCGACCCTCACTCAATCCCGCCACTTGCTCGGCGCCACCGGTCCCAGGGCTCCCCGCCTCCATCAGAGACACCCAATCCCCCTTCACCTTCAGCTTCCCACGCCGAAAGGCGTTACGGGTCACTTGGGCTCAGGGTTCTTTTCTTTTTTAAAAAGAGGTCCTGTGGACACAATCTGCTTCAGATAAGGGGAAGCTGTGGTGATGCCCAGCCTAACGGGGCGAGGGGTAGCGAGTCTGGAGGGCGTGGGAGTGTCCGCCAAAGCCGCGGTCACAGGTCCTCAAGGCTCTGGTAGTTTTCTGCACCTGATTCTCACCCCACGCCCACAAGACAAATAAATAAATACAAACCAAATTGAACGGCGACACCTCCAAAATTTCACAGCAACCTCAATCCTCCAAACGCCCTCTTTAAACAGGAGAGAGGAATAGAGGGAGAAACAGAAGCAATTACCAGAGTTTTGTTTCCGTTCTTGCTGAGAGGGCCCCGGAAAACTCCCTTGACGTTGCGAAAGTGTCCGTTGCTGAGGCGCGTGGAGCTGATGACAATGTAGTAACACTCCATGGGGCAGCCGCCGCCTCCGCCGCCGCGGCCGCGCTTCCATGCGCCTGGCGCCCGCCGCCGCCGCGCGCCCCGCCGAGACAGGCTCGCTACCGCGCCGTGCCGAGCGCGCCCGGGCGCCGCCGCCCCCGCATGCCCCGAGCCTGAGAGGCCGGGCGCGGGGC